>CM065742.1:35796310-35923810 GCA_033310375.1 Conus canariensis
ATAGAGGAGTATGGAGGTCCTCTACTGTGCCAAGAGGAGTATGGAGGTCCTCTACTGTGCCATAGAGGAGTATGGAGGTCCTTTACTGTGCCATAGAGAGTATGGAGGTCCTCTACTGTGCCATAGAGGAGTATGGAGGTCTTACTGTGCCATAGAGGAGTATGGAGGTCCTCTACTGTGCCATAGAGGAGTATGGAGGTCCTTACTGTGCCATAGAGGAGTATGGAGGTCCTCTACTGTGCCATAGAGAGTATGGAGGTCCTCTACTGTGCCATAGAGGAGTATGGAGGTCCTCTACTGTGCCATAGAGGAGTATGGAGGTCCTCTACTGTGCCATAGAGGAGTATGGAGGTCCTCTACTGTGCCATAGAGGAGTATGGAGGTCCTCTACTGTGTCATAGAGGAGTATGGAGGTCCTCTACTGTGTCATAGAGGAGTATGGAGGTCCTCTACTGTGTCATAGAGGAGTATGGAGGTCCTCTACTGTGTCATAGAGGAGTATGGAGGTCCTCTACTGTGCCATAGAGGAGTATGGAGGTCCTCTACTGTGTCATAGAGGAGTATGGAGGTCCTCTACTGTGCCATAGAGGAGTATGGAGGTCCTCTACTGTGTCATAGAGGAGTATGGAGGTCCTCTACTGTGTCATAGAGGAGTATGGAGGTCCTCTACTGTGTCATAGAGGAGTATGGAGGTCCTCTACTGTGCCATAGAGGAGTATGGAGGTCCTCTACTGTGTCATAGAGGAGTATGGAGGTCCTCTACTGTGTCATAGAGGAGTATGGAGGTCCTCTACTGTGCCATAGAGGAGTATGGAGGTCCTCTACTATGCCATAGAGGAGTATGGAGGTCCTCTACTGTGTCATAGAGGAGTATAGAGGTCCTCTACTATATGCCATAGAGGAGTATGGAGGTCCTCTACTATGCCATAGAGGAGTATGGAGGTCATTTACTGTGCCATAGAGGAGTATAGAGGTCCTCTACTATGCCATAGAGGAGTATGGAGGTCCTCTACTATGCCATAGAGGAGTATGGAGGTCCTCTACTGTGCAATAGAGGAGTATGGAGGTCCTCTACTATGCCATAAAGGAGTATGGAGGTCCTCTACTGTGCCATAGAGGAGTATGGAGGTCCTCTACTGTGCCATAGAGGAGTATGGAGGTCCTCTACTGTGTCATAGAGGAGTATAGAGATCCTCTACTATGCCATAGAGGTGTATGGTCATCCAGAGCTGCCAGCCTGGTCACAGTCCTGGTCACAGTGCTGGTCACAGTCCTGGTCACAGTGCTGGCGCTTCGTCCCCCCACTGGGGGTCTTAGGGCGGAGGGGGATAAGATAGGGGAGGGGGGAACCGTTCGCGTCACTCTCGCTTAGAGTTGTAGTAGTTGGTGACATTTACGTCCGTTATTCTTAGACTCTGTCAGGCCTTTAACACATTTAAAGGAGGCGCAATCAGTGTTGTGCAAGAATGTGTTTTGAACTTGTTTCGTTTCAGACATGTCACACGATAAAACGCCCACGGCGGAATGAATTTCTCCCATGGGACCCTCATGTGGGCAAGCATATCAAGAGCTCGGAGGTTGTTCATGGTGGAGCGGCGAAGTGGGTGTGGGGAACCCCCATTGTGGACAGCATGTTGACCGGCGTGGAGTGGCCTTCACGGCAGTGCAGGGGACGGCGGGCACGCCTCATGAACTTGTGGAAGGTCCACAGCCCTGTGATCTCTGCACACAGCCGGCATGCCCCGTTCCCGGTGCCGGCATACATCCAGCCCCCGTCACCAGCCTCCAGTCCTGCCCCGTCCCTACAAGCGGAATGTTCGTTTTCCCTCAGAACTGTTGTAGAGTGAAACATGCTCCCAGAGGAGCCGGCGTCCCGTGTTGGGTCATTCCAACCTCACATCTGAATGCAGCTCTCCTTCCCCTTCCCCCCTCCAGCACGCTTGGGCTTCTGCTGTGAAGCTTATTCTTTAACTCTCAATACAGATCATTTTGATTTGACTTGACTTGGGTTGACTTGACTTGACTTCCGCTTGTTAGGTAGGATGCGGCGCTCTGTGTGCCTAGGCATGGCACTAGGGGGCATCCAGGGCTGTTCCAGGGTTCCCTTGATACAGGACCTGAACAGAGTGTAGCCTGCCAGTATGTCCACATAGAGTAGCACCTCATCTGATCAGAAATTAGTTTTTTATCTTATACTCTATAGTTGTTGTTATTATTACTCTTGTTCTTGTTGTTTTTGTTGTTGTTATTGCTGCTGCTGCTGTTGTTGTCGTTGTTTTCTCCTCTTTTTCGCCCCTTCCAGCGTGGGATAATCTTGGGCAAGTCAAAGGTATTCACCTGAAGGAAGAAGAAGATATGCCGCACGCTGGAGCAGTCGCTGGAGCAATACCCTCTCCAACCAACACTTTAAGCGGACATGTAGGCCGTGTTGACAGAGAGAGCAATGCGGAAGCCCAATGCATGTGAACGCTGAGTGACAAAGTTTGGCACTGACACAATGTACTGGAAGGTGTCGTTTTGTGCCATGTGCACTGAGAACTGTTGCCCAGAGCTCTGGCCGTCATACGGAATACGTATGTGCATTACCTACACTGCATGTTGTTCTTGCCCCCAACTCTGAAACCGTTCGGGTCAGCTCAACAGGTAAGCCCACGCCCAACCTGCCGCTGTCATCTTCCTTTAATGCCAAGAACTCCCTGAACCGGGGATGGGTCCCCAAACAGCCTAGCTTCCCCCGCCATTCCACCCCCACCTCCTCTATCCCAGCTCCCTAATTAAGTGAGTGCGGCAGGGCGAGAAGGCAGGAAATATAGCGCCGCACAGATAGCGGCCCAGAAAGCCCACCGTTTCGGGGAGCCTGGGGGTGACAAGGGCGGATAAATCTCGCCACTATTGTTTTCGGGGGGTGGGACTACCTGCATGCTGTCTCTTTGTGGCGGTGATAAGGGGACAGGGAAGTGCATCTGGCGATAACCTTCATGGGGGGCGGGCATGTCGTATGTCTGGTCAGCCAGCAGGCGACGGTCTTTGATGTGAAGGACTGAACGGCACTGCCGGAGTCCTGCCGGTGGATGTCCTGTCGTGTGCTGGCCCAGTGGGTCTGCTGCTTGCTTGTTTCGTCGTCTACTGCATCTCTTTGTACACATGCAGTCTGACCCGAGAGCTGGGATGCCTTGTTTAATGAGCGGCCGCGTTTTAGGAATCACGCGGAGATGAATTCGTACGGTTTCATCCGTGTCTTTTGCTTCCCGGTGTAACGTGGTGAAACCGCCCCCCTCCCAGCTTAACTCCCGGGAGTCAGTCTGGCACGGTCCCAGATTAACTCCCGAGAGTTAATCTGCGTCTGCACCAAAGCAGCCCCCTCAACAGGTCCAGAATGCCCCCCCCCCCCCCCCCCCCCTCCCTTCTTTCTGTTTATTAGGCCTGTTCCAGAATTAGATCAGGCACAGACAGCATGATTTTTTCCCCGCTTCATCCACAGACTGATGGACCAGACTTCAAGGGAAAAGGAAGGACAAAAACAAAACAAGCAAACAAAAGAAGAAAAAGAATCCGATCTTGTAATGATGACTTCACGACTCAAATAATGCTATCTTATTAATTTCAGTTCTCAATCATTACATAAAGTTAATACGTTTTGACTAAAATCCTCTGATGAGTAAACTATGTACATAGGCAGTGGCTTTCTAGTATCCCTGTAAACATGAAATTCAAGGTTAAAGCACACCTCTCCGACAGAAGGGTGAATCCACAGTGCACGGAGCATGGAACTCTTCACAGTAAGACTGAGCTCTTGTTGGATACAGGAATGGAAGTGTTTATAATTTAGTGTGTAATTGCGTTACTTGCATGTTGACTCCGGTTTTGTGGAGGATATGTGTACGCACATCACCGAGCATGTTCTTCAGTGGTGGTGGTGGTTGTCACCGAGCATGTTCTTCAGTGGTGGTGGTGGTTGTCACCGAGCATGTTCTTCAGTGGTGGTGGTGGTTGTCACCGAGCATGTTCTTCAGTGGTGGTGGTGGTTGTCACCGAGCATGTTCTTCAGTGGTGGTGGTGGTTGTCACCGAGCATGTTCTTCAGTGGTGGTGGTGGTTATCACCGAGCATGTTCTTCAGTGGTGGTGGTGGTTGTCACCGAGCATGTTCTTCAGTGGTGGTGGTGGTTGCTGTTGTTCACGTTTGTTTGTTGTTGTTTTGTTGTTGTTGTTTTTTAAGCAGTTGTAGCCGGCCGTTTTGTCCGACCCGGCCGTTTTGTCCGAGGGTGGACAAAACAGCCGGGTCGGACAAAACGGCTGGCTAAAACCCGGCTGTTTTGTCCGACTTTCAATTTTTTGTCGGACAAAACGGCCTGGTTGGACAAAACGGCCGGCTCTAAGTAAGCGGCCGTTTTGTCCGATATATTTTTTAATTGTTCTTTGCCCAGTTCCACTGGCAAAGTAGTATAAATTCGTCACGTTCTGGGTTTGTTTGTTTTTTCTGTCTGTCCCTTGGCTTTGAAGGTATAAAGAACAATGCCAATAACACACGCACAGAGAGAGAGAGAGAGAGAGAGAGAGAGAGAGAGAGAGAAGAGAGAGAGAGAGAGAGAGAGGAAAAAAATGTGTCAGTGTCATTCGCACATTTTTTCTCAATTCATCTCGTGATAATTTGGGGACAATGAAATCGCTGGAGACTATGATTATCTCTCTGTCTCCGTGGTTCTCAATGCACACACGGAAAATCGGAGTCGCCTCAAACTTTGTGTGGTGGTGTGGCAAAAGAATGGCAAGAGATCCGAACAAGAAGGTCATGACCTTGACGTATGACCTTTGTAGGCCAATCAGGGTCAAGGTCGCTAGACCCTAAAAATTTGAGGGTGGGGAAATTTTTGTTGCAATCATGTATTCTGAACGGGTAGACAGAAGCAATTCAAATTTTATGTGATGTTGTGCCACCTTAGTTGGAAGATATTCCAAACAAATATTTCAAGGTCAAGGTCATGACCTTGGCGAATCACTTTGAAAACTGAAAACCTATTTTTAGCCATATCTCGAGCACTGGAAAACATAGGATGTTGAAACTTAGCATGGAGGTGATTTGGCTTATGGTGCATCCAAATATTGTAAACCGATCAAGGTCATAGCCTCTTCAAATTTTGTGTGGTGGTGTACCACATGAATGGCAAGAGATCCGAACAACAACATTCAAGGTCAAGGTCATGACTTTTTTTTTTTCTGTCTGTCCCAAGGATATCTTCCGAACGGAAAGTCGGAGTCGCGTCAAACTTTGTGTGGTGATGTGCCACATGAATGGCAAGAGATTCGAACAAGATGTGTGTGTGTGTGTGTGTGTGTGTGTGTGTGTGTGTGTGTGTGTGTGTGTGTGTGTGTGTGTGGTGTGTGTGTATGTATGCGTGCGTGCGTGCGTGCGTGTGTGTGTGTGTGAGAGAGAGAGAGAGAGAGAGAAGACAGACAGACAGACAGACAGACAGAGACAGAGAGACACAGAGAAAGAGTAAGAGAGAGAGACAGACAGACAGACAGACAGACAGACAGACAGACACAGAGAAAGAGTGAGAGACAGACAGACAGACAGACAGACAGAAACAGACAGACAGACAGACAGACAGAGACAGAGACAGAGACAGAGAGAGAGAGAGAGAGAGAGAGAGAGAATCTATAACTTCATGTGACTTATGAATGTCAGTGTGTGTCAGCTACTCAGTGTGTGTGTGTGTGTGTGTGTGTGTGTGTGTGTGTGTGTGTGTGTGTGTGTGTGTGGTGTATGTGTGCACTGTGCACGTATGTATGTGTGTGTGTGCGTGCGTGCGTGCGTGCGTGCGTGCGTGTGTGCGTGCGTGCGTGCGTGTGTGTGTGTGTGTCCAAAAGTGAGGAAAGTACTTTCAGTAGTGATGTAGCAGTGTGAAAGACAAAGACAGTTATTGAATGAATGTCAGTGCGTGTCAGCTACTCGGTGCGGAGAGAGACAGAGAGAAAGGTGGGGCTAAGATATGAGGGTAAAGGAAGGCAGGGGGGGGGGGGGGGGGGGGCGGAACGGGCAAAGAACATATCTGCCGTGCGGCATTGCAGCCGCTCGGCGATGCGCTTGTTATTGCTGTGCCTAGTTCATGCTACAATTTGTACTTAGGCTTGCTGATGTTGCACTTAGCGTAATGTTTTATCCCACCTACATTCAAGTAAAGGGTGACGTCACCACATTTTGTCGATCAGGAAGGATAAATCCCAACATGGTTTTTTTTAGGCGGAAATCGACCATTACACAGTGCTATTATCATGACTGTCAGTGAAGTGGGTCAGCTCAATATGGGTGTGTGTGTGTGGTGGGGGAGGGGGGGGGGAGGGGGGGGAGGGGGGGAGGTGGGGGGGGGGTTGTTATGTCAAATAAATCGAAGTTTTGAATTATCATTCAAGAACAACTTTTACCTCAAGAGGTAGATGAAAGACAGCCCTATCTACACTGAAAAAGGCAATACTACAAATACACAAAGAAGCAAGAAAACAGGAGGGGGTGGCTTAAATACACCTTTTCCAAATTTTTAAGGTCAAGGTTATGACCTTGACGTGTGACCTTCAAAACCGAAAATCTATTTTTAGCCATATCTCGGACAGCGGTCGACATAGGAAGCTGAAACTTGGTATGAAGGTTGTTTGGTTTATTGCTCTCCAAATATGTCAAAGCAATTAAGGTCAAGGTAAAGGTCACAGACAACGTCAGACTCTCAAAATTGAGGGTGCGTCAATTGTTTGTCCCAAGACCCCAACGGTTTGACACAGTCACCTCAAATGTTGTATCGTGATGTGCCACCTGTCTGTCTGTCTGTCTGTCTCTCTCTCTCTCTCTCTCTCTCTCTCTCCTGCAGCCAAGTAAAGAAATCACGAGAATAAGACCCACTCGATAGTCATGGCCCCTGACGGCCAATGGAACGCCACGAATTTATACTTCTTTGCCAGTGAAATATCAGACAAAACGGCCGCTTACTTAGAGCCGGCCGTTTTGTCCAACCAGGCCGTTTTGTCGGACAAAAAAATTGAAAGTCGGACAAAACGGCCGGCTACAGCAGTCGTTGCATAGCAGCATGTTAAGAAAGTTGAAGAAATTGTACGACGACGTTTTCCATTGTTATTATTTTGTTATATCTTCTAGTTCTTCAGGACTTTTGAGGGGGTGGGGCGGTGGGGGTGAGGGGGGGGGGGGGGGGGGAGATGGTGACGGGGGCATGTGGAAGAAAAAAAAAACCCGTTAATATTGCTGTATTCAGATTATTGTGACCATGTGTGTTCACTTTTGTGGGCTTAGTTTTGAAACGGAGTGACTGAGGGCGGAAAATGAAGCAAAAATTAGAAAGAGGAGGGTGTTAGTTACAACCAAGAATATAGACAAACAAAGTACAGGACAGTGTTTGTCTATGTCCTTGGCGGTAACTAACACCCTCTCTTTCTAAATTTTGCTTTATAGTGAGCTTGTTAATAACACGTTTTTAGCAGTAGATTGATTTTTTGGGAAGAAGCACGAAATTTGGTGTGGATATACTTCTTACCAAGCTGTTTTCAAAAGTGGTAGAAGCAAAGCTTTGTGACCTTAGTTTGACCTTTTGGGCGTGGCCATTTCATGAATCTAGGTCATGATCGATTTTTTTTTTTAACCGGTTTTTACTTTACTAAGAACATGAATGTTATACGATTTTTAGCTATTGTTAAGTTAATAAAAACTGGGTAGAGTAATCCATACATGTATAAAGTATATAAACAAAATTTGTTAAATTAATAACAACTGTGCAGAGTAATCCGTACGTGTGTAAACAGAGGAAAAAGTAACAAATTAAAGATGTACGCTATATTTAAGCCATGCCCCGGATCATAAACATTTAATTTTATGGAATGGTAGCTGATATGTTTTTGTTTTAATACATGCAAAGCTATGAGTTAACAACATAATTATGAAGGCAAAGAAAACCTGACGGGCAGTATATGCATCCCACTATCAGTCTGTAGTAATTTCAGTGCATTTCGGTCATGACGAATAAACATCTGGTCATAACCACATATCGCAACCAGTCAACGACGTGAATTTGTTCATGGTGGTCTATAACTTTCTCCTTTGAAATACCGCTCACCAAACGTACGATTTCCGGGCCTGCTGTTACCCACCTTCTCAAAGCTCCAGAGTTGTTGATTAATTCTGCTGCACCTCCATCACCCTCCTCTGTTGCATCATCCTTCACTGTGCATGATCCAGAATCGTCATAGAAAAAGGGCATTCTGTTTTGTCACTCTAAAAGCACCGAAGCAGAAAGCTTGACAAACAGATGGATGCCATACTCTCAGTTCAAACAAGTCTCAAGGATGTATTGACAGCCAGCATGGATACTGAATGTGATCAAGGGAAAAGAACCCAGCTTGAAGTCTGGATTGAACAGATAAACTGGAGTACACGCAGTTTAAGATCCAGAACAAGACTCCAGTAGGCGAACATTGGTAGACATTTTACCCTTGGCTGTTACCACTCGCCAAAGTCGTCAGTCGAAGAGTCTGTCATATTCTGCTGTTCTATTACCTTGTGTGGAAGAATATACAGTGCTACTGCAGCTGTCTGGTGGGTTAATCGTGTTCTCAGGAAGATACCTTTAGCAATGAATCGGCAACTCCTTTCCTGACAATTCCGACTGACTCAGTCATTGAAGTCCAACCACGCCAATTTAGCCAGTCCCCCAGAAGTCTCAAGGCTGCCATTTTCATGTCAGAACATTCAGCATGACCAGAAATATACTTTCTTCAAATTACTATGGAAAAGATCACTAATTTATTTGGCTATGGCATGAATTCGTTGATCCAGTGCTATAACTGTTATTCGCTTGGACTGAGAGACATTGATGCCATCTTCCACCACTTGCATCACACGCTTAATGAGTAATGGAGAGAATGCGTTGTCCACCATAAGTGGCAGAAGCGCAATGTTGTTGTCTCTTTGGTGATCACTGTCTTATTTACTGGCATGGTATGCTCCCCATGAACCAGTTTCCCATCATCTTCCACTCAGCATTTAGATGCGAGTTTTTCCTGTTTCTAGCCAGTTGTGCTGTTCAGATTGTTGGTATGATTCTCTGCTTGCAGGGGGTGTACAGATCCCAAGTGCAGGATGGACTACGAGTTCTTTTTCGGTTGTACAGGAGAGACAAACGTCCATGGAGTGGGAAATGATAAAAGTTACCTTCTTCCTTGAAGTGCGTTTTCAATGGCAGCAACTTCTGTGCTCGATTCAGCATTAGATCTTTGTTGAACTACTGATATGCTGCTTATTATATATGAAAGGAGTTATCGGCTAGTGTGGAGCTCAGATAGTGATCAGTGTTATTAAACATAGCAAGCAACAGTTATTGCATGTTGCTGAAGTTGTGGGAGAACAACACCATCATAATTCTAAAATTTGGAGCATTTAGTGATTACAATGTCATTTAAAATGCTTAACATCCTATCATACGACACTGACCGTCCTAAATTGTACAAATTGTCAACGAGCCCATGTTTGCTGGTTTTGGCGTGCACTTTCAGCCCTGAAATATACAGGAACTGGTGTTTTGCTGGTTTTGGCGTGCACTTTCAGCCCTGAAATATACAGGAACTGGTGTTTCTTTTTCCTTAGAATGCTAACGACTAGTTTCTTTGTGAGGAATTCTTGGTGCATATTTTCTGCTATTAAATATTAGAAAGTTGAGACATCGTCAGTACTGCTTGTCCCTGCTTTGGATTCCGCATAGTTTCTTCTTGTGTTTACTCCCTTATTTTCAATTAAGTTCCAGGTCCATCTAAAATCAAACTAACAAGAATTTTGAACACAGATAGTGCAGCATTTTCTTGGCAGTTAACTGAAAAGTTTCCATTGAAAGTTGACTGTGTTAGAAACTTATCTCTGCGGACAATTTCAGCAGCACATGCAAGCACCAGAGCATCAGAATCATGGTCAACAACCTTGTTTAGAGCGCACACCACATCCAGCTTAAAAACGAAGGTGTGGTCTTTCCCATGACTTGCATTACTCTCTTCTAACTGAAGATAAGCAGCCAGTAAGTTTCAATTGAGTTTACTAGAGTGCACGTTACACTCAATCCCAAGGCCTCATAGTGTCATCATGCACAGTGAGTATCACTGTGGCATTCGAAATACAGGGGCCGTCATCATCATCACAAGAACTCGCCAAATGTTTATACGACGCTGACGGCTGGTTTTCAAAACACGATTATACCTAAACGGTGCATCACAGAACTTTCTTTTGCCACTTTTTAGAATCAGTACAATTTATAGTACCTTTCCATAAACGCAGGAGCAGTCAACTGGTTCACTATTAGCATTATTTGATGAATCTTCACAACACTCGGAACACAGTGGCCACTGATGCATGGTTGTTCAGTGAACTGGCTACATGACTGCAGTAACACAATATTTTACAGGACAACAGCTCCATTTCTCCTACCTTTGGATCCAAAGACCTGGTGAAAGGAGAGCAGTAACCATCATTTGCAGAGAGAGGCAAAACGGCACAGCTTGATTTGAAAAATAAAAGTTACTGGTTCCGCCGGACAAACAGATTACAGGACAAAACACGATGCACTTCGACCTCTTAGGTTTTTTTCAGGTAAAACAAATAACATTTAGGACAATGAAAACGAAGAACAAACAATCACTTATCTTTTCACGTTTGGCGCAAAATGGGTGTTGAATGAAAATCAGGCTGTTGGGAAGGGGGACCAATGGAGTTAAAAACAATAATGACGACAATAATAAGACTGATAACAATAATAATGATAGTGATGATGATGAAAACATTTGATTGATAAGGTGAGGAATACTACCACTTTTGGTGATAATATGACGATAATAGTTGTAGTATTAATAGTGACTAAACACAGAAGGGAAGGAGACGGGTTAGAGGACAGATGAACAGCAATTAACAAAATATTGCTTAATAGTATGATGATAATAGTGATGATAGTAAATACGGTAGATTAACAATGATGATTAGTAGCAAGGGATAGAAATGATCAATGAATAAAAAGTAAACAAAACTATTGAATGTGATCATAATAGCACACAGCTTGATTTAAAAACCAACGTTCTTGACATGTAGTTTCAAAGCTTTGTTAACATTTAACGTATTACATTGGTGCATTACACAAGTGAAAGGGGCAGGTCAGAAGACAAGTAGATTGTTAACATTTAATGTATTGCATTGGTGCATTTGACAAGTGAAACTGAAAGGTTCTTGTCATGTAGTCTCAAAGCTTTGTTAACATCTAACATATTGCATTGGCGCATTTGACAAGTGAAAGCTTCTTGACATGCAGTTTCAAAGCTTTGTTAACATTTAACGTATTGCACTGGTGCATTACACAAGTGAAAGGGGCTGGTCAGAAGGTAAGCAGATTGTTAACATTTAACGTATTGCATTGGTGCATTACACAAGTAAAAGTGACAGGTCAGAAAATAAGTAGAATGTCTGGAAGATTTTTGTTAGGCTGCTGGATGCACATGACAGTTGCTTGATGGTGGCGTTTTTTGTCGGTGGTCTCTGCAGTCACAAAATGTGGCTGGTACACCTGTGGAAACGCTCCCGTGGAGGTTCTGACACATCCAGTGGCCATTACACAATGGTATCTGCCGGGGAACAGTTAAGTCCTTTGACATCTTAATGGAATGCCCTGTGCTTGTCTGAACCCTATGTGAACACAGCAAAGGCTTCCAAGGGTGGTGCAGGATTGCTCCCAGCTGGCTCGTTCGGCAGTTGAGGTCAGTACTTCTCTGGTTCCCACCTGCTCTTTCGGATGTATGTTTTTCATGTCTGCCTTTTGGCCGACTCTAGGGAAAGGCTCAGTGATGTTGAGGAAAGACCCACTAACCGTAGGGAAAGTCCTGTTGATAACGGGAAAGACTGTAACCCGGGATTCTCTTCAAAGGGCACTTAAAACCTCCTAGCAAAAGCTTGGTCGTGTCTGGAGTTGTGCTGTCTTCACCTGTCAGCGGTACAGCAACTGGTGGGGCTGCGGAATACGCACAGCAGTTGCTTGACAGTGCCGTTTCTCGCCGGTGGGCTCCACAGTGGAGGTTGTCATGTCACATCCAGCGGCCATTACACAAGAGCATCTGCTAGGGAGCAATTATGTCCCTTGACATCTTAATGGAATGCCCTGTGCGCGTCTGCTCCCTATGTTAACACAGCACAAGTTCCAAGGGTGGTGCAGGATTGCTCTCAGCTGCCTTGTTCGGCAGTTGAGGTCAGTACTTCTCTGGGTTCTACCTCTATCTTAGATTGTTTTTTGTTTGTTTGTTTGTTTGTTTGTTTTTTAGAGTGGATTGTTTGGAAGATTTTTGTCACTTTCTGGAATTTGTTCACCATCTTGATTCAAGCAGCTTCTTAGATCAGGGATGCATGAATATGACTTAAATAGCTTTAAGAAGACAAATCCATGTAACTTAAAAAATAACTTAATAACATTAACCTGAATCCATGGCTATGTGCACAAACACACACATACATACACGAGTTGATTTGGAGGAGAATACAGTTCAGAGGTCCTAGACCCTGTGTCGAGCCTTTTCAGAAAAAAAAAAACCACATTAAAAATCATACACACACACACACACACACACACACACACACACACACACACAGAGAACGAATCTACACATCCTTCATACACACACACACACAAACACAAACTGTTAAACATACATATTTACATGCAGTGATGTATTCAGGCATATGACACAGTTTTCAATCCATGTATTTCAAAATAGCCACTTTATTATCATCAAAAAGCCTGTGTTGAGCACTCAGATACACACTCGGTACTCATTCTCCACATTACAGCATCACCACAACATTCTGAAACAACAGCAAAACACAATGTGCACATCAACATGCATCATACTTCAACCACAGTACACAAGTTGGTAGCCCAGTAAACATTACTGCTAAAGGAGCGTTCAAAAGCAAACAAAAAAGAACCAAAACAAAAACAAAACAAAAAAAAACAACAAAAAAAACCAACAATAAGAAAGAAAGAAAAAGCGAGAGAAAATGTCCAACACTGAACATTTTGCGAGAGAAAACATTCAACGCTGACGAAGTACAAACCAAAAAACAAGATATGAAACAAGCGAGGTCAAAGAGATGAGAAAATAATACAGGCAAAAACAAATGTATGCAATCATGCATACACTTACATGAACAACAAAAGTTTAGCCAATGATACAGCACTTTTTTCACAAAATCAACTGCAAGAGGGCAAACACACACACACATGCAAGCGCGTATGCACACGCACACATACACAAATACATTCATACATACACACACACACAAATTCATACACACACACACACACATACAAAAGGAAAAGAAATGCAGACCAGCTGTAAGATCCACAATCGTACATGCGTCTTGATCATAAGACCATCCTCTCAATATTCACATCTCAGTAAGACATTGAAACAAACATACAATAACCTTTAAAAATTCCATAACTAGAAAAAAATCCAAGACGGAAAAAAAAACAGTACATTTAAACACAGCACAGAAACTGTACAAGTTTTTTCCTTTCTTTTCTGTTTTTTTTTTAAATCATTGAAAATTTGTAACACTGAAAGTTTTACAACCATTCTATCTACATTTCAGGACCACACCAACAAGCTCTTCCACTGCTTAGACAGCAAAACAAGTTATACTGAACATCCCACATTACATATTTCTAAAACAAATAAGCAGTCGTCAGGTGACTTATGTTGTTTCATTTGTCAAGCGTGTGAAACACACTTTTCCTTTAGAAGACTGAAAAAATACCTTAATTTCCCAAGAGATAAGTCACAGGAACAAATGCATACATTTCACGGGAACAAGAACAACTCTCCACACCAGTGCACGTGAAATACAAATATAATATCATTATGAATGAGTTAATTTTGCAGTCAATTACCATCACTACAGACGCATCCTCATCAAAATACTCAACACTTGCATTGTTGCGGTCAGATGACTAGATGATGGTGATGACAAGTTACAATGACCGAAGCTTAATTATTTACAATATAGAACATATTCGCACAGGAAATACAGGTGAACTCTGGTAGTACATTAATGCCACTCTGAAAATTCATTATTCACAAACAAGAAGAAATTCATTATCAACAAACAAGAAGCCTCATCTGCATGTCTGATACAAAGACAACTTTAAACAACAACACACCTTTCTGAGAACATTCAGATTAAAAACTACATGCTTCATGATGCCTTTTGTCGAGTTTGGGGCCAGTGTGAAAGGCTGTCTCCACTGAGCCTTGTCCACCATTCCTAACAACTGACACCTCTTTCTGCCGCTTCTTCAGAGCTGGCCTTGATGGTCATATTGCCAACATGTCTTGCACAGGAGGCGTGGCTACAATGAATGCATTACTGCAAGGAGATCTAATCTGTTTCCCATTTAGTACAGTAATGAGATCTTGTCTGTTTCCCATTCAGTGCAGTAACAAGATCAGTCTGTTCACCACGTCAGTCCCCAGTGGATGAAAAGCCATGTAAAAATGAGTCTGAAGGCTGGCATTCCAGAATCTTCACATCCTTCATGGGATTCATGATTCATTTCCACACCTGCTATCCACCCCTTCTCCCCTCACCCATCCCACATCTGATCAAGCACCACCACTATTACACCTCTAATGAAACCGAAGCAAACCAAACATTTTCATTGTAAACAAAACTTACAAGGATTCCTGATTCTAAATGAAGCAACAACAAAAAAATCGTTGAAATGCATTTATTTGTTTTTCTCAAAAATATGTTAAAATTGTCATGAAAATTGTTGCAACTGATATTGTAATGCCCATTTTTATTCTTTTCTATCACCTCGCCCATTTGAGTTGCATTCTAGTGGATGACCTGCACTTTGTTTACATAAATGATAGAGTTATAAAATCTTCATGCGTGATGATTTACTTTTATCAAGAAATTGTTATCTTCAAAGGCCAGAACATGGCACAATCACTGCTAATGACACAAGACATCACCATGTCCATATTTTGACATGCAATTTGTACCACACAATTTAACTTCAGCAGATTTGGAGATACTGATGATCTTCTTGTAATGTTGATACATATTCTGAAAGCTGTAAATCTTTTCCCCACGAACAGCGTGAAAGACGTGATTACAATTGTCCAATTGTAATCATGTGCGCACATTCTGTGACTAGTGTGACACTGGGAAAATTCTGTTGGCCAGAACCTTGTGTCCAGTTACTTAGCAATCAAACATACGATCAATAATCAACACAATCTGACTGAATTACGTCTGTTGTCGATCTACTGACTCATAATGAATTGATTTTTCAAAAAGTCTTTGCTCATCCACATTCAACGAAGTTCAGGTAAACCAGGCATTTTTATCTGCAGAAAATCAATCCTTAGAGGTTACAAACAGAATTCTCCATCAATCTGTAGTATCTTCCAAGCATTTTAATCTCCCCTTTGTCTCCTTTTTTAAGGTTCATACTAAAAAAAGACACAAAAACGTCTTTTTTTTTTAAACTACAAACACCTGTCAGCGGTACAGCAACTCTACATGGACTATACTTTAAATTCATATGGTCTCACTCTAAAAACAAACACTTGTGTATAGCTTCCCCTTCATTTCAGTGAAAACTGTCTGCTTCACTCTGTAAAAGTGTCTATCATCAGGATGCTATTACTGTTAGCGTCCAATTTCCATAGTATCTACAGATAACTGAAAAAATACCAGCAGTTAGCCTTTTAAATCTACGGTGGAAACAATTAACTTGCAAGAAATACAAAATCCATCTCCTTGTTTTCATCTCCCTATTTTTTTCTTTTTTTTTTGTGGGGCAACATCAAATTTACAAACTTTTTCAAAACCCATGTCAGTTTTTACAGACTTTAAAGGCCTTGAAAAGGGTACTTCAGTTTCTCCAAAGCTTTTCTAACCTTCAGGGAGAGTACGAGCCCCATTTTCACTACTCCTCTGATTACTTCCTATTCCTCAACAGGTAACAAATCACAGCAGGTCATCTGAGGGTTAAGTAGGTGTGTGCACAGTGTACATCACAACTGTTAGTTATTCCATAAAGTATTAGTTTGTGGTAAAACATACAGTTTTAATGTGTTTGAAACAGACAACAAATTAAATTGCGGGAAAAAATGCATGCATCATTCGACTCCATGCAAGACAAATTTCAATGTATTGTAAGATACTTCTGAACTTTAAAGTGTATACATCTTTAAAAAAAAAATGAATAAAACAAAAACATACAATTAAAAAAAAAAAAAAAAAACACCCAACGCAGGCAACCCCCCTGCTTGCCCCCATTTTAGGCGAATGACTCCCATCCATTACACTCCACCTTCACCTTTCAATTACATTAAACAGCACACTTTATCCCATCCACATTTTGATCTGATCCACACAAACCAATGTTCTGTCAAACACTAACCACACACATAATGTCCATGCATTCTGTTTCACAGCAGGTTCAAATACTGACCACACACACTCTTCACAGCAGGTACAAACACTGACCACACACATTTCACAGCAGGTTCAAACACTGACCACACACATTTCACAGCAGGTTCAAACACTGACCACACACATTTCACAGCAGGTTCAAACACTGACCACACACACATGTCCATGCATTCTGTTTCACAGAGGGTTTCCCACATCACAAGCGCCAGATGCTGGCACCATGAACTGTTTGTCAACATACCCACTGACAGAAGTCATGTTCCACGCACAGCACTCCCATGGTCCTCAAACTTTGGCTGTAATTGAGACTGATTGAAAAAAATACTGTTCACTTCATGATCATTCTTTTGTGTGACCTTGCATCAAACACCAATGGGAAAAAAATTAAACATATTCATTCAACTCGTGACCAAGAAAAAGAGAATCAGCAATTCAAAGCAAGCACACCGTTCAGGTACTCTGTAGTCCATGCTGATGAGATGTAATCTTGCATCTTATTCTATCCTTTTTCTTTTTTTTTTTACTTTTGTTCTCATTGCATGTAGACAATGTTTGCTGGAGAATTTATCATTCCAGCCTTAAACATATGCAGTTTGAACTGTAAAACAAGAACATATCATTTCAGAGAGAGAGAGAGAGAGAAAGAGAGAGAGAGAGAGAGAGAGAGAGAGAGAGAGAGAGAGATCAATAGAAAAAAAAAGGAAAAAAACATAGGATCTCATAAGAGCAATAGAAAAAAAAAGAGGAAAAAAACATAGGATCTCATAAGAGCAATAGAAAAAAAGAGGAAAAAAACATAGGATCTCATAAGAGCAAAAGCAGAATTGTAAACTATACCACCAAATGAAGGAACAAACACATTCACTCAGTATGTGTTTGTACCTTCATCTGGAAGTATAGTAACAGTGTTTTTCTCTTGTTTTAATTTCCTCCAGCCGTCACCCCATTTTAAACCAACAGGATCATAACAGTCCAATTACACTTCCCCTCTCTGTGGGCCTATTTCACATGGGGACAACAGAGCTGGGAATACAGTGAGCGTTTTTTACCCAAACTTGCAGGAACTGATTTTTTTTTTTTTTCAAAGGGGAGTAAGGAGCGGAAGGTTCCAATTCTGGTTAGTACATACTGTTGGGACCAATCACTCTCTCTGTGCCTAGTGAATTTTGACCTACATTTTCAAGTAACATGTACAAAACTGCATAATTAAAACAGATTAAAACCAGATAGGTACTCAGGACATTGCAAATCTCTACACCGTTTCTTTTTCATCAGGGAAAGTAACTGTTGTTATGGACTGAAAGAGTTACTCCTTGTGTGCTTCCTTCCCCAACTTCTCCCCCCCCCCCCCCCCCCCACCCCATGCCCCCCTCCCCCCTTTTTTATCAATAACAGTACATGCAAAACATGAAATATCAATATTTCATATCTCGAGGAAGTGTTAATTAGTTTGGAAGTATTCATCAGTTCATAGCAATTTGAATGTTCAGTGGAAAGTGTGTAATCTTCATACAGTCAAACGAAGTGAGTTTCACAGACGCAAGTTTTCGGAAGATGGCTAGGGTTTCCTCGTGGCAAGGGGAGAGGTTTGGGAAGTGTAGAAACTGGTGCAAGACAAATGTTCAGATTAGAATGTGACTACTTCTTCTAGCTCATCTTGCTGTTGAAGGGTCAGTGTTGAGATCACTGTACACACCAATCAGGGAACATTACTACTTTTTGTACACCAATCACAGGATGTTACAACTGTCAGTCATTTATCCTTGCATGCAAGACTGCCTCCAGACACTTTAATAAATTCCTGTGTACTCCTCGTCCTGTTCACCGCTAGGGTGTGCTATGAAATGCTGACACTTCCCAAGCAAACTTGCAGCTCTCAAACCTTATCTCTATGAAAAACATCTCGGGGTCTTGGATTCACTTTTACCATAAGGGAAGTAACAGCTTACAGAGAGTGAAGCAGTTACTCCCCTTTGTACTTGTTGAATTGCAGCGAATACTCTATGATCCACCGTTTTATCTGGTCTGCGCCAAAAATTAGGAAATTATGAATTTCCATATTCCACATTTCCATCAAGTTTCATTAAAACAATTCAAAAGTTTTTGTCTATGTTGTACCAAAAACCAACCAATCAACCGGCTTGGCAGAAGTAACAAAAACCGCCAAAACATCAACCCAATTTTTGACACTGTAAAGAGAGAGAGAGAGAGAGAGAGAGAGAGAGAGAGAGAGAGAGAGAGATAGATATTGTGTATAGGTGTGAATATGTTGCCCCTCCCCCTCCCCTAGTTAGTATGTAAACCCATACCCTTCTTCCCTCCACCCTCATAGTATCAACACCTTAAAGTAACATGTACCAACCCACCACTACAATCTCGGCCCACAATATCCTCCCAGAAAACACACATACTACCATATCTCCCACCATTTACCTCACACATAACTTATAGCTATCTTCCTTTCCCTTCTCACCACACTCTCTCTATTTCTCACATCAGTCTATTGTTTATTCATATGCTTGTCCACTCCATTTCCTTCATTTGGTTTTCTTTTATTTTCATTTACTATTTCCTCAACATGAACTCCTGTTCCGTCTTCCCTTCTTCCTGTGCATATGTTGTGTAAATGTTGATAACTATGCGGAGCCCCCCCCTTCCCCCCCCCCCCCGCCCCCCCCCCCACACACACATCCACGCACACACACACACACAAACACTCTCTCTCTCTCTTTCTCTCGCGCACACACACACACGCACATACACACACACGCATACACATATACTTATACATACATATATATATATATATATACATATATATATTTGCAAACATTTTTTTATTTCATTTTATTTATTTGTTTATCTAATCAGTATACCTTTTGTTGCAACTTCATAACTAGTATTACAAATGTTACATTTACTACTTTCACAGCCCTGATATGGCCCTTTGCGGTCGGCTGGGCTATAAGCAACATTATTTTATCTACTACTTTCATTAATGTAATCATTATTCTTTACAATATTTCTAACATTTCAGCTTACCACTTTTCTAGCCTCATATAGCATCACTACCATTACTGTAGAGTTACAATCACAATTATTAACAAAACTATTACTGTAATTATTAATATAACTATTGGATTCCATCCTTCCCATAACTTATATCTTCTGTTCTTCCTGTCCTCCCCTCTCCCTCCTCCCCTTGGTTGTTGTTGCTGTTGTTTTTGTTTGTTTGTTTGTTTTCCTCCTTACTATCAGAATTAATACCTTTAGTACCATAAATATTATTAACATTGTTCTTTTTTATTTATTATTATTTTCATCTATTTATTCTATTACCATTATTATTTTTCAATTATTTATTTATGCATTTATTATCATTATTACATATATATATATATATTTTTTTTTTACTTATGTTTCATTTATTTATTTATTTGATTATTATAAAAATGTATTTCCTAAATATATTTCTGTATCATGCTTTTATTACCTTAACCTTCACTATCGTTGTTAGCAGTATCATTCAGTAATACTATTGCTAGTACTGATACTACCACCACTAGCACTGACATCACCATCGCCTTCGCCTCTGGACTGTTGCCACGGCAACCCTGCTGTTTAAGAATCCTCTAACCCTCTCTCCTTTCTCCCATACCCATACTTATTGACACCAAGAGTGGTAGTAATCTTGTCTTAATTTTTTTTTTTTTTTCAATATTTTGACCATTATTAGTATTCCTATCAGTAATATTATTATCATCATTACGACTTTGACTCACACATTATTTCCCTTCCAACAGCCTCGTTCTCATTCAACGCCTTCTTCTTTGCGCTGAACTCTGAAGCGATCAAAGCTGAGTGAATTTTCATTATTTTATTCGTTTGTGTCTCACCTG
The DNA here is from genome assembly GCA_033310375.1 of Conus canariensis. Lineage (NCBI taxonomy): Eukaryota > Metazoa > Mollusca > Gastropoda > Neogastropoda > Conidae > Conus > Conus canariensis. Next base: position 35,816,739 of record CM065742.1, read on the forward strand.
AAGAAGACCTACGAGGTCGAAATGCGTTGTGTTTTGTCTTGTGACTCGTTTGTCCACGTTTCTCTGGGCGGTTCGCTAACATTTATTTAAGATTTGTCTCACAGTTAGCAGACCAAAAAGGAAATCCCACATCTCCACAATTGGTTGTCTGCCCAAAGACACCACAGTCATGGCAGACTACAAAAACAAGGTGAAGGTCAAGACTCCTCCACAAACCAAGACCACATCTACCTTCAAACAATACAGCAACACACACACACACACATACTGCCAAACTCTGCTACCTGTTTGTCATGGCAATATATTGTTCCATCACATGTTTCATGAAAATAATGGACAGTGTAATAATCATATCAGGGATAAAGACTGTTGGAATGTTGATTAGCAGAACAGTGTGACAGATACCTGGCAGCCAGCTGTGATAGTTACTGACTCAGTTATGTGACACTGGTCTTCTTTCAGTGTGTATGCTAACGAGATAGGGTGACAGGGTCAGAACTGTGACAGACAACACCAGGCGTTCTGGATTATGGTATCCCATACACAAACTGCAAGTGTGACAGTGTAGTAGGACAATGTGACGGACACTTGGTTGCTTCTTGCAACATATGTGACACTGGGCCTGCTGTGTTCCCAAAATGTATCGATGTCGTCACTTCGAACAGCAGATGATAGGGGGAAACAGAAACCCAGGATCTATGCCACTGGGTGTTGACCAGATGACAGGAACAAGGTGAAGGTCAAGTCCTCAATACACCAGGTCTACCTCTGTATATTCCAGAAAAAAAAAAAGAAAGAAAAAAAAAAACTGACCCACACCTTGATGACTGTATAAGGAATACAGATCATTCAAGCATGCTGGAGTAGCAGACCAGTGCACCAGAGGCTTGATGGCCTGCTGTGACAGCTAGGACTGTGATGCTGGTCTTCCTGCAGTGTGCCCATGCTGATGGGACAGGAGGACAGGGTGGATGTATCATGGATAAGGACTGCTGGTGCGGCCATACAGTAGGACACCATGACACACACTTGGTGGCTAGTTGTGAGCTATGTGACACTGGCTCTGCTGTCATGTACTCGCTGATCACACAGTGCAGTGAGGTCAGAAGTGTGACAGACACAACCAGGCTGTCAGGACAATGAGGTCACAGGTAAAGACTGGTAGGATGTATGTTGGAATAGTGAGACAGAGGGACGGCAGTAAGCAGGTATGAGGACAGCGAGACAAAACCTTGGTGACCAGTTGTAAGGAATGAGACACTGCTTTTGTAGCAGCGCATGCTCTGACAAGAGTGACAGACAAAGCCAGACTGTCAGGACAATGATGTCATGGACAGACTGGTAGGAGGTATGCAGGAATAGCAGGACAGAGTGATGGCCAACACCAGACTGTCAGGACAATGACGTCGTGGACACACTGGTAGGAGGTATATAGGAATAGCAGGACAGAGTGACGGACAACACTAGACTCTCAGGACAATCATGTCATGGAGACAGACTGTCAGGACAGTCCCATCACAGATACAGACTGTGCGGAACTATGTTGAATAGCAGAACATGGTGACAGACACTTGTTGACCAGCTGCAGAAAAGATGGCCCCCAGTCCTGCTGCAGTGCATGTGCTGACCAGAGAGGTGGTCAGGACTGTGACAGAAATGGTCAGTCAGGACCATCACATCACATCACAGACTGTCAGTATGCTGGTATAGCTGTAAAGAACAGTCAGTCAGGCCCATCACATCACAGACTGTCAGTATGCCGGTTTAGCTTAAAGAACAGTCAGTCAGGCCCATCACATCACAGACTGTCAGTATGCTGGTATAGCTGTAAAGAACAGTCAGTCAGGCCCATCACATTACAGACTGTCAGTATGCCGGTTTAGCTTAAAGAACAGTCAGTCAGGACCATCACATCACAGATACAGACAGTCAGTATGCCGATAGCTGTGAAGAACAGTCAGTCTGGGCCATCACATCACAGATACAGACAGTCAGTATGCCGGTTTAGCTTAAAGAACAGTCAGTCTGGGCCATCACATCACAGATACAGACAGTCAGTATGCCGATAGCTGTAAAGAACAGTCAGTCTGGGCCATCACATCACAGACTGTCAGTATGCTGGTATAGCTGTAAAGAACAGTCAGTCAGGCCCATCACATCACAGACTGTCAGTATGCTGGTATAGCTGTAAAGAACAGTCAGTCAGGCCCATCACATCACAGACTGTCAGTATGCTGGTATAGCTGTAAAGAACAGTCAGTCAGGCCCATCACATCACAGACTGTCAGTATGCCGATAGCTGTAAAGAACAGTCAGTCTGGGCCATCACATCACAGATACAGACAGTCAGTATGCCGATAGCTGTAAAGAACAGTCAGTCTGGGCCATCACATCACAGATACAGACAGTCAGTATGCCGGTTCAGCTGTAAAGAAGGAAGGGCACTTGGTGACTGGTTGATAAGGGGTGTCTGTTCCTCTGCTTCTCATGCATTCATGTCAGTTTGACTGTGCAGTGAAACATGGTCAGAACTGTGATAGGCTGTCAGAACACTCACCTCACAGATACAAACTACTGGACAGTATGCCGGTATAGCAGGACAGTGTGACAGACAATTGGTGGTCAGTTGTAAGGAACGTGACACCGACTCTGCAGCAGTGCATGCTCTGTTTAGGCCAGAGGTACATCGTCTGGACAGTGACGGACAGCACTGCACTGTCCTTATCATCGCTATCACATTGGATAAAGAGGAAACCTATTCCAGTGTTAGAATATGTGGAATGTGTGGTGCACAAGACAGAGATCAGTTCTGACCTATCACCATAAAACATACCACAGACTTAAGGGGCTGGTGACATGTCAGTGGTGAATGGTGATGACCACTGTTTGCTGACAAGAAAAAGAAATGGTCAAGACAGTCAGCCACTGACCTCTATGCTTAATAACCCTGGCTATGTCTACTGTAGAAGGCTGTGTTCATTGATAAAGAGCAGAATCCAGATACCACCTCCGTTGTACATTTACCTTATGCAAAATCATCCACCTCAACTAACCTCCCTCTTACATCTACCAGCACCATATCACTGAGACCTATCACTGAAGTGTAGACTTCATGTCAACGATCTCTCATGTTGTCACCAGCAACATCTGACGATTGGGAGAATTTAAGGATTTGGCCACCATCTCTGCTGGTCAAGGCAGACAACAAGAACAAGGTAAAAATGATGAGCATAAATCCTGGACTTAACTGTGTCTGCCTTTCCACAAGGCTCTGCAGGCTGATGCCAGAGCATCATGTCAGACAAGGTCACATTCCTGTCATTCATGTTACTATGATTACAAAGCAGGACAGCCATTATTAGTTAAAAAAAGGAAATCCCTTTAAAAGGCCTTCTGTTTTCAGTAACAACCATTACAGTCATTTCTCACAACTCCTTTTCCCCCATTGTCTGAAAAAAATTCTCTAGCTTTACATTCACTTAGCCATTTATTTATTCATTTAATATTCTTACTGATTTTCTCTTTCATAATAGAATACAGTTCAAAACTCAGTCATGCCTGCCTTTTCGTTTTAATTCTATCTGTCAAATCATAATTCATTTATTCTACTATACATGTTTAAAAAAAACATACAAAGACTTATTTATTGTCTTGTTCAGCTTATTCATTATCTTCATACTCATCCATTCCATTTACACGTTCTCTTACACTGCCTCTCCCATTCCCACCTTTCTTCTGTCTTCACCCCTCACAACTTTATATCCATCCTCCAGATCTCTCTCCCCCTCCTAACCCCTACGACCATCAATGAAGGCACAAATCCTACAACACCTTCCACACCCCCTCCTCACCCCTATTATCATTGATGAAAGCAGAAATCCACAAACACTCCCTGCTCAACACTCATGTGGAAGCCATCACAAGAAGCCGTAACGTTCTGTGCACTTGTCTTTGTCTTGCATGTTGAAAACCTCTGGGTCAAAATATGATGTGTCCGGTTTTGTGCCCTGCTGCTTCAGAGGACCAGTATAACTCTACTTCTTCACATACAAACAAATCTGATATGTACTGCTAAATGACAGAGTAACAAGAGCTCCACAAACGATATGACTTACATATCTAGTGAAGACATTTATGAACTGAAACTTGTAATGTTTAGACAAACATTGTTCTGAAGCATTAAGACCCCCCATTTCAAACAATTAATTAAAGACAACAAAAAAAAAAATTTTCAATGACAAGTAATACCTTACATACCAAATCATTTTAGGTTCATCATATATGCGTGTGTGTGTGTGTGTGTGTGTGTGTGTGTGTGTGTGTGTGTGTGTGTGTGTGTGTGGGGTGCATGTGTGTGTGTATGTGTGTGTGTGCATACGCGTGCACGTGAGAGCATGTGTGTGTGTGTGTTTGTAAGTGTGTGTGCATTTCATTCATCCCTTTAGAAAATGCCATTTGATCCTCTTTTTTCAACCAGGAAAATTTTAATCCCTGGTACAGACAAACAAATAAAAACAGCAACAACTGAATAACCAATAAAAACAATATTAGAACCAGATTCCTGCAGCTGAGAATTCTGGGAAAAGTGTTCTGAACACCCCTTTCAGCTGGACGTGTGAGCAAAATATTACCACCATACTTTGTCGAAAAAATAAAACAAAACAAAAACAAGCTAACCAACCACTGCCACAGGCTTTGTAAAGGAAAAAAAAATTACCACTGTAAATAAACAAAAATAACAGACTGGCCAGGACATGATGTATAGCTGTACACTGCTTCATGCTACTCTGGATCTTATGTCACACAACAGACAACGAAGAGTCAAAAACAACCTGGCTCATTAATGCATCAATCAAAAGATGATACCACACACATACACACACCACACACACACACACACACACCCCCACACACACACACACATACACACACACACACACACACACACACACACACGCACACACATACACACACACACACACACACAATACAGTTTGGAATTCACTTTCATAACACTCAACCAATGCCAAATTGAGAATGCTGTAGATTAGTTTCACAGACATCAGAAGGAGCCCAGCAATGGCAGGAACAGAGAATCTGAGAGAGAGGGAGATATTTATATAGAGAGGAAAGGGAGGGACTAAAACAAGAAAGATACGGTAAGGTAAGGTGATGTTACTTACATTATAGCCCAGCCGACCTCAAAGGGCCATATCAGGACTGTGAAACAAGAAAGAAAGGTCAGTTTCAGTTTCATTTATAGCCCAGCCAAGCACTGAGGACCCTCTCAGGACTCTCAACACTTCCAGGACAAAAAAAAGTCCAGGTTATTCCCACCCTTTTGAATGAAAACTACCAGTTCCGTTAAAAAAACAAAGTAACAAACTCAATAGAACAATCACTACAATCAATAAGATAATGACTTACCTTTGGCCATCCTAAAGGTGGACAAGACTAACAGGTGGGCTGTGATAAGGGTGCCAGTTAGTCCCTGTATCATCCCCAGACTGATAAAAAAGAAGTGAAAAAACAAACAAAAACAATAATGGTAAACGTAACGATAACCCAGAATGACCAAAATGGAAAATAGACATGGTTATGTCCACTCGGGACAGGGTTCATATTTTTCACAACCAAGTCATGAGATTACAACAAAAAAGCTGCCTTGTAAATTGTGAGAGAAAGAGGTGCAGACTTTCTAGTCCAGTGACAGGAAAGGGGAAATAACTAGCACAGAATTTCCAGAAAGCTAGGGTCTGTTTTGGAAGAGACCTCAGCATCCTCATGAGCACAAACAGAGACCAAGAGTGACAGGCTGAATGCAAGGAAAGACAGCTTACAGCTTTCACATTTTATTCATGTTATTGCCTCTACCCCTCAGTTTAGATCCCAGATTCTATCAGTGTAAAATCCTTCTCACCATGACCTGGGGAAAGGAATTGCTGAACTTTGAAAAGCACCTGACATACTATCAGGGCATAGCCTTGCTCTTTTAAACAATCCCATCTCTTCCTGATGATCGACATTCTCAAACAAGCTTGCTATATTCTCCCAGCCCTCAAACCCCATATTTGTCCTGATACACCTGCTGTCCATTTGATGCATGTTGCTCAAACCAAAATCATCCTTCCTGGATAAATTCACGTTTCAAACTTACCAACAACACAGAGCACACTTAAACCAATTAAAACTTATCAACACCACAGATCACCCTTATACCAACACACAGCATACTAATTTCACTTGCTGTAATTACGCACTGTCCACTGTCAACTCCTCCCTCTGCACAGAACATAATGAACCCCAATGAGATATGCAAATTGGTCCCCTATCCTATCCCACCTCAGTGAGCACAGGACCTAGGACATCATTAATGGCCATTTGAATCGACTGCTCATGCATTCCCTCAGGACCAGCTGGGAGGGATCATTGAAATGCTGTTCTTTCTTTCTTTCTTTTTCAATACATCAAATATCACACAACACAGGAAACTGTAGAACTGAACTGACTGTGAAGATCAAGTAAAACATCTCTTTTACACAATACTGCTGCTGGCATCGGATTCTCTCAGGGAGATGGGGATACTAAAACAATTCAAGACAAAAATAACAATAACAAGACCTGCAGCAATGCAGAAATCCACATTTATCTTAAAGGTACAAAAATTGTAAGTAATGAGAACATGACAAGGTGATGAGAGAATAATTCTAGTCTGCAGCTGCACGTAGAAAAATAGGAAGTCTTCTGAAAGTATTGACAGTCGACTGAGAACAGGAATACAAAAAAAATAGAAGAAAAAAACCCGCCCCTTCCAGCAAAACACACACATGGGAATCTCCCCACCTTACACTACCCTACCCAAATGGTACTTAAAATCAGGTACTCTTATTCCTGCTGCAAGTGTCCCACAGCAATATCTGTACACATCATACAAGTGACGAACAGAATATGGAAAGAAAAGAATTCTATTATAAAAGGGACTCTATGACCAAATCAAGAACAGTTTAGGTGAATGCTGCAACATGTTGATTTTTTTTTTCTTTTCATTTTGCCTGTTTGTTTGGGATTTTTGAGAGTTAAGGTTTTTTTCCCCCCAACTAAAAATGAAGGATGCAATTGTTTCTCATTCAGTGAGAGGCCAAAACATTCAAGTGAGCACCCATCTCTTGAACAGTATCACACATTCCCACACACCCTCAGAGAGACTTGATGACTTTGTTTAGCACACAAGCACATCATCAGTTGTCACACGACCTTGCAGGCAGGCACCCACAGCTGTCTGTGGAGGCAGGGCACATGATGCTGGCCACTGTTCTTCACACACCCCACAGCCATTGGCTGCACTGGCACAGCACACACAGAACCAGATGTCTCAAAACATGGCAGGACTACTCCTGGGTTCATGGGCTGATACAATCAACAGGCCCCAGCACAAGTCAATATCACAGGTTTCCTGCAACCCCTGACTTGTCACAAAGCATTAAGCTAACACTGCAGACAAGCACCATGACTTTATCAATACTGTCAGGGCTATTGCCATTGGGAAGGGGCTCAACAAGCCTGACTGCCAGCAGGTACAGAACTTCTCCATCCAATCCACAAGTAACTCCGTAAGATGAAAGGTGAACCACTTTCAAACTGATGTAGAATCCAAAGAAAGAGGAAGCTGTTTATAGAATGCCGTTGGTAAGGTACTGGAACCCGTCATACAGTTTGGTGGTCAGGGAGTGCAGGCTGGACTCCACCAGGTTGTCCACCAGAAGCTGCAGCTGTTCCTCCGTCATGCTCATGTGGAAGCGATCCTTCAGGCCCCGCACAGTGCTCACCCCTTTACTGAAACAGGGCAGCTGGGAGCCTGCCACAGTCACATCATATCCAACTACAGTACTTTCAGCTCATTATAGCTTGAAACCAATCTGAAAATTATCCATGCCCTCTCCCCCATTCATTCTTGCTTACATTGAAAAAACCAACAACAAATAAGCGCCCCATGTACTTATATAAGTCATCTACATACACACTCTCAGAGAGGGAATAAACTATTAGTCTTCCACACACACACAGACTCTCAGACTCAGAGAATAATAAACTTAAGGTTTTTAACATATACACATACACACAAGAAAAAAAATAAACTGGGCAGGTCAGTATCTCTTGCAGTTTTGGTTCTCATTTGCTTGTGTTTACAGACATGCATTCATGTGTATGACATTTTGTGTGTAAGTTGTACACACACACACACACACACACACCTGCACATATCTAGTTGACATATCTAGCCTCATTAAAAAAAATTTTTTAATGCCCTCCTGCCTTCCCCCCCCCCCCCCCCTCTCCCTGCCCACACACACACAGAGTGACAGACAGTCACACACATGTATACATCCCCCCCCCCCCAGTTTTTCGGGGGGTGGGGGGGGTGGGGGTGGGGGGGTGGGGTGGCGGGGGGAGTGGAGCTAATTAACAGTAGAAGTTAAGTGACAGACACACCTTGAGCAATTTTGCTGTCACTAGTTTCAGGAAGCATCTTGGACAGGGAACAAGACGATCGGTCGTTGACAGGGACAGATTCGCGTCGGCCACCAGCCTACACATCACGATCATCATCTCGGCGTTTGTCATCTGCTGCTCCAGGTCCCCGACTAGACTTTGCCTCAGCCTTTTTCAATGCTTGTATAATTAAAGGTGTTCCTTTTACCACTTCTGATAGTTTTCTATGCGATCTTAACGAAACATGCTTTATGCAGGTGTTGCGTCCTCCATGAGCACAACTAAAACCCGTTTCGTACAAAGTGCACCACACCAAAGTTGGACCCTTTTTTTTTTGAGCTTGGGACCAAGCACTTCAAGTTTGCATGGTATGCATTCACGAAAGTTTGCTCCCTCATTTTGGCAACCTTCTTTTCAACATCTTGCTCTTCATCACTCTCATGAACGCGTAATTTCGCTGGTGGCGGCATTCTCTTAGAGAATATCTCTCTCAAACGCTCACTATGAAAGATGGCCGACCATGGTGTAAGTGAGTACGTGCCAACTGGAACTAGGGACAATAACTCGCGTCTTCAAACAGGAAAATAGTATCTTTTTTTGTAGCCAATGTTGCCGATTTTCATATTTTTGTCGTACTTGGCGTATTATCCTATTTTCCAGTCAAATTTAGTAAAATATGCTAAAAAAATTGTAGGGTAGACAGGTCTGATATATATATAACACTCATACTCTTGGACAGCATCATACACAGAAATCCCACTTCAATTAAGTCATAATGTGCACACACACACACACACACACACACACACACACACACACACACACGCAGACACAAACATGCACGAAAGGATCCAGGAAAAGAACTCACCAGTCTGCATAATTTCGACCAGTGGCAGGATCTTGTCCATGTGTTTGCGGGATGCTACAAACCCTTGCAGCATCAGGATCTTGAAGTACTCGAACATGTCACTTCCCTGCCCCCCCATGACCTGCACACACACACATCCACAGCCTCACTGACATGAACCAACAGCGAAACACTACACAGTGCATGGTACACTGCAGTAACTTCCCTTGCTTCCCATCTGGCTTGATCAAAAGTGCAGGAATATGAGCATGTACAACTAAATCTATAAGGGAGAGTGCAGACCTCTGCCCTGGATCAGCACCAACTTCAATGGGTTTGTCCCTGGGCCACGCTCCATTTTCCACCAAGCTTCATTCCCACTGGTTCTGTTTTGGCCTCATCTCCCTGAACAGATCCTGGATTTGCCTTCTACTCTCTACCTAGACAAAATGTAACAGTTTGTCAATAGGCTTCATTTCATCTTTACAATACACTCTACTTTACTATACTCTTGTTGATATCCAGGAAAAATAAAACCACCAACAGATACAGGTAAAAACACAATCTTGTTAGAAGAAGTATGGAGAGCTCTTCTGACCATTCAGCTCCATGGCTGACAGTATGTGCTTCAGATTTGGTTACTATCTGAAATATGGCCAACCTGAAAACAAATCTTTATACCTTCCAATGTTAAAATATTACCTTTAAGTGTTGCAACACAAGCCTTTCTCTGAAATGACATGGGAAAACCATATACGCACAGAAAGACAGAAAAGGCGGAGAGGTTGGGGTGGCGAAGTCAATAAAGGTGGGGGGATGGGAAAAAAAAACCTGAGACAGAAACTAAATTTGATCAAGGGTGCATGTGGGCACACAATCTCTGCCATGCTTTACCTGGCAAATGCCATAACATCACTACACGTCATGCTAACTGACCGACCAGCATACATTCAGGTAAAAAAAAAAAAACAACACCGACATTATGCGCTAATGTGCACACACACACACACACACTCTGACGACTGTCAAGAGTAAATCTAGTTTATATACAAGCACAAGCATGTGCATACATTGAGAAGTCTCTGTTTGATGGAGTGAAGACTATAATTTGTTGACATGATTGCTGCTGACTCAAAAAAATGTCTCAGTGCAGCATTTTCTTCCTGCTGCAGACCGGTATTGGTACCATTAAAAGAAAAAAGATTTTTGACACCTAGCTCCGTTTCTTTCCTTTCAAATTTATTTAAAGAATCTGACATACTGCTACCTTTGTGCTCAAAGAACCACTTCTTCACAACCACTTATACAATATATAGACTTTAATTCATTCCAGATGATTTATGAAATACCTGGTTACAGGACAGCATCCATATCAGCCAACTTACGAGATGGCCATGAATAGCGAGTGTGGTCCAAATCCTTCAACATTCCAGTTATTTTTACTCAGGACCAGTTTTCAAGCTTATTTTTCTTGTAAATTTTCCTTCAGAACATCAAATGTGCATGGTCACTGCACTGGAATTTTTGGATAATTATTTATCTTTTCTGGGTTTTTTTTTTTGGTGGTGGGGGTAGATGGGTGGGTGCATTTTCAAAGTAGCCAAGACAACAGCAGCATTTTAGCAACTAATTTAGAAATAGGCTAAGAGTAGATAAATGAAACAGCTCCCTTCCAAACAACTTGTGTGAAGTGCTCACCTCTACAAACTCAGAAGTCAGCTTGAAGGGGGAGTTCTCAAAACCTAGGTTCTTGCCAGGAGAGGTGGACAGGATGAAGCCAAAGTCAATGTGGATGATGTGACCCTCCGCGTCCAACAGGATGTTGCCATTGTGTCTGCCAATGGAAGATGCACTTAACAACAGTTGGTGAATGACCATGACAATGGATGAACTGCTCTGCACATACTGAACTCAATGAAAACACTCATGAACAATGAAATGACTGGTGAACTGCTTCAGGTGAACTGTACTTCATAACAACACCTGAAGATTGATGAGATTACCTTGGAAATGCCCTACAAATATGAACTTCACCATAACATCTCATGAATGATAAACTACTCTTTACACTGAACTGATTGACAACAACTTGAGAAGACCCAACTGTTCCACACACACACACACACACACACACACACACACACACACACACACACACTATAATATATATATATATATATATATAATATATATATATATATATATAATTACTCTCATTACTCTCTCTTAAAAGTGCACACTGTCACTGTGACAGTATTGATCATTCCACTGGAGTTGTCAGGACAGTAATAAACTGCACTGAAATGATATGCTAAAATGCAACATATACAAACAACTGCCACTGCTTCCATACAATAACAAAGCTCTGTCAGTTCACTATAAAAATTTCTCAGCACAAGGAAATACAACTTGGCAGAACATACATCAAAACAAAACGGTAGGACACTGACTGTTTCTAATAAACAAACACACACTACACACACTCTATATGTACATGCAATGCTCATGTACTTTAAAACCATTAAAGAACAACAAATGCATATCACAACCAGGTCATCTCCCTTCATCACTCCCTCTAACTGACCTGTCCTTGACCTGCATCAGATAGCACACCAGGCAGTAGCCAGCACAGCTCTGGACGAAATTCTTCTGGGCTGTCAGAAACTCCTCGCTGTTGGAGGGGCCAAACTCATGCACAAAGTAGTCCATGAGGGACAGTTTGCTGTGCTTTTTGATCTGATGCAAGGACACGGCGTTCAGCACAGGCTCAATCATGCCACTGTCGTTAGAGGTCACCACAATCTTGTAAGGTCGAATCCACAGGGGAACATGTTCCAGACTCCATATTGTCTGCAACCATGGTGGAAGTTACTGACATTCTTTCTTTTAAATGTTTGATATGTTTAGTGAAGCAGGTTTGTCTGTGCTATAATTCCTGGCAGGATCTTATTCAAATCTTTGGCTATGTTTGGAACATTTGGCAATTTTCCTTGTTTGTTTCTTTTTTTCCCCCCATAATAAGGAATGAGCATGCTGGTAGCATCTGATCCAATTTTTGTAGTATACATGAAGGCAACACATGGATGAGACCTCTCTCTCCTTATTATTCCTTGGCTAGAACTTGTGAGGTCCACTGTTTGTGCAATTTTTGCATATGTGACCATTTTCAATCCCGTCAATAAATTTGTCTTTGGGGATGATGGTATAACACCAGTGCATTTTGTGTGTGTGTGTGTGTGTGTGTGTGTGTGTGTGTGTGTGTGTGTGTGTGTGTGTGTGTGTGTGTGTTTGAGAGAGAGAGAGAGAGAGAGAGAGAGAGAGAGAGAGAGAGAGAAAGAGGGAGAGTGCGCCATGTGCACACTTTACTTAATCCAATGTAATCGCCTTCTCTTCCATAAAGGATGGTAAGAAATTTAAAAGACATGTCATTCCTTTCTAAGGATTTTTCCCCAGTTTTACAATGCATGCATTCACATCACACATAGGACTTCAGTTTAAAGCTCAACCACAGGACCTGGACATGGTACTAGTCTTCACAGATGTTGACCCTGAAGAGAAAAGCTCAAACTTTGCTGCCTCAAGCTAGGATTGAACCAAGGACCATGAGATCAGCAGAACAGTGCTTTATCCACTTGGGCAGCCAAGCCCTCTGGACAAGAAATGACCTGCATGTTTATGTGCTTTTCCATTGTCAAAAATCCACATATCTCCTTCTGCCATTCTTAACTTCCCTCCACTCTATCAGATAGCCATTTTCTACCGAGTCAGTATGCAAAGTTTTTCAAACCATCAAAGTCCGAGTCCATGACAAGTTCAGGCTGGTCTGCAGTCAAACACTTCAATCATCTGAGTACAAATTCCTCCCTAGTACAGCAAGTGAATAGATGAAAGTGTGTTTCTGAGCAAGCATCAGTTCACGAATTGGCTTTCTGCATGCATTAGTGTGTATGTGTGTGCGTGTGCGTGTGTGTGAGTGTGAGTGTGTGAGTGTGTGTGTGTATGTGTGTGTGTGTGTGTTTGTATGTGTGTGTGTGCACACGTGTCTCTCTCTATGTCTGTGTCACCGTGTGGCTGTTATAAACAGCATGGTGTGAGGCATTGTGGACAGTTAAAGGGAGGAAAAGGGGAGACAGGAAGAAACAAAGAAGGGGGTAGGAATGGGGGGGAAACAGTGGGGGTGTGGGGAAGGAAGAGTGAGGGGGAGAAAAGGGGGGGGGGGGGGGGCAGGGGGCAGGTGAAAAAGGGAAAGGGAGGCATAGGCTTGTGATGTCCAATATGATGCTACAACATGACAATTGTAAAGTGTAATGTTGGGCAATATGGAATGACACTTCGGGTCCACAGGGTTGTACAGTATGGCAGTGTGTGATGTCAAGTGGCCTGGTTTTATGGAGTGCTGTACAGTACGGCACATTGTTACTGAAAAGAATAGTTTGTTTTTTTTAAATTCTCTAATATGAAAAGCAAAACTTAACATATAAAAATTTTACATAAAGAACTTTTATAAGACAAGAAAACAGATAAAAATTCAATTAATTGAGGGGGGAAAAAACAAAGAAAAAGAAAATGAAAACAGTGCGGCAGTGACATCCCTGCTGACACTGACCTGCAGCTGTTTGAGGACCTGGTAGACCATCAGCTCCTGGCGCAGGTCATCCCCACACTTGACAATGACGGAGAGCAGAGCCCAGTTGGGCAGGTGCCCATAGGGGGAGGTCTCTCGAATCCTCTCCACCTTGTCCTCCCACGGTTCTTTCAGGGCAGCTGCCGAAGGATCGTCCGGATCCCTCTGATGACAGCCAAAGGAAAAGATTTGAGGTCTAATTCAACATAATACAGGTTCATTTCACAACAACCCTTGATCAGAACTACAAGGCAAAGGAGAACTAGCTAGCATGTGAGAAATACACATGTAACAATCTGGTGCATGATCTGTAATCAGTAAATGCCTGCTTCACAGAACCTCCCGAAGGAATATGCAGGACATTTGTTCTCCATTTTCAGGTGATATTCTTAGGGCAGTGTCAAACTCAAAAGCAACAACACTTTCACTGGATAGAGGATGAGAATAGGAATCAGCCTGCAGTTTATTTGATCAAATTGCCTTTTGGTGAATACCATCATTGTCTGACCGAGTCTGACTAATGTGACACATGTGAATGGCAGATGCATCACAATTTCAACAGAAGTCGCCACAGCTGAGTCACAGAAATCTGCTGTTTTTATGCCGACACCTCCCCCATCCTTCCCTGTCACTTGCCTGCTCCAAGTCATTTCCTAAAGTCATGTAGCGGTTGGTGTGTGACAGGGCAGGTTTGGATCAGTATGGAACCTTCCCTATATGTACACAGTGTGACTAAGCATATACAAGTTTTACTAAAATTACCTGACATACAACCCCTCCAACACACTCTTTTCACAAATAGTTTTCTTTTCTTGTTCCATTAGAAATAATATTGCACCAGCCGCCGTGGCGAAGTGGTTAGCGTCGCGGACTCCCGGCTGGGAGGTCGTGGGTTCGAATCCCATTAGAAGTCATGTGGGTTTTTCTGCCCCGACCAGCTTCTACCCAGAGTTGAGTTTGCTGCGGACTCAGTTGGGAAGACTGGGACCACACAGTCGAGTTTCATCCACTTAATGGATGCGTTTCTGAGAGTGTTGCTCAAATTTCCTGACCAACACTGCAGGTGCCTGTATCTCTCGGGCCTGGTTGACGCCGGGATATCTTATGAAAGGAAGCGTACAGTACAGCCCTGTCATGTAGTCTCAGACCGAAATGGAAATCCGTAGCATCATCTTAATCATCCTCATTCTCATCGATCAGCATAAAAAAAAAAATGTCTCAAATTCTGTGGCCCTTCATGCCCTGCTCTCATGGTGACCTCAATTTCGATGTCCTCTCCACGTCTGTGGCCTTGGTTTGGTTCCGTCGGGGTCACCGGTATTGGCGAGTCCATGGGGGCTGTCGTTAGACGGACGTGGTGGCGCCCTCCGGAGGGAGAGCTCACTCACTCCGGCTCCGCGACTAAGCAATTATTGTCGTCAGTAGGGGGCTTAGTAGGTGGTGTCCTGCGTATGTTAGATCAGAACAGGCGCCACTGAACACCACCGAAGTGACTCGGCAGCAGTGTAGTGTCTCCTCCGGTGGGTTGCCTCTTGACGACTTGACATTGACTGCTCCCTGTGGATTGCCGGTGCCGGGGCTGTGGCGGGGCCGACCGGGCTGTGGCTGTGTACGGGGTGTCGGAATGAGCGGCGTGGGTGCACTGCGTCTGAGGTGGCGCAGAGGTTGGGACAGCAAAAAAAAAAAAAAAAACAAGAAATAATATTGCATCTCTATTTTTCATCAAAAGCATCACTCTCATTGTTTAATATTTTCAACAATATAAGCTCACCTCAAATTTCTTCTTGGGTGCTGAAATGTTCTCCGACAGCCGACGTCTGATGTCTCCAGCAGCAATGTAAACTGGGTCTTTGCTGTCGGCACTCGTGGAGCTCTCTGTCGAGATCTGAGAGATGGTGTCACTTGACCGACATCGCAAAGCAAGCTGGGAGACAGGCCGTTTCACAGAGGTCAGGCAAAAAAGAAAGAAAGAAATACAGCACAGAGAAAGGAGAGATGAGGGGAGTGAAGTAACAAAAACGTGAGGAAGGGAATCGACTCACATGTTCATGCATGCATATGTATGTGTGTGTGCAGACAGGGACACAGCGAGACTCTGTGTACATGACGGTCTGCCAGTGTGTCAATGTATGTGCAGGCATGACTGATTAACTAACAATGCATGCAAACAGCCTGTGTGCTAGCAGTGTGAGCATAGGCAATTGCTTCTGTGCCTTGGCTTCGCAACAGATTAGAGCGCGTAAGTAACACAAAGTATTCCTGGTGCTGTGAGTCTGATGATGCTGATTTTCACATGTACCGCTGCTGGATGTGAGACAGCATGCATCATGTGATGATGGATCAGAATGGTGGTACCACCTGGTGCTGTGAGTCTGATGATGCTGATTTTCACATGTACCGCTGCTGGATGTGAGACAGCATGCATCATGTGATGATGGATCAGAATGGTGGTACCACCCAAAGCAATAAAATGGGTATGTGGGGTGGGGGGATGGGGTAGGGGAAGGGGGGGGGGGGGGGGGGTCCTGTGACATAAATGCACATAAACAGCAAACACTCTCTCATCTGTAGCTACCTTAAGACTGTAACAATACCAGCAGTAATATCAAGAGAGCTGCAAATAATCAGTCATGAACCAGAACGGTAACTTCACCTCTCCGCAAGACAAAAGGCCCAGCTAAAGGCAAATCTGGTTCAGTACTGTACAGTAAAGTTGGCACCAACCCTTAAAATAAAATTGGTTCATTATTCAGCCTTTTGTCAGTTTTTTCCCTGTTACATATCCATGTTTGTGAGCTGTGCTTCCGCACAATGTCATTTCGATGCTTGGCTGTTAGCTTTCCCTGGGTATGTGGGGTGGGGGGATGGGGTAGGGGAAGGGGGGGGGGGGAAGTCCTGTGACATAAATGCACATAAACAGCAAACACTCTCTCATCTGTAGCTACTTTAAGACTGTAACAATACCAGCAGTAATATCAAGAGAGCTGCAAATAATCAGTCATGAACCAGAACGGTAACTTCACATCTCTGCAAGACAAAAGCTAAAGGCAAATACCTTAAGGCATCCACACTCCATATTCAGGTAGTCTCAACACTGAGACAGATCAAGATTACACAGATCACTGACACAAATTATTTCAGGCATGCCAATGTGATTTGAAATGGGAAGTTATATCTATTTCTTGGGCTCTCATCACTGAAAATATGTTCTGGTATATTGTTTAACTTAATTTCATACAAAAACAAGTTTTTCTCAAATTTCCTGTTTGGCTGAATATGCTTGCTTTGTCCAATTCTTAAAAGCTACAACAGCTGATCAGCTCTGTTTGGCCAAATTTGTGTGGCTAGCTCAAAATGAATAAACCCTGCCCACAGTCTTCCATCCCTAGCAGACAACACCAGGTCACTTCCACTTTCTCATCACTCTACAGCCAAATGCCTTGCTGCTCACACCTCTGAGGCTTACACAAATATTCTTGAACATGCAGTCGTGAAACTTAATCACATTTTTTTTTCCTTTTCTCCTCACAAATACGCGTATTTCTCTTCTTTTTTTCTTTTGCTTAACCTTAATCGAAAATGCTTCTACATATCTGCATGAAATACTCTAAACACAAAACTCTCGCATTCCTCAGCTTCCACAGATGTATTGTTCTCCCTTCTTTTTCTTCCTTGTTCCTCCAACAGAACTTGGAGGTTCACTGATGCTGATATTTTTCACATGTGACCATCTCAATCCTGCCATTAGTCACATTCCATTTGGTGCGGGGGGGGGGGGGGGGGGGGGGGGGGGGGAGAGAATGGGGGGATAAAGTCTAAACACAACAGTGGTGTGCATGTGCAAGGTTCTTTGTGTTTGGGTTTTGTTCCTTTTTCCCCATCCATCCCACTGGCACACAACAGTCTATACCCTACAGAGGATGGAATGGGGTTTAATGTGCCTGCAAGTGCGTTTGCTCACATGACCTTGATTAAAAGACACATCTGAAAGTCTAGGATGAGTCTGCAGACTCACTGACCCAGAAAAGGAAACTTCTAGCCTGACTCACTGTTTCAGGTGAAAACTGAAGCCTGGCTTGCATTACATATACAATGACTAACCACATGCATGTGTTGATTTTCTGCCAGTCTATACACACAAAGAGGATCCTGGCACGAGCTGCACATGTTGACCTGATCTAACTGTTGTTGTAGCCTGGGTATCACACACACTCTTCTGGAATGGATGCTTCAAGCATGTGGATACTTGCATCTCTTACTCTTAGTGCAGATATTTCATTTAGCTGTTAGAGAGATAATGGGAACTGAGATGCATCATTGGTTTAAACTGCAGTTAATGTGCTTGTTTTGAAATGAGCATTTGTTAAATTCTTTTCTTTATATGAAGAATGAAACAGCATGCACAACTGTATGATGCACATATTTTCTTTCAAAGGCACTGATAATTCAGGAAAAAAAACAACAACAAAGCAACCCCCCTCCCCCCCTCAAAAAAAACAACAACAAAAAAAAACAACAACAAAAACCCAACAACAACAAAACTGTATCTGGAGTGTTTGGTTTCCCAAAGCGTATACTCCAGACACTCTAAGTGCATCATATATATGGATCATTGAGGCAGTTCTGATCAGTCATAGTGTCATGTGACATTTGAATGGTGCAGAACACTGTGATCACGTCTGATGACTGTTAAGTGGCATTTTGAAATCAAGCAAGCACACTGTGCATGAAAGATTCACAAGCTAACCACACAAAATACTTCTTTCTTTCACTTCAGTCTTGGATTACACTACAGTTTTCCACTACCGGCCACCATCATGATTGCTTAAGATGAAGCTTCCCTGGCTGTCAGACATTGACCACTGTCTTCACACTGCAGCTGTGCACATTTGCTAATTTATTTGACAAGACATCATTTTTTTCAGTCACGTTCTTTATTCACCCGATGTGTTTGTTGCATAATTGGTAAATTTGTGTATAAAGTATGTCAATCAAATTGGTGTACACAGTATGTCTATATGGGATGGGTTCCAGATCTGGAGAACTGATATCTTCTCTCTGCCTCCACACAGAATAAAGTCTGGGCACACCCTGTCTTTCAGCACTTTGAGGTCATAGAATCTTCATGTTGCCATCCTCCTCCCCACGTCTCCCAGCTATGTAACAGTTCAATTTCACCTACTGTCTTTTTTCTGTTTCTCTCTTCACTCAAAAAACAATTTTGACTGCTTCAAAATATGAGAATCACTTCTTCTAAGCATTGCCAAACTAATTCACCACTGTCTAATGATACAAAATGGAACAGCAAAGTCTGAGTATCCATAAAACAAAACTGCTTTGTACAATGATCAAAAGGCAAAATGTGAGCCACACAAAGAATACACAAATTATCACAAATAAAAGAGAACACAAACAAAGAATGAAAGAAGCTAATTAAAACTGTAAAAACGTAGCACCACAGCACAAGAAAGAACATTACTTGGAAATAGACCATAGAAAAGAAAATCCACACCAAGAGATGACTAGTTTAAAAAGAAAAGAGATGGAGGCAAAAGTATAGCCAGGAGGAGAAAAAGAATAAAAAGGAAGAAAAGAGAAAGGCAATACAATCACACACCTTATGATTTCATTGCAATGAAGTGCACTACAGCGTTATATACAGAATCCAGCTGTGCTACTGATGCTTTGATATTGATGTACATGTGTAACATGCGCGCGCACACACACACACACACACACACACACACACACACACACACACACACACACACACACGTACACACTCACGCATGCACTGTACAACAAATACAACACAGGACCTTTGCTGACCCACATCTAAAATAAAAATCATCTTGTTTCAGTCAAACTCATCAACAAATTCCTAAAGAAGTTAATAACATACTGATATGATACTGATACTGATAGTGTTGATGTGACAAACACAAATGGCCAGAGAACCTGGAGAGCCTCACTGTAAAAGTTCTCACCAGTACCATCCTCTGACTTGATGCAACACTGTCAGGATTTGGGAAAAGCACCAAGTTCATTTAAACACCACTCACACTTCGAATAATGTTGACTACAGACCCCATGCCTGATTTGTATACCTTCTTACCTAAGTAGGTAATACAGTGCTCACAGGTGCTTGTCCTGACAGCCAGTATAGCACTGACCCTTTCAACCCTTCCAGTCTACAGCCTGGACAGCTCCTCCTGCCCGGCCAGTTCTGGCTGATTTGCATGAAGTGAAGAGATAGTTTGCTTAAACCGTCAATGTCTCAGAAATTTTTATGCCAAAATGTAAACACATTCAAAACAGAAATTGCCAAACAAGTGTGTAGCAAGATATTAAAATTTCATGTAATGTGATAAGCTTTCGGACTTCGCATACATTAGCAAACTCTAACATTCATTTTTTTACATGAACAGAGAGCTACTTCATTTTTTAACTGATATATCTGGACAACTGTTCTACCATTGTGAAAAAAATTCACAGAGCTATTAGAAAATTATTTGTTTAGGAAAATATCAAAATTCCCTCTGATAATTATATACCTGTGGATTTGTAATGTTTTTACAAATTCAAACATTGTTTCATTTTCTATGTAACTCTTCCTTTTCAAATGTAAACGGCATGCAAAGTTTGGTTTCAAAGGCTTTGAAACTTTAATAAGTTATAATAGATGACCTATGTCAAATCTGGTAACCATTACTTGCCGAGTTGTCTGGGAGTAATCAGGTCTGTCACCCAAGCATGTTCAGGCATAGGTCCAGATGTTTTCAGCAGCACCCAAGCAGGGTTTACTGGGTTAATAAGGAAAGGTTCCCACACAGCCTCCTTAAAATGGGAAAACTCACATGCATTTGAATATTTCTTCTAACCTCGAAAGCGTTTTTTCCTTTTTTTTCCAAAGTCAACATGTGTACGTGTGCACGTTGACAGCGAAAGAGTGCTGTCTAAAACCAGAATTGCCATAAGTCAACCAATCAGACTCAAGCATGAAGACTAGAGTTTACAATCAGAACTGCGACAAGTCAACCAATCGGACTCAGTCAAGAAGACCAGAGTTCAAGATAATATTCCAGATCATGCAATGACTGCACCTTTCCCCTCTTCCTCTCTTAATCTTCTTCACTTTTCTCTTTAAGTTTGTCAAGTAACTAACATACATTGCATGTTCTCTCCCTCTCTCTCTTGTCCATTTTCTACTCTGTGAAACCTCTGAACTTTAAAAAACAGGATTATTTCAGTTGCCGAGCTGAAAGCACAGGAAGAGAACTTGAGAAAGTGCGGACCTCAACAAAGATGGAACAGTAATTGTAGTCTACTCTTAAGTCATGATCCAAAGCCCAACTGTGATGGGTTCATCTGCAGGCCACATTCCATCTTTTCAACAAGTTTCCTTAAGCAAAATCTTGTCGATAATCAGACAGACACCAGTGAAAACATTGCTTCCATGGCATAAGTCTTCAATTTTGTGCACAAAGCCATGGAAACTGTATGCGTGTTCATATGAATTCCAGTTCTGTGTTGCAAAAACATTAGCAGGGCCCTGTAAGACACAGAAAACTTAATTTAGAAAAAAAAAGAAAAAAAAGGCCAGTTCTGCCCAACAGCAAGTACTCAAATTTGATCAGAAAATTGCCATGGCAGCATATAAAGATACACTATGATTTTTTTTCCCTGCCAGTTAAAATATTTTTCAAACGACTTTCTGAGTTTTCTTGCGCATATTCCATTGTGCATTGTTAAGAGGACCAAATAATATATTCACCACCGCTTAATCACTAAATTTGAATAAGAAAAACTTTAACACAAGTCAAAATGTCTCAGCAAAATGGGATCATTTCACTGTAACTGGTGTTGCTTAAGTGAAGCTACTAAAATGGCATGTCAGAAACGTGAAATGTTCTCCATGAAGAAGCAGAAAGTATCACTGGGTATATGTTCTCATCAACTAGTTATTTTGTTGAAACTGTTGTTACTGTTAAAACTGCAACAACATGAGGGACAGTTGCTTACTTGGAGACAGTTTCTGTGTGTGACAGGAGTTCAGTTCAGTCAACTGTGCCTGCTTGTGTGGGTCTTCGACACCTTTCAATGAGCAGCAATCCTTGCCAACATTACAGAAAGTATCCTTCTCTTGCCAAAGTATATGGAATTTTGTACCTGTGCCTGTGTGTGTGTGTGTGTGTGTGTGTGTGCGTGTGTGTGTGTGTGTGTGTGTGTTGTGTGTGTGTGTGTGTGTGTGTGTGTGTGTATGTGTTTGTAAATGTGTGTATGTGAGAGTATGCGTCTAAATTTCAAGCGCTTATGTCTAAATCAAAGTCCAATGACTTTGAGGACTGAGATTTCTCTCACTAAATTCACATGCTGTAACATTCCAAAGTATCAGAAATAATTTTTCCTTTCTACCTGTGTCCCTGATTTTTAATAGACTTAAAAAGTATACAACAACAAAAAAAAAACACCCTTGATTCACAACTTTCGTGGATCACAACAACTTTAACAACAGAAGCGAAATACCATCTGCATCAACCATTCACTTCGCTTTCTGCACCTCATGATGAGCAAAATCATACCTGTGTTCAAACTTTTGTTACACACACACAAAATTAGTCACAAAGTTGCAAGAGTGTGACCTTTTCCTAATTGTTTATGCATGGTTGAATGCTTAATAAACCAATGATTCAATCAATCAAGATGAAACTCCTATATATTGCCTGGACATAGGTGCAGAACTATATTCAGTGGCTCCCACATATTGTTTCAACAAACAATGCAGTTTGTGTGTGTGTGTGTGTGTGTGTGTGTGTGTGTGTGTGTGTGTGTGTGTGTGTGTGTAGCCGGAGTGGGGATGGGGAAAGGAGTGACCCATCTCAAGTATGTGACATCAAAACAATCTGACTTTCAGATTCCTTTGGGGTGTACTGAAAATGGATGTATGGAATGATGACTGCAAGAAGAAGAAACAATTAGCAGCTGACGAAAGACCGATAAATAAAGAAAAACACATTTGTAAATAAACAAATCAATATCTAAAGTGCATTAGATGAATATTTGTTTGCAAGATTTAAAAAAAAATAAAATAAAATAATTGAAATAAAATGAAACACAAAGCCTTACAGCAAAACTTGTTAATCAGAGTGCTGGCTATTATTTATGCACAGTCATCATGTGTTAGGTCACCCAGTGCTTAGGAGTCACTGCTCAAGATCTATACTTACTGTCACAGTTTCTGTCACCTGCACAGTCTCTGAATTCTCCTACACATACCAAACCAGTTCCCTATACACACACATGTATACAAAACTCCATCCTAAAGCTTTCCAACACTAACAACACTTGAACAGCGATCAGGAGTGCACAGACCTCCACCACGGCTGAAAGAACCCTCGATCCTAATCTGCAGCACTGGTCCACACCAAAATTTAATTGGTTCATTTCTGGGCTTTCTACCAAGTTTGGCTAAAATGGGTTTGGTAGTTTTTGTATAATCTCACTGAATGGACCATGGAGCTATCTGTTGTACAAGATCCACATAACAGATCCATACCAACATTCAATGGGGTTGTCCCCAGGTCACATTCAATCTTTCATTGAAGTCCATTTATTACTTTTTGTGGAATCTTCTTACTGACAAACAAAGCAACAGACGTCAGTAGAGGCTTCTTTCATGATGGAGGTAATACAGATTGCAAAGTGTGATCTAATCCTGAACAGGTCCGGATCATCTTAAAACTTGTTTTCAAAATCAAACACACTTAACAACACAGCCTGACTTGGTCGAAAGCACAGAAAGTGAGCCACACCTCCATAACTGCAATTAATTTGCGCCAAAACTGAGCATGAAAATGGCAACTGCCCAGAAACATGCACATTCTAAGACTAGTTAATGTTAGCATAGTTCACATGTTTGTGGTATCAGACACAATGACTTCATAGAACACAGCTGGTGATAGATCATAATAAGCACTATGGTAGTTGTCTTGAAAATGTCCTAAAGGATCGTGGAAAACAAGGAGACAAGAGGGGTCAGACCAGACCAGTTTTGATATATTCACACAATGCAAGAATTTCTTTCTTAATTTGCATAGTGGCATCGATAAGAAGATAAAAAAAAAAAAAAGAAAGAAATCAACTTTCTGAGAAAAAGAAACAAACAAAACCCAAACAAATCTGAAAAACACAAACACCCAACACACAAGAAAATACAGTGACAAAGGGGATGGTTGGGGGCCGGGGGAGGGAATATCTGCTCATTACTGAAGCAAAAGAAAGTGGTGAGATACTGGAGAGGACAGTAAGCTATAAAACAAACAATAACAACAAAATAAACAAGTCTGTTATGAGCAAGTTCATGGGGACTGTTGTCTGGTGGATGGTGAGGCCCCTCTAAAGGAGGGATGCCCATCCACAATGGATTTGTAGGAAGGAATGCCACCACAATGTTGTAAACCATCCAATGGATTTGTAAGGAGGGATGCCCATCCACAATGGATTTGTAAGGAGGGATTGGCCCATCCACAATGGATTTGTAAGGAGGATGCATCACTGCGTAAATGCCATCCACAAATGGTGATTTCTGTAAGGAGGGATGACCATCCACAATTAGGGATGCCATCCACAATGGTTGTAAGGAGGGATGCCCGGTAAATCCCACAATGGATTGTAAGGAGGGATGACCATCCACAATGGATTGTAAGGAGGGATGCCATCCACAATGGTTTGTAAGGAGGGATGACCATCCACAATGGATTTGTAAGGAGGGATGACCATCCACAATGGTTCTGTAAGGAGGGATGACCATCCACAATGGTTCTGTAAGGAGGGATGACCATCCACAATGGATTTGTAAGGAGGGATGACCATCCACAATGGTTCTGTAAGGAGGGATGACCATCCACAATGGATTTGTAAGGAGGGATGCCCATCCACAATGGTTCTGTAAGGAGGGATGACCATCCACAATGGTTCTGTAGGAGGGATGCCCATCCACAATGGATTTGGGATGCCATCACAATGGATTTGTGGAGGATGCCATCCACAATGGATTTGTAGAGAAGGATGCCCATCCACAATGGATTTGTAGAGAGGGATGCCCATCCACAATGGTTTGTAGGAGGATGCCCATCCACAATGGATTTGTAGGAGGGATGCCCATCCACAATGGTTTGTAGGAAGGATGCCCATCCACAATGGATTTGTAGGGAGGGATGCCCATCCACAATGGTTCTGTAGGGAGGGATGCCCATCCACAATGGATTTGTAGAGAGGGATAGCCCATCCACAATGGTTCTGTGGAAGATGATTGAGGAATGCCTATCCACAATGGTTTGTAGGGAGGGATGCCTATCCACAATGGTTTGTAGGGAGGGATGCCCATCCACAATGGATTTGTAGGGAGGGATGCCCATCCACAATGGTTTGTAGGAAGGGATGCCCATCCACAATGGTTTGTAGGGAGGGATGCCCATCCACAATGGATTTGTAGGGAGGGATGCCCATCCACAATGGATTTGTAGGAGGGATGCCCATCCACAATGGATTTGTAGAAGGGATGCCCATCCACAATGGATTTGTAGGAGGGATGCCCATCCACAATGTTAGAGGGATGCTCATGTATGAGGAGGGATGCCCATCCACAATGGTTTTGTAAGAGTAGGGAATGCCCATCCACAATGGATTTGTAGGGAGGGATGCCCATCCACAATGGATTTGTAGGGAGGGATGCCCATCCACAATGGATTTGTAGGGAGGGATGCCCATCCACAATGGATTTGTAGGGAGGGATGCCATCCACAATTGGAATTTGTACCACATATAACAATCATTCTTGACAAAAAGGGCCCTTTAGGTGGTATCCTATAAGCCCCCCCCCCCCCCCCCCCCCCCCCCCCCCCCCCGTTATTCCCTCCTCCCGTCCCTTCATGCCTTTACCAAAGAAAAATAAAAGGCAGTGGTATCCTATAAGCCCCCCCCCCCCCCCCCCCCCCCCCCGCAATTCCATCCTCCCTCCTCCTGTCCCTTCATGCCTTTACCATAACCTAAATTATTTCTTGTTAATACAAAGTGAAGTGTTTGAGAAAAAAAATTTCTAAATCAAAACCTGGGGAAAAAGAAATTGTCTAGACACTAACCGACATTATCTCATCATCCTCTTGCGACCAGCAATCAGCATCGTCAAAGTCGGTGCCACCGTACACGCTGAATTCCGTGCGGGGTGAGGAGTTGGTAGTGGTGGTGGTGCGGTGGTTGAAGTGGGTGAGGTCCTCCTCGGAGCGGGTGAAGCGCAGGGTGTTGTCCAGCATCTTGCTGGGCAGGGAGCTGGTGAAAGGGTTCTCACAGTGCAGGATCTCCACGTACATCATGTAGGGTGCCTGCACCCAACCAGACACATGCAGCAACTTGAAGAAGATTTATGAGGAAAAGGGCACTCTCACAACTGCTGTACAGACCTTGATCAATGGATGAGTCGTTCTGGAGAGATGTTTGGTAAATTTTAACATCCACTTTCCCCGATAACATCATAAACATTAAAAACAGGAGGGAGAGAAATCGTAGTACAACAATGTATACTATATGATAAAATGAAATTAATGACATGCCATACAATTAATTCCAGAAAGGTGAGACCTGAGGAAAATAGAAAAGGAAGCAAGCAGTGAGACTGGTAAAATTGGGGGGAAAAAATTCAAATAAAAAGAAGGCTGATACTAAAACAATCATGGAAACTTGAGGGGCAACGGGAAGGTGTCAGTGCAAGGGGTGAAGAGGATGGAGGAGGGGACAAAAGTTAAAACAAGTGCAAGATAGGAGCAGTGAAACCAACAACTTTGCTTCAGTTACCAACTAAGTTGATCTGAGAAACTTTAATGATATCCATTCCAAGCTGTGGCCCATATTTTTTACCGACTGACAGTCAGACCATGTTTTCAGGAGACACAGCATCCCAATCTGATTGTTTCCTCTGTTTCTTTAACTCTCAAGCTGACTTTTCCCTCCCTAATTCTTCAGAGATTTCCTGAAGAAGTACCCAGCTACTGATGGAGTATGACCAATGCTTGTGTTTCAAACAGGAGGCTGATCATTTCCAAAAAAATTGCACTCTAAATTTCCATGTTAAAATGACAGAATTCATCCCTTTTGTGCTGCATTCTTCATAAAATAATGTTGACCACAAAAACAAACATGCAAAACAAAACAAAAGAAAACATATTTCATACTAGTTGGCTGTAGAACTATGGGGTGAGAAAGTAACAAGTAGAGTTGGAGGGGGATGGAGACACAAGTGCCCCCCGACAACAAAGCATGTGGGAATGTGAAGGAGGTGGGGTGCAGCAAATGGCTCAGCAGTGTTCCCACAAAACCCCTCCATTCAGCAGTGTTAACAACTGATGGGATAAAGGCAAAACAAGGTGACTAGAGTAGGGGAAGGGAAGACTGGAAGGAGGAAAGGATGTGGGGAGGGGAGGTAAAAATGTGTGCTAACAAATCACATATCCCAACTTCCTCTTCCCCAAATCTCATCACAAAACACTGATAAACTTCCCTTCCCTTTCAATTTCTCTAATTTAGAATGCAACTCATAACATGCATCTCATACATACATCAGATAACTGACAAGTAATGACTATATGCAATCAGATTAAAAAACAAAACAAAACAAAACAAACCTAATACATACAGTAAAAAAGAAATTACACACCAAAGTCAAATACAAATATCACAAAACAAAGCGAGCACACACCTTCTCCTTGGAGTTTAAGACCACTGCTTGTGTGTGAGGAATTCGAACCACATGGTGGTTGCTGTTTTCAGCGACTGGCAGCCACACCCTGGCCGGCAGATTAAGGTTCAGCAACGCCAGTTCTGCTATCAATCTAGATGCTGACACAGATGAACACACAGACACCATTGTAAACTTCAGACACCATCAAGTGACAATGATATGGATAGGTAGTTATAATTGTAACAGATGTAGAGGGGGAAAGGTAACTATCTTCACCTTTTACTAGTCAGAGTTCCATTGTGCATACTGAAGGCATTCACAGTTCTAGCTGATATGGTTATTTCTGTCTCTGCTGCCTGTTCACTAATGAGTGATTGGCTTTCTGTTCACCACACTTTTCAGCTGGTAGTCTGAAGTGAACACACACTGCAAGTAGAGGCTACATCAAGACAGTAGGCAGATCTAGCTGAATAGTGGGCAACAAGCTGGCACTTGTGTTTATCTTGAAGGGCAGCTCAACCCACTGGGCCATCTCCACAGGCACACAGTCATGGGGGGCCCGGCAGCTCAACCCACTGGGCCATCTCCACAGGCACACAGTCATGGGGTGCCCGGCAGCTCAACCCACTGGGCCATCTCCACAGGCACACAGTCATGGGGTGCCCGGCAGCTCAACCCACTGGGCCATCTCCACAGGCACACAGTCATGGGGGCCCGGCAGCTCAACCCACTGGGCCATCTCCACAGGCACACAGTCATGGGGGCCCGGCAGCTCAACCCACTGGGCCATCTCCACAGGCACACAGTCATGGGGGCCCGGCAGCTCAACCCACTGGGCCATCTCCATAGGCACACAGTCATGGGGGGCCCGGCAGCTCAACCCACTGGGCCATCTCCACAGGCACACAGTCATGGGGGGCCCGGCAGCTCAACCCACTGGGCCATCTCCACAGGCACACAGTCATGGGGGGCCCGGCAGCTCAACCCACTGGGCCATCTCCACAGGCACACAGTCATGGGGGCCCGGCAGCTCAACCCACTGGGCCATCTCCACAGGCACACAGTCATGGGGGGCCCGGCAGCTCAACCCACTGGGCCATCTCCACAGGCACACAGTCATGGGGTGCCTGGCAGCTCAACCCACTGGGCCATCTCCACAGGCACACAGTCATGGGTGCCCGGCAGCTCAACCCACTGGGCCATCTCCACAGGCACACAGTCATGGGGTGCCCGGCAGCTCAACCCACTGGGCCATCTCCACAGGCACACAGTCATGGGTGCCCGGCAGCTCAACCCACTGGGCCATCTTTGTTTCACCCTATGATTGTAGTTTGACTTCCTTCCGTATAGTTCATGGATTTAAAATTTTTTTTAAAAGATAATACATGAAATGTATAATCTGGGGTTTTTAACCCTTACGCTGCCGACGTTGCATTTCTGCGACCACGTGGCTCACCACCGACATCACCGAAATGCGACCAACTAGGGTTACCTAACTCCCGATACTCTCACTCTCCAAGTTGATGAGATAGAATGCCAGCTATAAACGTCTGCCAGCTATAAACGTCATAGTTGGGGGATTCCCTGACTTGTGCCCACAACCATCTGCTTTGTCAGAGTGCTGTTCAGCTAAGTATTTTTATCGATTTTATACCGATTGTTTTTTCATTTACTATGACGTCACAACCAAGCACTTCACGTACTCAACCTTGCCGTACATTTACCACAGATCAGGCGCTGGAAATATTGAACAGTCAGTCAGCTGATCCTGATTCAGATGAAGAAGACCCAGATAGTGACCAGGAAACATTATGGGAGAGCGAGAGCTTGACCGAATTACTGCAAAGTGAAGCGTTAGACGCACGCCAAGTGGTGGGAAGAAAAGAGAAGACGAGAGATCAGACCAGACTCAAGCCCAGCGCGTGTGCCCAGTGTTTTGGCGTTGAGCCAACCAGCAGTGACTGACAGTTGAAAGTGTATGTGAAATGGCGAGCAAGACGAATAGCTAAGACTAGTAAAAGGCAATGAACTTCAAACACAGCTGAGGTTGATGGGGACGTGGCCGACTGACACGTGTCAGAGGTGAGCAGCATTGATGTGTTTGAGTGGGAATTATGATCAGCTTGAATGGCTCCCCAGGTTCCAGAGACTAACAGGAAAGTGAATGACTTTGTTTTCATAAAATAAAATACTGCTTTCAACAGTGAGAGTGAAAGGGACGTGTGTGTGTGTGTGTGTGTGTGTGTGTGTGTGTGTGTGTGTGTGTGTGTGTGTGTTCCCTTTTTCTTTCTTTCATGTGTACCAGTTACGCATAAGAATGAGTGTGTGTGTGTGTGTGTGTGTGTGTGTGTGTGTGTGTGTGTGTGTGTTCCCTGCTATTGGAGTAGTTGGATTTATGGCTGTTTCTTCTATTTTTCTGTTGGATATACAGTCAAACCTCTATTATAAGACCTTCAAAATGTCCAGAAAATTTGGTCGTAAACTGGAGGGGTCTAATAATGGAGGTAGGCACCGGCAGTTGTAGAAACAAACACTTTCTCACAGATGAATTCTCCAAGCACAAAAAGTCTCAAGAACACTGAATGCATACTGAAAACGTATAATTTTCACAGATAAATGCAAATACAATGTACACAAAATGACACATTGACTAGGCGTTTGAATATCTGAATCACCTCCACTCTCTCTTCTAAACTCAGTGGCTGCTCTTTCGCGTTCTGCATGTTTTGCCTATTATCTCCGCCATCTTTCTTTTAACAAGGGAAGCGACTCTTGATTGGGGCAGGTCTGCAGTTGTTTCCCTTGACTCATGGTCGTACACGAATGCTGCAATGGTCGTAAATTTAAACAAAACGGAGGTCGCAAGTCACGTTTTAGAGTAAGTCGCTTAAGAGGGGTCATTTTAATAGTAAAATGCATCCGTACAAAAAAATTCAGTCTTAAATGAGAGGAGGTCTCTTAACAGAGGGTCTTATAACAGAGGTTTGACTGTACCATACTTTCTGTGTGAGTGGAATGTTTCCTCCCTTGCTGAGAGTTTGTTGGCATGCTTTCTTCTTTTTTATGTTGAGAAGAAAGATAACATTCACTTTTTCTATTTTGCTTTTCTTCTGCACTTGAAATTACTAAAAATTTGAAGTTGTTGTTGACTGACCATTACTAACATGTTATAATAAACATTCAGTGTATCTCCACCATTTTACAAAAAAAATAGCAAGAGAATTGGTTGTTTAGTTGCAGAGATTAGTTTCACATATGCTGGTATGAAATAAGAGGGTTTTTTTTTAATGGCTGGTGATGGGGATTTATGCAAAATAGAATGTCTGGCAGTGAAAGAGTTACTGGAGCACACAACTTATACAAAAAGCATCCTGACATGTGTATTGGGTTAGTGGATGGCAAAGGTTTTGGTGATCTGTATTTTAGGCGAGTCCTGCATACTTTTCTGAATTCCTTCCCATAATTTTTTCAATCATTTTTCTGTTCATAATCTCCATCTGAATGTTTTCGGCGTCATCCAGCCTGTGCTTCTGTGCATGCCTACACCAAGTCAGCTAAATTTCACAAGGTAAGAGAATAGCATGTTCATTGCTATTTATCACTCAGAGACAGCCAAAATTTAACCACATGATTTTATCTCCCTGATTGGAGCATAACATCTTTCTCTTCCTTTTTCTTTACTGTCTTATCTTCTATGCCCCCTCAGTGGTATTAATTCCACACTGCTTATTCTGTTTTTATTCCCACACTGCTTGTTCTGTTTTTATTTCCACACTGCTTATTCTGTTTTTATTCCCACACTGCTTATTCTGTTTTTATTCCCACACTGCTTATTCTGTTTTTATTCCCACACTGCTTATTCTGTTTTTATTCCCACACTGCTTATTCTGTTTTTATTCCCACACTGCTTGTTCTTATTATTCCCACACTGCTTGTTCTTATTATTCCCACACTGCTTGTTCTGTTTTTATTCCCACACTGCTTGTTCTTATTATTCCCACACTGCTTGTTCTTATTATTCCCACACTGCTTATTCTGCTTTTATTCCCACACTGCTTGTTCTGTTTTTATTCCCACACTGCTTATTCTGTTTTTATTCCCACACTGCTTATTCTGTTTTTATTCCCACACTGCTCATTCTGTTTTTATTCCCACACTGCTCATTCTGTTTTTATTCCCACACTGCTTATTCTGTTTTTATTCCCACACTGCTCATTCTGTTTTTATTCCCACACTGCTTATTCTGTTTTTATTCCCACACTGCTCATTCTGTTTTATTCCCACACTGCTTATTCTGTTTTTATTCCCACACTGCTTATTCTTTTTATTCCCACACTGCTTATTCTGTTTTATTCCCACACTGCTTATTCTGCTTTTATTCCCACACTGCTTATTCTGTTTTTATTCCCACACTGCTTATTCTGCTTTTATTCCCACACTGCTTATTCTGTTTTTATTCCCACACTGCTTATTCTGTTTTATTCCCACACTGCTTATTCTGTTTTTATTCCCACACTGCTTATTCTGTTTTTATTCCCACACTGCTTATTCTGTTTTTATTCCCACACTGCTTATTCTGCTTTTATTCCACACTGCTTATTCTGTTTTTATTCCCACACTGCTTATTCTGCTTTTATTCCACACTGCTCATTCTTATTATTCCCACACTGCTCATTCTTTTTATTCCCACACTGCTTGATCTTTTATTCCACACTGCGCATTTCTTATTATTCCCACACTGCTTATTCTTATTTATTCCCACACTGCTTATTCTATTATTCCCACACTGCTCAATCTTATTATTCCTACACTGCTCATTCTTATTATTCCCACACTGCTCGATCTTACTATGTCCACACTGCGCATTCTTATTATTCCCACACTGCTTATTCTTATTATTCCCACACTGCTTATTCTTATTATTCCCACACTGCTTATTCTGCTTTTGTTTTCCACACTGCTTTATTCCTTTTATTCCCACACTGCTCATTCTTATTATTCCCACACTGCGCATTCTTATTATTCCCACACTGCTTATTCTTATTATTCCCACACTGCTTATTCTTATTATTCCCACACTGCTCGATCTTACTATGTCCACACTGCGCATTCTTATTATTCCCACACTGCTCATTCTTATTATTCCCACACTGCTCATTCTTATTATTCCCACACTGCTCGATCTTACTATGTCCACACTGCGCATTCTTATTATTCCCACCCACTGCTCAATCTTATTATTCCCACACTGCTCATTCTTATATTCCCACACTGCTTATTCTTATTATTCCCACACTGCTCTCTTTATTCCACACTGCTATTCTTATATTCCCACATGCTTATTTATTATTCCCACACTGCTCATTCTTATTATTCCCACACTGCTCATTCTTATTATTCCCACACTGCTTATTCTTATTATTCCCACACTGCTTATTCTTATTATTCCCACACTGCTTATCTTAATTATTCCACACTGCTCGATCTTACTATGTCCACACTGCTCATTCTTATCATTTTCAAAATGCTCATTCTTAATTTGTTCATACTGCTCATTTTTATTACCTCCACGCTGCTCATTCCAGATCCCCAACACCCTGCCACACCCAGACTTGTCCAGTCCCAGCCTCAAGTGATGAGAATGGCATCACTGTGCTATGGGCTGAAGGCTGCCCCAGGAAAAAATGAAAAGCATGAAGGCCGGGGATCGAGGGGATCGCATTTGGCCCCCTGGCGGGGTCAAGGGGTAGAGCTCCAAGCTAGGGATCAAGAGGCGAAGCCCCTTAAGTTGAAGGGTTTCTACAGCTTTGATAGGTAAAATCTGGGCATTTGGAGACAAGTAAGGGCACCATTAAAATTGACATTGACATTACTGACCTGTATGAAGTAGATTTCACATAACCCTCTTATACTCAGTTTATCTGACTGCAAACTTCTAGATTTCGGATTCGTTACAGGTTTCAGCCTAAAAATGGGTAGGTGTGATCAATAACTTAGGGGAATGTGGGTGAACCTCTAAGAGAAAAAAAAAATGGCAGACAGTTTCATAAGATCATGCACTGTAATTTGTACTATATTTTGTCTGTCTAAGAGACACACGTCATGTTGCTGTCACCAAACTGTCACCAGATGCGTGACATTTTATGATGACAATCAATTTCACAGCATGCAAGCATGCACGATCACCATGCTGATTCTGGTGGTAGTACGGTTACGCCAGTTTGTCAACCACTTCACACCCCAGACGGATATTTGTGTTTTCACGGCTAGCACGACCAGTGTACATGTCAAATGTGACACAATAGCCGGTAGTAGCATCACACATTTCCCACACCTTGATGCCCCATTTTGTTGGCATGGCTGGTGTCACAGGCATGATTCTCAACAAGTTGCGTGCATCTGCTATGTGCATAGCCAGAGAGAAATTTTTCTTTTCTTCTCGTTTCCGGTGAACATTACTCTGCAGCGAACGTTGACAAATTTGACTGGTAGACTTGCACAGGTCGAGTATGGCTTTGGAGTCAGTCACATCTGCTCCCTACGCTCGCTGTCCCTGCTTGTTGGTTGGGTATTGCCAGTTTAATCCCCCACGAGGGGATTTTTCATCTGAGGTGCCGGTCCGGCTGGCTGAGTGTACTGGTGGGAGCGTCTGAGCTGTCCTTCTTCCCCCTCCTGTGGTGTAGCAGTCGTCTCTGAGGCCAGGACTTGCCTTTTCTTCCCCAGTACCCTTGTCTTCGACAACCAGTCAGCCTGCCTACCTCCTGAGCAGCCGTGTCTCCCTGGTGTCTCCTCTCCGGACGGCTGACTGGTGCTCTCTACTGTTCGACTTAGTTCCCCTGTGCCCAGTCGCAGGTGTGGGACCAGCTATCTTCTTCTGTGCCCAGTCATAGGTGTGGGACCAGCTATCTTCTTCTGTGCCCAGTCATAGGTGTGGGACCAGCTATCTTCCCCTGTGCCCAGTCGTAGGTGTGGGACCAGCTATCTTCCCCTGTGCCCAGTTGTAGGTGTGGGACCAGCTATCTTCTTCTGTGCCCAGTCGTAGGTGTGGGACCAGCTATCTTCCCCTGTGCCCAGTCATAGGTGTGGGACCAGCTATCTTCTTCTGTGCCCAGTCATAGGTGTGGGACCAGCTATCTTCTTCTGTGCCCAGACGTAGGTGTGGGACCAGCTATCTTCTTCTGTGCCCAGTCGTAGGTGTGGGACCAGCTATCTTCTTCTGTGCCCAGTCATAGGTGTGGGACCAGCTATCTTCTTCTGTGCCCAGTCGTAGGTGTGGGACCAGCTATCTTCTTCTGTGCCCAGTCGTAGGTGTGGGACCAGCTATCTTCTTCTGTGCCCAGTCTCAGAAGTGGTATTGTGTGGACTGCCTTCAACGCATCCGAAATTGAGGTCAGAGTGATTTTTTTTTTCATTGTGTGTGTGCAAGTCAACCCCAGCTTGGACAGCAACACACCTGACCTATGATGTGAATGCAAGTAGGATTTGATTCATATCCCAAAAGACTTAAACGATAATTTTCTTTGAAAATGTTTGAAATCCTTTTTTTTGTGTTATTATTGTTATTGTATCGTGTCATGAGTGATGCTATGAATTCTTTTCCAGCCTAACAGGGAATGTGAGTGTACACACATCTTGATATAATCAAATTAGTTTACAATTGCATGTTGATGTTGTTCATGTGCTTTAAAAAAAAATTATTATTTTCATCATCTCATTGTTCATTAAATCGACACTCCTCGCTAAATTCCTGTTCATGCTGGTATGTTGTAGGGTGGTGTGAGTGAGTGAAAGAAGAAATGAATAAAGGTACACAAACAACTTACACACCTTCAGACATCCAAGAGACAGATGTAACATCTATTTACAAGCACCCCTCACTCCACTCTGTGACAGCTGGCATATACTGTTTGAAAAAAATGCGACCCTTGTAGCCTATCATCGCTTCATCAATGCTCAGTTCATGGCCTGGATGTTAACTGACTTTGAACAAAGGGAGAATAAGATCGATAAATGTTCTCACCTCAAAATCAGGGTGATCACATCCAGGTGCGTTGGATGAATCCCTGAGGTGGAAATATTGATTCAACTTAAAAAAGCGATTTTTAGGCATGACACTGCTGATCCAGGGATCAATGAAACATAGGTCTGTAGACCAGTAGCACTACAGTCGTGGCTGACACTTTACAGCCAACGTGATCAGCATAGAAAGATAAGCTCACATGTCCTCAGGTGTGGTATCGGACCAAATAGGGTCAGGTGCACCCTCTGCAGCTTGTTTTTGTCTCGCATACCTGTTTGTTTCATCGGCAGCAGTCTTTAAAAAAAAACAAAGAGGTGCAAACAAAGAGAACAAATCTAGTGGTATAGCAGTGTCGGGTAATGAGCGAGCGGGTCCAGTGGGTTCCTGAAACTGCCTCACTTCTGCCATGCCATGTGTCACTTGACACCATATCATCTGCAGTGAGGCAAGCGGAACATCGTACTCCGGGTCACTTTCCTCACTTTCATTTTCATCACCACTACCTACATCAACGTCACTCTCATTTTCCAACTCTTTCAAACTTCTCCACTTTGAGAATAATCTGATCTAACTCCTCTTGCGAGTAGTCGATCATTTCTTTGTCGTTTGTAGCAGACATAAAAGCAGCTATTGTGAAAAATGGGGAGTTTGTGTTATACTCCCTGTTTGGCGTCATATACTTACCATGTCAGACCATAGCATTCAACGGCAGTTAGCCAGCTCTGTCAGGCCGAATTTTTTCCGTGGCCAATGCAGTCATAAGACAGTCACGTGATGTCACCCCACTTCCGGCCCCGGAAGAAGCCAGTGTCAACTTCCTATAAGTCATTCATCTTCGGCCTGCCGTCAAAGCAAGATAAGTCTTGTGCTCTGTCTCGCCTATACTTGCCTTTGTGTTAACTTTGCTGTGTTTTGTTCTATACTTGATTCAGTTGTGGCTTGCAAATGTGAGGCTCTTGGTGGGAGCGTATTTATCAAAAGATTTGTCTCTTTTACCGGCACTCTCGGGAGCGTATTTATTAAAAGATGGGTCATTCCCCTCGGACACTGGTTCATTTCGGCGACGGAGGAGTGGCTCACTCCAGCCACTCTCTCCACCGGGGTCCCCATCTCCCTCCCAACCCAACCACTGGAACTTTATACAGACGCCTCCAACTTGGGCTGGGGGGCCCACGTGGAGGAGAGTCACGCCTCGGGGGAGTGGGACTCACAAACTGCACGCCTCCACATCAACATCTTGGAGCTGGAAGCGGTCAGGCTAGCCCTTCTCCAATTCCAACACAAGGTCGCGCACCGACTTGTTCTCCTCCTCACGGACAATACGTCGGTAGCTTGCTATGTCAACAAAGGGGGAGGGGCCCGCTCCATAGGCCTCTCCCTCAGGACAGAGGCCCTCCTTCGCTGGTGTCACGCGCGGGGAATCACCCTCCGCGCGAGACACATAGCAGGGAAACGCAACATCCTGGCGGATTCCCTCAGCAGGTCGAAGTCTCTCCTCCACACGGAGTGGACCCTCAACAGACATACCCTGTCGGGGGTATGGGAGCATTGGTTTGTGCCCATGATCGACCTGTTTGCCACCAGGTTCAACCATCGCCTGCCCCTGTACGTCTCCCCCGTTCCAGATCCCCAGGCGTATGCAGTCGACGCACTATCCCTCCCCTGGACGGGCCTACTGGCATATGCCTTTCCCCCCTTCCCCATCCTACACAAGGTGATCAGGAAGGCGAGGCTGGAAAGACCCAGGCTGATCCTCGTAACGCCATGGTGGCCGACCCAGTCTTGGTTCCCGGACCTCAAGTCCCTCACCCACGTTCCCCCCCTCCGGCTCAGCCCTCGCTGGGACATGCTGAGACAACCCCGGTCAGGTCTTCCTCACTCCAATCCCAAGATGCTTCGCCTACACGCGTGGCTTCTATGCCAGCCCAACTGCGAACATCTGCAGCTACCCCCCACTCAGACAGACCCCAGTCCGTCCTAGACACACTAGCCGGGGCAGGGGCCTCTCAGGGATTACGGGACTTAACCTCGGCATCTCGCAGAGCCAGCACCGAGTCCCTCTACAACTACCGTTGGGAGAGATGGATAGCCTGGTGCTCAGATAACTCTGTTCCCCATGACTGCCCCTCCAACATCCAAATAGGAAATTTCCTCTCCCACCTATCCTCTTCCCTTAAGCTGTCGGCTGGCTCCATTCGGGGCTACAGATCAGCTATCTGCACCACCATTCGTCAACTCGGGGGCCCTTCTTTTGACAATGACTTTCTGCTCAGAGAGGTGTCTAGAGGAGTTGCTCTACGGGAAGCTCAGTCCCCTAGGCGCATTCCCCTCTGGGACCTTTTTACGGTCCTCGATGCCCTCAGAAAACCCCCTTTTGAACCCATTGCTTCTATTCCTTTTGACCTCCTCTCCCTTAAGACCACCTTTCTCCTCGCCCTGGCCTCGGCCAGAAGACGAAGTGAGATTCACGCCCTCAGCGGTGACCCCAGAGATATCGCCTTCCACAGGGACGGCTCAGTCTCTCTCAAGTTCCTTCCGGAGTTCTTGGCAAAGAATCAAGAACCGGGCACCCCCTCTCCCTTCCTCGTCATCCGTTCCCTGACGGACATCTTGGGAAAGGGAGAAAAAGATGGAGACATGGACCTTTGCCCCTCCAGGTGTCTCAGGTACTACTGGGAACGCACACGCCCCAGGCGCTCCTCCCAGAGACGACTCCTTATCTCCCTCAACCCCAACAATACTAGAGATATCTCGGCGGGAACTATCTCCAGGTGGCTCTCCAAGACGGTGAGATCTACCTACGCTCAGGCGTACAAGGATCTCCCTGTCCTATCACCCAGGGCCCACGAGGTCAGAGCACTGGCCACTTCCACAGCGTTCCAGTACTCTGTCCCCGTGCGCCACCTGCTGGAGGCAGCCTACTGGCGTTCGGAAAATCCCTTCATTAATTTTTACCTGAGGGATATCCGCATGACCAGAGCTGATGGGTCTAAGGGGATTTCCTTTGTGGCGGCCAATGCAGCCATATCGGTCAACCCCAAGAACCACTAGGGCGCTCGCCCTCCTCCGATTCCTTTAAATTCTGCTATGGTCTGACATGGTAAAGTATATGACGCCAAAATGGGGAGTTTGTGTTATACTCCCTGTTTGGCTAGTATACTTACCATGTCAGACT
Source organism: Conus canariensis (assembly GCA_033310375.1). Taxonomy (NCBI): domain Eukaryota; kingdom Metazoa; phylum Mollusca; class Gastropoda; order Neogastropoda; family Conidae; genus Conus; species Conus canariensis. Next base: position 35,855,627 of record CM065742.1, read on the forward strand.
CTAATTCCCTCCCTACCTTCCCCTCTGGCGCCAAGGTTCTCGGGGTTACCATACACCAGGCCTCGCTGAATGACGTATAGGAAGTTGACACTGGCTTCTTCCGGGGCCGGAAGTGGGGTGACATCACGTGACTGTCTTATGACTGCATTGGCCACGGAAAAAATTCGGCCTGACAGAGCTGGCTAACTGCCGTTGAATGCTATGGTCTGACATGGTAAGTATACTAGCCAAACAGGGAGTATAACACAAACTCCCCATTTTGGCGTCATATACTTTACCATGTCAGACCATAGCATTCAACGGCAGTTAGCCAGCTCTGTCAGGCCGAATTTTTTCCGTGGCCAATGCAGTCATAAGACAGTCACGTGATGTCACCCCATCCGGCCCCGGAAGAAGCCAGTGTCAACTTCCTATACGTCATTCATCTTCGGCCTGCCGTCAAAGCAAGATAAGTCTTGTGCTCTGTCTCGCCTATACTTGCCTTTGTGTTAAGATTGCTGTGTTTTGTTTCTATACTTGATTCAGTTGTGGCTTGCACTAGACCCTGAGTATTTTGCCGTGTGAGGCTCTTGGTGGGAGCGTATTTATTAAAAGAATTATCCTTTTTACCGGCACTCTCGGGAGCGTATTTATTAAAAGATTTGTCTCTTTTACCGGCACTCTCGCGACTTTGTTACTCGCGATCGTCGGCACCGCTCGCCGGTCGTGTTCCCCCACCATTTTGCCGAGCCTCGGGTTCAACACGCATTTTGTGCTGGTTCCACTTATTAAGGTTTAGTGCTCAATAATACCCTTCACAGGTAGAACGTGTTCGAGTAAGGGTGCGTGACACTGATCTGCTTATTAAGATTTAGTGCCCAAAAAGAGATTGCTATTAATAGCCATACCAGTCACCCGACCGGTGGCGTGTACGGGTAGTTCGAGTTTCAGTCGATCTCTCGAGCACTTTGCACGACACCACACGGACGATCGAGATTAATTGATTTTCTCGATCGGCCACCTTGTCTCCTCTTTGCGGTCGTGTGTTCCGGGTTTGCTCTATCCACCTGTGCCCAACATGGTGAAGGACACCGCCGGGTCGAGCCACTCCACTGCTCGGAGTTCGCTCAATTTCCCGGAGAACCCGCGGGTCGATTCCATCTCGGAGCAATCCGTTCACACCGATGAACGTACGGTTCAGGTAGACAGAGACGACTCCTCCGCGGAAGGGACGCGTGATCTTTCCTCGTCTACCAAACCGACGGACGCACGACCGCGGCGTCCCAAGGCTGATAGGCAAGCGGCCACCATTTCAAAATGCCTTTCATTTGATCTGCCTGCAAAGTCTAAGGGCAAAGCTCCCCTCAAGGTGCTGCCCAAAAAGTCTAAGGGCAAGGCTCCCCTCAAGGGGCCCTGCCGAGCAAAGACCATTCCTTTAGGTTCTTAAATGAGATGGTGCCGGAAGTAGGGGGGGGCAGGTGGGGGATCAACCGACGGTCCGACTGGGAAATGCCCATCTCCCTGGTCACGGGATTGTCCGTAAACAAGGAGGAGACTGAGGGGTTCTTGCGGTCCCCGAGGAGGAAACCGACCTGGGCTGCATGTGGGGCCGAGAGGGGTCCCTGTCCTGGTGGAGGGATGGCGTGCGCACCCCTGGCGCGAGTTGCTGGGCCTTCCCAAATTGAGACGAGGGATTGGGGGGCAACGATCTTTGGTCTAGATCTCTGGGCCGGGGGGGGACCGGCGTAATGGGAGAGGGAGAGAACTTCGTCAGCGGGTGCGGCCTCCCTCCTAACGAGGTCTGGTCGCCACCGTTCTATCGTGCGGACATCGTACAATGAGGTGGAGGCTAGTTCTTCCTCATCGTCCGCCTCAGGGAGGTACTGGTCCTGAGAGGGTTCATGTGAAAATCAGTCAGTTTCATTCACAAAGTTACTCGCTTTGTTCCCTTCCTTTTCTCAAAATAGTGCTAAGACACAATTGGACCATGCCTTAGTCTTCCTAGTTACTGTCTGCGACTATGCGTGTGTTAAGCAATGGTCAGTGCATGATGGAGAATTCCTGCCAACGAATCCTGGTACCTCCCGTTATGGAAAACTACAGGTGCCTGCTGCTACTCCCGCCTGCTCCTGGTATGAGTACAAGAGGATTAATTCAAGAAACTGGAGGCAGCAATAATTTTTGTTGTCTGTAACTTGTATTTACCACTACTGAACCTTATGAAGACCGCTTGGTAGTTTGAACCAAGAATTAGTTTGCGGTGACCAGAATTTGAGCACCTGGTATTAGAAGAACTCCTTAATATGGAAAACTAGACTTTTTTTTTTTTTACTTTAACCGAAGACTTGTGTGGGCTTGTTTATTCCAACAAAAAGTTCAGCCTACAACCCTGCTTCTCAGGGGGAAGGGATGGGAGTGGCATATGGGTGGGGTGTTATGGGTACTTGGACCGAGTAATCAGGACGCATCTGTACCAAAATGTTCTGGGAAAAAAATGACTTTGACATTTTGCGATTTCAGGATCTCTGGACAAACAGCGGGGTCGAGTTCCGGTTTCTGGCATTTCCGGACGTGTGACTTCATCCATGCTATTAGACATACAGAGGGGTCAGTCGAAACATTAACAAAGATTTAATTTTAAACAGAGGCCTGGTCTATTTCTATATTCTTGTCATTTCTTTCTATTTTTCTTATCTTAAAATTCTTCTCTTCGGTTCCATTAAAATGAGTTCTCTGACACTGTTTGTGACATTTGTGACCAATTCACTACGACTCACTTCTGAGTTCTTTTGTGGGCAGATGCTGAAGTTTCTTGCCGATGTTCATCAGAGCCTGGACAAACTCCACTTCAGGTTGTAGCCGAGGAGCCTGCAATGACACACAACAGACACAACTATAGCATAACTGCATACACACCTGACACATCTACAGTACTGCTGTGCCTCCTCTCAGAATCAACGACACACAACAGACACAACTATAGCATAACTGCATACACACCTGACACATCTACAGTACTGCTGTGCCTCCTCTCAGAATCAACGACACACAACAGACACAACTATAGCATAACTGCATACACACCAGACACATCTACAGTACTGCTGTGCGTCATCTGAGAATCAACGACACACAACAGACACAACTATAGCATAACTGCATACACACCAGACACATCTACAGTACTGCTGTGCATCATCTGAGAATCAACGACACACAACAGACACAACTATAGCATAACTGCATACACACCTGACACATCTACAGTACAGCTATGCGTCATCTGAGAATCAACGACACAACTATAGCATAACTGCATACACACCAGACACATCTACAGTACTGCTGTGCGTCATCTGAGAATCAACGACACAACTATAGCATAACTGCATACACACCAGACACATCTACAGTACTGCTGTGCGTCATCTGAGAATCAACGACACAACTATAGCATAACTGCATACACACCAGACACATCTACAGTACTGCTGTGCGTCATCTGAGAATCAACGACACAACTATAGCATAACTGCATACACACCAGACACATCTACAGTACTGCTGTGCGTCATCTGAGAATCAACGACACAACTATAGCATAACTGCATACACACCAGACACATCTACAGTACTGCTGTGCGTCATCTGAGAATGCTCGAAGTCCATTTCAAGCAGCAGATGGAGTGGGGAAAAGGGGAGGTCTAGGGAGCCTGCAATGACTCAACGAGACACCACCGTAAAATTACTACTTCACATTGTGAGATAATGAAAAACAGAATACAAGCCCAAATACATCTTCTTTTCCCTCTCTGTGTTATACACAACAAGACACTCTGTGAACATTTACTGTAACTCTGGATATACAAAGCTGTTTCATAGGCATTTATGGTGTAATACCCTGTTTTCCATTTGAAGTAAACATTTGGATGATACTGGACATACTATCTTGGTGCTTTCAGGCTGAGAATAGTTCTTACCTACACATTTTGACAAGATTACTTGAAGCTGAAAATCACACATGTTTTGGCACAATAAATGATTGCTTTCAACAAACTGGTTACCCACACATGATTTGTTGTCATTACATTTTTTTCTCACCTTCCTTATCAATTTTTTTTCAAGGGAAGGAGGGCGGGGGCAGGAAGGATAAACCATTTACGTTTGATTTATTATTTTTCTGTTGTTTTTTTCATTGTCAATAATGGATTGATTATTGACCATGCTTGCTCACTTTCATTTTCCATCTGTCATCACAAGTTCTAATCTTATCTAAGGAAAAAAAAAAGACAAACAAACAATACTACCACAATTGACATCCTAGTGTCACTCCCATAATTTAAAAGTCTCAAAATGCAATTCAAATGTACATCATATTCCCACCATGAAGCCTGGACTCACAAATATTTCACAGACACATTTTTTCTGTCAACAAATCTAAAAATTATTATGTCTATGTCATAACAGTTTCCCATTAAAATTTAAATAAAAAAACATGTGACTTACATTGCACTGACAAGGTGTCTGCCGCCCAGTCAAATTGTTGAGGACGGCCTCTGAACTCTGCATGCATTTGCATCCATTATCAAAGGCACGACCTGAGGCCAAGTCCCCTGCTGCAGATCCAGGGTTGGTGAGTGCTGACGTGCTCTCACTATGCTTCATAAACAGACCTGGAAAACAGGAAGGCACATAGTAAAATTATCAATTCAGTTTACTTCTTGGAATGCAGCCTCTTTTTAATCCACATACCTCGAACTCAAAAGGCAGTGTTCTAGAAGTTAATGTTTTATGCAAACATTATTAAACATTTTTTTTTCCAATTTGAAAACCAATGATAATAAACATCTACTACAGGTTTTGTGCTCTTATTCCATTAAAACAAGGGCAAATTAAAGAGAAAAAAGTATCATGTAATGTATGCGGTCATAAATGTGTGCATGCACATACTCTCTTTCTCTCTCACACACACACACACACACGCACACACATACACACCTGTCTCTCACATACACACAAACACACACACACATGTGACAGTTCAAACACCATGGATAAAAGGCACCATGTTTAATCAATTTGCATGCAGTTTATGAACAATTCTTAAAATGTGGATCTCATATATCCACAGAAGAAAAACAAAGAAAAGAAAAGAAAATAGTTCTTTATTGCAATATTATTTTTAAAACTATACAAAAGAAAGAACAACAACAAAAAAAAGACACCCAAGAAGAGACAGACAGAAAGAGAGCGAGTTGCTCAGAAATTACTTAGAAAGCCTGCACACCAGAGGAGGAGGAGGATGATGATCATGATGATGGTGTGTGTGTGTGTGTGTGTGTGTGTGTGTGTGTGTGTGTGTGTGTGTGTGTGTGTGAGCGAGTGTGTGTGAGTGTGCTTAAATATTTTCTTAACATGAACTGTCTGAAAACCAGAAAAATAAATAAAAACCATAAAATTAAGCCTGGCACAAAAAAGTTTTTACTCAAAGCTGACCAAGCAAGCCATAAAATGGGTACAGAGGTACTCATTTCTTCTCTAATCTCTAACTGTAGGTTATCACCGTAATAGCAGTATGGTATACACTTGTAGGTTAACATTAAAAAAAGCAATGTGCACAGTGTAAACAGCGCGCAGCTATACCAACAAGTAAAAGAAAAAAAGGTGCAAGTTGCAGCATTGAATCAGTAACGGCAACATACCTGTTAAAAACATTTTCAGAGGGTGAGCCAAGGACTTTCTTTTTCATTTCACACACACACACACAGAGACTCTGTGTGTGTGTGTGTGTGTGTGTGTGTGTGTGTGTGTGTGTGTGTGTGAACTCTTTTCATTTTGCTTTTATGTCCTTCACTAGCTGCCTTGGAAAGCCAATAGGTTCCGTTTATGAACCCTTGGTGGTGCGAATACCACAGAATTATAGATGGTTGATGTTCACTTGATGACCAGGCTGGACTGACACTGTCAGCTGGGTTCTAATGATGAGTCCAAATCAACAGACCAAAGATACTTCTGGCCTGGCAATATAAAGTGGTTTTGTTTTCATGACACAGTATGATGATCTCTATGTGTTGCGAGTGTAGGGTTTGATATTTATACTCTAACCCCCTCTGTACTCTGTGTGTGTGTGTTTGTGTGTGTACACTCACACATGTACCCATATATGTATATATACACAAACACAAATAGAGACACACACAAAATATGTATGAGTGTACACACACACACACACACACACACACACACACACACACACACACACATACCACCACCACCAGAGAAGCAGTCTGATGACAAGGTATACAATTTTCTCTCCTCTGGTTACAGGATGCATACATGACTTGCTTTGCTTTCAGGCATGTTACAACTGTCTGATGAATATGTCTCTTTCTCTGTGCTTGGCTGTCACTGTGTGTCATTGTACATGTGTGAATGTGTCTAGGAGTATGCAGATGCACAAGTACAAACTATTTTCTTACAAAACGTTCAAGGTTAGTGTCTTGAAAACGTACTGACATGCAGGGTACTAAAAACTTTTTACATGAGAGAAAATGAATTTTGCCTAATGCTTTCCTGTAGACTGTTCAATGTTTTGTTCATGAACAAACTTCAAACTCATTTACATCTAAAGATGAGTGCAGATGGACGACATAAGAAAACTTCTCTCAAAGAAGAAAAAAAAAGTTGGCAGATGAAAAGGTCTGAAGAAGCCAAGAGACTAGACTTCAAAGTGTGAGAGACTGAAACATCAAACAGCAGAATGATGTTATTATTTACCAAGTTTCCATATAATTCTCACATGGCAGACAGAGACACAGGCCAAGACAGGGAGACAGACAGACGGTCACAATAATACAGAGATGAAAACAAACTGATTACCAATGTTTTGCACTCAGATCAAGTAAAATGACAAGTGTAAGCTCAGATTCTTCTGTCTTGAAAAAACAAACAGAACAAAACCCAATAGAACTCAGAAGCTGAACTACAAACCAATGAACAAAAGATGCCCCAAATTTATCAGCATGGAATGACAAAGCAGCAAAACAAAGTAATAAATCAGAAACTGACAAGTACTGCCAATCCCTGCCCACTCCAGACTCTTAAGAGCCCCCTGGTTAAACAACTGATGGTATTGATTAAGCAAGCCAGCAGCAGACAGCTGTCCTAAATGCTTCTCCCATCACTGCTGTTTGACGTCAGGCAACATCTGTCTTCTCTCTCTCTCTCTCTCTCTCTCTCTCTCTCCTCTCTCTCTCTCTCTCTCTCTCTCTCTCACACATCTCTTCCATCACTACAATGAAAGGTGCAAGAGAAAACATGAATGGTTGATGGATTCTGATAATTTGAAAATTCTTCTCCACTGGGAATGGCTAATGTAATACAAACAAAATGATTTCTTATAAACCACAAATCAAGACAGAGTATAGATTACTTGTGTTGCATGTTTCAAAACTCTGCACTCATCAATCTCACAATATCTTGAATAAGACTTTTCTATCATCCTCAGCCAGAACAAATACTCAACCAACTGCCTATATTCATTCAAAGCTAATGCATATCCTCAAACAAAAGCAGAGTTTACAAACTGCATGTTTGCCCATCATCCTCTACCTCCACACCTCTAGATTCTTCTCCTCCTTTCACTACACAATGCCAACTCCAGTACAAACCACTTACAAGTGATACCTTTCTCCCCATGGAGACGATCTAAGAGAATGACAAGACAAACAGAATGGCACTGGCTGTCTCCATCTTCAAGTTATCTGCTGAACAAAACCATCTCACTATACCATGCGGTATGTGCCAGGATAAACTAAAATCTGTTTCAGTTCCTTATCACCACATCTCTCCCAAAACCTTGAGATTGACAGAAAGAATGACTCAGAAAGAGAGAGAGAGAGAGAGTGTAACTGATATGTGTCATAGTTTGAGTGTAGAAGAGTCAGAGACTGAGAGAGATTAGATTCAGATTCAGTTGTTTCTTGTACAAGCCACAGCCCTTGCAGAAACATAAGGAAGGACTGCAAAGAAGCAAAGGAGGAGCAGAGGAGAGGAGGTGGTGAGGGGGGGGGGGGGGGGGGAAGAAAGACAGAGAGAGAGAGAGAGAGATAGGGAGCATGGTTGGGAGGAAAAGAGAAGGAGAGAGACGATGAATTGTTGTGGATAGAAAAGGAACACCTGAAGATCAGGTGACGATCACCTGAAGAACTGGAGAAATTTAAGATGTATTTCTGTCACCACTAGTTGGCTTTCCAATGTCCCACCCACCTACTCTCCTCTGCTGCCCATACCCAAACTCCTCTCCTTCCCCCCCATCCACTCGTTTTCAACTCCCTCTCTCTTCCCCTTTCTCCTCATGAATAAACATGTGCATGCAAAAATGAAAGACTGTGAGTGTGAGGGTGGTATTGTTTATTCTGAGTCTTTTCCATTACAACAGGTGTATGGAGAAGAGATAAACCTCATTTTCCCCTCACTATACTCAATAACACACACACACACACACACACACAAACACACACACACAACACACACACACACACACACACACACACACTTCCCATCTAGTTGATAATCTTTTTATTCACTCAGACAGAGTGAAGAAGAAACAATCCAAACTACACACAGACGCCTATGTGAAACAGAACAAGCACACAAGTCCACAAATGGTGTATATGGCTAAAGAACTGACAGTGTCAGCCAGGACCCCAATGACAGCCACTGCGTGGGGTGGGTTAACCAATCCCTTGGTAAACAATCTGAGCACTTTTCTCCCCGTACACTCACAATATGTGGACGGCAAGACCTTAAGTGACTCTAAAGCACAGTCTCTCTGTACTGCATTTGTCATGCTGGCTTACCTCCTCTTCTCTCCTCTCTCTCTCTCTGACACAAGCAAACAAACAAAATTGCTTGTTTTTTTTCAAACATCACTTTCGAATAATACCATTTTGCCACTGTAGTCTACCATTTAAAACAAAACTCCTTAAGCAAAAGTAATCTAGCCTTCAACTCATTTCACTGCTCCCCAATAGCCTACCTTCTCTCTGAGACTTGGACTGAAATCAATCATCTATGTGACTTCCATTTCAAAACAAACTGTTTCTCTGGTGTAGCGCAGCGGTCCATGTGAATGCATCTCTGAATCCATTTTCATTATTTGGGCAAAGAACTGAAAAAATATGGCTGTCAAATCATACTTAAGTAAAGATAAATAAATAAATAAATAAAACGTTCTAAAAAAATTTTAAAAAGGAAGTGTAACAGATCTTTAAATGTACACCACTAAACAACAGCCGTACACATTAAATTGTTAATCAGTAAAACTTCCTGAACATTTACTTTCATATCATAAAAATAAGTCATATGACTACACATATTTAAAAGCACTTACTGTCAAACTGGACAGTTTATTCACAGTCAATTTTCAATGGATAACTTTGTGAAACAAACCAAACGACTGACCAGTTTTCATATCTATCTATCTGTCTATCTATATACACAGATCATATCTTGATCACATAAATCAAATTCGCCTGAGGAAGACTATGGTAAGGCCAAAATACTGGGAATATTTTCATGAGCCTGTTGTTCTTACCTGTTTTTTGTGCACTTACATACATATGTGTGCATATCTATATGTATCTGTGTTTCTGTCTGTTTTCAACTGTCAGCTGAACAGCAACGAGTGAGGCTGAGCGATGCACACGGCAGTTGCTTGACAGTGGCATTTTTTGCCAGAGGGCTCTGCAGTCATGAAACAGGGGCTGGTACACCCACGGGGCCACTCCAGTGGAGGTTCTGTTGTATCATATCTAGTGGTTATTACTCAATGGCATTTGCCAAAGAGCTATTATGTCCCTTGAGGTCTTAATGAAATGCACTGTGCGTGCCTGCACCCTATGAGAACATGGCACAGTCTTCAAAGAGTGTTGCAAGACTGCTTGAAGCTGATTTGTTCAGCAGTTGAGGACAGTACTTCTCCGAGTCCCATCCACACTGTCAGGTGTATCTTTTTCTTCTTCTCAGGTATCATTCTGAACAGCCTGCAAAGATGAACAGATCTAACCGAAATTCAGAGCTTCATAAAAAGTAATCAGCAACAACAAAAAGTACACATACGTAAACAGACAAGTTCTCACCACTAGTCTACTATATATCAACTGTGAAGTACAAGTCCACTGCTTATCAATTCCTCTTCCTTAACAGTGACACAAATGACAATAAACTTTTAAAAAAGAGACAAAGAAGGGAAAAAACCCTATGATATGAGTGAAGTAAAGATGGAAGGGAGGGATAAGATGGTGGGTGGGGGTGGGGGAATGTAGGGAGGAAAAAACAATGAAATCAACTCCAAGATCTGCTAGTAACAAAACTGAAAATTGTATAACCTGAACTGTATGGCACATCGATAAAATCTGAACATATAACATATTTTCAAACAACTCGAAATCAATACCGCTGTCCAGATATAGTATGGATCCCCCTTGGTTTGTTTCTGTTTCTCCTTATGAGAAGGGACTTTTCTTCCAGATATAGTATGTATCCCCCTTGGTTTGTTTCCGTTTCTCCTTATGAGAAGGGACTTTTCTTCCAGATATAGTATGTATCCTCCTTGGTTTGTTTCCGTTTCTCCTTATGAGAAGGGATTTTTTCTTTCAAACAAAAATTTTGCACAAATTTGAAACCCATCACAGCTTAAAATTGTTCCATAACACTACCATCTTCCCTTCCCTGCCTCCAACAGACATTCACGCCCTTCATGATCCTGACAAATGGACAACAAAAACAAAGGTAATTCAAAAGAATGCAGACTTCCTTCAATCCTACACAGTACATGATGCAATGTTTCTCTCTTTCTCTCTCTTTCTTCCCTCACACAACACACACACACACACACACACACACACACACACACACACACACACACACACAACCACACACACACTACACACACACACACACACACACACAACACATTCCCACACACACACACACACATCAACACACACACACACATCACACACACACATCACACAACACACACACACACACACACACACATTCACACACACACACACAACACACACACACCACACACACACACACACACACACACACACACACACACACACACACACACACACACACAACACACACACACACACACACACACACACACACACACACACACACACACACACACACACACACACACACAACACACAACACACACACACACACAACACACACACACACACACACCCACACACACACACACACACAACCAACACCAACTGCACACGCCACATTAGTATGCACTTCCATGGAGAAGCTGCTGTAAAGGGGACAGGGGTGGGTGGGATTCTGGGAGTGGGATATGGGGTTGCAAGTTAATTACCCTTTTATCATAGAAATCAAATTCCTCCTCTTGCACACCCCCATAAACACACACATCACTGTCTCTGACTTTTGTTGAAATAAACAATCCATCACAGTGCCTTCCCAGCAGTTAGACGCGAAAAAAAAAAAGAAACGAACAATGATGAAGTCCAACTCTCATGCACACAGAGGTTACTTTCTAAACAATCAGATTTTATGCTGCCCATAAAGATGGCAAAGGAATCCCCAAACCAAGTCTTCCAAAGTGACAAGCCCTGGTACAACCATGAAAACCTTCCACTTATCCATGAGTGATTCATAAAAAGCCATAAAAAGAAACATACATTAAAACAAACAAACAATAACCCTGAAGGTCTCTAACAACAGTATCACCTAACTCTTTTCAATTAAAAGTGTGTGAAACTGAGCAAACTCTGAACCTAGAAACCATTTTCATTTCTAAATTCTAATAATGATCATCAGTCATACTATATTTGTCAACCTTCTGCAATTTTGTTGGGGAGCATGAAACATGTGTGGAGGTGGGCACATATGGATGTGGATCTGCTTTTAGTGAAACCATGTTTACCTCCATACTGCTTTAACTTAAGAATATAAGGCAATATGCCTAAAAGAAAATGTACTTTCCATTACATATAGATGCCGACACTCACAAAGGTCATTCTGGCTTCAGTCTGGGAAAATGTATCAGCCCTTTCCAAAATTCACCCCACACTCCACTTTTTTTCTAAAACGAAAAACCTTAAAATTAGGATGCTTTCACAGCATTCATAATTTCCGAAACGGCTTAAAAAGAAAGAAAGAGACAAAGAAGCACACTGAAATTCTAAATAAATTCAGAAGGATTGGCGTCTTACATAAAAGCAGAAGATATGCTTAAGAAGGGTAACTTCCATACCACCAAAACATGACTCTGCACTTAATCAACGTGACTCTGTGCTTAATCAACATGACTCTGTGCTTTAGACAGACTGGAAGTTAGCGAACACTGAAACCAGCTCTTTCTTTTAAACATACACTTGGCTTCTATGCCCTGTGGGTCAGATTGGTTTTTTGATCTGTGTTAGGTTGCCCGATAGCTGCACAACGCAACACAAAATAAGGGAAAGTGAGGAAGGAGGGGAAGCAGGCAATTGGGAATGCGTGTAATAAACACTGCTCCTCCTTTTTAACAGACCATAAGAATATGAGCAGGAAAAAATACATGATGGCTGGCAGTTAGTTCTCTCCTTCTCTCATTATCTCTCTCACACACACACTCCCATCCACCCCCATCCACTCGCCCGTATCTCTCTCTCTAAACACACACACACACACACACACACACACACACACACACACTCTCTCTCTCTCTCTAAACACACACACCGATACACTCTCTAAACACACACACACACACTGAAACCAATTTATTGTCAGATTAACTCACGGTTGTACTGACAAACACACACACACACACACACACCAGACCTGTCTACATCAAAATTGAACCAGTTATTCCATGGAGTAAATTTTAGTATTCCATGACAAAAAAGAGTATTTTTCTTACCTTGAACTTTAGTATGGATCTCATATCGCACAATTCTTGCAACCAACTCACTGCGCTGTACTCACACTCAAACACTCACACCAACTAGCACAAGTGCACTACACACACATACTGCTCATATCTAGTTGACCATCTCATTAAAAAAATATATATATATAATGTCCTCCTCCCTTTCACACCCCCCCCCCTGCCCACACCACACACACACACAGTGACAGACCACCTCCCACACACAACACACACACACACACACACCACAACACACACAAACCACATGACAGACAGTCACACACATGTATACCCTTCATACGGTTTTCATTTTCCATCTTTTTCTTCTCTTTGTACTGCAACTCCATCCCCCCCCTCCCCCGTTTTTGGGGTGTGGGTGTGTGGGCGGGCGGGGGAAGTGGAGGTCATTAACAGTAGCAGTTAAAGTGACAGACACACCCTGAGCAATTTTGCTGTCTCTGGTGTCTCTGGAAACATCTTCTTGAATAAGGAACAAGACGATCGATCGTTGACAGGGACAGATTCGCGTCAGCCACCAGGCTAAACATGATCATCATCTCGGCGTTTGTCACCTGCTGCTCCAGGTCCCCAACTAGACTTTGCCTTGGCCTTTTTCAATGCTTGTACAATTGAAGGTGTTCCTTTCACAACTTCTGATAGCTTTTTACACAATTTTGACGAAACATGTTTTATGCAGTCATTGCGCCCTCCATGAGCACAACTAAAACCCATTTCGCCCAAACTGCACCACACGAAAATTGGACCTTTTTTGAGCTTGGGACTAAGCACTTCCAAGTTTGCATGGTATGCATTCAGGAAAGTTTGCTCCCTCGTTTTGGCAACCTTCTTTTCAACATCTAGCTCTTCGTCATGAACGCGGAATTTCGCTGGTGGTGGCATTCTCTTAATGGATATCTGTGTCAGTCGCTCACTATGAAAGATAGCTGACCATGGTGTAAGTGAGTACGCACCAACTGGAACTAGGGACAATAACTCACATCTTCAAACAGGAAAATAGCGCTTCTTTTTGTTTCGTTTTTTGTAGCCAATGTTGCCGATTTTCGTATTTTTGTTGTATTCAGCAAATTATCGTATAATTTTTTAGTCAAATTTTGTCAAATGTCCTAAAAAATCATAGGGTAGACAGGTCTGACACACACAAGCGTGCGAGCATGAATTCATGTCCATCCAGGCTAGAGAACAGCCGACTTGAAAAATCTCTTAAAGAAAAAAAAAGTCAATGTCTAGGGGCCGCCTAAGCCCCTGTGGGGTACAGGACCAATGCCCTGGTGGGGCGACTCAGGAGGGTGAACATCCCCAGCCAAAATGGAATTTAAGCAGTTTTGAAGACCCTTTTGTGGTTTTTCATGATAAGCAAATCATTATGCCACAAGTAAAGTAACCAAAAGAAACTAACTGCACTCGCGCACACACACACACACACACACACACATGCGCATGTACAAACACACACAGAGGCATGCACACTTACATTTGATAAATTTCTCTTTCTAAAATCTGTTTCTCTTAACGGTCATGCATACAATTTGGTAATAAAAGAACAGTATCCTTTATTGCAGACACATTAATTGAGCATCTCATTTCTCGTTGTTTACAACTAAGCTGACTACATTATATTACATATCACTTATCTGGGCCGTCACACTGACTAAACAAAAATCTATACAGTTTGTTTAAAACAAAACAAAAAAAAAAAAAAGGGGGGGGGGGGGGGGGGGGAAGCAGGGTGGGGAAGGGGGGGAGGGGAGACGCAGGAGAGGGGGCTGTTTTAAAATATTAATCCAATCAAGAAATCCAATCTGCTCTGACAGCAGCCTTGTGTTCTTGAAGTATCACTGCGCTTCTTGCAGTGCACATGTTCAAAAAGCGCCGTTGAAACTATGTTTGGCATAGTTCCGCTCTTTCCAACAATGCAAACAAGTAACTATACGCCATTCAGAGCTTATTAACTTTCCGAAAATGAGCTGAAAATTCCTATCAAAAATGCTCACTTTCGCAGTCTTCAGTCCACTCCTATCTTTATCACTAAAGTTGCATCTTCTCAAACTTTCGTGACATGCAAGACATCTTTCCCCCCAAAAGACAAAGACTACACATAATACACAACATGAAATATAGCTGAACAAATCGTGTACACCTAACACATTTGCTCACCACTGATTTAGTCTGCAATGCATGCAGAAGAGCCATGAAATATAACAACCACGGGCGGATTTGCATTGAATCATGAAAACCTGGACTGGAAAAACTGGATACGGTACAAGACTGGGAGTGATTAAGCAATTTGTGATTTTCTTTCAGTGGATTTTTTTTTTCTCGGACGATCATTTTTCCTGCCTCTAAGAGTCAGATGGTTTTGTCAGAAATCCTTTATACGAAGGAAGTTGTCAAACCTGCCTTCAGAGGTCTGACTTGATAGTTTTGTGCTTGCATATGGCATTGATACAGCGAACAACCATGCGGGGAATGGTGCAGAGAGGGGAGGCCATGGAAGGGGAGACAGGAAGGGACAGGGAAGAGATGACAGAAGGAACGAGAAGTGGGGAGGGGGGTACAGGAAGAAACTGACAGATGAGAGGGGGAAGATGGTGCAAGTGTAATGTGGAAGCAATGCCTCTTGACACAGCAAGTAAGGCAAGGCGGTGAGGAGAAGTTTTACAACGTAACATCTGAATAACACTTCCCGAAATCCAACACACAAAAAAAAGATCTTTACAGTTAAGGAGTCTTTGTTTACAGGTACCTCTAGTATGAATTAAGAAGTATCAAAAAAATGTATAAACACACACACATCAACATGTATATATACATACAGAGAGAGAGAGAGAGAGAGAGAGAAAGAGAGAGAGAGAGAGAGAGAGAGAGAGACATTCTTTCAAAGGAGATGCCTTTGACAGAGATAAATCTGAAACTGTATTTGCTCCCTTTCTTTAAGGCTTTAAATGGAAGAAGACCTACATAAGTGGTAATCTAGTATGGATGAAGAAATAAATGCTATTTTAAAAGAAAAAGTTTTAAAGAGTATCAGATTTTATCTATGGATAAATTTGAATGAACAATGGATGAAAAATGAAAATTGTCTTTACATGAATGGAGGGAATCTGCATGGACAAAGAAAAAATATTAAGGAGAAAAATCCTAATCATTAACAAGAGGGAGTCTTTACTGGAGAGTAAATCAATTATGACTTTAAAAAAGAAAAAAAAAAAGCGCCGATGGGGGGAGTCTTTGTTGGGCAGTAGTAAATCTATTAAAATCAGAGCAAAAAAAAGAAAAAAATCAAAATGTCAAAATAAATTTAAATTTAAAAAAAGAAAAAGAAAAAAAAAAGGAACAAAAATAATTCCCGCCTCTCCAACCCCTTCCCAAGTTCTCAGCATTATACCTACTGTACGCCCTTTACCGCCCATCTGCCGTTACTAGTTAACTACCAATCCGCCCTAGTCCACCCATCAAGGAGACTTCATATTTCAATACAATACTGGTCATTTGGGAAGTCTCAAGTCTGGAGATACAGGGATTTCTTAAGTTTATATCAGATAGGACAATGAGCGACAGTCCATGGAACAGAACTGTGCAGAATGTAATACCCCTAGCATCGTTGAATCAACGACAGCACAGAAAGCAGTATAGATGGTAAGGGTGTGTTTGCAACTACTTCGATGTTCTGGATCTATGCCAGATTTTCAGAAACCAGGAAAGTTATCATGAGGGTCATAGACATCCATATCATCAAAACAGATCTATGCACAGCAAGACACAACTGGATTACATTTTGAGCAATCTGGACAAGCAAGGTGGTTTATTTTACGTTATTTTTATAAAGTAACGGGTGCGATGTCATTAAACTGTATCCATGTTATTTGACAAGGCTTTGCAATACAACCTGTAAGATCTCAGTGATTAAAAACCAAAATTATATGTTTGGCTTTAAAAGGCATTTGTGCAAGGGACATGATTTCTTTTTCCTTCTATGTAAGAACAGAAAATATCAAGTCTTCAAAACAAATCTTGATGACTAGAAAAAGAAAAAGAAAAAAAAATTATCGCTAAGCTCTTTTGTGGAAACAGATTTCCAATACACCAGGCAAATAAAAACCATTGCATAACGCATATTAACAGGCGTTGAAAGCAAAGCAAAACTGGGAAAGCAAACTTTGGAAAGCAAAATGAAAAAAAAAATTGTAATTGAACAGAAGGGAGCAAAAACAAAAAAAAAAACCCAAACAAAACGATAAAAGGATAAACCCAACACAGAATAATGGAAGCGCTAAATGAATACTCCCAGATAAAGCGAGAACACAAAGGGGGGAAAACTATCCCTACTGTTCAGTCTCTCCATGCTAGAGGAACGTGTGGACTTCTTACACGGCCGAGGTTTTTCTGGCATTGAGGCCAGCAGCATCGAGTCTGTGAAATCTGGAGTGTCACACCAACACATCTTAGAATTGCACTGCTACAAAAAAGAAAAAAAAAATGAGGAAGGGCAGGGGAGGATTTAGCCTCCCCTCCCACCTCTCCCTCTCCAAAATCAATATACTTGCAGCTATGCTTTCTATGCAGAACCTGCAACTCAATATGAATCTAGCCAAAATATAAAGAGACCAAAACCATGACACACGTTTTTTTTTTTTTTTTCCGTCGTTTTCTTCTTTTTTTTTTTTTAAAATCATGAGAATGCAAGCATTAACTGGTACGAAATTTATTTGAAAGTTTTTTGTTGGTGGTGGTGGTTTTTCTTTTTTTTTTTTTTTTTTTTTTTTTTTTTAATTCTATGCTTTTAGATTCTTAATAATTCTTTTTTTTTTCTTTAACTCTACTTTTTTTTAAAAACTTTTAACAATTCACTCTCTCGTTTCTTGACTGCTTAAATATGGTCAATGCCACTACTTCAGTACTGTTTCACTATTACTGTTCCAACAATCACAAACGTTTTCTGAAGTCAGATTCAGGATTAATCCACAAAATTTTGGGAACATTTGTGGTTTTACAGATGATGAATATAACTGACTCTGACGAATGTCCTTCTGTCATGACCAAAAAGAAAGTACATGTTATATTTTTGGACTTGTTGAACAGTAAAAACCACCAACACTCAATAAGCATATTGCAAATTTTCGGTTTATTTGTAAAACCTTTATCAAGCATAAAAAAAACAAGGGCCCACTAAATGACAGCGCGACTTTTTTGGATTGTGACTGAGTAAAAACTTTGGGAGTGTATTTCAGGATTAAGTAATTGAAAAATGTGCCAACACAAACTTATCATGAACAGAAGAGATAGACTTATTTAGATGTGATGGCCATCACAAAGCAGATTCTGCTGCAAACTAAACTTCAGTGTTTAAAGACTTGGTAGCAGGCAAAAAACAACCTCAATTCCAACAAGATACTTCATAACTGAAAAGAAGAGACAAAACTGAAATATATGCCTGTTGTTATGGTATGTCTCATTAGAACTCCCTAGCATGAAGGCATCTACTACATCTCTTTGAATTACATAAAGAACGTTATAACTGTAGAAGTGATACAGTTCATTGTTGTATGTACTTACCTACTATATAAGATGTCAAATTAACAGGTTCATGTGTGTGCACTGTCAATGAGAAAAACATAATTCAAAAAGGTTTTATTTTTTAAGCGCAGAATGCATGAACTGGTAAGGGTTAATAGATAAAACAAAACAGACATGGGGGCATGGGTAAAAAAAAAAAAAGACTAGAATCTTGATATAAAAACAGTTGTGGACTGGTGTGACCTGGTCTCCTCTAGTGGGTGGCCCCAGGAAACCTTGTCTTCACTCTGCTGCCTGACAACTGTCCATGGGGTGCACTTGCTGTTTTTTCATTGTGTGTGTGTTGTGTGTGTGTGTGTGTGTGTGTATGTGTGTGTGTGTGTGTGTGTGTGTGTGTGGTGTGTGTGTGTGTGTGTGTGTGTGCATGTATGTATGTATGTATGTATGTGTGTGTGTAAGTGAGGAAGATTATTTCATATTTGTCAAACATTATTATTGTGTATTCAAGATTAAAAGAAGGACCAAACTACACTTTGCAATTTAAACTGTACTACGGAGTGCCCTTACATATTCTCTGATCAAACAGTGTTTCAGATCCTTATGGTGAGTTCTTCCACATTCTCTGATCAAGTAGTTTTTCAGATCCTTATGGTGGGTTCTTTGACATTCTCTGATCAAACAGTGTTTCAGATCCTTATGGTGGGTTCTTCGCCATTCTCTGATCAAGTAGTTTTTTCAGATCCTTATGGTGGGTTCTTCCACATTCTCTGATCAGTTTTTCAGATCCTTATGGTGGGTTCATCCACATTCTCTGATCAAGTAGTTTTTCAGATCCTTATGGTGGGTTCTTCGACATTCCCTGATCAAGTAGTTTTTCAGATCCTTATGGTGGATTCTTCAACATTCTCTGATCAAACAGTTTTTCAGATCCTTATGTTGGGTTCTTCGACATTCTCTGATCAAGCAGTTTTTTTAAAGGTCCTCAAACTAGTAAGGCTGATTCTTCATGACTGCTATAATGACACTCTGGATGACGAGTCCTAACAGAGCCTCACTGTGATCTCAGTAGAATTTGATGTGCATGATATACTTGATCGTTTACAGACAGTCACACTCCTATAACAGAGCCTCACTGTGATCTCAGTAGAATTTGATGTGCATGATATACTTGATCGTTTACAGACAGTCACACTCCTATAACAGAGCCTCACTGTGATCTCAGTAGAATTTGATGTGCATGATATACTTGATCGATTTACAGACAGTCACACTCCTTGTCATAACACATCCAACATCTGTGATGGAAAATCAATAAGTCACCCAAACTGTCAAATAACAAGTGCAGTGTCTACGAACACTGCATTGATAAATCAATACAGTCACTGTGGTTTGACCTCTGAGACATCCTTTACATGTGTCAAAAGCCTTGGCTGTACACAATACTGGGGTATCAATGGACATCTAAATCTGCACACAATAACAGAACTACAGAATATGTTCTTTTTTACTTTTACAGTCACTGATAATAGCGAATTTCTGGGATGAGATGAACAGTTAACCTTTATCTTCCTTTAGGTGTCAGAGAATGAAGAATGAAAATATTTTTAAATGACTAAGAATCAAATTTAATCAGAAACAGGGAGGGGTGGGGGGGGGGGGGTTCTAAATCCTTTGACTTAAAAGAAAAGTACTTGATAAAATGTTGACCAAACAGACAAAACACATCTGCACATCATTCTTTGATTTTTTTTTTTTTTTTTTTTTTTTTTTTGAACTGAAGAGGTAGGGAGCTCTGATATTAGCCATGCAATCTGGTTTTAGCTTCAAATTACGACGACTGGCAACAAGAGCTAATCTGATTATCACAATGGCATGTTAATTCAATGTATACATACTACGCAAAACATAGAATGTTCACAAACTTCAACAATGGAAAGATGAAGTAAAGTTGACATATGCTGGAGAGACAAGCACATCTGTAAGTTTAAAGAAAAGACCACCAAGGAAATGGTAGTAGAGACCATCTTCAGGCTTGGACAGCTTTTGCCTATGAAAAAACATTCCCAATTTAAAACACACAAACACACACACACACACACACACACACACACACACACACACACACAGAGGATGCACGTAAACAACTTCCTCCTTTCCTCATTTATTATCAATTTTAGTAATAGTTATTTCAAAGTAAAGAAAAAAGAAAAACATAAAAAGGAATATTACGACTAACAGTAGTTTAAAGATATACTTTCCTGTCCAAACAAATGCCTTACCTCCTCTAAGTGTGGAACACACCACATATATGTATCGGGATTCTCTTAAAAGATTAAAATGGAGAACGAAGAAGCCAACTCTTCGTAAACTCTTCCTTTAACCATCTGGCCAACAGCAGTAGTCTCCCTTAGTGAACACAAACTTGATTACTCTTGACAGCCTGAATTCAGTTTTTGCCCCTCTTCCATACTACAGGGAGGGGGAAAGGTGTCCTGGTGTTTGGACGGGCGAGTATTATCATAAAACTACTTTCAGTGGTAAAATTCCTTCTCTTCATGTACTTACCTGTCCAAACAAATGCCTGAATATCTAAAAGGATGCAGGGAATTACCACCTGAGAAACAACTCCAACTTTCAGACTCAAATATGCATGAGGCTGACCACAACTCATCCCAGAGGTCAGCGCCAAACAGCCAAATGCTCCAAGACCCAAATGTTTTCTGGAGATTAAAGGATCGTCCCCACTCTCCCTCATGACTCTCCTAACACGAGTCCACTATGAGAAAATAAAATGAGCCAGGAGAAGACCCGACCAATCACACACTGAGACACATAGTAACAAGAAGAAATATGGCAATGGCTGAGGGCAGAATATGACAGTAATACAATGGGTGTATCAAGAACACCAAATTAAGAAGGTAAAAGGCCTAATACAGAAACAATTAAACAAAAGCATTGGGCACACCACTGGTTGCCCCATAATAAGTGGCTTTAAGGTCTATCCCTGAAAACTGACCTGGCACTGGCCTATGGGCAAATATAAACACGAGAGCAAAAGAGAGGTGTGCCATGAACACCAAATTCAAGTGGTGAAGGACGCCATGATCCAAAAGAAAGGAGCCAAAAAAGAGGGGGCGCCAGAACACCCGATATACCCGGTTAACCATGTACAAATAAAATGAGGCTACACCGCCAATCCCAGATAGCTGTGCCCACAAAAATGCTCAAAGTAAAATGAGAGGCAGCTAACCAAGACAAATATCCAGGCTCTTGTGTGTGTAATGTTGTATGTAAACCAAAGTAAAGAGTGTGCCACGACCACCCAAACGTCACGTGGCAAGAGATGGGGTCCCAACTGAAGTCAGTCCAAGAGTGCAGCATGAGCGCTAAATTGTGGTGAAATGCAACATATGTGAATAGCCACACACACACACACACACACACACACACACACACACACACACACACACACACACCTCCGGTGGCAACATAGGTGTCTCAGTGTTTTTCGGCAAGTTTCTTTCTCTTTTTAAAAAGTGCCAAAAAGAGAGAAGGGGGTACAAGAGCTTCACTTTGGAAAACTAGCCTTGCAAGCCACTCCTATTCACCCTACAGTCCACAGCTTCCATGTCCTCTGCCATGTGTCTTAAGTAAAACCTGCCAAAGGTGCTCATCCATCTCCAGCCAACAACCTGACATATGTCAGCAACCATAATGCTCTGCCAGAGGGTGCAACTGGCGGAGAGAGCCTGGACTTTGTGTTCCCTGATGTCCTCTCTGGGTGGAAAAGGTTTCTGGCCATAAATGTAAGCATGGTGGATGACCTGCCTAAGTCAGGTGCTTACTGCCTGGGGTTTCACAGCGGTTCATAGCCTGTCATGCTAGACATACCTGTCATGTTGGATTGGCATGCCACTTCCTCGACTGGGATGGTAGGAGCAAACCTTTTGCCAAAGAAGGGCCCATATGAACCCTCCCCAAAAGGGTGATCAACAGACTGCTCCAACTTTCTGTAAATTTTGAGAGGGCAAATCGGGACTGCCTGACACTTTTCCCTTGATACGTTCTTCGGAACAGCTATGATGAGAAAGACTGCAGCAACGTGCATTTGAACCTCCCCTCCCAAAACATCACTAGCACTAGCTTCACAGAGGCAAAGTGTTGTGCTTGTAGAACCCAATTGCTCCCATATGTTCACAAGGCACTCAGGAGAAGACAGCGTGGAATGAGCTGGGGGGAGATGTTGGCCTGTCTCCATACACCGTGGGACCGCTGTTGACATGATGTGGCAGGGAGCATCAGGCATGGCTCTCGCCCAAACCGGGTGGATCATTGAAGACCTGAGCAAATGGGAGGCAAAAACTGATTGCAGAGTCAAAGTCAAAGTAGTGCAGCCCTTGCACGAGGAGCAAAGCAAGAATGGAGTAAAATCAGCACAGAATATGCCTGACCCGTGTGTGTCTCAAGATGAGCAGTCTTCAGCACTTCGCAGAGGACCAAAGAGAAGGATGCAAAGCCACATTTAAAGTTAACTTGGTCGACGCCAGGGCTTCAGCGTAGACAGCCACTGTAATGAAGAAGCCAGGTGAAGAAGCTTTCCTGAATTCTACTGGCTGTAAGACGAAAAAAGTCTCTTGCTCGAACGCAAAGGCCGAAACCACAGGGAGTTTTTGAGAATCCACAACCTAAATTGAATCGAACGCAAGAACAAAAAGTGAAAAGGGGAGTGTCCTCTTGCGAAAGAAAAGTAGGAAACTGAACCCAAGTCAATCAGATTGCAATACTGTGAGTTTACTAGGGGTGACCACTCATGCTGGCTTGGTGGTTAACGGTTGAGTAGAGGTTGCTCCTGCTCTCCATTTTTCACTTTCTTGTGAGAATCCTGATGTGTGGTGATGTTCCCCACCAAGTGGGGTTAAGGCATTTGCTTGAACAGATAAGTATGAAGAAAAAGATAGCTAAAATAACCAGAAACTAAAGACAAAACGCATACTCTTATTTCAAGAGCTCCCATCCTGTCCCCCCCCCCCCCCCCCCCCTCATATACACTAGACAAAATCAAAGTCAAAGCACATAGGATATGCAAAGCTCAGAGCCTCTCCAAACACTCAAAAAACATGACAATCACTTCTTAACATTGAAATGGTCGACGCAAAATACGCATTGAAAATCCTCATGCTTAAAAAGAATTTCTGTGATTCATCTCCACAACGCTGACAGCAGTGTATCACAGAGTGATCATGAATGCTGACAGCAGTGTATCACAGAGTGATTATGAATGCTGACAGCAGTGTATCACAGAGTGATTGTGAGGCTGACAGCAGTGTATCACAGAGTGATCGTGAGGCTGACAGCAGTGTATCACAGAGTGATCGTGAGGCTGACAGCAGTGTATCACAGAGTGATCGTGAGGCTGACAGCAGTGTATCACAGAGTGATTGTGAGGCTGTTTCAAAAACTGAATCCAACGATAACTGACTCTCAGAAGTTTCTGTTTTCCTTCCCACCCAATGTATCTAATATTGTCCAAGCTGCCAATTTATAAAAATTCTAGAAATGAACATGCAGCCATGTACATGTACACACAATAACACACACTATGTAGCTATCCTACCATATCCTGCAATAACACATCAACATGCAAACATATACGCTTATTAACACACTTTTGCACAAAAACATTTGGAAACATGCAATCTTTTTTGATCGCCTCACTGATGAAATGTGTGGTAACAGAAACCATGCCCATAAATCAGGCAAATAACTGCTTACAACATAGACCAGTAACTACATTAACTACAGTTCTACAGCTATAAGTGGTGTCCAGTATGGAAGAATTGAAAAGCAGCACTCAGCAAGCTGCTCATTACACCAGAACATGTAGCAGCCACGAATTGATCAATGAGTGGATTCATGATCAACAATCAAGTGGTTAATTAATAGTGAATTGTTGACATTATTAGATGATGCATGTCAGAAGCCTCTCATGTCATCAGCCCAACATGTCACCACAAAAGAGACATTACTCCCACTCAGTTTAACATTCAGACTTCCTCACACATAACCACTTTTATCATTGTCCTGCTGATGATCCAGCACAACATTGGGAGCAGTCATTATCAAGATGACTTCAGGCACCCCAACACAGGACAGGAGAAAACAAATGACATCTTAATATTGATTCAATGACACAAGGTTTATTTCCCCTCCCCTCCTCTCAGGAAAACACAAGAGAAGACTACAAAGAACCTGAACGCCTGCCCCATCAGCCCCCATCAAATGGAAAAAAAAACAAAAAAACGCAGAGACAGACAGACACACAGAATAAATAGGTACCATTTTGATTTTCTGATCTCCCTTTGAGGGAACATACATGTAAGATTTCCCTGATGAAGAAGACTTACAAATCCCTGAAAACAACAGTTCTCAACAAAGACCATAATATAACCACAGCAAGACATCCCGTACCAGTGCATATCTCACATGACGATGTCTCCTACCTGTGGCCTCAGAGCGTGAGCGATGATGGGTCTTCTTGGCGCCAGAAGGTGGGGACGTGGAGAGGGAGGGAGGCAGGGGACCCAGACCTGTAGGACTCGGCAGGCTGCCTACAGCTTTGGGTATTGTCATTGGTCTTCAACACACACACAAGGAATGACATGTGTTAAGGTGTTTCTCATCCCTATTTTAGCATCACTTAATACTGGTTTAAATCTGTTTCATGTTCAAATAGTGCAAACAAAACAAGATCATATCATACATCTGCTGAGGGCTTCACAGACTGCCAGTTAAACTTTGTTATCAGTCCGAACTAGCCACTCTCGCCTTCCATTTCCTTGATGGTTCTCCTCCATCATATCTGTCCTGTACACTCTGTGCATACCAGTCATCACATACTCTCCACTCATAAACTCTTGAAGATACCGAAGTGAAATCTATAATCATTTGGTGAGCGTTCCTTCAGTTTTGCAGCCCCAACTGTTTAGAACTCACTGCCTCCCATCCTATGAAACCAGTCCACCTTACCTGTCTTCACAGCACAGCAAAAAACGTGTCTTTTCAGCCAAACATTTTTGAGCAATACTTTTCCAACATTGTGAGTACACAATAATTTTTGTAGTAAGATTGCTGTTGTATGTGAATGAATCAGGATCTGAATGGAGTATGAAAGCGCTATGTTTAGTTTTCAACTAGAATTGTGATATACAAACTTTTACTATTTATTATTATGATTCTAAACTGCTGATTTTTCACTACACATATAGCGATATCCCTCAGCTGTCTTCTACAATCCAATTCACACAGTCCTGTATCATGGACATAAAATCTTGGATGACAGTTAAACTTCAGCTCAACAATGAAAAAACTGAAATGATCTTCTTCGCACCCAATCTGCACAGGTGTTCCCCTTGACTCAGTACTTTCCTTCCAGCAACATGTTTCCACAGTCTGCCATGTCTGTTCCTTTGAGCTTTGCTGCATTGGTTCTATGTGACATCTTCTCTCTGTTGATGCCACAAAAACCCTTGTTTCTGCCTTCATTCTATCAAGACTTGATTACTGTAATTCTCTCCTTGCTGGCTGTCCCCATAATCTTCTCAGTCGTCTCCAGAAAGTACAAAACGTTGATGCTCGTTTGATTCTTAGACAACTCAGATCTTCTCATGTCACTCCCTTACTTCTTTCTCTTCACTGGCTGCCAGTCGAAAAACGAATAGATGACAAACTGTCTTTACTCTGCTTTAAGTCTTTGAATGGCTGAGTACCTTTCTGACCTCTTTCATCTCCATGTTCCTTCCAGGCAGTTGCCTTCTTCTACAGCTAACACTCTGCTCAAAATCCCTCGATTTCGAACAAAAACCTACGGAGATCGCTCTTTTTCTTTTCAGGGTCCAGTTTCTTGGGATAAACTGCCAATATCTTTGCATAGTTCAAACCCTCGTCTTCCTTCAAGGCATCTCTTAAAACAACCCTCTTCACCTATCAGTAACAGTTCTTTCTTCTCCTTCAAATTAATTCTGCAACTCGTGTGTGTGTGTGTGTGTGTGTGTGTGTGTGTGTGTGTGTGTCTCTCTGTGTCTGTCTCCGTATGTGCGTGCGTGCGGGCGTGCATGCGTGTGTGTGCGCGCCGTGTGTGTGTTTGTGTGTGCGTGTGTGTCAATATGCACTCTTGTTTGTATGTGCATGGTACTGATTGCAACATTTTTCTTCTTATTAGTGTCATTTATGTTTTCTTCAATCTTTTCTTTATTTGTAAGCACTCTGGGCTTATGTAAGATTAAGCGCCATAATTAATCATTATTGTCATATTACTGCATCCCACAGAAGTACGATCAACAGTGGTCTTTCAAATGAAGACTTTGAATCAGAATAATCATCTATTCAATTTGAAAAAACATCTGAATTAACATGATTCTCTATCAAATGAAGTATTACAATCAAAATGCGTGACAATATATTAAATAAAGAAGGTGCATCAAAATGATTGTCCTGTAACAAATTTATCTACGCTGAACAAATAGGTTCAAAACTGATCTAAACAAAGAATTTGAATGAAAATGACTGTATATATACTGGATCTTCATAAAATTTGAATCTCATGTTCTTAAAGCAAGTAAATTATTGGGAATTTGCACACAAGTGCACATAAAGAAAGAAAAGGCAGACATGAACTTCAAACAGAATAAAAAACCTTTCATAAACAATCTTTTAAAAAAAATTTTTTTTAAATGGGAGAGGGGGATTAATCCATCTACCAATAAAACATAAGCAGTTTCACTTGATTGGTAGATTCTCTCCCCCTGTCTCCCCTTCTTACCTTCCCTCACACACCAACTAGGAGTACAACTTCACTAAACTTTTCACTTTTTTTTTTTCATAACTAAGAGTGAAAGACTTTAAAAAAGGAGGTTAATGCCCTTGATTCTTCAGATGCATCATATGGGTTTAAAGAAAAAAAAAAGGGGGGCGACTAATACCTGAGCTCTTCTCCCAAAATCATGTTTTTCAACTTGACTCCTTGTGAGTTCTTCCAGTTAGGTTTCAAGCTTTCGGCAGAGAATGCTTCCAGTATCCAGGCAGCACTGACAGAAAATTCCACACTGTTTCGACATCTGCAAAAAGCACAACAGTACTTATTGAGCTGTGATAGTATGCACAACATATGACTTGATAAAAGAGCATATTAAAAGCACCCACGAACATTCTTTTCTCTTCTGTTATCTTGGTGGCATTACTCCAACACAGCTAATTCTGGCTCTCCCTACACTGCCATGGCCAGATCTGCTCTGTCGCAGCCCCTGACAGTCCACTCAGTGGCAGTAATCATTATCATATCACCAGGAGGCCACACACCAAAGAATGCACTGCACCGCTGCCCAGTCACTTTGTTGGTGTTCAACAGTGACTGTCCTCATTATACTTAAGCAGGACATCACCTACACCTGTGAACATTTACATATATGGGACCATATATGGGACTGTTATGAAGTGCATTAGCACAGACCCTTGTGAAATTTCTGAATTTTAGTATGAGCCATACACACACATTGAGTCAAAAATAAATCTTTTTCAAAATCTTATCGCCAACTGGCCGATCAGGGAATGGGCAGACAAATCACAAGTTCGCCCTCATATATCATCTGGTCAGCAGGGGAATTATTTCCTTCATCCTGCTAACATTTTTTTTTCCATCAAAGGATCAAAATTTAGCAATTCTAGGCAAGGCTCAAAACCTGTTGTGACAATTTTGCTGGTTCTGCCATGAGTGTTAATAATCACTGATGAGACAATCAGTGCCAAACAAAACAATTTTGGTAAGTATTCACTTCAGTTGACAGAAATCTCACTGCAACAAGATCACAGCCACAACAGAACATTTGCTTTCAGTTCCATGTGAGCCAGTCCTGTCAAAATCCAAGTAGTGACTGAAGCTGGCAGCTTAATTTATAACGAATTTACATTCCTCAAAACACTATTTTACCAGCTACGGCTGGTTACTGTACCTATTGAACATGGCAAGAACATACACACATGTAAGTGATAACAGAGAAAGTAATCGAAATCATGAAAGAAGATGTACAGAAATTCTGCACTGTGAAGTTCTACAACTTCTAAAATGTCATGAAAAAAAGTCTTTGGAGAGAAGGGTCTGGATAGGGAATTAAACTGACCAGTATTTACACCAGCAGATGAACAACCTGGTGTGCACATACACAATGACACTTTTGAGAGAGAGAGAGAGAGAGAGAGAGAGAGAGAGAGAGAGAGAGAGAGAGACAGAGAGACTCCCCCTGTCCCCACCCACATTTGATCTTCCCATACGCATCTGAGAGATGGAGCACATCTAACAGCAGATCTGGAACGAAGAATCCAAACCATGGAAATGAGATGTTACCACATGATACAAAACATCAGATATACAGATAAGATCACCAATCGACATGTGCGTCAAACCATCAGACAGGGATAGTACATATGACTGTACATCTGGCAAATCTACTGACATCAGTCGGGAAAAGAAAACTACAATAGTATAGCCATGTAACAAGACCCAATAGTCGTGCTAAAACAATCCTCCACGGAACTGTTAAAGGAGAGAGATGGAGAAGAAGACAGAAAAAATTATGGACTGACAACATTGCAGAGTGGACATGAAAATGTTTTGCAAAGACCCAGGCCTGACAGAACTGGAGGAACCTGGTGAACTATTCTTTAGTGAAGTACCCAATGACCTGACTCACAATGGAGCTAAGGGAGAAGAGAGAGAAGGCAGAAAGACTTCTAGGCTGTGTTGTGGTGCATACGCAAGCATGTATGAGTGCACACACATACACACACTCACATGTGTGCACACACACACACGCATGACCATTATGTATACATTCGACTTACTTTTCAGTTAGATTTAAATTCAGTTAGTTTTAAATGTTCATTCTCGTATTTGAGGTTTGAAACTGTGACTTTTTTCCTCTCTATTTAGTTCCCCATGACCATTTTTACTCCTTTCCACCATCTTCTTAGTTCAAAACAGCAAGAGATATTACATAAAAGATCCTGTCATTCACACACACACACACACACACACACACACACACACACACACACACACACACACACACTGACAGACTTGTATACAAATTTATTAAGAAGAAACCACCACATAGCACAGCAGACTTGGCTATAAATCTTAAGAAAAAACACACTACCTGTGCAGAAGATAGGGATGGATAGCCTCGGCCACATCATGCATATGGATGTACATGTTGAGCAGCTGGGGCAGATAGAAATCTGTCTCTTCTTCGTAAAAGCTAAACATTCGATTGCCTGTCACAAGAGAGAATGCATTATTTTGAATATAAATATACTAAAAAATTGGAACATTCAAATACAGAAAATGAAGTGTGCACCATTGGCGCGCACGCACGCACACACACACACACACACACACACACACACACACACACTCACACTCACACACACACACCCCATTTAAAATCCAAGATGAGAAGGAACCCAGCAGAAGGAAACGTTGGTCCTTTTTAAAGTTAAGATATGAATTAATTGACTGATTTCTAACATAATTTTGGTCTTTTTCTTGTAATCACTCCCGGCCGCGGATATAGCCGCGGTTCAAGAGTCATCGCATAGTTGGATCATCTGACCGATCACATGATATTGTTTACTTGCTTGCAAATGGCGGCTCCCATACAGCGTGTTTGAAGCAAATTTCTCAGCAAGTTTTGGGTCGATTTTGACGCTTTTTTTGTGTTTTGTAAAGCGAAAATTAGTCGAGCAGATCAACATGGCTGCCAGATTTACTGCCGAAGAGGTAGTGAGAATTGTGTTTGAAACGCCGTACAAAGGTGAAATTAGCAATGACGAAAGTGAAAGGAAAATGAAAGTGACATGGTTGTCGATCATCCTGACAATGAGTCAAGTGATTCGGGTTACCGGGATAAGATATTGATCTACCAAGTACATCGACAGGTAGGGGGCGTGGTCGTGCTGGTAGTGGGCGTAGTCGAGGACGTGATAGGAGAGGAAAAAATTGTTAAAATGTGACGCAAAAATTGTTAGAGTGTGACGTCAGTAACAGTGGTTGACAACACTTGTTATGTTCATTTTTTGCCAATTTTTTTGTATGACGAGTGAAGTGCTAGTAAACGTCGCATCTCTAGCCGACATTGACATGTATTACTCAATGCATCCCTGAACACACTGTGTGCTTTTTTAGTAAATAATTGCACTTGGTTCTTATGTCCTATAGATTTGTGCACATTTCAATACCATTTCCACCTATGATATTTTGAGACTTGAATTTTCATGGATTTTTTTCCCCAAAATATTGTTTATTTTTTCATAAAATCTTGGTTATCTTCCCATGATTGTGAGTTATCTCATCCTGTCAACATGAAACATATAATAATTATATTCTCCATTCATTTTCCTTCAAGAAAAATGTATACTTCTGTATGCTTTAGAGCAATACTTGAATTTTTGCGATTTTTTTTGTAAGGTTGGTGTTTTTTTTTCCCAAAAATTACAAATAGTTCTGGGAGTCAAAGGGTTACAGCACAGAGTACCGATTGAGAATCTACACAAAATAAGATTTGAAAAAACTGTAATAGAAAATCAACTACGTAATTGAGAGCCATAAGAATAGCAATAAGTTCAGCGGTAAAGATGGATCGATTTTTGCCAATGTAGTCTGACTTTTCCTTTTTTAAGGCTGGTATTACAAAAGCTGAACCTGCCCGGTGATCTTCTAGGAGTGAACCATCTGTATATATCTTTAAATGATTTGGATAAGTGTTCTGTATATGTAACTGGACTTCAGTTTTCATAATGAGTGGGCTGACAAAGTAGTAAAAAAGGGTGCAAGGCAAGGCACAGAATCCACTGAAATTCATGTTCCTTTATCCATTCAGGAGGGTTATCACTTGTTGGAACAAGCAGTATGGAGTAGAGTTAAAGGCTATACCCAGAAAAAAGACAGACTCTCCAAGAATATGTATACTGATTCTCGTGGTTTGGATAACAAATTATATTTGAATCATACTGGCGTAATCAAATTCAGACAGATTAGTTCGCTATCTTACAGGATAAAACTTAATGCATTCATCACAAAATACAGCAAAAATGTTAGATGTTTATGTGGTGAACAAATTTCCAGCAAACACATCATTTTTGAATGTCAGAGGTTAAGACCTATCTTACCAGTGATTTCTGAAAATTGTACTGAAGGCGTTTTCAAAAATGCTTCTAGTTTGTTTAATATTGCGAAATCTTTACTTCATAGTCCTGTAGGACATTTGTTATAGACTAGTTGATTGTACCTGTTGTTAATGCTCATTTTTTTTTTCCTTAGCCAAGAGACATAAATACATACACAATACGGTCCCCCTCCCCACCTCCTCCTCCCGATCCCCTCCCTCCCCCCGTCTAATATCACTATGTGGACAGACGTTAAATTGAAGACAACAACAACAACCCCATTTAAAATGACTTTGAAAAGACAAAAATTGTCTGAACAGTCCTGCTTGAACCATCCTTCTATTCATTTTCTATACACTCATTTTGTGACCTTGACCAAGATCTCTGACCTAAATTTTTTCAGTGTTCCAGATACATCTCAGATGAAGCTATTTTTCCAGAAAACTGTGGGTATAACTAAGCAAATCTCTAGCAAGGATTTTCCAAAGCATCGACTGAACTATATATTTTTTTCCTTTGCCAAAAGTTTCGCTTGCATTGCCATCATGGAGACTTAAGTGTTTTAGATCCACCTCAGAGTAAGGAATATTCATACCCTTTTGAATAAAACTTAGGGATAATTATTCCTCCAGCAAGAGTTTACATGGGAATAAATTCAGCTGCACATTTTTAAAAGCCTGAGGGGGAGGGAGAAAGCCAGTGATTTCCACTAGACAGCAACAACATGGATTGAACTGAATGTATTAAAGCCCAACCTTGGGATGAGTAAGGACAGGGAGGGGATGGGGGAGGGAGGGAGGATATATATGTCTTCTTACCATTACAAGGGAGGATATGTCTTCTTACCATTACAAGCAACAGGGATGTTTCAAAAGTTGTTTCAAAAAATTGTTATGGAGGACACTTTCACAATCAGATGAAGAGGAAGTTTTCAAAGGGAGCATACTATCATGGTCAGAGGCCAAATTGTTTTCATCTACTGATCTACTGAATGTCTATATTATTATTAATGATTTGTTGGCCAACGCTTTTCTGGCTTGTGGCAGGAAATAATTTAAGTATTTTGTGTCTGATGGAACTGTAGAAATTTTGTTCCAACCGCATACTCCCCACAGCTGGTTCTCAGTCCTCTGCAAATAACCTAATATGTGTTCATACCTTTTTTCCTGCAGTTTTCTCTTTGTGTTTTTCAGCTTTCAAAGTACTGTACTTCCATTTCAGTGCGATCTATAACATATGACACTTTCATGCTCAGATTTGGTGGAAGCTTTCACAGGGAGTATAATTATTAATTTCATGGTCCTGAACAGAACATGCTGTGGAAAGAAGCCATTATTTTCATTAATCAAGTATGTGTTCGCAAACAACTGTGAATGACTTGTTTTGTGGCCTGTGGCATAAATAATTCATGTCTTGTGAATGCGAGTCTGATGGACTTGATTAATCAAATTCTGTTCTTCTTCTTCTTCTGCTACGCAGGCTGATACTCCTGCGGACACAAGTCCCTATATGGACAGGCAAGTATTATAATCCCATCTACCCACAAAGGGAGTGGAGTTTTGTGTGTATACCCACGCAATTTGTTGGTCAGACCTTGAAAAATATAATACGTATTGTTATCCTCTTCATAATTTTTGCTACATGATTTTTAAGCTTCAAAGGGTACTAAACTCCCATTTCTATGTGATCTAAAACACTTTTTAACTGATTTTTAGCTCTCCTTACCAACAATCCCAAAACCAAGACTTCTGGTTCAGACTGGAAGGAAGATTCAGTCTGGCGTATATGTTGGCCTAGTTTTTCTGTCATTGTAGCTTTTCACCTCTGCATCAGACCCCTGACCCTGAATTCAATAACTTAAAAGGTTGAAACTGGTGAAAGATCATTAATTGATTAACATCTATCATCTTGCCATGTTAGCTCCCTCTAATAGTTAAAGCATCTGCACCAGCATAGTGGAGGCAATGGAAGCCAAAATCAACAAGTTCACAAGGAAATGGCTTGGTGTCCCACCCTGTCTGACTGACATAGCGCTGTACTGTCGCCAAGCAAAGCTGAAACTACCCCTGAAATCCATCCTGGAGGAATACAAAGCAGGGAAGATCAGACTTCAAAGCATGCTGGAGGACTCAGGAGACAAGGTGGTAGAAGCAATTAAGCCCCAGCTGAAGACAGGCAGAAAATGGAAAGTTCAAGAGGCGATGGATTCTGCAAAAGAAAGTCTCAAGATCAGAGAAATAACAGGACACACACAGACCAACAGACAGGGACTGGGGGTGACCAAAACTGAATGGTGGTCAAAGGCCAAAGGAAAAGCCAAAAGAGACATGATGATTCAGGAGATGAGAAAAGAAGAAGACCAAAAAAGACTCCAAAAAGCAGTCCAGCAGAGCCAGCAAGGGCAATGGACAACGTGGGAGAATGCACTCCAAAGAAGTCTCACTTGGAATGACATTTGGCACATGGCCCCTCTCAGGATCAGCTTCATTCTCAGATCTGCATATGACCTTCTGCCCTCAAATGCAAACCTGGTGAAGTGGGGGAAAACAGACGATCCTGCATGCCCCCTCTGCCATGAAAAACAAACAGTGGAGCATGTCCTAAGCTCATGTAAAGTAGCCCTGGCTCAAGGAAGGTACACATGGAGGCACAACCAAGTGCTCAAAGAAATTGTACAAGTAGTCTGGGCTAGTACCAACACCACAAAAGGGAAAATCAGGACTCCAAAAGCACCCGCAACATTCTTCACGGCAGGAGGCAGCAAATCATGGCCAAGAACAACAGTGCCACTCGAAACATGCAGGCAGAGTCTGCTGGACGGGGCAGATGACTGGGAGTGCACTGCAGACCTCCCAGAATGGAAGAGTCACCCAGAGATCATCAGCAAGAGTGGCATGAGACCAGACATAGTAGTCCACTCTAAGTCAACCAAGCAGCTGATCATGATCGAGCTCACGGTGCCATATGAGAACAGAATGGAGGCAGCTCAAATCTACAAGACTGAAAAGTATGCTGATCTGGCAAACAGCCTGAGGAGAGAAGGCTATCAGGTCAAAGTCCTCACTGCAGAAATTGGAGCTAGGGGGTTTGTAGGAACGTCTGCATACAGCCTCATGAAACAGCTCTCAGTTGCAGGGAAGGAAAAAACCAGAGCCCTGAAAGCAATGGCAGAAGCGGCAGAGAGGTGTTCAAGCTGGATCTGGTCAAGGAGGAACAAAAGTGAACTTCATAAGGCTTAATTTCCCTACAAATATCAGGTGTCCCTGTGGCTCAGTGGTTAAAGCGCGAGTCATTAAGTGGAAAATGAGCATGTCCAGAGGGTCATGGGTTCGAATCCCAGCCATGGCTCGTCCCAAGATGGGAAAAAAAGGGGCAGCAGAGGGACATCCGGAGTCATGAACCGGGTGTGGCCCAACCCCCCTAGAGTG
Organism: Conus canariensis; assembly: GCA_033310375.1. Lineage (NCBI taxonomy): Eukaryota > Metazoa > Mollusca > Gastropoda > Neogastropoda > Conidae > Conus > Conus canariensis. The sequence goes on from CM065742.1 coordinate 35,890,745, forward strand.
TCAGGAGATAAGGGCCGAAACACTTGCTTGAAGGGGGCTTCTCTTCTGAGGACTCTCTGCTGCCACGCTCTCCACGAGTTTCTTTCTACTGATGCATGGGTAAACCATTGACTTCCGGAATAGGCCGGAGGACGTCCGGGAAAGACCGGAGGACACTGGGAAAGACCAGAACCAAGGGCTCTGTGGGCTGGCTCCCCACTTTGCCTTAAACATGTGGCTACTAAAAATAAAAGGAAAAGATGCTCCCAGGATTCACCGAAAGGGGGAGAGAATGATGAATCCATCGGTGCTCAACCAATCATGACTGCAAATCCCAAACGGACTATGAACATGGACCAAATGGAATATCCATGTGTCTGTGGAAAGCGTTTCGCTACCACCCGTGGCATGAAGATCCACAGAACAAAGATGGGATGTGTGAAGACTCATCTGAATGAGCAGCAGCGCACTGCATCAGCAGATAAGACGTCGGAAGACCAAGGCCAGGATTTAAACCACAGTGCCAAGGACATCCACGCTGTTGGTTCGGATGAGGAATTTGCACAGGCCCTCGATGCCAGGCGCCTGAAACTCAACCTGCCACGAGCAAACGAAACTGAAGATTGGGAGAAACTGGATGCAAAAATCGTCCAAAGACTCGATGCACTGATAGGGAAAAGCACCCTGGAACACAAACTAGCCACATATGGGGACATTGTGTATGCCACATGTAGAGACGCCTATGGAGCGAAACTACCCAAAGAGAAAACACCTCCAAAGAAATCCAGACGCCAAGAAAAGATGGACAAGATCAGGGTCCAAAAGAAAAACCTCAAGATGCAAATGAAGACCGCACTGCCAGCTGAAAAACAAGGCTTGGAAAAACTGTGGAAAGACCTGAAAGAAAAACACAGTGCCCTCAGCAAAGCGGAATCTGCGAGGAAGAGGAAGAGCAAAAAGAAGAAGACACAAGAGCGCTTCTTCAGAGACCCCTTCCAGTTTGCCAGAACACTGTTTGAGCAGCCAAAATCTGGGACCCTAAGTGTGGACAAAGGAGTTCTTGAGCAGCATCTGAGGAAAACATACTCTGACCCACAGAGCAAAGCACCACTCGACATTCAAGGTCTGGTGTGGCCAACCAACCCTGAGGAACAGTTCAATGGCAAGCCTCCAACGTTGGCGGAAATCAAGAAGGTGGTCGACAAAGCCAGAGCCAAATCATCACCAGGGCCAAACGGAATACCTTACCAGCTTTACAAGAAATGTCCCAAGGTGCTGGAGTGGCTCCACAGGCTGCTGCGATCGGCTTGGAGAAACCAGAAGATCAGCGGCCAGTGGATGACGGCAGATGGTGTGTACATCCCCAAAGAGCAAAACTCAAGTGACATTAGCCAGTTCAGGCCAATATCACTACTGAACGTCGAAGGGAAAATCTTCTTCTCTGTCATGGCAGCAAGGCTGACCAAGTACCTGATGGAAAACAAGTACTTGGATGTGTCAGTCCAGAAAGGTGGCATCCCAGGCGTGGCGGGCTGTGTAGAACACGCCACAATGATCTGGGACGCAATCCAAAAAGCAAAAACAGAAAAGAGAGACCTGGACGTAGTGTGGCTTGATCTGGCAAACGCATATGGATCTGTGCCCCACGAGATGATACAGTTGGCTCTTGAGATGTACCATGTGCCAAAGAACATCCGCGACATGCTCAAGAAGTACTTCAATGGCTTCTCAATGCGGTTCTCTACCAAGGAGTACACAACAGACTGGATCAACTTGGAAGTGGGTATTGCAATGGGCTGTGCAATTTCCCCAATACTGTTCGTGCTGACAATGGAACTCATCTTGAAAGCAGCAACAAACAACGCGAGACAAACAGACCTTGGCGATGGATACAAGATGCCTCCTCTCAAGGCCTTCATGGATGACACTACAGTGATTTCATCCAGAGAAGACAAGACACGTCATGTGCTGGAGAGGCTGGACGACATAGTTGCCTCATCCAGAATGAAGTTCAAGCCAAAGAAATCACGGAGTCTCTCACTGAGGAAAGGAAAAGTGGCCGGATCTGTGGTCTTCAGTGTTGCCAACCAGGCCATTCCAACAGTCACAGAAGAACCAGTCAAGAGCCTTGGAAGATGGTATGATGATACGCTGAAAGACACACAAAGAGCAAAAGAAACCAAGCAGATGGCGGAGGAAGGCTTGGAGACCATTGACCAGTGTGGGCTCCCTGGCAAATACAAGGTCTGGTGTCTGCAGTTCATGCTGATACCAAAGCTGCTATGGCCTCTGATGATATACGACATCTGCACCAGCATAGTGGAGGCAATGGAAGCCAAAATCAACAAGTTCACAAGGAAATGGCTTGGTGTCCCACCCTGTCTGACTGACATAGCGCTGTACTGTCGCCAAGCAAAGCTGAAACTACCCCTGAAATCCATCCTGGAGGAATACAAAGCAGGGAAGATCAGACTTCAAAGCATGCTGGAGGACTCAGGAGACAAGGTGGTAGAAGCAATTAAGCCCCAGCTGAAGACAGGCAGAAAATGGAAAGTTCAAGAGGCGATGGATTCTGCAAAAGAAAGTCTCAAGATCAGAGAAATAACAGGACACACACAGACCAACAGACAGGGACTGGGGGTGACCAAAACTGAATGGTGGTCAAAGGCCAAAGGAAAAGCCAAAAGAGACATGATGATTCAGGAGATGAGAAAAGAAGAAGACCAAAAAAGACTCCAAAAAGCAGTCCAGCAGAGCCAGCAAGGGCAATGGACAACATGGGAGAATGCACTCCAAAGAAGTCTCACTTGGAATGACATTTGGCACATGGCCCCTCTCAGGATCAGCTTCATTCTCAGATCTGCATATGACCTTCTGCCCTCAAATGCAAACCTGGTGAAGTGGGGGAAAACAGACGATCCTGCATGCCCCCTCTGCCATGAAAAACAAACAGTGGAGCATGTCCTAAGCTCATGTAAAGTAGCCCTGGCTCAAGGAAGGTACACATGGAGGCACAACCAAGTGCTCAAAGAAATTGTACAAGTAGTCTGGGCTAGTACCAACACCACAAAAGGGAAAATCAGGACTCCAAAAGCACCCGCAACATTCTTCACAGCAGGAGGCAGCAAATCATGGCCAAGAACAACAGTGCCACTCGAAACATGCAGGCAGTGTCTGCTGGACGGGGCAGATGACTGGGAGTGCACTGCAGACCTCCCAGAATGGAAGAGTCACCCAGAGATCATCAGCAAGAGTGGCATGAGACCAGACATAGTAGTCCACTCTAAGTCAACCAAGCAGCTGATCATGATCGAGCTCACGGTGCCATATGAGAACAGAATGGAGGCAGCTCAAATCTACAAGACTGAAAAGTATGCTGATCTGGCAAACAGCCTGAGGAGAGAGGCTATCAGGTCAAAGTCCTCACTGCAGAAATTGGAGCTAGGGGGTTTGTAGGAACGTCTGCATACAGCCTCATGAAACAGCTCTCAGTTGCAGGGAAGGAAAAAACCAGAGCCCTGAAAGCAATGGCAGAAGCGGCAGAGAGGTGTTCAAGCTGGATCTGGTCAAGGAGGAACAAAAGTGAACTTCATAAGGCTTAATTTCCCTACAAATATCAGGTGTCCCTGTGGCTCAGTGGTTAAAGCGCGAGTCATTAAGTGGAAAATGAGCATGTCCAGAGGGTCATGGGTTCGAATCCCAGCCATGGCTCGTCCCAAGATGGGAAAAAAAAGGGGCAGCAGAGGGACATCCGGAGTCATGAACCGGGTGTGGCCCAACCCCCCTAGAGTGTCAGGAGATAAGGGCCGAAACACTTGCTTGAAGGGGGCTTCTCTTCTGAGGACTCTCTGCTGCCACGCTCTCCACGAGTTTCTTTCTACTAAAGCTTACCACAAACACTGCACTTGGAAAACTACTGACAAACTTCACTTAATTCATGATAGATTTTTTAAAACATAAAGGAACATAATCAAAATCCTTAGAAGTTAAATGCTACAAAAACAATCAATTGCAAAGACTCATTCTATTCAGAATTTAGTTTTTTTTTAATTCACAAAGGATACTGGTAATAACTTCTTGAAGATGTACCCTTCAACAAAGAAACAGGCAATGGTCAAGTAATCAGAGCTTTGGACTTGTATCCCAAGTTTTCACAAAGTCTGTGGTTCAACCCTTAACAGCATCCTGGCTTAACCCTATAGCATTTGGGAATCAAAAGTATAAACTTCAAAACCCCATTGACAGACACACTTTAGTTTTGACACAACATGGAGTCTTTACTAGTAATACAGGCAAGCTTGCAATTGCCATGATTTGCCTTTGCATGTATTTTTTTCTTATAGACCTAAAACAATGTTGTTTTCTCCTGTACTGGGAATTCACACCAAAAACCAAATTTGATGCATACTCAAACTTTTTCCATCCCACACTTATATCTATTTATCACATCACTCATTTACCATATCATTCACTCTTTAATTGCTTTGGATTGTTTTTTCCATCCTTATTTTCTCATAAAAGACTGGTCAAGTATGAGTTGTCTTTCTTTAATTTCGGCAGCATTTTCTGTTACCCGACTGAAGCTGAACAACAGCATTGTCAGAATGCTAGTATCAAAACTAGTATGCTAAAAGACCGAGTGAAATGCTGAGATTTGGGCAAGGAAAGCCACTTGCTTTACACAACATTTGCAGCTACCCTAGACCTGGGTATGATCTATAACCATAATCCTGTGATTCTGATTCGCATCTTTGCCAACACTACAGATAAATCCACATAAGCCATGGCAAGGGGATGGTAATTTTTTTTTCCAGACATTTGAAAATATTTTTGGCAACTCGCATCATCTTTACAGTTGTTTTTTTTTTTTGTCTTCAAATATTTCCAAGTCAACTCTCACATTCACCCATCTCCATCACCCCCAACACCAAAGCACTCACCTAAATATGTTTGTACGCCAGGCTCTTTAGAGTTGAAGAGATATGAAATGGCTATGGACATGTCAAACAGCTTCGATTCAAACAGTCTCAACAGCCACGACTGCCGAGTGGGCGGAACTTTGTTCTTGCTGCCACGCAGCGAAGGGGGTCCCATTGGAGGCTTATCAGCCACTTTGTCACCATCTTTTGATCGACGATCCTTGAACCTGAATGGACGTGGCAAGCACAGAGCCTTTTTGGACACAGCTGCCGGCTGAGACAGATCTGCCACAGTCTCATCCTCTGAAGACTTGGAAATGTCACAATGCTCTGGTTCTGATTCTGAGGTTATTGTTTTGTCTGTGTCAGCTAGACATCTGTCATCAGTGTCACTACCAGTCACTTCACCACTGGTCACTTCCATATCTGCAACAGTGGAGCACAGAGTGTCCAAGTCCTGAGGTTCACCATGAGAAGTGCCTTTCTGTGTTTGTGAGTGGCCTAATGACAACATTTCTTTCATCTGCATTAAGAGGTCCTTCGTTTTGGACTTCTCCACAGCGGAGTAAGACATGCTTCGTTCAAAGAGGTGGGGGGATATGGGCTGCTCATCAATCACAAAGGTCTGCGGGTATGGCTTCTCCATGTCTTTTGATCGTGGGCAGTGGCCCCCACCCCGACTCTTACTTTTCACTGCTTCCCAGCTTCCTGGTTCTCCCTCACCACTATGGGCCAGGAAATTGGGGTCATGTGACTTGTACTCCTCTCCAGAAAGAGAAAAGGTAACATGCCCTTTTTCATCGCTACTTAGCTTTCCCTCTACTTCAGCAGGCAGTCCTGATGCTGTGTCTTCCATTGTATCTGGATCCCAATTACATGAACATTCAGCAATACTTTTCTCTCTACATGGCACTTTGACAAGTTCAGGATTGACAGCATAATTCCCGTTCACCTCATATTTCCCCTTTTCATCAGCATCACCGATGCCTTCTCCAGCTTGACCTTGCTGAGGGTGAAGGGCTGATTTGTGCACTTGGATATCATGAAGTTGGCATTTCAGCTTCACTTCACTGGCCATTGCAACAAAGCACTCACTGTCAAAAAATTCACTTCCTAAAACATCACAAACCAGCCTGCTATTTCCCTTTAATGAACATGAGCACAGTTAACATTTAATTTCATGTTCCCAGTTTTTTCATAAACTATGATTCACCAAACGGAATGCACTTTGACAGCATAATTAGTTCGACTGAATGCACTTTACTGCACATGAAACACTTTTTTTCTCCTTGGTGCCAGGCTGACAGAAACTAAATTGATATGCCATATCAAACATGTCCATTTATTTTCAGTTTGTTCCAATGGTTGTCAGCCACTTGGCATCATTCAGAAACTTACCAAGCCTTGAAATGCATGGGTAAATCATTGCTCACACAGACTTTCTTTCCATGAATATATGCACCACTGATTGTGAGGATTCCCTCTGATCATGAAGACAGGTTGATGTTGCACACACTTCACTCACAAGCACGTAAGTTTAAAAAAAAAAAAAAATCTCTCTCTATTTTCCAATTCACGATGACTCTTCACTGACAGAAATCACTCATGCTGATATTGGATGACGTTTGAAGGGGCCTGAAACTGGCAGCAGGTCACAGCAACGCTGTTGACAGGAGCAGCCAGAGGAGGGGCCCGAAACACAACCAACCTTGGGACTGCTGAAGACAGCTGAACAGCTGAAAATGGCCCCACAGCTGCCAGGGCAAGCGGATGAAGTGACCTGCAAAATGCCAGCAAGCCATCCATGTATGTTGTGTTGTTCACTCTGACTAGACATCAGATGAACATGTACATTACTAAAGCTATTAACCCTTTCATATTAATGCGTAAAAATACCACAGTACACCTCAGCACTGACATTCTGCACCATTTCAAGCAACGTGCAACACAAGACTAGTAATGTTGGAAGATGCTGAACGTAGAAAAAGCCATTTTTAATTTCGAACAACATGAAGACAGCTGATGTTCCTGAATTTTGCTTGAAGTAACAAGACAATGGCTTGAGAAGTGATCAAGTCAGACGCCTTAGGTAGAAACAGTAAAAGCAGCAAGGAAATAATACATGTACAACCGGCAATGAAAGGGTTATGAATACTTTAGTTTCTAAGGAATACAGCAAAACAGTATCTATTAAATAAAGTTGAGCCTCTCAATAGAAAAAGTTCACAATTTGGTGATACAGTCACACATTTTTCATAGTAATCTCTGCATGCCTCTGTCACTGAAGTCTGAATGCTTTTTTTCCCAACCCACTCCCTCTGTCTCTGTCCTCAGCAACTTACTGCAAACTACTCCATCCTTCAACAACAGCTGTCAAGCAAAGAGTGAATGAGCAGACTGATGACAATAATCTCCCACTGTGCTCTCCTGGTTGACACTCTTCAACACTCAGTGAGGATGGGACTGCTACTCTGGGCTATCAAATGATACCACACTGGGTCAATGCACTTCTGAGGGATGAACCGACAACAACATGCTGTTCTTACAACACTCAAAACCATGGCTGCTTCCGGTATCTGCAACCTACCAAACTACATAGTTTACAGCGCATGCGTGCGCGCTCGCACACACACACACACACACACACACGCACACACACACACACGCGCGCACACACACACACACCACACACACACACACACACACACACACACACACACACACACACACACACACACACGCGCGCGCACACACACACACACACACACACACACACACACACACACACACACGCACACACACACGCACACACACACACACACGCACACAATTATCCTAAAAACAACAAATGAAACGCATTTTTCAAGGAGCAAAAAGTGTTCTCAATGTTTTCCATTTAACCATATTTAAGTATAATTCCTTCCTACAGACAGAGTGTGTCCAGATGACCGTTGCAGCACTTTTAGCGTTATTGTTCAACAAATTAGCAACAGTAAACAGGGGGTGGCTTTTAGCTGTCTGCCAATGCTTTCCCTTGTCAATCTGCAATAGTCTTGCCTGAAGCAAGTCCTTTGTCAAATGAAGATTGAGTCTGTTCTGTGATGAGCTAGATTAGTCCACACCACTCTTATCACAGTATCATGAGGGTTGTTTTTTTCTTCCATGTCTAACAGATCTGTTGACTTTCCTCCATACAGACTTTAAGTTACTGCTCTTCTTGCACCCAAAGTTCGTTGGACCTCAAGTTATAAATTTTTCATTCAAATGGTCTCAATGATCCAGTCATCCTCTAAGTCTACTCCATTTTCTCAGCAGAATGAATTGAAAAAAAAAAAGGTTTAAAAAATACTGTAAAATCTATAGTACTTGTCACCATTCACAACAGTGAGAAAGTTCATGTTGTTTCTCATGACCTACTGTATTGTGTTAGGGTGAAGCAGCTTTGTCCTACAATGCAATCAGCTCCACTGAGGACTGCTGCCACTAAGTCCATGTCACTGACCTGTGATGAGTTCTCTGTAAGTTCAAGCAGAGAGAACAGGCAAACAATGAGTAACTGCTGAGGCCTCTGAAAGAGACAGACAGATCAACTGAGAGAGAGAGAGAGAGAGAGAGAGAGAGAGAGAGAGAGAGAGAGAGAGACAGAGACAGAGACAGAGAGAGAGAGACAGACAGACAGAGACAGAGACAGAGAGAGGGAAAGAGAGAGAGAGCACATGCGCACCCAATCCTGCATGTCTGTGTTGGTTCTTCAGTTTAGCATCTATTTTTTTTGGTCCAGTTAACTGGGATTTTATGCTCTGTTCAAGAATCAATACATACACATATATGTGTGTGTGTGTGTGTGTGTGTGTGTGTGTGTGTGTGTGTGTGTGTGTGTGTGTGTGTGTGTGTGTGTGTTTGTGTGTGTGTGCGCGCGTGTGTATGCACACATGTATGTGTGTACATGCATGTGTGCATGTGTTATGTGTTTGAGAGTGTAACCCCACACATTATTTACATAACTAAACATACATAATGCTGCTTCCTTTATTGGTGAATGACAAAAAAATGCATACATTGGGAAATTTTTCTTTTTGTCAGTTCATGTCTGTCCACTTAAGGCATTTTGTCTTTTAATTATATGCATGAGAGTGACATTTAAACCAGACAATGCAACATGCTTTTCTAAACTCCCCTTCCCCCTTCCCCATTCAGTTCTGTAGAATCAAATTTTATATAAATAAACTGCTTCCATCATCACAACAGATAAAATACAAAAATTCCTTGACCTTATAAGCACATTTACTGGCACGCATTGCCTGCATACACACTCATTTTCTTTTCTCAGACACACGCAACATAATCGCACACAAACACAGTATGTATCCTCCACTGCACATGGGAAGCTAAAGCTGCCTCCACCCAACCAACCTTCTCCTCGCAAAAAGATACTCCATTCCCACACATTCATCTTCAGCATATGTCACAACACATATACACACGCATGCAAGCACGCACACACACACACACACACACACACTGACACAGAGCAAGAATTGAAACAGCACAAGCACAAGATGATGAAAGCTGTATCCATTCAGACACAGCATCCTACCACCATCTGCATACGAATCTTATTACCCATTCTGCATGCCAACCACCCCCTATCACCTGTGACTAACTCCCTATCACCTGTGACTAACTCCCTATCACCTGTGACAAACTCCCCTCATCCCCTTCCCAAGTCTAATACTGGTACAGCCAGCTGATCATCCTATGTTGGGAATGCGCTTACTATCTATCCAACATTACTGCTGCCACTTTCTTGCAGTCTCAAGCTTTCTCAATGTTCTTGCCTGCCATAGTGAGTGAGTGAGTGAGTCAGTGAGTGAGTGAGTGAAGTGAGTGAGTGAGTGAATGAGTGTGTGTGTGTGTGTGTGTGTGTGTGTGTGTGTGTGTGTGTGTGTGTGTGTGTGTGTGTGTTGTGTGTGTGTGTGAATGAGAGTGTGTGCGCATATGCGTGCATGCTTGTGAGTGTGTGCATGCATGCATGTGTGTGAATGTGTGTGTGAATTCACACAGACTTTAAAAAAAAAAAGAAAAGACATTTCAAGAACTCTCAACATTAAATATTTATACAAAATTCCAGGACTGTATTTTTTTTATTCATACTTTCGTTGTTTCACACAGTCACTTCAGCATAATCCATTTAGTTTCTTTTTTTTTTCTTTTTGCTGTCCCATCTTCTGTGCCACCTTAGTGGCAGCGCACCCACATGCTCATTCCAACACCCTATCCACAGCCACAGCCCAGCCCAGCATGCCCCAGCCCCGGCACCGGCAATCCACAGGGAGTAGTCAATGTCAAGTCTTCAACAGGCAACCCAACGGAGGAGGCACTGCACTGCTGCCAAGTCACTTTGATGGTGTTCAGTGGTGCCTTTCTGATCCAACATACACAGGATACTACCTACTAAGCCCCTACTGACAACAATAATTGCAGAGCCGGCATGAGTGAGCTCTCCCTCTGGAGGGCACCAACGACAGCCTCCATGGACTCCCAATTCATAATAGCGGAGAACCCGACGGAATCAAATCAAGGCCATAGATATTGAGAGGACATCGAAACTGAGGTCACCATGAAAGCAGGGCATGAAGGGCCACAGAATCTGAGACCTTTTTTATGCTGATCGCTAAGAATGAGGATAATGAAGATGATGCAACAGTTTTCCATTCCGGTCTGAGACTGGTTTCAGTGTGTTATGTGTTTAACCTGTGCAACTGGTTTCACAAGCACCTAACAACTACAGCACCTTCTTCAGTCATTCTGAACTGAAAGTTTCTGCTCTCTATTTTGTGATGTTTGTTCGTTTGATTTTCTCCAGCCAGCACCATGATTATCTGACGCCAACAAAATAACACTGGACTCCATTTCATTCCCTTGAGGATGTTTGAGTTTTCTGCTCTTGCCTGGTGGGCAGGCATCAATAATCACTATGTGCCCACGCAAGTGCTCACCTGCCCCACGCTGTCAGGCAGCTGTTACTTTCCTACCAAAACGAGAAACCCTGTGGGGTGTGTGTGTGTGTGTGTGTGTGTGTGTGTGTGTGTGTGTGTGTGTGTGTGTGTGTGTGTGAGCCTGTATGAGTATGGGTACAAATATGCACATGTAAGTGCATACAGGTTCTGTGAATGAGTATGGCTGTATATAATACATAATCTCTCTACATGTGCATAATGTTTACATGTGCATATAAGTGTGCACACACACACACACACACACACACACACACACACACACACACACACACACACACACGTCACATGTGTTTGTCTCTTTGTTCTAAGCTTTCTCTTCCTCTTACTCCTCACCCATGCAGCTATCTACAACTTTATGAACACACAAACTATAAATAAAGCAGGGAAAGAAAGCGATGGAGGGGAAAGAACAAATTCAATAAAATGTCCTTTGCATATTAACTTAATTAAGAGACACACAAATAGAAAAAAAAAGAAAACAGAGAGACAGGAGAGACAGACAGACAGAGATGTATACAAGACATGAGACAATATCATTGTGACTAACAATGCAGGAAACCTGTTCCCTGTTAATTTATGTGTTATTATACAATGTGTATGCCAGTATGAGCAGGTAAAAGCAGTCAGCAGTGGATGTCACTGTGTATGTCTCAGGTGTCATGGCAGGCAAATGATCTAAAATTGTAAACAAAACTGAATGACAGCAAGAAACGCTCCACATGCTCTCTTCATTATATACCACTATCTATGAACAGCAAAACACAGTTAGATGTACAAAAATTGCTGACAGAACTGAAGCAACTTATATGAATACATCAGAACAACTTGCCTTGTCAAAAAATAAAAATTAAAAAAGTCCACTTTTTATTTCATAATACAGTGAAACTTCCAAAGCTCTCCTTAAAGACTTTTTTTCCGAAGCATTTTTGTCTTAATCTGTACGGGATTTACATCCCAACCTAACACACTTTTTTCCTTTTTCTTTTTTTCTTTCAAGGTTCCAATTTCTGAAGTATGTCTGAAGATCGTTGTTCAGAGGTTATAATATAATAGGACCTTTGAACCCGCATTCATTAATGTGTTATAAAATTACAGTTTCCCAGCCTAACATGGCTGTAATATAAAGAACAGATGCTGATGAAAACATACTGATCGAACCTGGGCAAGGTTTGGAAACATCTGTTAAAGCGTGGGATGCTCACTATCACACACCTTGTCCGCCCAGCCATTAACCCGACACCCTTGGAGTGGGCGATCCATGGCCTCAATTATATGATGCAGACATGTTTTTTTTCCTCTACTCCCCACAGCCAAACTTCCAGTTCCTTCCTGGCAGAAAGACATGAAAGATGAATAAGGTTCTCAAGTTCCGTTCACAGAGTTCCCCTACCCCTCTAGCCATGAAAACCTGACAACCTCTCAAAGATCTCATATGGACTTTGACAAGCATTTAATGTTATACATGCCATGCACATACATATGTATACAAAGAGCATGTTCTTGAATGACATACACCCATTTTACAACTTTGTAAAGATAATTTTCATTTTAATGTTTACTTAAAGCTACATCTGATCCATTCAATCAGATGTCTGTATGCTGATCATGTGATCCTGCCCTCAAAGGAAGAAGCATCCACACGGCTAGTCAGAGAAAATCTGCCCTTGCTGCTGAGCTGCTTGCTTATATACTCCAACTCTCAAGACAAATCCCATATCATAAGCACCTGCAAGGATTGTGAGATCCTTTTCCACCAGTTTCAGGACAAATCACATCCTGAGCATATAAATTTTCTCAGTGCTTGTCAGTATTTGTTTCCTCTGCAATGCCATTCTCTCCCCCACCCCCACCCTTCCACCCCACTTCTCTCTGTCTCTTTTCTTTAAAAAGTTCAGTTCTAGTTCCCCAATCTTCTCTTTCAGTGACACTCTTTTACCTAATTCAACGACTAAAAAGATTTGCTGCCACCCATCACATTTGTAAACAAGATGAGTTTAATTAAGCAATCTAACATCTATCAATATAAAAAGTGCACACCTGTTTCAGCTGTATGCACAGACACACACATGCACATGCACAAACACACACACACACACACACACACACACACACACACACACACACACACACACACAAATGTTGCGTAGTCTACACAGTATATACCATCACTAACACACAATTTGCCATTACATTATCATGATCTTTCAGATTCATTCTGATTGTGTATCCTAATAACTGATAATATAATAATCAGTAAATCTATTATTCTCAACAAAGATTAAATGACCCATATACTGCTCAAGGAGTACACTGTTCCACATGCACTATGCGGTAAACAACTGAACTTTGACCACTCATGTGTGTTGGAAGGAGCGCACACTCTTCTGACATTCATTTCCCTACCACTATCAGGTCAGTCCATATAATCTCTGGGAGTTTTTGATAACCAGTTTATCAGCCACAAGGCCCATATTCCCAACGTGTCAATCTCTTGCTCTACAATATAAAGACATGAGAATAAACAGACTTACTGCCATCTGTTAGGTAAGAATTGACAGGCAGGGTTTTCATTACTTACTTATCTAAATAACCTGTCAAGGTAAGGTAAGGTCATGTTGCTTATAGCCCAGCCAATCGCCAAGGGCCATATCAGGGCTGTTACCACATTGGAGTTAACTTACAAGTCATTCATTCACACAACCCTTTAAAATATATCTAAAAACACACCAAAATTTTGTTAAAAATCTTTCCACTGTAAAAACTCAGATCCGGTGAAAAATGTTAATCTCTTTCAGAAATTCAAAGATCGCATTAGGTGGAACATCTCTGGACAAGGTTTTCATGGAGCCTGCCGTAAAATGTTTGTCTCACATCGTGCAAGTCCCAACACTCTAAAAGAATATGCTTCATTGTGAGTGGTACATGACATGAAATGCACCATGGAGCTTCTTCACTCTTTAAAAGGTACAAATGAGTAAAATACAAATGGCCGGTGTGCAGCCAGCATAAAACCGTTTCTTCTTTGCGACCACCAGAAGTAGATGAGAGAGGAGCTCATTTAGGTTTGGACGGATCTGGAAAAGTTTGTTATCTGTCTGTGTACTCCAGTCCTCCTGCGAGAGGTCTCTGACATAATCATTAACTTTCGGTTTTGGATCTGTGTTGGGGATAGATATGTTAGACAGTTTCCCTGTTGTGGCATTCTTGGCCAAACAATCAGCCATTTCATTCCCTCCAATGCCAACATGTCCGGGAACGCAAGTCAGAACAATGTTGTGACCTTCCGCTTTCAACAAGGTAAAAAGTTTTTTAAAAAGTGTAGAAGTTCAGGATGACGGAGGTTACAAACAGCTATCGCCTCCAAAGCTGACAGCAAATCAGACAAAATCATGAAGTCCTTGTTTGTGGATTGAGAGATTATCTTCAGTGCTAGAACCACAGCTGTAAGTTCAGCAGAGTAAACAGAAGTATCTGATGGAATATGTTCTAATAATATTTGAGGAGCACCAGGGCAATAGGCTGCACCGGCCACTCCATCTTCAGACTTTGAACCATCAGTAAATATTTTCTGAAAGGATGCAAATTCTGTACAGAGACTGGCAAACAATGCCTAGTATGCCTTAGAACTGGTGAATTCTTTGCGAAAGGCAGCAAGATCAAAGCGGATTTCTGGTGTGAGAAAGGTCCATGGAGGCTTATCTGGAAACTTGGAGTCAGACACAACTCCTAGATCAAGACCTGCATTCTGCGCATGAGGCTGCATACGAAGTCCAAACAGAGGAATACAATTGGGATTTTTTTCAAATTTACTTTGAAACTGAGGGTTAAAAACACAGTCATAGGCAAGGTTTTCCAGTTCAGAGAACAATCTGAGATAGTAGTTCAAGGATTGTTTCAGTCTGCGGTTGGATAATGAGGGTTCACCAGCCTCTGCCTACAGGCTGTACGGGGGGGGGGGGGGGGGGTGCAGAATGCTTCAAGACAGAGACAAAGCCCTTGATGGTGAATAGGGTCCAACAGTTTCAGGTAAGAGGGTCTTGCAGAGCTGTGCACAGCACAACCATAGTCCAGTTTGGAACAGACCAAGGCTCTGCAGAGGTGCAACGAAGTTTTCTTATCAGCGCCCCAGTCACCCGCAGAATGTTCAAAGCTTTCTGGCACGAAGTTTTTAAGTTTTTAATGCGACTAAGAAAGTTGAGCTTTGGTCGAAAATAACTCCTAGAAATTTGGCCTCTTTTACAGCTGGAATGAGAGATTTCCCTATTTGGATTTCAGGATCTGCAAAGAACTGTTGGAAATTATGGAAGTGAATGCACTGTCTTAGTGGCAGAAAAAGTAAATTTCTTCCGCCCACAGATGAATTTCATCCACTCAAAGCTGGAGCCTGTGCTGAACACTCGGATACAAGCTTCCAGTTGCATAGACGGCAAAATCATCTACAAACAATGAGCAGTCGGAACCCTGTTGAATTGAATTAACAATGTTGTTGATTTTGATGCTAAAGAGGGCAGGAGACAGTATGCTCCCTTATGAAACACTCATCTCCTGCTCATGAACATCAGAGTGAGTGGTGCCAACACGAACCTGAAACTGTCGTTCTGCCAAAAAATTTTCAATAAAAAGTGGAAGGTGACCCCGAAAACCAAGATCATGGAGATGTTAAAGTATCCCAGATTTCCAGGTGGCATTGTAGGCCTTCTCCAAGTCAAAGAAAATAGCCACTGTGTGTTGTTTATTTTGAAAGGCGTTTCAAAGCGTAGATTCGAGATGGATCAAATGGTCCACTGTAGTTCGATTTTTGCGGAAACCGCACTGTTCTTTTGCCAGAAGGCCGCTGATTTTGAGTTTCCACATGAGTCTAGCACTGACCATTTTTTCCATCAGTTTGCAGATACAGCTGGTCAAAGCTATCAAGACGGTAAATTGATGGGTTCGAAAGATCTTTCTCAGGTTTGGGAATAGGTATGATGTGGGCTTTTCGCCAAGAAGGTGGAAAGAACCCAGTAGACCATACATGGTTGTACACTTGAAGCAGGATGTTCAGATCTTTTTGCGGAAGATGTTTCAAAAGTTTATAATGGGTTTCATCTATACCCGGAGAGGAATTGCTGCAAGAAAGTAAGGCAGATTTCCATTCGTTTAAAGTGGAAGGAAGACTGTACTCTTCCATGTTGTCTGATGAAAAGTTGCAGGGTGAAATCCAGACCAACAAATATCCTACTGACGCTGGAGCTGTAGTGTTCATAGTGCACATCAACACATACAAAGAAACTCTCAGGTCTTGATGAAAACAAAGAAACAAAACATTACAAATAAATAAAACTCTCTTTTTTGTCAAACTATAATTTCAAACAAAAATAATCATTCTTTACAATTCCACTCCATGTGTTTGTGTGTATGTGCGTGCGTGCGTGCGTGTGTGTGTGTGTGTGTCCATATCTAGACACATACATTTCACATACAATGCTTCACTTTAAACAGCAGTCCTCCACTGAAACAGATCATACATGGTCTGAAATATGTTTGTACCCAATGTGTTATCACTTTATCGTGCAGAAGAAACTGATGCAGGTCAGTGATAATGTACAACAACAAACACAAAACAAAAACAGCCACCAGAAATAAACTTTCAGGAGAAAAAAAAATCTTTGGTTTTGTCTTAAGTGAAAAAGAGGCCAGCAACTGCTGTATATACGACAAAGTATGTTTGTATAAGTTTGTATTTTAAAGGCTGAAATTCAACATCAGATAGATTAACCCCCCTTGGCATTCACATGTTACAGAGAAATTCTTCCAAGCATCAAAAAAAATATTTGTCTTGATTTTTATGCACACACATTGTTCTCTGTGTGGCACCAAAATCTGTGTCATTCTTTCACTGATTTGACCTTGAGTTCAGTAGGAAACTTAATTCACAGAAGGTTTGTACAACAACAAGCCAGAGCTTAACGCACAATGAACAATTCTATCAGATCTGAGTGGCAGGCAATGGGCTGTGGTGGGTATAAATAAGCTCCAGGTATTTTCCAGTTGCCAGGCTACATCAGGATCAAATAGAAATGGGTTAATCAGACCTGTGAACCTGATATTAGCTGTTAAAGTATATCCAGTGTATTTTCCAGAAAAATGATATATACTTTCAAAACTACTTTGTCCTCCACAGTTTCTACAGCGAAGTGTTCCTTCACTGAAAGCTGAAAATGATCTTCACTTGAACATTGGTATCAAGCATGCTGTGTGGAAGCCCCGAAGACCTAGGTTACGTCTGGGCAACACGATAAGCATTAGATTAAAATAACTGTTATGGCATGACCCTTTTTAAACTGTTTGTACAATTAACAAACAAACAAAACTTATGATAAAAAAATACAACTGTGCATAATGTTTTGGATGATTTTTTCTCAGGTACTCTGTAGCGCCGAAAAACAGAAGGCAAAATATGATTAAATAAAGTTGCCCCTGATTCTAAATGTAGAGGTAATTTATGCAAATCACAATGGTTGACATCTGAAATCAGACCATACACACACACACACATGCATACATACACACACACACTCTCTCTCTCTCTCTCTCTCTCCCTCTCCCACTCACACACACAAAACACACACACATGCGTATACAAAAACTGTTGTGTCCTCATGCATGCACAAACACACAGAATGTGTCATACATCTGGTCTCCTAACCACCCATAAATCACAGGACAGATATTTTGGTAAAACAACATGTAAACAAAAACAATTTCTTTCACTCATTCATGCACACAATACACAATGTATGCCAATTTCCAGCAACACTAAACCTGCTGGCAAACATATTAGTCTCATGAATTCACCACACACGCTCACAAGAGGGTGAAAAATTTATCCAGTGGTTGGTTTGGATCAGATGCCAGAGGGTAGGAGGAGGGGCTGGAGTTCAACTTCAAGGGTGCTCTCTGGGGGTTGACTGTCAGAGGCAGTGTCTGTATAACACAACTGTGTACAACACTCTCGTAAATATTTTCTTCACTATAAACACTGGAATTGCAATAACTGGGTAATAATATTATGCACATTCTTAGTCCAATTTCTCATGACACATTGTTTTTCTCTCTATTTGTTCATATCTCTATCTCTTAGTCTTTCTCTCTCTCTACTCCCTTCCATCCACAACTCTTTCATTAAAAAAAAAAAAAGAGAGAGAGAGAGAGAAAAAAAGAGAGAGAAAAAAAAAGAACTACCCCTAGCCCAAGGTGATGCTTGGATCCTTCTGTCTAAGGTGATGCTTCAATCCTGTCTAACATCTTCACCTGAGGATCAAAGCCATCCGGGTGACCTGAAGGCGAAGGTGCGGGTAAGACAAAGGGGAATGGGAAATAAGTGAAGTGCGAGAGGAGGGAAGAGTGGAGGGGGAGAGGAGAACAGAAGCAGGAGAAATGGGGAAGGAGCAGGGAATGCAGCAGAGAGCATATGTTAACTATTGTTTTGCTGATAAAATACCACTGTTTTAATAAGCAACTCTAACAGTTGCTGACGAATCACTACCTTCAATAATAATTCTCTAAGATATCAACTTTGCATCAGTCTTTTTTAGCTAATACAAATGGTTATTTGTCATAGTTGTTTTACTTGACCGGCCATCAACTGTATTTGAAAGTTTTTTCTTTAACTGGTGACTCTAGAGAACTCCTTGATCTGTATTGGAGAAAAAGACTAGTGCAAGGCCAAGGGTGATGGGTGTGTGGACTCCTTGATCTGTATTGGTGAAAAAGACTGGTGCAAGGCCAAGGGTGATGGGTGTGTGGACTAGATCTGTATTGGTGAAAAAGACTAGTGCAAGGCCAAGGGTGATGGGTGTGTGGACTCCTAGATCTGTACTGGTGAAAAAGACTGGTGCAAGGCCAAGGGTGATGGGTGTGTGGACTCCTTGATCTGTATTGGTGAAAAAGACTGGTGCAAGGCCAAGGGTGATGGGTGTGTGGACTCCTTGATCTGTATTGGTGAAAAAGACTGGTGCAAGGCCACGGGTGATGGTTGTGTGGACTCCTTGATCTGTACTGGTGAAAAAGACCAGTGCAAGGCCAAGGGTGATGGGTGTGTGGACTCCTTGATTTTTACTGGTGAAAAAGACTGGTGCAAGACCAAGGGTGACGGTTGATGGCTGACAAGAAAAACTGTTAAAAACCATGGTGCTTTTTGGCATACATCTTTTCTTTTTTTTTCTTTTAGTTTCATCAGCACAGTGGAATCTCTTGTTTAATGACAACCTCCAAGCAATCTCTCTCTCTCTCTCTCTCTCTCTCTCTCTCTCTCTCTCTCTCATAAAGAAAAGCTTAAATTTGGTATGGAGAAACATGTCTATCAGAGACAAAAAAGGTTTCCATAATTTTCAAATGAAGGAAGTCTAACTCTAGCAGGCTTTCTTGTACTAGGACTTGCAAGGGTTCCCTTGTATATTTCACCCCCAAAAAGGCTGCCATGACAACATGCAATTCTAGGGCCCTCTGCTCCAAATGAACAGAATGAAGGCCAGCAACCTCGCAATAACACACCGCCCATCCATGTCCTGAGGGAAATTACTCTGATGGTCCTGTCTGTCTGGCTGTTCAGTCATGCACAAGCAGAAAGCCACCATTAAGAACTCATCTACCACAACTTTACAAAGCCCATGTTCACCTGGGGGCCTATGCTGGCAAGTCCTCATGTTGATCCCCCTCACACACACACACACACACACACACAGAGTCACACACACGTACACACACACACATACACACACACACATACACACACACACAGAGGAAAACTTGAATGTGTGTTCAAAGTGCCACCATATATGTAAAAAGTGTAATGCTCTGTGTGTGTGTGTGTGTGTGTGTGTGTGTGTGTGTGATTCAATGATTGCATGCATGTGTGTGTGTGTGTCACTGGGCACATACTACATGCACTTCAGCATTGTAATGAACTCTGTTGTCATCTGCAAAACATGTTTTTAAACTTAAAAGGGTGACATATATATATATATATATATATATATAGATATATATATATATTTCAATTCAAAGACCACGCACACTGAATAGGCATACAAGTCACATATTTGTACAAACCGCCATACTCTGTGTGTGCATGTGTGTATGTGTGTGTGCATGCATGCGTGCATGCGTACGTATGTGTGTATCTCTGTGCATGTGTGCATCTCTGTGGTGTGTGTGTGTGTGCGTGTGTGCGTGCGTGCGTGCGTGCGTGCGTGCGTGCGTGCGTGCGTGCATGCATGTGTAAGTCAAGTCAAAATTATCTTTATTCAGGGTTAAAGAATAAGCTTTCCAGCTTTTTTACATCCTGCCCTCATTAACAAGAAATAAAAAACTATTACAACATATAACCACAAGCTCAAACAACATTTTTAAAAGCATACAATTTCTATCATGCAAATACATGACTCTCATATCAAATATGAAACAATAATAAAACTATTGTTGGAACATCAAGTTCAAGCACAGAGCGAGAAAGAGACAGACAGACAGACAGACAGATGTGGGGATAAGGAGATCGTTTTGATGGAAATTACTTTAATTGATGCGCAGAGTTTCTATCAGACACATTTTTAGTGCTTTTTTCAATGTCTGTTTTGAGGAACATGATTTTATGGAGGAAGGCAAATTATTCCATGCTGTTCCTCCTGAAAACAGAAAACTTGATTTATAAAGATTACTTCCAGGTTTGGGAAGAGACAGTTTATGTGTATGTAACTACTGATGACAAAGCTTTCAATGATTTTCTTCAGGGCTGATCCATTCATTACACTGTACATACACAAGCACTTGTTGAAGTAGAGTCTGTCTTTAAATGGAAGAATATTTAAAGTTTTGCAATCACTATTTGTCAAGGCATTGGATTTCAGCTGAATTAATTTAATAGCCCTTTTATGCACACAACTTACTTGTTTCAGATTAGTTTCACTGGCATTATCCCATAACATGGATGCTTAATTGATAAGAGAAAGAATGTGTGCATGAATGAATATCTTTCTGGAATGAACATTTAGAATTCTTTTAATTTTTGAAATTGCTATACTCTCTTTGAAATACATTTTCCAAGCTCTGCAATGTGGTAACACCAAGATAAATCGTTGTCAAGGATAACAAGTAAGACTTTATGCGATGTAACCTCGTCAATCTTTTGTCCCTGGGCATGTAATGGCACAAATGAGCATTTCATTTTCTGTCGTTTTGACGTGTTGTGACATACATGCATTTGGTTTTATTAGCATTAAGGAACATACGATTCATTCCTGTCCATGTAATCAGCTTGTTGATATTTTTCTGCACATTACTTACCAGTTCAGTATGGTTACTACTATGAAATTGTAATGAGGTATTATCGGCAAACATTTCACAACAACATTCTATATACAATGGTAAGACATATAAATACAAATAGAAAAGAGCAGGGGCCCCAATACTGACCTCTGAGGGACACAAAATTTTAAAGGGAGTAACTTCAACAAGCTGTTAATGATCAGTGAGAAACGAGGTAAAGAATTTTAAGGCTGTATTCAATACTTTGTAACACATAAGCTTTTTTATTAGAAGTGAGTGGTTTATAACGTCAAATGCTTTTGCAAAATATACCAAAAAAAATTCCAGTAAGGTCATTATTGTTAATATTCATCATACATCTATTGATAAGTTGTACAAGAGCAGTGTGACGAGTGATTTTCCTGAAAACCTGATTGATTTTCATAAATCAGATGGTAATAATTAAGATGAGAATATAGGTGTGTTTAACATGTTTTTCAAGTGGTTTAGACAAAATGGATAATATATAGATAGGTTTATAGTTTGCAAGACTGGTGGGATCACCTTTTTTATGTAAAGGTGTAACTTTCGCTTGTTTACATTTTATTGGAAAGTGGCTTTTATCTATACACAAATCATAAACATAAGTGAGTGTATCAGCAATAGTCAATGAAGCAATCTTTAGTATCTTACCATCAATTCCATCTAAGTCCCTTGCCCCTGGCTGTTCTAAGTGTATTAAATAATTGAATACTTCATTTAATGACAATGGTGGTATGTCAAAACATGAAGAAATGTTTTTACAAGGACAGTATTTTTCTAACATATGTAGATCATTGTACTTCATTTTATCGTTTACAATTACATCCTTAGTTATATTTGCAAAATGAAAGTTGAAGTCTTCTGATGATATATCTTTTACTGGATTTTGCATTCTTGAGTCATTGTTAGTCAAGAGATTGACAGCTTTCCAAATTAAGTTCAAATTTTGAGAAGACAAAACTGAATTCTGAAAATATTGTTTCTTTACTTTTCTCTTCATGGAATTTACTTTATTCCTTTGTTTTCTGAACGACTCTCTATCCTTTGAAATGAGTATATGATCTCTTTTGTATTTCTCATTGTCTACCTCCTTTGTTAACCATGGGGATTTAATGACATGTTTCACTCTTTTTCTTACAAACGGCGCGTGTTTATCATATACTGAATTGAATGTACTTATCCAAAAGTTCACAGCATCGTCAGGGTTCCTAACCTGATAAATGTAATCTAATTCAGAGTGAAGCAAATCATTAAGGAAGGCATTTTTATCAAAATGTGTGAAGCGTCTATAAAAAATTTCCTTATGTCCAGATTTAGGAATTTTGACACCTTTCTTCATCAAGAAAAAATGAAGAATGGTCACTGCAGCCTGTTTGTACAGAACACATTTCCACTATGCTATCGTGTGTGTGTGTGTGTGTGTGTGTGTGTATGTGTGTGTGTGTGTGTATGTGTGTGTGTGTGTGTGTGTGTGTGTGTGTGTGTGTGTGTGTGTGTGTGCATGTGTGTGTGTTGTGTGTTTGTATGTGGTGTGTATGTGCATGTGTGCATGAGGGTGTAAATTTCATGTGTTAATATATGTGCTTGTGTGAATATGACCAATCAAGTTTGTATGTTTTCAACTTGAAAGAAAGGTACTGAGACTTGCCAGAAAGAAACAAAATAGTAAGTGAGGCACAAAAACCTCTTCTGAACTGCTCATCCTATTTTGTCAAATGACAATGACATCCACTACACCATAACACAAAACCAGCTTACACTGCCCATCCCCATCCCATCACACCAGCTTGGATAAGAGGCTACAACAGTGCTGACAGCTCCAGACACAATAGCCTGGATGCTTCTTAACACAAATCCTCCCAGTTTTACTCCCCCCCCCCCCCCCCAACCCCCTCCCCACCCCCCACCCCCACCCCAACCTGAACAATGAGGCTGTACCTGAAGATTATTCAGGCTTAGCTGGGTTTGCTGACAATCCTCCAGACACACTCAGTATAGTATAAGGACAGGAGAACATGAGGAGTGGAGGAGTGGGGAAAAGGCTTTTTTCCCATACATGAATGATGAGTCAGGCATAACCACACAGCTGTACCCTCCATTACTAACTCCTTTCCCCCATCCTGAACCCCCCCCCCCCCCCCCCCTTTCCTCAAATAATGTTGCTCTTGTTTCATAGTCTGGGATAGGCTTGCCTGTATGTTTTTGCCCTCTTTTCAGTGCTTGCAGGGCAAACAACCTCTTTGAGTGACAGAAGAACATAATAGTGAGTTGTTTGAGGAGAGTCAGAGGAGTTACCTAACTGGTTATTTACACTGGTCTATTGAGAGAGAGAGAGAGAGAGAGAGAGAGAGAGAGAGAGAGGGAGAGGGAGAGGGAAAGAGCACATGAGAGGTGAGTGAGTGAGAGAGCACATGACAGGTGAGTGAGTGAGAGAGAGCGTGTGTCACTCTGTGTGTGTGTGTGTGTGTGTGTGTGTGTGTGTGTGTGTGTGTGTGTGTGTGTGTGTCACTGTGTGAATGTGACTGTCAGTGATATAATCTTTTTGCCCCATTCCAAGCTGTGCTTGATGGGTAGCACACCTCTACTGTCTGAAATGTGAAACTTGCCATGAAGTGTGCCATGACTGCATCTGCCTGTGAATGATGTGTCTGTATCACTTTGTCTCAGTATCTTGACAATGTCACTGACACTGAAACAGTCATTTAAGTATACTGAAGTGTCATAAGTGGTTGAATAACATATAGCAACCACCCTTCCAAAGCATGGCTACCTGGAACCTTTTTTTTTTATTGGTGTTCTCACACTGGCAGGTCTCCCCCCCCCCCCCCCCCCCCCCCCCCCACACACAACACACAAGGGCTACCTCACATTCATCGCCACACACACACACACACACACACACACACACACACACACACACACACACACACACGTTCCCTCGCCTATGCTACCACCAACATCCTGTAGACTTGCCTCTTATCCCCCCCCCCCCCCCCCCCCTCCATCCCCTCCCCTTTTGTTTTTAACTAAATCCAGCAGCCCACATCACAAACATCTGAAGTTCTTTTTGGCTGCAGCCATGGTTAATTAATCTGCTGTGAATCTAGTTGTAGGAGGGGCCTGTGCCTGTGGGTGTGTGTGGAGGCTCACTCACAGCTTCATTCAACAAATGTGGGGAAATCTCTCCTACTCTCTACGTTTTTAACATCATGACACTGCGACTTGTTTTGCATCACAAGACACATCATTTTGATCTTGGCTCAGTTGTCATTTACAAGGACATCCTAACTCTTACTTATGAGGACTCTCTCAATGTTATTTTGGCTCCAGCCTAATTTATTTGCACTGCTCCCTTAAAATCAATTTTGCTAGTTTATATGAGTATCATCTGCTTCCTTCAGACTCAGTCAAGTCAGAAGAAAAATCTCTCTCTCTCTCTCTCTCTCTCTCTCTCTCCTCTCTCTCTCTCTCTCTCTCTCTTCAGTGCTTTGAAGTGCAATGAAGAAAATTAAATGTGGCAAAGCAAGTGGCACAGAGAGTATTATTGGAGAAATGCTCAAAACAGCGGGTCAGACTATTGTTAACTTTCTCACTGTATTATTTAACAAAATTTTTGATAACATGTGTATCCACATGAATGGTCGAAAGCCATTGTAGTGCCTATTTTCAAAAATGGGAATATAGACAACCCTGATAATTATAGGTGTATCTTTGATTTATGTCACTTGTACATGCTTTACTTCAATTCTGAACCAGAGATTGTATTCACGGCTAGAGGAAAATAATATAATTGTTGAAAATCAAGCTGGTTTTAGAAACAATTATTCAACGGTTGATCAAATATTCAATTTATACTCTATTGTCCAGAGATGTTCATGTTCAAAAGGTCGAAAACGTTATGCTGCCTTTGTGGATTTCAGAAAAGCATTTGATTCGGTTCGCCATGACAAATTACTACAAGCCCTGTATAATGAAGGGATACAGGGGAAATTTTCACGTTGCCTGAAGTCCATGTATGATTCTCTCATTTCATGTGTACGATGCAATGAAGATTTTTTGGAGTTTTTTGATTGCCCTGTTGGTGTCAACCAACTGGCCAACCATATCAATGAAACGGGGGTCCATGGAGTACAACTGCTTCCTAGTTTATTGAGATCTTCATTTTGCTCTTTGATGATGATGTAGCTCTTATTTCTACTACACCAGGTGGTCTACAGGCACAACTAAAGTCACTGAAAACATGTTGTTGTAGATTAAGATTAGATGTTAACAAATCTAAGACTAAAGTCATGGTGTTCAGGAAGGGAGGCTATTTAGGCAGACGAGAAAAATGGTATTATGATGGTGAAGAAATCGAGACAGTCTAAGCTACTGTTACTTGGGTTTCACATTTACTACCATGTTTAGTACGAATCTTGGAATAGAACACATGGAAACAAGGGCAAAGAAAGCACTTTATCTTCTGTGCCGTGCGTTTAACAATTGCAAAGAAATGTCTCGGGAAGTCTTCTTTAACGTCTTTGATTCCAAAACCCAGCCAATTTTATTGTACTCAGCGGAAACATGGGGTCTGCAATGTTTAGAGCACAATGAGAAAGTACACTTATTAGCCTGCAAAAGATTTGTTGGCGATCCACTTAAAACACCTAATAAACTTGCGTATTCAGAATTTAGCAGGCATCCCTTATACATAAATTCATACATGAAAGCATTGAAATACTGGTTTTAGATTATTAGACATGGGCCTGAATAGATTATCCAAACAGGCTTATCTTATGCAAGTAAACCTTGATAATCAGGGCATAAGGTACTGGGTAACACTACAGGGATTAGAGAAATTCTAGGGAGCACCAGATTGAATTATGTTTAGCTATGGCAAGGAGTGGATGATGTAAGAGTGTTTTTACCAAATTTCAAACAAAGGCTAGTTGACATGTGTGTTCAAGAATGGTCGGCATCAATTAGGGATAAAAACACATGTCTTGTACAGATCTTTACAGTGTGGTTTCGGAAATAGTCATTACTTTGAGGTTCTGGACATCTTTTGCCTTAGAGTGGCTCTGACACAGACAAGACTTCGGGTACTACCGATAAGAAACAATATCGAGAGATTCTGTGAAAATCCCATTGCAAGATTTTGTCCTTATTGTTTGAATGTGGATGAGGATGAAAAACATCTTATACACGTATGTCCTTTGTATACGGATTTAAGAGACAGGTTTCTTGGTCTCTATCTTAATGTTAAGTTGGAAATTCTTTTGAATGGTGTCGATAAACAATTATCTCATGCAGTGGCAAAATACATATTTCACTCACTTAAGCGTAGACAAAAAACAGTTAAATCTGCCTTTGAAATACATAATAGTCTTCAGTAATATAGCTTCTGTAATCTGATGAGCTGTAGAAGCGTGGTGTTTTCTTTTTTCCACGTCAGAACGCTCATAATCAGAGTTATGATGAGCTTGATGATCAGGATAGTTATATTGAGTAAGTGAGATCATATCTGAGCTGAGGTTATTTACTTTGAAACTAATGAAAGTATGTGTATATCAGGTGTGATTTTGTATGTACATGCTTTGTTTTCCCGCCATCTACCCACTCCCTTCCCCACCCACATCCCCAATATTTCCCACTACCATTGTGCAAGATGCCTATGGCCTTTATGCATTAAACATTCGCGTTCGCATTTGCATTCTCTCTCTCTCTCTCTCTCTCTCTCTCTCTCTCTCTCTCTCTAATACCTACTATACACTAAGCAGCTGTTGGGAGAATAAGGACACTTGGAGGCCATGAAATTAATTGAACTCAAGGTCACATTCATCCAAGAAAAATGAATCCAACCAGAATTCCATGAGCCAGTCACCTTCCCCAACATGATAACTTACTTCACTTAAATTACCCTGGTAGGATCATTGTTTGGTCTATACCTAAAGATGATTTTGCATGTTTAAACACACCTGCACCCTCTTGGATATAACAAACCAACTCCATGGGGTGCTGAGTGCTATGGACCCCCCCCCCCCCCTGCCCCCAACAAAATGACAACCTTTCTGCTCCAAACAAGCAGCATGGCCATGGGTATAGCCACTGCAAAATGAAAAAAAAAAAAAGAAACCAAAGGACTCAATGACCTAGCATACTGCTTTCAGAGTGCTATCTAATGACCCCATCTGCATGCATACCCCCCCCCCCTCCTCCCATCCCCCCCCCCCCCCCCCCCCAAACCAAATGTTCAGTTGATAAATGCAAGCATGTGGACCAGACAGCAACAAATGAATATAAAAATACAGACAGAAAGATGGGTGGGGGGAAGGCAGGGATGAGAAAAAAACAAGCCAAGCAGTTAAAACAGAACTGAGAATTGAGTAATAACAAAAAGAAAAGCTGTTTGGTTATTAAACCATTTCTTTCAAGTGTATCTGTTTCAAGACATCTCTCTAAACAAGGCAAATAAAAAGGCAACAAATTGAACAGTTTGCTGAATGTAGGCTTTAAAAGAAACAAAAATGCACATGTACAGTGTACACAAGATCTGCAAATGAATCACGAAGATGTTGAATGAAATCATTCTTACAGTACGTGGCTGCTAACTTACTACACAATCTACTTATGAGCAGATCAGCCATGAACAGATGCAACAATGATGTCGACACTTCCTGAAGGCTCATGAGGTAGCTTTAGTATTGTACATCACAATTTTCAAGTCTTAAGATTTGTAGAGCATCATAATTTTGATTTATTTTGTTTGTTTGTTTGTTTTGACACATTAAATTGTTTGTGACACAACAGGGGAGGGATGGGGATGAGGGCTGAAAAGGAAGAGGGGACAGTATTAGTAATGAGTTTACCAAATCAATCCTTCGATATTTCAATCCTATAAAAGTCTTTGGATTAGGACTTTGGACATATTCGATAGGATTTAACGTATGTTGAATACATTAACCAAGTTTGTACAAAAGTAACTGATGTAAATCTAGATGTAAATCTAGTGTCTGTCATCATCCTACACACTAACACAGAATATCATTTCTTCTGACAGAGAATTTCCATTCATTAAATTCCCTTTCTGTTATTTCATTCCTTATTTTCCATTTTCTAGCAACAAAAAGCATGAAAGGAAAGAATGAGATCCTTTTCTACCACTGAGTCTGAAGCTCATTCTTGTTCTCCGTAACTGTTCATTTGATCTCTTTCCAAGCACCAGCAGTCTTAACAGGTCATGCTATCTGTATTTGCATTGGCAAGGAATCTGATCATCATTTGGAAATCTACCAGAGACACTGCACAGCTGTTGAGTCTTTTTCATGGTGTTCAGTGGTACCAGTTCTCATTCAACACAGACCATCATCAATTTATAGTTATAACATTAAGGTCTCTACTGATGCTTAGTCTACAAGCCAGTGTGTTTCCCCACTTCACATGGACTCTTGAACCTCCATCTCCTTACTTTGAAACTCCATCCACAGTTCCCCTGAATTACAGACACAGAAGACTAGCATGAATTCAGATGAGAAATCAAAACTTTGGTCATAACAACAGTAAGGAAGGTTTCACAGTCTTTGTTCAGGTCTTCAATCATCGATAAGTATTTGAATGAAGAGTCATCATTTCCTCAATTCTGAGCCTGTCAATGCATCATTTATTCTACAATACTTTTTTAAAAAGCGCATGAGCATTTGTGCTAAATTTCAGCTGGAACCTTTCAAAAACCAATCCAACTGTATCCATTTTTCTATGACAACAGATTTTCCTGTGAATCCCAGAGCGGGTGATTATTCACACATTTTGTTTCCATACAGCTTAATTTGATTTTGGCAGGTTTGGCCATTAAGATGCAGCGTTTTGAGCCATCAACTCCAGCTACTGCAGGCATTATCTGCAATGTGCTTTCAGATGAATCAAGGGCTTCTGCAATTTTGACACTACAATGACAGTTATAATCTGGGCATTCAGAGGCAGCTAAACATCAATAAATAATATCAATTAGTAAAGTAGTAAATTAATGGCTATCAGTTGACATATCTGAGTTACCACAGTCAATTTTTCAAGTGTTGTTCTGTGTAGACTCGATGTCAGTACTACAATGATGTACCAATCCCCTAAGTTTTGCAAACTGAATGCAGATAACCTTATCTTTAGGAAATCTGTTATTTAATTCATAGCTTGATATACACAGGAACTGACTTAACTTTCTTTTGGATTCCTTCAAACTGTGAAATCTTGGGTAATGAACTCACTGACAGTTGTGTGAAAAAAAGGTGTTCGAAATGAAATGTTTGCAGGAAAACTTTCCATACCCTCCACTTTACAAGAATCATCAAATGTTAAGACAAATGGCTTGGGGCTTTCAGAAATTGTCCGAACAACCTCAGTTCTCATGTTAAAACACAATATAGTAAACTTTTCAGTGTTGATTATGTCAAAGGCATCTAACGCAAATTCATGATATTTCTATCAATACAGAACATTTCTTTCAACATTTTATCGACTAAAACTACATGCTCTCAGAACTAAATATAATGCTTTAATAAAATGTATATGTGGTGAAACAAACAATTCAAGGACATGCCTATCATTTTTCGCAGGCATGTCTGAAACTGATCTCTTTTATGATACTGGTCTTGCTTTTAAAATTACCTCTTGTTTGATGTGTAGTCCAGTCAGATATTTACTATTAATTTAATATTGGCGGTCGTTCTATGATTATATACACACCAACACTTGCAAACATACATGCACGCACACATGCACACACACACATGCACGCATGTAAACACAAATTCTCTCCCTCTCCTTCCTTCCCTCTCTCTCTTCATCTAATATGACATAACTTTGTGAAAAGTTGTAAAAATGAAAGTGCTACTACTACTTGAGGCAGCTAATTTCCTTTCCACTTAACAATCCACAAGACCACCACTGTTACTGATAGTGTTCAAGAACAGTATACAGTGCACTGAACACAAGTTCCTGGGGCACAAGATGCTGGGAGCTGGACAAGTTAGTACTTATTAACCATTTCTGTTTACCACAAATGAATCTTTAGAAAACAGTCAATTTTAATAAAAGAAATAGTTTGTCCTAACCAGAATATACATACCACCCAACCTGCAGTAAGCTTTGTGGGAAAGCCATGAAAAGAAGACCGTTATTCTTCACAGAGATGCAAGATGGGGCCAACCAGCTGAACTAAATCCTGGAATGAACTATAATGAAGTTATGTTTTTATGAAAGGTTTCATTATCATATATTATTATTAACAACATCAGCTTGCTAAAATTCTGAAATATGTACAAATCCCATCTTCATACCCTTCAAACCTTGTTACTCTCAGAACTGTGCAAGACATGATGAATCAGAGAGAGAGAGAAAAAAAAAACATTTGTATTAAGCATATCTCTAACCCCACCCCCCACCCCCAGTGCAAGCTCCCAGAGTGCTGCAATAGTTAAAGCTGGTCACACATGACGTACCACAGAACACCTACTTTTGCGGTATTATAAAACCATGCACTGAAGGCATTGCCTTGCCCATCAACACCATCATTGTCAGGGCCTCTAATTTCCCTCCATTCCCACTTTTAGTTACATCCTCCTTCAGCTAAATGAATGGCACCTGCATTGTGACTGCTGAATAAAATATTGTTCACATACCAATTAAACATGGCACCGAAGGAGGTTCAGTTTGGCAAAATCTGAAGAGACAGAGAGTTCTTTAGACACACACAAAAAAATAGCCCAGTTACATGGTGCTTTCTGGATTTTCTAAAAATACCAAAGACAACTTTTAGTTTGCAGCCACTCCGGACATGTGGTTTAATCCATGCAGCACTAAACAAAAATAGTTTGTGTTTGTTAATTTTGGCTCAATATAAATGTGCAAACAAATGTTACATAAAAAGTGTTAAGGAACCCATTTAATTCTCTATGACAATGGTTATTCTCTTATAACATACTCCTTTCACTAAATAGTATCATTGCTCAGCTGTATAATTTGTTACATTATAAGGTTCCCACGAGCAAAGAAGAATGTTTGTCAGAAAGGTTGGAATTTTCTTTTGGCATTTATTATTAAGAATCAGCCATGATACATTATTAAAAAGACTCCATTTCATAAGTGTATCATAATCAAGCACAATGACCTTGCTATGCATTCTTCCAGCTGATTCGTCCAACATGTGACCAAGAGTGTTAAGCAGATGACCAGCACCACCAAAAACTGCCAGGTTACCCTAAACTTTATCACCAAATGCACCTGAACAGATACTGAGAAACCACTGTACACTTCTTTTGGTGGCAGTTCTTATATTGTGGCAACAACACATCCAGGGACAAAAAATGACACAAAAAACATTCAGACTTCCTGCATTATCACTATAGTATGAGCCACTCCTGTCTAAATCTAACAACTAATCCACAGCATCAGAATTTGATTTGTTTGGAATTCCATAGGTGTCAACCCAATTTTCCTCATTTTACAACTTCCAATATTGAAAAGTACTTTTTCCCTTATTCCGAGCCCAAAAACCTTATACAATATGGAAAACGCAAAAACATAACAAAAATTGCTGTGAATACAATGTAATACTCAGTATCAGGCAGAACTTCTTGAAACAAATGGCAGTTTATGACAGTTTATGAATAACAATAACAATTACCCATCCAACAGAAACTTCTCTTCCATTCCAGCAGAATGCATCACTTGAGACAGTTTGTAGATCAAATCACACACCCTATCATGAAACACTGACAATGATGCAGAATTAAAACTGTTTATAGACCCATTGTTTACACACTCTTCCACTTTACCAACATCATGAGTCCATCAAAGTCACAAACCAATTTGTTCTATGCACTCTCCACTCCTACCAACATCATTAGTCCATTGAAGTCAGGAGTAGGCTACATCATTACTTACTGTGATCCCCGAAGTTTCTATTCCCAATCATACCAATTTCCCATGAACACACAGCCATTGTTCTGTTCAACACCGTCACTTGCAAATTTGTCATTTATGACAGTTACTGATGTTCATCGTTGTACTGCTTGGTGGCAGACTTTGCTGCCTGCAACAAAGGGGCTGAAGGGTTGACCTCAAAACATGACCGATCATCTACTCAGTTTGTTCCCGTTTCAGTGCTAAGAGTCCATGTCGCCTGCTATGAAAATTTGTTCACCTCGCAATTTGCCTCAGTGATTTAAGATTTGCCCATATAAATCAGTTTTACCTGTATTGAAACTTGTATACGGCCGTACAGACCCGAAATCGTAGGTTTCCCATACAGCAATATGGGAAAACCGTACAGGTTGACACCTATGGAATTCATACTTTTCTTACATGGTATTTCACCAGCTGTTGCTTATTAATGTGTTATTGCACTTACTGACTGCACACAAAAGGCACACACCTCATAAAAATAAAAGTATGGTATGGACAAATTTCATTACAAGTACAACCTGGCTCAACATAAGAAAAAAGGAGAGATGATTTAGCTGCATATAACATTTTAAATATTTCTTACTTCTTCGATCTTCTATATATTTAATTATTTTGTTTTCCTAAGTGGACAGTTAAACAAAGTGAATAATCATCTCTTTGGTTAAACCATTGTAAAGTATTTTTTTAATTCTTAGTTTACTTTGAACGGTATCTTAAATTATTATATAATGAATACTTATACAGCGCCTATTCTCGGCTAGAGACCAAGCTCTAAGCGCTTTACAATCTACACTCACTTACACAACAGGTTGCCTACCTGGGTAGTGCCGACTGAAGAGCTGCCAGCTGGAGCTTCATTCAGTCATTTCCCGTGTCATCCAGTCCAT
>CM065742.1:35928810-35938810 GCA_033310375.1 Conus canariensis
CTGTCACTGGGGCTGTACCGCATGGGCAACTTGAAGACTCGCCAAAGTGGAATTTTGTGAGCATGTGATGTCTCAGTCTGGAGTGCCCTGTCCTCAGTCTCACAATGTTTATTTGGACTGATCCGGGCAGCAGGTAGTATGCATCCCTCTTGTTGAAGTCTGGGTGCTGCTCAAGCCATCTTCTTTTTTGCTTCTCCTTGATAGGCTAATGCTTTTTTTATTTTTTCAAAGGAGACTTTCTGCTCCAGTTGGGGCTGCTGTCCTCAAGCCTTTGCCAGTTGGTCAGCTTCCTCATTGCCATATATATTGCAGTGTGAGGGTATCCTCTGGATGACAGTATTCTCACTGGAATGCTGCAAAATGGCCAGGGTAGAGACAAGGGAGTCGAGTTCCTTGTTTCGAGGATTTTTAACAGCCTGCAGTACTGATAAAGCATCAGAGAAGATGACGACTTTGGTATGTATGGCCCCTCTACTCTCATACAGCATTCTGGCTGCTGACTGCAGTGCATCTGTCTCAGCCTTGAAGTTTGTGGAAAACTTGCCAGTCGGGATGACTTGTCGGACAGGAGTTCCATCCATCAGCTTCGGGAAAATTCCTCCACCTCTGTTACTGGTAGCCTCTTCTGCTGAGCCATCTGTATATGCATGTGTCCAGAACTCTCTGGGGTATGTTTGCTCTATGTAGTCAAGGGTTACTGCTTTCCTCTCCAGTTCTGACTGTGTGCCCTTTGTTAGAATGCCAGGAATAGTGACTCTGATTTCTGGGAATTGATTTCTTCTCCATGATGAAAGTGAACTGTGTGATGGAATTGTCTTGTTCCCTTGTTGGAAAATATCAGGATCCTGTCTCTCAAGTCTGCGTGCGTTGTGCACAAAGCTGCTGCGCTTCAGTGTGCACTTGTTAGGCTCTAACATTCTTTTGTGCATGGGGTGATTCTTTGTCCTCTTAAACTTGACAGACTGGGCTCTAACATTCTTTTGTGCATGGGGTGATTCTTTGTCCTCTTAAACTTGGCAGACTGTATGAGAATTTTAGTATCTCGTCTGCTTTCGAGACTCTGAAGTCCTGTCACAGTATCCATGGCTTGGTGCACTCAAGTCAACTCCGATCCAAGCCATGGATACTGTGACAGGACTTCTCTGTGAGGCCTGGTTAAAGTTGGTTTTGGATGCTGTTCCCCATGTAGCTGCTCCATATTCAAGGACAGATCTTACTTGTCCAAGGTACAGCTTCTTCTGATGGTATGGTCTGCGCCGCAGAATGTTCCCGATAATTTTCTCATCTCAAGTAGTCTGGGCTAGTACCAACACCA
Organism: Conus canariensis; assembly: GCA_033310375.1. Lineage (NCBI taxonomy): Eukaryota > Metazoa > Mollusca > Gastropoda > Neogastropoda > Conidae > Conus > Conus canariensis. Next base: position 35,930,126 of record CM065742.1, read on the forward strand.
CAAAAGGGAAAATCAGGACTCCAAAAGCACCCGCAACATTCTTCACGGCAGGAGGCAGCAAATCATGGCCAAGAACAACAGTGCCACTCGAAACATGCAGGCAGAGTCTGCTGGACGGGGCAGATGATTGGGAGTGCACTGCAGACCTCCCAGAATGGAAGAGTCACCCAGAGATCATCAGCAAGAGTGGCATGAGACCAGACATAGTAGTCCACTCTAAGTCAACCAAGCAGCTGATCATGATCGAGCTCACGGTGCCATATGAGAACAGAATGGAGGCAGCTCAAATCTACAAGACTGAAAAGTATGCTGATCTGGCAAACAGCCTGAGGAGAGAAGGCTATCAGGTCAAAGTCCTCACTGCAGAAATTGGAGCTAGGGGGTTTGTAGGAACGTCTGCATACAGCCTCATGAAACAGCTCTCAGTTGCAGGGAAGGAAAAAACCAGAGCCCTGAAAGCAATGGCAGAAGCGGCAGAGAGGTGTTCAAGCTGGATCTGGTCAAGGAGGAACAAAAGTGAACTTCATAAAATTTCCCTACAAATATCAGGTGTCCCTGTGGCTCAGTGGTTAAAGCGCGAGTCATTAAGTGGAAAATGAGCATGTCCAGAGGGTCATGGGTTCGAATCCCAGCCATGGCTCGTCCCAAGATGGGAAAAAAAGGGGCAGCAGAGGGACATCCGGAGTCATGAACCGGGTGTGGCCCAACCCCCCTAGAGTGTCAGGAGATAAGGGCCGAAACACTTGCTTGAAGGGGGCTTCTCTTCTGAGGACTCTCTGCTGCCACGCTCTCCACGAGTTTCTTTCTACTGATGCATGGGTAAACCATTGACTTCCGGGAATAGGCCGGAGGACGTCCGGGAAAGACCGGAGGACACTGGGAAAGACCAGAACCAAGGGCTCTGTGGGCTGGCTCCCCACTTTGCCTTAAACATGTGGCTACTAAAAATAAAAGGAAAAGATGCTCCCAGGATTCACCGAAAGGGGGAGAGAATGATGAATCCATCGGTGCTCAACCAATCATGACTGCAAATCCCAAACGGACTATGAACATGGACCAAATGGAATATCCATGTGTCTGTGGAAAGCGTTTCGCTACCACCCGTGGCATGAAGATCCACAGAACAAAGATGGGATGTGTGAAGACTCATCTGAATGAGCAGCAGCGCACTGCATCAGCAGATAAGACGTCGGAAGACCAAGGCCAGGATTTAAACCACAGTGCCAAGGACATCCACGCTGTTGGTTCGGATGAGGAATTTGCACAGGCCCTCGATGCCAGGCGCCTGAAACTCAACCTGCCACGAGCAAACGAAACTGAAGATTGGGAGAAACTGGATGCAAAAATCGTCCAAAGACTCGATGCACTGATAGGGAAAAGCACCCTGGAACACAAACTAGCCACATATGGGGACATTGTGTATGCCACATGTAGAGACGCCTATGGAGCAAAACTACCCAAAGAGAAAACACCTCCAAAGAAATCCAGACGCCAAGAAAAGATGGACAAGATCAGGGTCCAAAAGAAAAACCTCAAGATGCAAATGAAGACCGCACTGCCAGCTGAAAAACAAGGCTTGGAAAAACTGTGGAAAGACCTGAAAGAAAAACACAGTGCCCTCAGCAAAGCGGAATCTGCGAGGAAGAGGAAGAGCAAAAAGAAGAAGACACAAGAGCGCTTCTTCAGAGACCCCTTCCAGTTTGCCAGAACACTGTTTGAGCAGCCAAAATCTGGGACCCTAAGTGTGGACAAAGGAGTTCTTGAGCAGCATCTGAGGAAAACATACTCTGACCCACAGAGCAAAGCACCACTCGACATTCAAGGTCTGGTGTGGCCAACCAACCCTGAGGAACAGTTCAATGGCAAGCCTCCAACGTTGGCGGAAATCAAGAAGGTGGTCGACAAAGCCAGAGCCAAATCATCACCAGGGCCAAACGGAATACCTTACCAGCTTTACAAGAAATGTCCCAAGGTGCTGGAGTGGCTCCACAGGCTGCTGCGATCGGCTTGGAGAAACCAGAAGATCAGCGGCCAGTGGATGACGGCAGATGGTGTGTACATCCCCAAAGAGCAAAACTCAAGTGACATTAGCCAGTTCAGGCCAATATCACTACTGAACGTCGAAGGGAAAATCTTCTTCTCTGTCATGGCAGCAAGGCTGACCAAGTACCTGATGGAAAACAAGTACTTGGATGTGTCAGTCCAGAAAGGTGGCATCCCAGGCGTGGCGGGCTGTGTAGAACACGCCACAATGATCTGGGACGCAATCCAAAAAGCAAAAACAGAAAAGAGAGACCTGGACGTAGTGTGGCTTGATCTGGCAAACGCATATGGATCTGTGCCCCATGAGATGATACAGTTGGCACTTGAGATGTACCATGTGCCAAAGAACATCCGCGACATGCTCAAGAAGTACTTCAATGGCTTCTCAATGCGGTTCTCTACCAAGGAGTACACAACAGACTGGATCAACTTGGAAGTGGGTATTGCAATGGGCTGTGCAATTTCCCCAATACTGTTCGTGCTGGCAATGGAACTCATCTTGAAAGCAGCAACAAACAACGCGAGACAAACAGACCTTGGCGATGGATACAAGATGCCTCCTCTCAAGGCCTTCATGGATGACACTACAGTGATTTCATCCAGAGAAGACGAGACACGTCATGTGCTGGAGAGGCTGGACGACATAGTTGCCTCATCCAGAATGAAGTTCAAGCCAAAGAAATCACGGAGTCTCTCACTGAGGAAAGGAAAAGTGGCCGGATCTGTGGTCTTCAGTGTTGCCAACCAGGCCATTCCAACAGTCACAGAAGAACCAGTCAAGAGCCTTGGAAGATGGTATGATGATACGCTGAAAGACACACAAAGAGCAAAAGAAACCAAGCAGATGGCGGAGGAAGGCTTGGAGACCATTGACCAGTGTGGGCTCCCTGGCAAATACAAGGTCTGGTGTCTGCAGTTCATGCTGATACCAAAGCTGCTATGGCCTCTGATGATATACGACATCTGCACCAGCATAGTGGAGGCAATGGAAGCCAAAATCAACAAGTTCACAAGGAAATGGCTTGGTGTCCCACCCTGTCTGACTGACATAGCGCTGTACTGTCGCCAAGCAAAGCTGAAACTACCCCTGAAATCCATCCTGGAGGAATACAAAGCAGGGAAGATCAGACTTCAAAGCATGCTGGAGGACTCAGGAGACAAGGTGGTAGAAGCAATTAAGCCCCAGCTGAAGACAGGCAGAAAATGGAAAGTTCAAGAGGCGATGGATTCTGCAAAAGAAAGTCTCAAGATCAGAGAAATAACAGGACACACACAGACCAACAGACAGGGACTGGGGGTGACCAAAACTGAATGGTGGTCAAAGGCCAAAGGAAAAGCCAAAAGAGACATGATGATTCAGGAGATGAGAAAAGAAGAAGACCAAAAAAGACTCCAAAAAGCAGTCCAGCAGAGCCAGCAAGGGCAATGGACAACGTGGGAGAATGCACTCCAAAGAAGTCTCACTTGGAATGACATTTGGCACATGGCCCCTCTCAGGATCAGCTTCATTCTCAGATCTGCATATGACCTTCTGCCCTCAAATGCAAACCTGGTGAAGTGGGGGAAAACAGACGATCCTGCATGCCCCCTCTGCCATGAAAAACAAACAGTGGAGCATGTCCTAAGCTCATGTAAAGTAGCCCTGGCTCAAGGAAGGTACACATGGAGGCACAACCAAGTGCTCAAAGAAATTGTACAAGTAGTCTGGGCTAGTACCAACACCACAAAAGGGAAAATCAGGACTCCAAAAGCACCCGCAACATTCTTCACGGCAGGAGGCAGCAAATCATGGCCAAGAACAACAGTGCCACTCGAAACATGCAGGCAGAGTCTGCTGGACGGGGCAGATGATTGGGAGTGCACTGCAGACCTCCCAGAATGGAAGAGTCACCCAGAGATCATCAGCAAGAGTGGCATGAGACCAGACATAGTAGTCCACTCTAAGTCAACCAAGCAGCTGATCATGATCGAGCTCACGGTGCCATATGAGAACAGAATGGAGGCAGCTCAAATCTACAAGACTGAAAAGTATGCTGATCTGGCAAACAGCCTGAGGAGAGAAGGCTATCAGGTCAAAGTCCTCACTGCAGAAATTGGAGCTAGGGGGTTTGTAGGAACGTCTGCATACAGCCTCATGAAACAGCTCTCAGTTGCAGGGAAGGAAAAAACCAGAGCCCTGAAAGCAATGGCAGAAGCGGCAGAGAGGTGTTCAAGCTGGATCTGGTCAAGGAGGAACAAAAGTGAACTTCATAAAATTTCCCTACAAATATCAGGTGTCCCTGTGGCTCAGTGGTTAAAGCGCGAGTCATTAAGTGGAAAATGAGCATGTCCAGAGGGTCATGGGTTCGAATCCCAGCCATGGCTCGTCCCAAGATGGGAAAAAAAGGGGCAGCAGAGGGACATCCGGAGTCATGAACCGGGTGTGGCCCAACCCCCCTAGAGTGTCAGGAGATAAGGGCCGAAACACTTGCTTGAAGGGGGCTTCTCTTCTGAGGACTCTCTGCTGCCACGCTCTCCACGAGTTTCTTTCTACTCATCAATGCCAGGCGGTCTGGCTCTTGCCGTGCAGTTGTCGATCTGTCGTTTTCAGGTCATTCTTGAGTCAAAGGTGACTCCTAGATAGGTTGGTGACTTGTTGAAGGACGTGACCATTCATCTGAAGGCATGCACCTTGTTTGTTTTTTTTCATAGCCTAGCTGAAGATGGTGTATGCTGTTTTCCTGGCACTGATGGTCACAAGCCATTTCTTTGTCCATGTCTCGATCTTGTTCATGGCCTCCTGGATCCTTACTGTGACAGTTGTAACGTATAGTTCAGAGCACTAGATGACAAGATTATCTGCATCAATTGCACCATGGATCCATTCAGGGATGTCATCCAGGAATCATTCATGAAGATGATAAACAACGCGGGAGAGAGAACCCCACCTTGTGGGACGCCTTCTTTCACTGATTTTGCTTGCTCTGATGCTTTCTATTTTGTACCCGGGGTTTTCTGTTGGTCAGGTACTAGCTGATCCAGTTATACATGTGGCCTGTGATCCCATATTGGCGCATCTTCAGGTTCAGACCGTTTTTCCAGACTTTATCGAAAGCTTTTTCTAGGTTGATCCAGACTGCTATGGTGTAATTCTTGTCTTGGAGCGCATCTTCTATTTCTTGGGCAATATAGGCGACCTGGTCCTCTGTGGGTCTGTGTTGTCTGAATCCAGCCTGCTTGCCAGAGATAATCTCGTTCTCCTCCAGGTACCAAGTCAGCCTGTTGTTGATAAGCCTCTCCATAAGTTTCCCAACACAGTTGGTAAGACTGATGGGTCTGTAACTGGTTTGGTTTTGTCTTTTCCCTTTTGTGGATAGGGGCCATAATGGCATCTTTCCATGACTGAAGTACAGATGCATTTTTCCAGCTGGCGTTGAAGATGTTCTCTAGCGTTTTCCGTGCAGACGACCCAAGGTGTTGCAACATTTCATTTGTAATGCCATCAGGTCCTGGTGATTTCTCCTTTTGTAGCTGCTTTATCCCTTCATTGAGTTCTGTTACTGTGAATGGTTTCTTCATTCCTTCTTCTTCTGTGTCCATGTTCTTGTATATTTTCTGTTGTTGTGACATTTCCTTTTTTCTGCCTTTAGAGATGTTGATGTTGCTGATCTTTTCAAAGTCGTTAATAAAGAAGTCTGCAGCCCGCCTGCCAGTAAGGATTTCTTCATTTTCTTCTAGAAAAATGGGTGCTGTCGTTGGTTTTTCATTGTTCATGGCTCTAGCAAGATTCCGTAGTTTTCTTCCGTCTTTCTCCATGTTGAGATTTTCAGTTTTACTTTTCCAGTTGTTTCTTGCAGCCTGGATGTATGCATTTGTATATGAAGCCGTTTTTTCTTTAAGGCTGATGTTGTTTTCTGCTGTTGGTTCTTTCTCTACTTTTTCTCTTGCTGCATTTACTTGATTTTCCAACTGTTGGAGTTCTTCAGTCCGGTAGGTCCTGTAGTTTTTCCTGGCCCCTCTTGGGATGGTTTCTGCCACTGCTTTTAATATTGCTGCGTTGAAGGCCTTGGTCATATGGTTTACGTCTTTTCACTGGGTGTTGATGTTCACTGTATATTCATCAGTGAGTACAGAATAGTTTCCCCATCTAGCTTTCTTGTAGTTCCATCTGGGCAGTGGTTTGCAGTCTACTGGATGGTGGTTGAGGTTGAAAGAAAGTTTCACAAGTCTGTGGTCACTACCAGCTAACTGGTCTAACTGGTCTGTACTTGCCTGCAGGTTGTTGGTGGCAAAGGCTAAGTCTGGTGTTGTTAACGATAGCCACATGCTGAGTAGAATGTAGGAGGGTCATCTGGGAGGTTCAGCAGGTGTAGTTGCTGGTCGATCTGCCAGTCTTCTACCTCCTGTCCTCTGGAGTTTGTTTCACTGTATCCCCAGCTGTGAGAGTGGCCATTGAAGTCACCGACGATTAGGCAGCCATCCTGAATGATAACCATAGCACGCAGAGAAAGCTGCTTATCTGATGGGCAGTATACATTGTATATTCTTATTTGCTTATCCTGCAGCATGATATCCACCCCAGTGATTTCTGCATTTTTCTCAGTATCCACTCCAATATGTTTTGCTGGTATGTGATTTTACCAGGATGAGGACTCCACCTTTGTGTCTCCCTTCCCTGTCCACACGATAGGTCTGATAGCCCCATACTATAAAGCGAAGATTTTCTGTTAGATGCGTTTCCTGAAGGCAAGCAATACCTTAGCCTCCCTATAGAGTCTTTCAGTAAGGGGGAACTTCTTGGTGATTCCCTCTGCATTCCACTGGAGCAATCCTCAACAGTTTTGCTTTCATCTCCTTTCTCCTATCATAGTCAGTCGCCTTGTCCTGTGTCACCCGCCGTCTGGCTTTACCGCAGAACGGGGCATGGGGACGACCAGTAGCATGGGTCCGAAAATTCTAAAAATATCACACACAATAATGAATATCTCGCTAACACTATAGTAAATGCTAATCTAACGATACTGAATGACGGGTCTATCACCAGAATTGCTGATCGTTCTGATCAGAGTAATTCATTAATTGATTTGTCCTTAGTATCTCCAGGTATTTTTCCACTTTCTACGTGAAGTGTCATTCAGTTACCACTGGGTAGAGACCATCTTCCAGCTGAAGTGAGTCCAGAGAAAACTGGGCATACCCCGGGATATACAAAATACAATGAAGATAAAGCTGACTGGGACCTTTTTGCCCAAACTCTAGTTACTGGTTCTCTTAAGCTCAATTTTAATCATAACATAGAATCAGTAGAAGATCTTGAAAACAATTATGTAGAATTACGAAATCTCATACTGAGAGCAGCAGAGTGTGCCATTCCAAAGATTAAGTTTAAAGACCATCCAAAGAGAGCCTCAAACCCTTGGCGGAACTCCTCATGTGAGTTAGCCGTAAAAATGAAAACTGAAGCATTTCAAAACTGGATGAATAGTCGTCATAAACAACCGCCCCGAGTAATAAAAGAACTCCACAGTAAACACAAAATTGTTAATAACTACAGTAACAAAGCAGTAGCTCTTGCCAAAAAACAGTATTATAGTAATTTGATCATAACTTGTTCTAAACATCAACATGACGTTTCTAAATTATGGAAAGAAATTTAAAGAATCAAGGGTAAATTCCATCTCCCTCAGCGTGCTCTGCATGTTAACGATAAAATTTATAGAACAAACAAAGAAAAGGCCGAATTATTAGCTGAAACTTTCGCTTCAATGAGTAAGACTGAGTGTTTATCTCAGTCTGAACAAATTTGTAGAAAGGAGTTTGACGATAATACCAAAACTTTGAGCGCTTAACATAGAAAGTAACGCTTTATATATAAACACAAATTCAACAATGCATGACCTCTGTTTCGCACTTAAGCGTATAAAGCCAGGTAAGATAGCTACTGGTTCAGATCCTATTTCCTATAACATGATTAAGCATTTTCCTGAGAGTCTGTTATCAAAGTTGTTGGAGTTCTTTCAGATATGTTGAAATGCTGGAATGCTCCCTACAGATTGGAAAAAGGCTACTGTCATCCAAATCCTTAAACAAGGAAAATCTAAAACTTCTCTCTAGTTTCCGACTTATTTCTTTAACACCTCACATGGAAAACTTTTTGAAAGAATCATTAAAACAGAATAGAACATTTCCTTGAAAAAAAAAATGGAGTCTTGCCTTTATTCCAGGCTGGTTTTAGGAAAGGTAGAGGAGTGACAGACCACATTGTCCACTTATCCTCAAATGTGAAAAAAGCATCTTACCAAGCGTCATTCGCTTGCAACGTTTTTTGATGTTCATAGAGCCTACGATTCAATATGGCATTCTAAACTGTTTTACAAAGCACATGAAATAGGAACACGAGGTCGTTTTTTCCAATTTCTAAAAGCTTTCTTATCGGGCAGAACTATCCAAGTCAATGTACACGGAGCTTTATCAACTTCTAGGACTATTAGCATGGGTGTTCCCCAAGGAAGTGTAATCGCTCCAACACTTTTCTCGCTAATGCTTTACGATATCAAACAGGTTAATACAAAAGGTGCCACATTAGCTCTGTATGCAAATGACGTTGCTCTGTGGAGAAATGTAAACTGCAATTTTTCTAAACAACAAACCAAAAGAAAGAAA
>CM065742.1:35943810-35996310 GCA_033310375.1 Conus canariensis
CTCTTTTTCAATCTTCAGTTGCATTGTGAAAGATGTTAACATTATTATGTCAGGAAGTTTGCCATTGAGTGTCCTGATGATTTTACAAGTGCTATCAAGTAGAAAATAAACAGTGTTTTTTACTAAGAGTTTTACCTGAAAAGTGATAAAACAACAACAGGACAACTCTGAAGAGACATATTGTAGTTGGTTTGGCCAAATACATTACTGTTGAATAGTTTCCAACTTTTCTTTAATGTATCTGATGTCTTGTATTTTGTGTTATAATATGTCTTGTGCATCAAGAAGAAACATGATTTTTTTTGCCAGGGAAACCATCAGCAAAATCACATAGATCTGCATCATGCCCAAGACCCGACCACTTCAGCAGCAGCGCAAGCGAAGAGTGCGAATCTCCAAAGAGGCTCCCTTTCCTGTCCCAATAGCAACCATAACTGGGGAGACACCTAGTAACAGCAACTGGATTTATTACACAGCCATGCTGAGTAGCACTGGGGTCACAGTTCATCACTCCGGCGACATGGAGTTTCTTTACAGAATGGTTAGTTGTAAGCTCTCGTTGCTTTTTTTTTTTTTTTTTTCCCGTCTTAAATGGATGGGTTCGCAGATACAGCATTATTATTTTTTTTAAAGATAACATAACGGTTGCAACTTTTTCCAAAAAAGAATTTATAGTTATTAGCTTTGATCTATCTTCAAGCTCATTTTTCATTGTTTCCAATCCCATGTTCCATTGTTGTTCAGGAGCAGCACTCCCACACCCTTCATGTTACAATTTCCACCACTTCATTCATAACCAAACTTATCTTGCCAGAGTCCCAGGGCCAGCTATCCATAGTAAGAACAGCTATCAACAGCAGATCATCATGTGGCAGCTCACCAGAGGAGACATTGCAGTGCTGCTTCAAGATCAGTTCAGGGATGTTGGCTGAGTTCATTTTGATTTAAGGATGTCACCTACTATGCCCCCTACTTAGTAGAAAAATTGCTTAGTTGTCAGTCGAGATTTTGTTAATATTTCCCTTCAGTTTGACTGCCCCCCCCCCCTCCCCCTCCAGTGGTGAATGTCCCCCTTCAGTGGTGAATGTCCTCACTCCAGGGGTTAATGTCCCCCTCCAGTGGTGAATATCCCCCCTCCAGTGGTAAATGTCCCACCTTGAGTGGTGAATGCCCCCCTCCAGTGGTGAATGTCCCCCCTCCAGTGGTGAATGTCCCCCTCCAGTGGTGAATGTCCCCACTGCAGTGGTGAATGTCCCCCTCCAGTGGTTAATGTCCCCCTTCGGTGGTGAATTGCCCCCCCTCCAGTGGTGAATGTCCCCCTCCAGTGGTGAATGTCCCAAACCAGTGGTGAATGTCCCCCTCCGGTGGTGAATGCCCCCCCCCTTCCAGTGGTGAATGTCCCCTCCAGTGGTGAATGTCCCCCTTCAGTGGTGACTGTCCTCACTCCAGTGGTGAATGTCCCCCCTCCAGTGGTGAATGTCCCCCCCCCCCCCTCCAGTAGTGAATGTCCCCCTCCAGTGGTGAATGTCCCCATTCTAGTGGTTAATGCCTCCCCCCCCCCCTTCCAGTGGTGAATGTCCCCCCTCCCCCTGCCAGTGGTGAATGCCCCCCCTCCAGAGGTGAATATCCCCACTCTAATGGTGAATGTTCCCCTCCAGTGGTGAATGTCCCCCCCCCCCCAGTGGTGAATGTCCCCATTCTAGTGGTGAATGTTCCCCTGCAGTAGTGAATGTTCCCCCTCCAATGGTGAATGTCCCCTCCAGTGGTGAATGTGTCCCTTCCAGTGGTGAATGTCCCCCTCCAGTGCTGAATGTCCCCCTCCAGTGCTGAATGTCCCCCTCCAGTGCTGAATGTCCCCCTCCAGTGCTGAATGACAGCCACCCCCCCCCCCCCCTCCAGAAGTGAATGTCCCCCTCCAGTGGTGAATGTCCCCCTCCAGTGGTGAATGCCCCCCCCCCCCCAGTGGTGAATGCCCCCACCTCCAGAGGTGAATGCTCCCTCCCCCCCTCCAGTGGTGAATGTCCCTCCTCCAGTGGTTAATGTCCCCCCCTCCAATGGTGAATGTTCCCCCCTCCAGAGGTGAATGTCCCCACTCTAGTGGTGATTGTCCCCCCTCCAGAGGTGAATGTCCCCTCCAGTGGTGAATGTGTCCCCTCCAGTGGTGAATGTGTCCCCTCCAGTGGTGAATGCCCCCTCCAGTGGTGAATGCCCCCCTCCAGTGCTGAATGTCCCCCCTCCAGTGGTGAATGACCCCCCACCCCCCCCTCCAGAAGTGAATGTCCCCCTCCAGTGGTGAATGTCCCCCTCCAGTGGTGAATGCTCCCCCTCCAGAGGTGAATGCCCCCACCTCCAGAGGTGAATGCTCCCCCTCCAGTGGTGAATGCCCCCCCTCCAGTGGTGAATGTCCGCCCTCCAATGGTGAATGTCCCCCCCTCCAGAGGTGAATGTCCCCACTCTAGTGGTGATTGTCCCCCCTCCAGAGGTGAATGTCCCCCCTCCAGTGGTGAATATGCCCCCTCCAGTGGTGAATGTGCCCCCTCCAGTGGTGAATGACCCCCTTCAGTGGTGACTGCCCCCCTCCAGTGGTGAATGTCCCCCCTCCAGAGGTGAATGTCCCCACTCTAGTGGTGAATGCCCCCCTCCCCCCACCTCCAGTGGTGAATGTCCCCCCTGCAGTGGTGAATGTCCCCCCTCCAGTGGTGAATGTCCCCCCTCCAGAGGTGGATGTCCCCCTCCAGTGGTGAATGTCCCCCTCCACTGGTGAATGTTTCCCCCCCAGTTATGAGTGTTTCCCTCCAGTAGTCTATGACCCATTCCACAACGAGATCCTAAAACCTATTGTTACCAAATTTGAAAGAAAACAGATCTAATGTGTTTGAACAGTGTTTATTGGTCAGCACAGGCTGCCTTAAATGTTTCATGGAGGTTGCTTGCACTGTGATTAGTTTTTGAACACTTGCTTCGTCACCGAGTGGAATATAGAGTAGATACCTTCAGTGACAGACCATAGCATTCTTTCCCTTTTCTTTCCTTCTTACCTTGTTATGTGTTTCATTTTGGTGTGTCTGTCTCCCTTTCTCTCTAGGAAAAGTCAGTGTTGCACTGTGGTACAGATCTCATGACCAGTGTGTCGGCAGGGATTCTTTGGCAAGGGGAGCATGTCGCGGGGACAGCCACAGTGGGACGACTGTCGGCGTGTGGCTGCGCTTCCTTCAGGGTCACCTTATACAGCAGGGGGCTGGCAGGGGCTGCTGCATGCCACCGTCACCAGTAGAAGAAGGTGGGCGTCCTGATCCCTACCACTGATGAGAGAGAGGAGAGAGGGACACAAAAGAAAAGAACAGAGGAGAGAGAGGGATGGATGGAGAGACAGACAGATTGAGAGATAAGAGACAGACAGACAGAAACAGACCTGGTGGTGGTGGTGGTGTGCATGACTATGAGTATGACAAATACATCTGTCACTGTATTTCATTTATAAATAAAAGACTAAAATGTTGTGGTTGCAAAGCGAGAGGACTGCAGGCGGAAATCTAAACAAATCTTAAATAAATGTTAGCGAACCGCCCAGAGAACGTGGACAAACGAGTCACAAGACGAAACACAACTAGTTTCGACCTCTTAGGTCTTCATCAGGTGAGACATTAACGAATAAAACAATGAAAATTCACTTAGCTTTGATCGCTTCAGATCACTTGGTAGGGTTCAGCGCAAGGAAGAAAGGCGTTGAATGAGAACGAGGCTGTTGGAAGGGAAATAGTGAGCGAGTCAAAGTCGTAATGAAGATAATAATATTACTGATAGGAATACTAATAATGGTCAAAATACTGAGAGAAAAAAAAAAAAAAAAAAAAAAAGGACAAGATTACTACCAATCTGTGTCAATAAGTATGGGTATGGGAGAAAGGAGAGTGGGTTAGAGGATTCTTAAACAGCAGGGTTGCCGTGGCAACAGTCCCAGAGGCGAAGGCGATGGTGATGTCAATGCCAGTGGTAGTATCAATACTAGCAATAGTATTACTGAATGATACTGCTAACAACGATAGTGAAGGTTAAGGTAATGAAAGCATGTTACAGAAATATATTTAGAAAATACAATTTTTATAATAATCAAATAAATAAATAAATGAAACATTAAAAATAATAATAAATTAAAAAATCAGTAAATAATAATAATAATAATTAAAAAAAAAAAAAAAAAAAAAAAAAAAATAATAATAATGATAATAAATGCATAAATAAGATAGCTATAAGTTGTGTGAGGTGAATAGTGGGAGATAAGGTAGTATGTGTGTGTGTGGTGGGAGGATATTATGGGCTGAGATAGAAGTGGTGGGTTGGTACATGTTACTTTAAGGTGTAGATGCTATGAGGGTGGAGGGAAGAAGGGGATGGGTTTACGTACTAACTGGGGGAGGGGGAGGGGCAACATATTCACACCTATACACAATCTCTCTCTCTCTCTCTCTCTCTCTCCTCTCTCTCCCCCCCCCCCCCCCCCCCTTTCACGACCAACGATAAAGGAGCCAGCATTCTATTTATTATGTGTGTGTGTATGTGTGAGTGTGAGTGTGTGTGTGTGTGTGTGTGTGTGTGTGTGTGTTCCATTTGTAATATCAGCCTTATTCATTGGTTACCCCCACCTCCACCCCCAGCAACCGCCATATCCACCAACACCCCTACACACATCATTACTAGGGCAGGGGGAGGGGGGAGTAAGTCGATTGATGTAGCAAATGGAGAGACTCAGAGAGTGTAGGAAAAGGGAAGATGATGATAGCTGCAACCTATGTCTGAGGTAAACAGAGGGAGGTAGGGTGGTATGGGTGTGTGTAGGTGGGGGATATTTCAGGCTGGAGCTGCAGAGATGGAATGGTACATACTACTTTTGGACGTTGATGCCATGAGGGTGGACGGTGCCCAGTTTGGCAATGAGATGAGATTCCTGCATAAGGCGTTCCAAGCTGTCACTCTTAGATTGCCAAAGTGCCAAGACTTTGACATGGTTGATGTTGTGTTGGGCATGGTTGAAGTGTAGAGCGACTGGTTTGGGCCGATGGTGGCGGATGTCGGCCAGGTGTTCAGAGATGCGCGTCTCAAGTGTGCGAGATGTCTCACCTACATAGATCTTACCGCACAGCTGACAGTGGATGGCATACACAATGTTGTGGCTCTGGCAGGAGAAAGTGCGTTTAATAGTGAAAGAGCCTGTGGGGCCATGTAGGATGGTGTCTGGTTTGGTGAGAGAGCAGATTTTGCAGTTGGGTTTTGAGCAGGGGAAAGTACCTGGTGGCTTAGGTGTTGAGATTTTGTTCAGCTTAGAGCGCACCAGTAGGTCGTTGAGGTTTTTGTCACGTTTGAAAGTGATCATTGGTGTGGTCTCAAAGGCAGGTTTATGGTTTTCTACTATGTGCCAGTTAGACTTCAGGATCCTGCAGATGGGCAGATTGTGAGGATGGAAGAGAAGGCAGGCAGTGGGTCTGTCTGTCTCTTTGGGAGGTTTAGTTTCCAGAGTAGATGTTCTGGATTTAGCTGCAGTGCGGCTGAGAGCATCACTGATGACGGCACTAGGGTATCCACGGTTGGTGAAAAAATCAGACATTTTGGCTGCTTGTATAGTGAAATCCTCTTCGCTAGAGCACAGTCTGCGTAGGCGAAGGAATTCAGAATATGGAATGCTATTTTTAGTGGACTGGTGGTGGGAAGATGTGTAGTCCAGGTATGAGTGCGCATCAGTAGGTTTGTAGAAGACTGAGGTTTGAAGCAGTCCATCTTTGAGGGAGATAGTGATGTCCAGGAAATTAACTGACTGTGAAATGGTGTAGGTCAGCTGGATGGATGGATGGAAGGTCTGTGCAAAGTTGAGGAAATTCTGGAGGTCATGTTCTGGCATGGATGTGGCTCCCAATCCATCATCTATGTATCTTTTGTAGAGCTCTGGTGTTGGGCCTGTGTAAGAGGTTAGTAGGCGGTGTTCTAGGTGTCCCATGAAGAGGCAGGCATAGGATGGTCCCATTTTGGTTCCCATAGCAACACCACTGATTTGTGAGAATGTGTGGTTGTTGAATTCAAAAGTATTGAGGGTGAGGACTAATTCTGCAAGTCTGACTAGTGTAGCTGTGGGAGGGTGTTGATGGTTGGGGGGGCCGTTTGTTAAGAAAGAATGCGAGGGCCTTCAGTCCATCAGCATGAGGGATGGAAGTGTAGAGAGAGACGACATCAAGGGTAAAGAGGAGGCTGGGTTTGAAAGTGGGATCTGTGTTGTATGAATTAATCATGTTGAGTGTGTGTGTAGTGTCTTTGAGGTATGTGGGGAGGCCTTGTACTATGGGTTGGAGGAGAGAGTCTAAGTACGGTGAAATGTGTTCTGTAGGGCAGCTGCATGCAGATACTATGGGTCTGCCGGAGTATTGGTTTTGTGTATTTTAGGGAGCAGGTAGAAGGTGGGTTGTTTGGTGTCTGTCATTATGAGGAGTTTGGCTGTCTTCGGTAAGTTGTTGTGTTTGATTTCTTGTTTAACTGTGGTTGAGATGAGTTTCTGGTGTTGGGGGAGGGGTGATGCTGTGAGTGGTGTATAGAAATTTGTGTCTGACAGTTGTCTGTGTGCTTCTTTTATGTACAACTGTTTGTCCCAGACCACCACTGCACCACCCTTGTCTGCTGGTTTGATGACAATGTCTTGTCTTTGTCTCAGTGATTCAATGTCTTGTCTTTGTCTCAGTTTGATGACAATGTCTTGTCTTTGTCTCAGTGATTTGTCTCAGTGTCTCAGTGTCTTTGTCTCAGTGATAAAATGTTGTGGTTATAATTGTCAAACTACATCTTCATGTTCAGATGGTTTCGGTTGGCAAAGATTCTTCATTATCAATATAGGAATATATATCATTGGTGATAATGATGCTTGCATGAAATAATGTATTGATAACAATGTAATACAGAGAGGTTTTGCATCATAATGTTAGGTCAAATCAAAAACAGCCAAATCGCCTTTTGTGCGTTAAATAATGCAAATAACACTGAGAGAGGTGAGTAGATTTGGTTCTTTTGAGCTGGGTTCTTCTGAAGTAGGCTGGCTTACTACCATGCACACAGGCAAAGCACTTTGGTACCAATTATTTACCTGCCAAAAGAAACTTAAAAGGATTGGGACAGATGTTCACAAATTTTACAGGGTTGTTTGTTAGGTCAGTTTCAAAGTCTGATTACATCTTGAGGTCTGAGAGACAAAGTTATAGAACGACAAAGAAAAAATTCCATTCAGAGGTGAATGAAAACGACATTCCAGAGTATTTGCAGTGTTTGTTCTTTTTTCGTCACATGTCCATCATCATTCTTCATTATGGATTTTACATTTTGAGTAAGTTCCAGAATGAATTGTTAGAGTGTTAGCCGCCTGAATGTTCAGTTGATGGGGAATGGAACAAGGGGGAGGACTGGTGCGATGGATGGATTTATAGAGAAGGATGTAATGGGGGAGGAGAGAGACTTGACAAGCAAAAGGTGTGGAGGAGAACCACCAGGAGCAATGGCACTGAAGCAGATGAAAGACAGTTCTAGTCGCTGATTGTGCTTGGAGAGAAAACCTTCCTGGACCTGTGTGTAGGAAAGAGATGGATTAGCTGGTGGAATTGGCAGGTTGTTCTTGCAGATGTTGAAAGGAGTGTTATGGTATCTTGTCCATGGCAATGTTCCAAGGTTGCCAGTCTTGTAGAGTGTTTGCGGTCAGTTTATAAACTCCAGTGTAGCCATTTAACATATCTACTACATGTCTAATTGTGTGATTCTCTAGCCTAGGGGTGACACAGTGCTGTATGTATCAGTTTGGCTGATGTGTTTGGCAATGAAGGGAGCAAGTCCCAATCATAGACTTCTGACATTTTGCTCACGTTTTAATGCTGAGATATCTCTGAAGGTATGGGAAGTACAATGCAACGTGTTCGCTCTGTGAAGCAACATGAATTATCAGACATCATTGCATGTTGAGTAATGTGTCAGGGTTTACTAATACTTTCCTCAGTATGCAGTGGTCTCAGGCGCTCCATTGATACAGCTGTTTTTGTCCTGAAATATCTTAAATTTGATCAATTAAAATAAACAGATATGCAGGAAATCCAGCTAATTTTATTTGTATTCACTAGTCAGTGCACCTGCATATAGTTTATTTTTTGGTATGCAAAACCTTTAAGCATCGGAAGACTGTTCTTTTTTTTATGAAAGTGTGTGGAATTTTTTATGTTGATTAATTACATATACAGGTATTCAGTGAAGATCATGCAGATTTTCTGTTACTGTATCTGATGTTTAATAAATCTTAAATAAATGTTAGCAAACCGCCCAGAGAAACGTGGACAAACGAGTCACAAGACAAAACCTGATTTTAATACTAGTTTTAAGAATATTTTGATGTTAGGTTGGTTCACATTTGTAATGATTGCTGAATCTTAATCAAGACTTTTTTCTTTTACTGAAATGATATGACTGACTGCATCATCGGCTGTATCATTTTTGTTGTTTGCTTTGCATTTCCAAATGACATAAAATTAGCAATGAACTTAAGTCGCATAAAATTTTCACTCTTAAGAAAACAAAGACATTCCAGTATTGATTAAGTCTAGGTCTGATTTTATCTTCCTTTTCTTCTTCTTTTTGTTGTTTTTGATCCATTGGGCCATTGGGTTGATGCGCTGGTGTCTGGTTTCCATTACAAGTCTGCTGTTTTAGTTTGACATACTTTTCTTCTGTGCCTCTTGGTTAATGTTGCTGGTTTCCAAATTTGCTATCATGATCGGTATTGTTATCCTATGACTTTCATCCTGTCGATGGATGTGTGTTGCTGAGAGCTTTGTTGCTCAAATTTCATGATCAACACTGAGTGTGGCATGGGCTCAATTAGAAAGACTGATACCACTCTGTTGAGTGTCTTGTGCTTAACCCGTAGAGTGCCTTTTAGCCGTCAGCTGACGCCGCATTAAAAATGCTTTCCCAGTGCCTATGGGCCGTCCACTGACGTCATGCATTTTTCTTGAATTTTCATTCGTTACTATTTCTATCAACGGACTTAAATAGAGTGTGCGTAGTAAGCCTTATATGTCTGTAGTATTAAAATGATATGTAAATGACACACGTGAGGGGAAAGCCCATTTATTCTCATCACTGACTGGATGACCAGCCAGCACTTCGTCTCGCTTGCAAAGATGGCGGCACAACCTTCGACAAGCGCAGCGACCAAATCAACTTATTTACACAGCTGAGCAGGCTCTGCTAATGATTTTTGACAAAGACAATAATCTTTTATTCAACAACTCACTCGAGCATGAAGGTGAGATGATGATAGTGATGGAATTGCCGACCGTATTCGTCAGTTATTGTGTCGTACTGTGTGACCTCAGTGTGTGTTCAGCTGACTGGTTTGCCAGCGTCGAACGAGCTCGCCTAGTGTGTACTCTGCACTGCGTGCCAGTGGTCAGTGACGTGATAGTCAGCGCAAGAGGGGAGCGCGGCCTGCTCGCGGCGTGGCACGGGGCAGAGGGAAAGGTAGGGGAAGAGGAGCAGTGAAAGAGAGGGTTGAAGTCCAGCAAGGGGGCGTGGTGGGGAGAGGGGGGCGTGGTCGTGGACTGACCTGTCTGCATAGAGTGTGAGCGTCTTGATAGACTTCTAAACTGTTTTACTTTCATTTACAGGTGTAGTGTGACAATACAAACTTTATTTTCAACTTTTTTGCTTTGTGTTCTTGTTTGGATGTGAAGATGTAGTGGTAAATACATATGCTTTTGATCGTGCAAAAAAATCTATCCAAATCTAATTGCCTAAATACTTTTTTATTATCAAAATTAAAACAAAAGAAGCCCAGATTCAAAATCTTCATTCAATTTCCTTCAAAAATCATATATATTTCATTGTTATATCTTTTGTAGTTTCTGAGCTAGAATTTTTTGTTAATTATTACCCCCAAATCATTAGATTTCCCTGGCACTGGGAAAGCCTTTGTTTGTAACATTTTCAAGCAGCGAACGGGTTAATGGGTGCATCCTTGAGAGCGTTGGTCAAATTTCCTGACCAGCTCTGCAGGTGTATGTATCTCTTAGGCCTGGTTTACACTTGGATACTATGAAAAGAAGCATAGAGTGCAGCTGTCTTATATACTCGTATGCCTGAACATAACTCCACAGTAACATATTGATCAGCTGATCCCATTGATCATCATGTTTAGAAACAGTTTCAAATTATGTGTCTTTTCTTGTCCTGCTTTTTTCAGTACATTTTCCTCTCCTTGGCATTAAAGACGTTGGTGTCAGCAGATTCATGGGGTCTGTGGTTCTCTCTGTAAAGGGTCACTCATGCATGCCGGTTCTGCATCTAAGCAGTTATTCTCATCAATTAGGGAGATGGCAGGTGGAGTCCTGCCTGTGAAAACCGAAGTGACTGGCAGCAGATGAGTGTCTCATCCAGTGGGTAGCCTCTTGATGACCTGATATTGATGGCTTCCTGTAACTGCTGGTACTGAGGCTGCAACAGTGTCAGCCTGAGCGTGGCTGTGTAGGGCGCATTGGAATTTTCAGTGTGGGAGTAATGACTGTGACAGGACATTGAAGATGATACCTAAAAAACAAAGAATCAAATGAACTGTCTTATCTGCATTTCAGTTACTGTTATCTCACGCAGATAAAGTCACTGTCAGTGTCACCGTCATGTCTGTGGTTGATGTTTGTGGCATCATCTGGAAACAGTCACTTCAGGGTATACCTAGATACTATCAACTGTGTATGTTGTTACATCGGTGATGTCATCTTGTAACAGTAACTTCAGGGTATACTTTGATACTATCAACTATGTGTGTTCTGACGTCAGTGGTGTCATCTTGTAACAGTAACTTAAGGGTATGCATTGATACTATCTGTGTTGATGCCACAGTGTACTTCTGTTGCTTTCCTCAGGTCAAATTGATGTCCAAGTTTATCTTGAATTTGCCAGTATCATCTATGTTGAGAGTACTACCACTTCTGAGTACTCTTCCCTTGACGTAATCGTGTTAAAATATCATCAGGGTTAACTCATCTTAGTTGGTTGATGTCAGAATATACCTCCATAGCTGTCATCTCATTAACATGAAATAGGATTTCACTTCTCTGCAAAGTTAATGTAGTATACATCCATTCCTGTCATGTTTTTTGAAATACTGAAATGATTAGGCTTCAACTGTGCTCTGCTGCACACACAAAATAGAAGTTTATTTGCCCCAGTTGCCACGACCTTCATTTCAGGTACATGACACATTGGAAGTGGCACCTGCAGTCTGCTGGAGACAGCGCCACCCTGACCAAAGCAGAACAAGATCAGCAGGCAACACTGGAAGACCCAGCGCCACAGTCAGACCAGCACAGCAGCATGGAACATGGTCACACAATGGACACAGAGAACACTGAACATGAGACAGGGAAAAGCTCTAGCAAAATGGACCTGGAGGAAAAAAGCCTTGAAAACCTGAATTATAAGGTAGAGGTGAAGCATGGCTCTGATACAGACTGGTGTGAGGAGGATGGGGATGCAGAGTTTTGGGGAACAGCTGATGACGGTGACACATCCGTTACCAAGGCACCTGGGAATGATGCCCTGGCCTCATGGGATTGTGCTGAAGGTGATGCAGAGTTCTGGATGACAGAAGACAAAAATGTTATATCCCCATGGTCTGGCTGCAGTCACAAGGATTTCTCTGACTGTGGTCAGCGTTGTGGTAATGTGATGGTCAGCACGGTATCAGAGCCTGTGTCCAGGTCACCAGTTAGACTGGAGGATCAGCAGGACCATCCATCACACACAGATCATCAGTCTGAACAAACTGCTGGTCCGCTCCTTGCAGACTCCACCACAACATCTGTTGTCTCAAAGAACACTGCAGGCATTCAGCAATTACAACCTGAACATGATAGTTTGAACTGCAAGGTACATGAACACTTTACATCCAAACAGTTTGGTGATTCTGCTCCCAAATCTTTCTTGGCTGGATCTTCTCCCTCTGGCATAAAAAACGCAGGAACAAGCCAAAGTGAGGTGAATGTGGAAAACAGCCCTCTGCCTTCAAAAGAATCGTCTCTTCATTGTGACACAACCAAGGACACAGCATGTGAATCATTTGCTGGAAAACCTTCAGAAGATGGTACTGCTGCCGAACTGAACCCTACATGCCCTAATGATGCTATAATTGACAAAGCATGTGAGGGTTTGCCCAGGATTCAGAGTGAGTGTGAAAGAACTCCTGTTGTGGAATGGAGTGAGTTTTGTCAAGACAGTGGTGACATCCCTGCCCTAGACGGCCAGCTGCTGCTGGTCATTCCTGACAGCGATGAAGAGGAGAGGACAGTCAGTGGCCAGATTTGCAGGACTAAGACCAAGTGGAAGCCAGTGTTGAAACCTGAGCCTTTCCTAGTCAAGGAGCATCTTCACTTGAGCAGTGAGGAGGTTGGTGTGAGTATGTGGGTTTGTGTGTGTGTGTGTGTGTGTGTGTGTGTGTGTGTGTGTGTGTGTGTGTGTGTGTGTGTATAACTTATGTATATGCAGCCAGACTCTAGTATGGATTTATAACTCACATGGATATATATGCAGCCAGACTCTAGTATGGATTTATAACTCACATTCATATAGATATGCAGCCAGACTCTAGTATGGATTTATAACTCACTTACAGAGATATGCAACCAGACGCTAGTATGGATTTATAACATACATATATAGAGATGCAACCAGACTCTAGTATGGATTTATAACATATATAGATATGCAGCTAGACTCTAGTATGGATTTATAACATACAGAGATATGCAACCATACTCTAGTATGGATTTATAATATATACATAGATATGCAGCCAGACTCTAGTATGGAATTTATGACTTTATATGCAACCAGACTCTAGTATGGATTTATAATATACATAGATATGCAGCCAGACTCTAGTATGGATTTATGACTTACATAGATATGCAACCAGACTCTAGTATGGATTTATGACTTACATAGCTATGCAACCAGACTCTAGTATGGATTTATAAGATACATAGATGTGCAGCCAGACTCTAGTATGGATTTATGACTTACATATCATGACTGAAAGAGCTAGTATCAAGCCAGATCAAAAGTGGGTTTTTTCTTTTTTTAGTTGTTTGTTAGTTGTTTTTTTTTCCTTTTTTTTTTTTTTTAATAGATCTGTGCCTGTAATCAGCGTTCAACAGAGATAAGATTGGGCTCAGAACTCACTGTTCAGTTTTGTGTGTGTGTGTGTTTCATTCAGGCCTTCTTTCTGTCCTATGGACTGGGTTGTCTTACGGTGATGGATCCACAGAAGGTGAGGGGGAAAAGCTGAGAAGACATGCCTTGTAGATACTGCTGCTGACAAGCCTGTAGTGCTAGTGATTGTCTTCGTAGATATTGTCTCTGACATCTTTTTATAGATCATGTTTACCGCTTTTTTTTTCTGCAGGAAATCTGCGAGAACAAAGTGCCAGTTTTTGGACCTCTCTCTTGTTAAGCAACAACAACAAAAACCCCAATGGGAAGTGTCTCAATCAACCTCAGTACTTCATTAGTTTTTGCAGATTTTGCTGTTTGAGAGTTTCATTTATGATGATTGGCATTCTCCACGACAAAAGATTCTATCCGTCATGCAATTCCAAGCAGATGCAGATACTGGCAGCCAAGGCAATTCCCAGCCAGCCAGCTGTAACGGATATATTATGCAGAAAGTTTTAAAGAACTGCTGTTAAAAAACTATCTGTTTTGACAGTATTACAAGAGCTAAAACACTACGCTTTTTTCCTCTTCTCCCTGTCATGCTAGGTAGCTGTGATGGGTGCAGTAGTTACTGTAGTAGTATGCTTATACGATCAATGCATGTGCGTGTGTGCAGGTATGTGTGTGTGTGTGTGTGTGTGTGTGTGTGTGTGTTGTTGTGTGTGTGTGTGTGTGTGTGTTTGTGTGTGTGTGTGTGTGTGTGTGTGTGTGTGTGTGTGTGTGTGTGTGTGTGTGTGTGTGTGTGCATGCAATTTATTCTATTTTCATTCTCTTTATTCTTTATTCAAATGTTGTTTATTTTCTTGAAAAATTGAGTGCTTTTGTAAAGCAGTGCGGTACTATGTAGGTTATGTAAAGACATTTCATTGTCACTAAACTTGTGATGGTATTTATTATTGCTTTTAAAATGAATTTAAAAAAAGAGTGATTATTACTGTAAAACTAAAAAAAAGAGGTCTCAAACTCTGTAACCCTCAGTGTCCCTTATACTACACAATTGGGGTACTTTACACAGATTTTGCCATTTGATGCACAGATTTTTATACCGCACAGTTGGGGTACTTTACACAGATTTTGCCATTTGATGCACAGATTTTCATACCGCACAATTGGGGTACTTTATACACAGATTTTGCCATTTGATGCACAGATTTTTATACCACACAATTGGGGTACTTTACACAGATTTTGCCATTTGATGCACAGATTTTCATACCGCACAATTGGGGTACTTTATACACAGATTTTGCCATTTGATGCACAGATTTTCACACACCTTAGGGGCACACACCTTTTTAAAAAATTTTTATTGTGAGCATGATAATTTTCCTGCAGCTTTGTTGAAGGTCGAAACTTGTGAACGAACTCTTCAAGAGATGCAGAGACTCAGTTTCATTGATGAATGCTGTCAAATGCATCTACTTCAGAGTTGCAGCCCCTGCATATCCAAATCTTCACATTGGTTGCAGGAAAGAAACAATTGTGGTTTTGATCCAGTGGCTCTTGCTTACTGAAAACTTGCTGGAAGCAAAAGTCAGCCTCTGATTTCATTGAAGAGACTGACTTACTCCTTTTCTTCGCATTCTCAATGAAGAGATTGTCAAAGAGTCTGCCGCTATGTTTGTTGATCTTGTTTTTTTCAGTTTCACTGAAGAGATGGAAAAAAAAAACAGTGGCAGTGCTCTCATTGCTACTGAGGCCATTGATCTAAAAATATCAAACATGTGTTAAATCTCATGCAGTTTTTCATACGAACAGGCCATCGTGTGCAGATGTAAATGGATGACACAAACATTAAAACATGCACATTAGTGAGGTTGATTCTTCAAAGTTTTGAAGTAGGCTGCTTTGAATAAGTAGATGTTAAATGCCAGTGATGGTGAACCGTTATCATTAAAAAGTAGTGATTCCAAGTGTGATGTAAGGCCAGTGTAACAGTATTATAAGTATCAGAACAGTTTGGCAAAGGCCTAGATTAGCTGCAAGTTTTTGGGAGACAGTCCCATTTTAGGAACCCCCCCCCACCCCTTCTGCTTTTCTCTACCTTTTATTCTTTCCTTGGAGAAGAGTTTCCATCAAACTGAGCATTTTCTCCACAGAAAAATAGAGGCAGGACAGATGGTATGAATAGCATTTAACCCATTTTTGTTTGCTTGTGATGCTTTTGATGTGGAAGCAGCTCTGTGAATGTTTATGTTGATACCTGCCTGTATGTGGTGTGTTCCATGTGTTGTGTAGTAGAATAGAAGAGTGTGCTGGCGCAGCATTGTATGATTAAGAATTATTTCAAGTTTTTATTTTGAAAGTAGAGACTCTCAGATTTCACCATAAGACCTTCAGATTTTTCTACAGAAGGTCCCGTTGATCCTCAGTTCTAAGTGCCATAAGGAACACTGGCCCTTCGTACTCTGCCATCATACAGTCATAGGGACTTCAGCTTGGATTTCACCATAGCATCCATGCCTGTTGTTAGTTTGTGTTGAAGGCTTCAGTGAAAGCAGTTTCAGTGAAGATTTTCTTTTCATAACAAACAAATATGTGATGAAAGAAACATACTCCCATAACTCCAAACGAGTGCTGCTTACGACACCGAATCGCCTAGCAGAAGTGGCAGCACAGAGCGCACAGAACAAATGAGGAAGAGACATGTATTAATACTAGACCAAAGCAATTGCAACTTGCACCCACTGAAGAATTGACTGTCATGGGATGATCGGTGGGATGACACACAACCTGACATGCAATTTACTCACTGATTTCTGGTTTAGGCCACCATCCCAGAAGACAGAATAGGTGTGATTAGAAAATAGTAACATGGGCAGAAATCTGCTCATGGATGGGGCTATGTATAACTTGAATGAGTGTTTGATGCAGTGGTAATCCCATTGAGAGAGACTAGAGGATCAGATAGGAACAAAATATAATGATCTGAATTTAATTGAGAGGACATAGATGATCAGATGAGAAAAAGTCATCGTGATCTGAATTCCATTGAGAGGACAAAGAAGGTCAGATGAAAAAAATACAGATGATCAGAATTCCATCAATAAGGCAAACAAGCAGGCATACAAATTAGCCTCTGTCAGCTGATTTCCTCTGTTCTTTTTCAGCTAATTTTCTCTTATCGCTGCTTGAAATCTTTGGAATGCCACCTCCACCCATGATTTTTTTTTTCCAACCAATGATATGTAAACACTTGTTGAAGGTGCATTTAAAGGCAGCAAATTATTATTTTCCAATATGAAGAAGCTGCTGTGGAGCACTGCCTGTTGTTGTTTTTTTCTTATAGTTTATTGCACCTTCCACTTCCCCCCACCCCCCACCCCACTAAAGTCATAACATTTTTCTCTTTTTTTTTTTTTTGTCTTCAGGAAGCTTGCATGCCTGAGAAGATCAGATGGGGAAAAAATAATGATAAACTAAATTCCTTCAAGAAGATCAAACATGAAAAAATAATGATGATCTGAAACCTATTTCAACCAAGCTAGAGGTGTTATAAACTCAGTTGTCTGAAACTATAAAATCATTATTATTTGGAAAGGGAAAGTGGAACAACAAGAAGTAATAACTGATCTTGGCGCCATGCATTTTGAAGAGTAGATGAAGGAAGAGATGAAGAGGTTTGAAGAGGGGCAAGGGGAGATCAGCTTTTCTGGTGCAGACGCTGCTGACCAACAGGGGCTGCCTGTTTCTTGCCAGCATGACCTTTCATTGTTGTCATATCTGTCTTCTGTGAAAACTTACAGCTGCTTCTCCACACACACACACATACACACACACAAAACATACACACACCAGTGCATACACACTCACATCTATGGACTCTTTTATTTACACATCAGCATTGCCCCACCAGTGCATACTCACCAGCACTCACATGTCTTAAGTATACACTAGGGTCCCTGAGAGATTCAGTGTAATCTCAGTTGATATGTCTGATTCTTTTGTGTGACTGGTGTTTCTACCCGACTATAGCATGTCATACACCGTTGTGTACAGAAATGGTGCCAGCACATTTTGATCTGGTTTTCCGACCCTTTGTCGCTATTTGGTGACACAGATGTCAAGACTGGTGACAACTACTAATTAATTCAAACTTAAAGAAACAAAATGTTATACAGCGCTCAAAAACATGCGAGCAGCAAAAACCATGCATGTAACTCACAGTCTGATGTCCTCCGGTAAATCCACTTCAAAGAAAGCTTCACAAGTGTCTTTGTCACAGTGTCACCATGTCCAAGGAAAAATGCACAGCAATGATAAAAATGTCCCCACAGTACTCCTGCACTATGGTCTTACTGAATTCAGTGGTCTTTGCACAGTATTTGTCCAAAAGTCACACTTCGAGTTAATGTCAACAAACAACACACATGTCAGTCTTAGAAAATGATGCACTGCTAGTGTCACAGTGTCAAAGTGTCACACGTGAAACCAGGTGTCACACAAAGGAAACACGGGTGTGGTACACCTTAAAACAATCTTTCTGATTATTACAACACAAATATTCATTGCACTTTTCGCACATCATCGTTGTCTTGCTTTTCTTGAATGGATTGTCACTGTATTTCACACCAGGGTATGTTGACTCATATTGTTTGTGTCACGCGACACATACCACACAGGTGTGATCTTTTCCAACACCTGCCACTGTTTTTCTGGATCAGACTGCCGTTTACTGTTGGCATTGTCGTTTGCAAAACTGACTAGCTTTGAAAGGACTGTACCAGAAAAGAACAGCTGAAAATAATCCACTGCCTTCATTGACGTATCGAGTATGCACACAGGACCGGGGCGCCATTCAAAGTTTTTCCGAGGTGTGCGTGGTTCAGTGAAATCCCCATCTGTCCTGTCAAATCGTGGCCGATTGTAGCTA
Source organism: Conus canariensis (assembly GCA_033310375.1). Classification (NCBI taxonomy): domain Eukaryota; kingdom Metazoa; phylum Mollusca; class Gastropoda; order Neogastropoda; family Conidae; genus Conus; species Conus canariensis. The sequence continues at coordinate 35,961,968 of CM065742.1, forward strand.
AGTGGAAGATTTTCATCATCCAATTCATCGCCAGTATCACTGTCATATTCGTTGATGGCATTGGCAAGTTCTGCTCTCTCTTTTTCTGTTAGATCAAACAGATCGAAGTCATCGGATAAATTGTTGTAAATTTCGTCGTCAGAAAACTGATTGCTGTCTGTGTTTTCTTCATCCTCCATCTTCTCAGTAGGCACTAAACAGTGTGCTCTCATGGTCAAGTCGAGATAAAAATTCGGTTCCAGACACTTTCCCACGCTGAGGAAGTAAGCAGGCATGACTTTTCTAAACATCCCGTGAGTCCCGTTACAAGGCGAAGGCCGCAATGACACGCCAACCATGTGACAGGTGGGCGCAGGTTTCAAGGCATGAACCGCTGCAGCGGGTTGTCGGACGGAAAGGAGTATGTTTCTCTGGACCGCTGAGGTGGTTTTCAGGAATGAAAGGAGAAGATTTGTCAGACCGCTCTAGCGGTTGGCAGGGATGAAAGAGTTAAGTTTGGATGTGCGGCCACTTCCTCTCTTGATGTTCAGATCTGAAAGACCACCTTGGCTTAAGGCTGTGTCAGGCCAATTGACATAGGCTAGAACACCAAGGCTACATCAAAATGTTGTTATGCTCTGCATAGTTATGTGGGGGTTGTCTTCAGTTGTGACAAGCTCCTAGCATAACATTATCAATCTCCAAAATCCCCCAAAGTCGGAGTGTGGCTGCGCACGTGGCGGGGTAATCAAAAACGGTCACACACGTAATGTTCTCATCCCCAGCTGATGCATTTGTACCTTAGTGTTCAAGTATTTTGGCTGCTTGGATGATCCCTGGAGTCTTTTAGCCAGGTTACGACAACAACAACAACAACAACAACAACAACAACAACAACAAGAGATCTGAAAGATGGTCTATGGTATAGTGTCTTTGCTCTTGTTTGTTTATGTGATTCTTTGGGTTTCGTATCACATCAGATCAGCTAAGCTGTAATCCAGTTCTTACTGTTGTCTTGTATGCCAGCATGTCTGCCCTCTCATTTCCTTTAACTAATGGAAAGTTGCGCATTATTTCATGCCAAGTGCACACATATACACACACAGGCACACAAATACATGCACACACAAACACACACATACAACCATGACAGTGGCACAGTGTTAGATCGGCACCCAAGGCATCACCAGCACACTGGGCCAATGCGCAGGTCAGATATCTGCTAAGTCATATCCATGAGACCCTTGTCTTTAATCTTTCTTCTCAGGTGATAAATTATCCATTGTCTGTGAATGCTGCATACTGTGGTCTGATAGCGTAGCAGATGTCATGTGGCATATATGCACTAGTCTGCACACAGCAACACCTTGATGTAAATTAAATGAAGGCAACTGAAGCATCAAGGCTGCTATATGATTTTGCAGAGGCCACTGAGTTTGCAAAGACTTTGGAAGGTATTCTGTCAACAACAGCCCCAGTTCCTCCCCAACTACATCGCCTATCACTACTATCGCAGCAAAAACTGGGTTCCCAAGACAGGGCTCAAGTTTGGCTGTACATTCCGTGAGTGAAAACAGACCACTTGTGTTTTGTTGCCACTGGGGGAGAAAGATAATTCAGTATGCATGTGACTGGGCACAAAATGTTAGATGGATGGTTAGAGGGGTAGATGGAATGATGGTTGGGTGGATGGATAGGTTAATAAAAAAAAAAAAGAAAAGCAATTCAGGGAGGGAAAATGACTCGTCCCAAAAAAAAAAAAAAGAGGGGGGGAGGGGTTAACAATATAATGAGAATAATATTTTTAAAGAAGTTTTTAATCTACACTTTTTTATACATAAAAATGGGTGGGTGTAGGTATGTGCACACTCCTATGTGTGTTGTGTGAACACATGTGCGTTGTTCGTTAAAATTATGTTCCAGGATGTATGCATTTCCAAAGCAGAGGCTGTCAGATCGAAGAAGGCTTGCAGGGTAGCTGTTTATGTTTTTAGTTTTAAGGAGTCTGTATGTGCAGTTAATATGTTACAACTGTTTAGAATTTACTTTCAAGCATTTATAACTCAGTAACAGTAATATTGACTACTCTACTGCTCCTTTACTAGCTGCTGAAAACATGTGGGACATGTACATGTTCTGACCGTACAATGCTTTTAGTGTCTGTCAACAGACAGTCACATGTGGGAAATGTACATGTTCTGACCGTACAATGCTTTTAGTGTCTGTCAACAGACAGTCACATGTGGGAAATGTACATGTTCTGACTGTACAATGCTTTTAGTGTCCATCAACGGTCACATGTGGGACATGTACATGTTCTGACTGTACAATGCTTTTAGTGTCCATCAACAGTCACATATGGGAAATGTACATGTTCTGACTGTACAATGCTTTTAGTGTCCATCAACAGTCACATATGGGAAATGTACATGTTCTGACTGTACAATGCTTTTAGTGTCCATCAACAGTCACATGTGGGACATGTACATGTTCTGACTGTACAATGCTTTTAGTGTCCATCAACAGTCACATATGGGAAATGTACATGTTCTGACTGTACAATGCTTTTAGTGTCCATCAACAGACAGTCACATGTGGGACATGTACATGTTCTGACTGTACAATGCTTTTAGTGTCCATCAACAGACAGTCACATGTGGGACATGTACATGTTCTGACTGTACAGTGCTTTTAGTGTCCATCAACAGACAGTCACATGTGGGAAATGTACATGTTCTGACTGTACAATGCTTTTAGTGTCCATCAACAGACAGTCACATGTGGGAAATGTACATGTTCTGACTGTACAATGCTTTTAGTGTCCATCAACAGACAGTCACATGTGGGAAATGTACATGTTCTGACTGTACAATGCTTTTAGTGTCCATCAACAGTCACATATGGGAAATGTACATGTTCTGACTGTACAATGCTTTTAGTGTCCATCAACAGTCACATGTGGGAAATGTACATGTTCTGACCGTACAATGCTTTTAGTGTCCATCAACAGTCACATGTGGGACATGTACATGTTCTGACAGTACAATGCTTTTAGTGTCCATCAACAGTCACATATGGGAAATGTACATGTTCTGACTGTACAATGCTTTTAGTGTCCATCAACAGTCACATATGGGAAATGTACATGTTCTGACTGTACAATGCTTTTAGTGTCCATCAACAGTCACATGTGGGAAATGTACATGTTCTGACTGTACAATGCTTTTAGTGTCCATCAACAGTCACATGTGGGAAATGTACAAGTTCTGACTGTACAATGCTTTTAGTGTCCATCAACAGACAGTCACATGTGGGACATGTACATGTTCTGACAGTACAATGCTTTTAGTGTCCATCAACAGTCAGTCACATGTGGGAAATGTACATGTTCTGACTGTACAATGCTTTTAGTGTCCATCAACAGTCAGTCACATGTGGGAAATGTACATGTTCTGACTGTACAATGCTTTTAGTGTCCATCAACAGTCACATGTACCAAATGTACATGTTCTGACTGTACAATGCTTTTAGTGTCCATCAAAAGTCACATGTGGGAAATGTACATGTTCTGACTGTACAGTGCTTTTAGTGTCCATCAACAGTCAGTCACATGTGTGAGATGTACATGTTCGGACTGTACAATGCTTTTAGTGTCTGTCAACAGACACATGTGGGAAATGTACATATGTTCTGACTGTACAATGCTTTTAGTGTCCATCAACAGTCGGTCACATGTGGGAAATGTACATGTTCTGACTGTACAGTGCTTTTAGTGTCCATCAACAGTCACATGTGGGAAATGTACATGTTCTGACTGTACAGTGCTTTTAGTGTCCATCAACAGTCGGTCACATGTGGGAAATGTGCATATGTTCTGACTGTACAATGCTTTTAGTGTCCATCAACAGTCGGTCACATGTGGGAAATGTACATGTTCTGACTGTACAATGCTTGTAGTGTCCATCAACAGTCACATGTGGGAAATGTACATGTTCTGACTGTACAATGCTTTTAGTGTCCATCAACAGACAGTCACATGTGGGACATGTACATGTTCTGACTGTACAATGCTTTTAGTGTCCATCAACAGACAGTCACATGTGGGACATGTACATGTTCTGACTGTACAGTGCTTTTAGTGTCCATCAACAGACAGTCACATGTGGGAAATGTACATGTTCTGACTGTACAATGCTTTTAGTGTCCATCAACAGACAGTCACATGTGGGAAATGTACATGTTCTGACTGTACAATGCTTTTAGTGTCCATCAACAGACAGTCACATGTGGGAAATGTACATGTTCTGACAGTACAATGCTTTTAGTGTCCATCAACAGTCACATATGGGAAATGTACATGTTCTGACTGTACAATGCTTTTAGTGTCCATCAACAGTCACATATGGGAAATGTACATGTTCTGACTGTACAATGCTTTTAGTGTCCATCAACAGTCACATGTGGGAAATGTACATGTTCTGACTGTACAATGCTTTTAGTGTCCATCAACAGTCACATGTGGGAAATGTACAAGTTCTGACTGTACAATGCTTTTAGTGTCCATCAACAGACAGTCACATGTGGGACATGTACATGTTCTGACAGTACAATGCTTTTAGTGTCCATCAACAGTCAGTCACATGTGGGAAATGTACATGTTCTGACTGTACAATGCTTTTAGTGTCCATCAACAGTCACATGTAGGAAATGTACATGTTCTGACAGTACAATGCTTTTAGTGTCCATCAACAGACAGTCACATATGTGAAATGTACATGTTCTGACTGTACAATGCTTTTAGTGTCCATCAACAGTCAGTCACATGTGGGAAATGTACATGTTCTGACTGTACAATGCTTTTAGTGTCCATCAACAGTCACATGTACCAAATGTACATGTTCTGACTGTACAATGCTTTTAGTGTCCATCAAAAGTCACATGTGGGAAATGTACATGTTCTGACTGTACAGTGCTTTTAGTGTCCATCAACAGTCAGTCACATGTGTGAGATGTACATGTTCTGACTGTACAATGCTTTTAGTGTCTGTCAACAGACACATGTGGGAAATGTACATATGTTCTGACTGTACAATGCTTTTAGTGTCCATCAACAGTCGGTCACATGTGGGAAATGTACATGTTCTGACTGTACAGTGCTTTTAGTGTCCATCAACAGTCACATGTGGGAAATGTACATGTTCTGACTGTACAGTGCTTTTAGTGTCCATCAACAGACAGTCACATGTGGGAAATGTACATGTTCTGACTGTACAGTGCTTTTAGTGTCCATCAACAGTCACATGTGGGAAATGTACATTTTCTGACAGTACAATGCTTTTAGTGTCCATCAACAGACAGTCACATGTGGGAAATGTACATATGTTCTGACTGTACAATGCTTTTAGTGTCCATCAACAGTCGGTCACATGTGGGAAATGTACATGTTCTGACTGTACAATGCTTGTAGTGTCCATCAACAGTCACATGTGGGAAATGTACATGTTCTGACTGTACAATGCTTTTAGTGTCCATCAACAGACAGTCACATGTGGGAAATGTACATGTTCTGACTGTACAGTGCTTTTAGTGTCCATCAACAGTCACATGTGGGAAATGTACATTTTCTGACAGTACAATGCTTTTAGTGTCCATCAACAGACAGTCACATGTGGGAAATGTACATGTTCTGACTGTACAGTGCTTTTAGTGTCCATCAACAGTCGCATGTAGGAAATGTACATGTTCTGACTGTACAATGCTTTTAGTGTCCATCAACAGTCACATGTGGGAAATGTACATGTTCTGACTGTACAATGCTTTTAGTGTCCATCAACAGTCACATGTGGGAAATGTACATGTTCTGACAGTACAATGCTTTTAGTGTTCATCAACGTCACATGTGGGAAATGTACATGTTCTGACAGTACAATGCTTTTAGTGTCCATCAACGGTCACATGTGGGACATGTACATGTTCTGACTGTACAATGCTTTTAGTGTCCATCAACAGTCACATAAGGGAAATGTACATGTTCTGACTGTACAATGCTTTTAGTGTCCATCAGCAGTCAGTCACATGTGGGAAATGTACATGTTCTGACTGTACAATGCTTTTAGTGTCCATCAACAGTCAGTCACATGTGGGACATGTACATGTTCTGACTGTACAATGCTTTTAGTGTCCATCAACAGTCACATATGGGAAATGTACCTGTTCTGACTGTACAATGCTTTTAGTGTCCATCAACAGTCACATGTGGGAAATGTACATGTTCTGACTGTACAATGCTTTTAGTGTCCATCAACAGTCACATGTGGGAAATGTACATGTTCTGACTGTACAATGCTTTTAGTGTCCATCAACAGTCACATATGGGAAATGTACATGTTCTGACTGTACAATGCTTTTAGTGTCCATCAACAGTCACATGTGGGAAATGTACATGTTCTGACCGTACAATGCTTTTAGTGTCCATCAACGGTCACATGTGGGACATGTACATGTTCTGACAGTACAATGCTTTTAATGTCCATCAACAGTCACATATGGGAAATGTACATGTTCTGACTGTACAATGCTTTTAGTGTCCATCAACAGTCACGTGTGGGAAATGTACATGTTCTGACAGTACAATGCTTTTAGTGTCCATCAACAGTCACATGTGGGAAATGTACAAGTTCTGACTGTACAATGCTTTTAGTGTCCATCAACAGACAGTCACATGTGGGACATGTACATGTTCTGACAGTACAATGCTTTTAGTGTCCATCAACAGTCAGTCACATGTGGGAAATGTACATGTTCTGACTGTACAATGCTTTTAGTGTCCATCAACAGTCAGTCACATGTGGGACATGTACATGTTCTGACTGTACAATGCTTTTAGTGTCCATCAACAGTCACATGTGGGAAATGTACATGTTCTGACAGTACAATGCTTTTAGTGTCCATCAACAGTCAGTCACATGTGGGACATGTACATGTTCTGACTGTACAATGCTTTTAGTGTCCATCAACAGTCACATGTGGGAAATGTACATGTTCTGACAGTACAATGCTTTTAGTGTCCATCAACAGTCAGTCACATGTGGGACATGTACATGTTCTGACTGTACAATGCTTTTAGTGTCCATCAACAGTCACATGTGGGAAATGTACATGTTCTGACAGTACAATGCTTTTAGTGTCCATCAACAGACAGTCACATATGGGAAATGTACATGTTCTGACTGTACAATGCTTTTAGTGTCCATCAACAGTCAGTCACATGTGGGAAATGTACATGTTCTGACTGTACAATGCTTTTAGTGTCCATCAACAGTCACATGTAGGAAATGTACATGTTCTGACTGTACAGTGCTTTTAGTGTCCATCAACAGTCACATGTGGGAAATGTACATGTTCTGACTGTACAATGGTTTTAGTGTCCATCAACAGTCGGTCACATGTTGGAAATGTACATATGTTCTGACTGTACAATGCTTTTAGTGTCCAACAACAGACAGTCACATGTGGGAAATGTACATGTTCTGACTGTACAATGCTTGTAGTGTCCATCAACAGTCACATGTGGGAAATGTACATGTTCTGACTGTACAATGCTTTTAGTGTCCATCAACAGACAGTCACATGTGGGAAATGTACATGTTCTGACTATACAGTGCTTTTAGTGTCCATCCACAGTCACATGTGGGAAATGTACATGTTCTGACAGTACAATGCTTTTAGTGTCCATAAAAAGACAGTCACATGTGGGAAATGTACATGTTCTGACTGTACAATGCTTTTAGTGTCCATCAACAGTCACATGTAGGAAATGTACATGTTCTGACTGTACAATGCTTTTAGTGTCCATCAACAGTCACATGTGGGAAATGTACATGTTCTGACAGTACAATGCTTTTAGTGTTCATCAACGTCACATGTGGGAAATGTACATGTTCTGACAGTACAATGCTTTTAGTGTCCATCAACGGTCACATGTGGGACATGTACATGTTCTGACTGTACAATGCTTTTAGTGTCCATCAACAGTCACATATGGGAAATGTACATGTTCTGACTGTACAATGCTTTTAGTGTCCATCAACAGTCACATATGGGAAATGTACATGTTCTGACTGTACAATGCTTTTAGTGTCCATCAACAGTCACATGTGGGAAATGTACATGTTCTGACTGTACAATGCTTTTAGTGTCCATCAACAGTCACATGTGGGAAATGTACATGTTCTGACTGTACAATGCTTTTAGTGTCCATCAACAGTCACATGTGGGAAATGTACAAGTTCTGACTGTACAATGCTTTTAGTGTCCATCAACAGACAGTCACATGTGGGACATGTACATGTTCTGACAGTACAATGCTTTTAGTGTCCATCAACAGTCAGTCACATGTGGGAAATGTACATGTTCTGACAGTACAATGCTTTTAGTGTCCATCAACAGTCAGTCACATGTGGGACATGTACATGTTCTGACTGTACAATGCTTTTAGTGTCCATCAACAGTCACATGTGGGAAATGTACATGTTCTGACAGTACAATGCTTTTAGTGTCCATCAACAGTCAGTCACATGTGGGACATGTACATGTTCTGACTGTACAATGCTTTTAGTGTCCATCAACAGTCACATGTGGGAAATGTACATGTTCTGACAGTACAATGCTTTTAGTGTCCATCAACAGACAGTCACATATGGGAAATGTACATGTTCTGACTGTACAATGCTTTTAGTGTCCATCAACAGTCAGTCACATGTGGGAAATGTACATGTTCTGACTGTACAATGCTTTTAGTGTCCATCAACAGTCACATGTAGGAAATGTACATGTTCTGACTGTACAGTGCTTTTAGTGTCCATCAACAGTCACATGTGGGAAATGTACATGTTCTGACTGTACAATGGTTTTAGTGTCCATCAACAGTCGGTCACATGTGGGAAATGTACATATGTTCTGACTGTACAATGCTTTTAGTGTCCAACAACAGACAGTCACATGTGGGAAATGTACATGTTCTGACTGTACAATGCTTGTAGTGTCCATCAACAGTCACATGTGGGAAATGTACATGTTCTGACTGTACAATGCTTTTAGTGTCCATCAACAGACAGTCACATGTGGGAAATGTACATGTTCTGACTATACAGTGCTTTTAGTGTCCATCCACAGTCACATGTGGGAAATGTACATGTTCTGACAGTACAATGCTTCATACACCGTTGTGTACAGAAATGGTGCCAGCACATTTTGATCTGGTTTTCCGACCCTTTGTCGCGTATTTGGTGACACAGATGTCAAGACTGGTGACAACTACTAATTAATTCAAACTTAAAGAAACAAAATGTTATACAGCGCTCAAAAACATGCGAGCAGCAAAAACCATGCATGTAACTCACAGTCTGATGTCCTCCGGTAAATCCACTTCAAAGAAAGCTTCACAAGTGTCTTTGTCACAGTGTCACCATGTCCAAGGAAAAATGCACAGCAATGATAAAAATGTCCCCACAGTACTCCTGCACTATGGTCTTACTGAATTCAGTGGTCTTTGCACAGTATTTGTCCAAAAGTCACACTTCGAGTTAATGTCAACAAACAACACACATGTCAGTCTTAGAAAATGATGCACTGCTAGTGTCACAGTGTCAAAGTGTCACACGTGAAACCAGGTGTCACACAAAGGAAACACGGGTGTGGTACACCTTAAAACAATCTTTCTGATTATTACAACACAAATATTCATTGCACTTTTCGCACATCATCGTTGTCTTGCTTTTCTTGAATGGATTGTCACTGTATTTCACACCAGGGTATGTTGACTCATATTGTTTGTGTCACGCGACACATACCACACAGGTGTGATCTTTTCCAACACCTGCCACTGTTTTTCTGGATCAGACTGCCGTTTACTGTTGGCATTGTCGTTTGCAAAACTGACTAGCTTTGAAAGGACTGTACCAGAAAAGAACAGCTGAAAATAATCCACTGCCTTCATTGACGTATCGAGTATGCACACAGGACCGGGGCGCCATTCAAAGTTTTTCCGAGGTGTGCGTGGTTCAGTGAAATCCCCATCTGTCCTGTCAAATCGTGGCCGATTGTAGCTAAGTGGAAGATTTTCATCATCCAATTCATCGCCAGTATCACTGTCATATTCGTTGATGGCATTGGCAAGTTCTGCTCTCTCTTTTTCTGTTAGATCAAACAGATCGAAGTCATCGGATAAATTGTTGTAAATTTCGTCGTCAGAAAACTGATTGCTGTCTGTGTTTTCTTCATCCTCCATCTTCTCAGTAGGCACTAAACAGTGTGCTCTCATGGTCAAGTCGAGATAAAAATTCGGTTCCAGACACTTTCCCACGCTGAGGAAGTAAGCAGGCATGACTTTTCTAAACATCCCGTGAGTCCCGTTACAAGGCGAAGGCCGCAATGACACGCCAACCATGTGACAGGTGGGCGCAGGTTTCAAGGCATGAACCGCTGCAGCGGGTTGTCGGACGGAAAGGAGTATGTTTCTCTGGACCGCTGAGGTGGTTTTCAGGAATGAAAGGAGAAGATTTGTCAGACCGCTCTAGCGGTTGGCAGGGATGAAAGAGTTAAGTTTGGATGTGCGGCCACTTCCTCTCTTGATGTTCAGATCTGAAAGACCACCTTGGCTTAAGGCTGTGTCAGGCCAATTGACATAGGCTAGAACACCAAGGCTACATCAAAATGTTGTTATGCTCTGCATAGTTATGTGGGGGTTGTCTTCAGTTGTGACAAGCTCCTAGCATAACATTATCAATCTCCAAAATCCCCCAAAGTCGGAGTGTGGCTGCGCACGTGGCGGGGTAATCAAAAACGGTCACACACGTAATGTTCTCATCCCCAGCTGATGCATTTGTACCTTAGTGTTCAAGTATTTTGGCTGCTTGGATGATCCCTGGAGTCTTTTAGCCAGGTTACGACAACAACAACAACAACAACAACAACAACAACAACAACAACAAGAGATCTGAAAGATGGTCTATGGTATAGTGTCTTTGCTCTTGTTTGTTTATGTGATTCTTTGGGTTTCGTATCACATCAGATCAGCTAAGCTGTAATCCAGTTCTTACTGTTGTCTTGTATGCCAGCATGTCTGCCCTCTCATTTCCTTTAACTAATGGAAAGTTGCGCATTATTTCATGCCAAGTGCACACATATACACACACAGGCACACAAATACATGCACACACAAACACACACATACAACCATGACAGTGGCACAGTGTTAGATCGGCACCCAAGGCATCACCAGCACACTGGGCCAATGCGCAGGTCAGATATCTGCTAAGTCATATCCATGAGACCCTTGTCTTTAATCTTTCTTCTCAGGTGATAAATTATCCATTGTCTGTGAATGCTGCATACTGTGGTCTGATAGCGTAGCAGATGTCATGTGGCATATATGCACTAGTCTGCACACAGCAACACCTTGATGTAAATTAAATGAAGGCAACTGAAGCATCAAGGCTGCTATATGATTTTGCAGAGGCCACTGAGTTTGCAAAGACTTTGGAAGGTATTCTGTCAACAACAGCCCCAGTTCCTCCCCAACTACATCGCCTATCACTACTATCGCAGCAAAAACTGGGTTCCCAAGACAGGGCTCAAGTTTGGCTGTACATTCCGTGAGTGAAAACAGACCACTTGTGTTTTGTTGCCACTGGGGGAGAAAGATAATTCAGTATGCATGTGACTGGGCACAAAATGTTAGATGGATGGTTAGGGGTAGATGGAATGATGGTTGGGTGGATGGATAGGTTAATAAAAAAAAAAAAGAAAGGCAATTCAGGGAGGGAAAATGACTCGTCCCAAAAAAAAAAAAAAGAGGGGGGAGGGGTTAACAATATAATGAGAATAATATTTTTAAAGAAGTTTTTAATCTACACTTTTTTATACATAAAAATGGGTGGGTGTAGGTATGTGCACACTCCTATGTGTGTTGTGTGAACACATGTGCGTTGTTCGTTAAAATTATGTTCCAGGATGTATGCATTTCCAAAGCAGAGGCTGTCAGATCGAAGAAGGCTTGCAGGGTAGCTGTTTATGTTTTTAGTTTTAAGGAGTCTGTATGTGCAGTTAATATGTTACAACTGTTTAGAATTTACTTTCAAGCATTTATAACTCAGTAACAGTAATATTGACTACTCTACTGCTCCTTTACTAGCTGCTGAAAACATGTGGGACATGTACATGTTCTGACCGTACAATGCTTTTAGTGTCTGTCAACAGACAGTCACATGTGGGAAATGTACATGTTCTGACCGTACAATGCTTTTAGTGTCTGTCAACAGACAGTCACATGTGGGAAATGTACATGTTCTGACTGTACAATGCTTTTAGTGTCCATCAACGGTCACATGTGGGACATGTACATGTTCTGACTGTACAATGCTTTTAGTGTCCATCAACAGTCACATATGGGAAATGTACATGTTCTGACTGTACAATGCTTTTAGTGTCCATCAACAGTCACATATGGGAAATGTACATGTTCTGACGTACAATGCTTAGTGTCCATCAACAGTCACATGTGGACATGTACATGTTCTGACAGTACAATGCTTTTAGTGTCCATCAACAGTCACATATGGGAAATGTACAGTTCTGACTGTACAATGCTTTTAGTGTCCATCAACAGTCACATATGGAAATGTACATGTTCTGACTGTACAATGCTTTTAGTGTCCATCAACAGTCACATGTGGAAATGTACATGTTCTGACTGTACAATGCTTTTAGTGTCCATCAACATCACATTGGGAAATGTACAAGTTCTGACTGTACAATGCTTTTAGTGTCCATCAACAGCAGTCACATGTGGGACAATGTACATGTTCTGACTGTACAATGCTTTTAGTGTCCATCAACAGTCAGTCACATGTGGAAATGTACATGTTCTGACTGTACAATGCTTTATGTCCATCAACAGACAGTCAAGTAGAAATGTACATGTTCTGACGTACAATGCTTTTAGTGTCATCAACAGACAGCAATATGGAAATGTACATGTTCTGACTGTACATGCTTTAGGTCCATCAACATCAGTCACATGTGGAATGTACATGTTCTGACTGTACAATGCTTTAGTGTCATCAACAGTCACATACAAATGTACATGTTTGACTGTACAATGCTTTTAGGTCCATCAAATCACATTGGGAAATGTACATGTTCTGACTGTACAGTGCTTTTAGTGTCCATCAACAGTCATCACATGTGTGATGTCATGTCTGACTGTACAATGCTTTTATGTCTGTCAACAGACACATGTGGGAATGTACATATGTTCTGACGTACAAGTTTTAGTGTCTCAACAGTCGTCACATGTGGAAATGTACATTTGACGTACAGTGCTTTTAGTGTCCATCAACATCACATGTGGAAATGTACATTTCTGACTGTACATGCTTGTAGTGTCCATCAACAGTCACATGTGGAATGTACATGTTCTGACTGTACAATGCTTTTAGTGTCCATCAACAAAGTCACATGTGGAAATTACATGTTCTGACTGTACATGCTTTTAGTGTCCATCAACAGTCACATGTGGGAAATGTACATGTTCTGACGTACAATGCTTTTAGTGTCCATCAACAACGTCACATTGGGAAATGTACAAGTTCTGACTGTACAATGCTTTTGTGTCCATCAACAGTCACATTGGAAATTACATGTTCTGACTGTACATGCTTTAGTGTCCATCAACAGTCACATTGGGAAATGTACATGTTCGACTGTACAATGCTTTTAGTGTCCATCAAACAGTCACATGTGGAAATGTACATGTTCTGACTGTACATGCTTTTAGTGTCCACAACAGTCACATTGGGAAATGTACATGTTCTGACGTACAATGTTTTAGTGTCCATCAACAGCTCACATGTGGGAAATGTACAAGTTCGACTGTACAATGCTTTTAGTGTCCATCAACAGTCACATGTGGACTGTACATTTTCTGACTGTACAATGCTTTTAGTGCCATCAACATCGTCACATGTGGAAATGTACATGTTCTGATGTACATGCTTTAGTGTCCATCAACGACATCACATTGGAATGTACATGTTCTGCTTACATGCTTTTAGTGTCCATCAACATCATCAATGTGTGAGATGTACATGTCTGACTGTACAATGCTTTAGTGTCTTCAACATCACATGTGGAAATGTACATAGTTCTGACTGTACAATGCTTTTAGTGTCCATCAACATCCAGTGGGAATGTACTATGTTCTGACTGTACAATGCTTTTAGTGTCCATCAACAGTCACATGTGGGAAATGTACAAGTTCTGACTGTACAATGCTTTAGTGTCCATCAACAGACAGTCACATGTGGGAATGTACATGTTCTGACGTACAATGCTTTTAGTGTCCATCAACATCAGTCACATGTGGGAAATGTACATGTTCTGACTGTACAATGCTTTTAGTGTCCATCAACAGTCGTCACATGTGGGAATGTACAGTTCTGACTGTACAATGCTTTTAGTGTCCATCAACAGTCACATGTGGAAATGTACAGTTCTGACGTACAATGCTTTTAGTGTCCATCAACTCGTCACATGTGGAAATGTACATGTTCTGACTGTACAATGCTTTTAGTGTCCATCAACAGTCACATATGGAAATGTACATGTTCTGACTGTACAATGCTTTAGTGTCCATCAACATCACATATGGAAATGTACATGTTCTGACTGTACAATGCTTTTAGTGTCCATCAACAGTCACATGTGGGAAATGTACATGTTCTGACTGTACAATGCTTTTAGTGTCCATCAACAGTCACATATGGGAAATGTACATGTTCTGACTCTACAGTGCTTTTAGTGTCCATCAACATCAGTCCATGTGGATGTACATGTTCTGACTGTACAATGCTTTTAGTGTCTTCAACAGTCACATGTGGGAAATGTACATATGTTCTGACTGTACAATGCTTTTAGTTTCCATCAACAGTCGGTCACATGTGGAAATGTACATGTTTGACTGTACAGTGCTTTAGTGTCCATCAACAGTCACATGTGGGAAATGTACATGTTCTGACTGTACAATGCTTTTAGTGTCCATCAACAGTCGTCACATGTGGGAAATGTACATGTTCTGACTGTACAGTGCTTTTAGTGTCCATCAACAGTCACATGTGGAAATGTACATGTTCTGACTGTACAATGCTTTTAGTGTCC
Source organism: Conus canariensis (assembly GCA_033310375.1). Classification (NCBI taxonomy): domain Eukaryota; kingdom Metazoa; phylum Mollusca; class Gastropoda; order Neogastropoda; family Conidae; genus Conus; species Conus canariensis. The sequence continues at coordinate 35,977,163 of CM065742.1, forward strand.
ATCAACAGTCGTCACATGTGGGAAATGTACATTTCTGACTGTACAATGCTTTTAGTGTCCATCAACAGTCGTCACATGGGAAATGTACATGTTCTGACTGTACAATGCTTTAGTGTCCATCAACAGTCACATATGGAAATGTACATGTTCTGACTGTACAATGCTTTTAGTGTCCATCAACAGTCACATGTGGGAAATGTACATGTTCTGACTGTACAATGCTTTTAGTGTCCATCAACAGTCACATATGGGAAATGTACATGTTCTGACTGTACAATGCTTTTAGTGTCCATCAACAGTCACATTTGGGAAATGTACATGTTCTGACTGTACAATGCTTTTAGTGTCCATCAACAGTCACATGTGGGAAATGTACATGTTCTGACTGTACAATGCTTTTAGTGTCCATCAACAGTCACATATGGGAAATGTACATGTTCTGACTGTACAATGCTTTTAGTGTCCATCAACAGTCACATGTGGGAAATGTACATGTTCTGACAGTACAATGCTTTTAGTGTCCATCAACGGTCACATGTGGGAAATGTACATGTTCTGACTGTACAATGCTTTTAGTGTCCATCAACAGTCACATATGGGAAATGTACATGTTCTGACTGTACAATGCTTTTAGTGTCCATCAACAGTCACATGTGGGAAATGTACATGTTCTGACTGTACAATGCTTTTAGTGTCCATCAACAGTCACATGTGGGAAATGTACATGTTCTGACTGTACAATGCTTTTAGTGTCCATCAACAGTCACATGTGGGAAATGTACAAGTTCTGACTGTACAATGCTTTTAGTGTCCATCAACAGACAGTCACATGTGGGACATGTACATGTTCTGACTGTACAATGCTTTTAGTGTCCATCAACAGTCAGTCACATGTGGGAAATGTACATGTTCTGACTGTACAATGCTTTTAGTGTCCATCAACAGACAGTCACATATGGGAAATGTACATGTTCTGACTGTACAGTGCTTTTAGTGTCCATCATCAGTCAGTCACATGTGTGAGATGTACATGTTCTGACTGTACAATGCTTTTAGTGTCTGTCAACAGTCACATGTGGGAAATGTACATATGTTCTGACTGTACAATGCTTTTAGTGTCCATCAACAGTCGGTCACATGTGGGAAATGTACATGTTCTGACTGTACAGTGCTTTTAGTGTCCATCAACAGTCACATGTGGGAAATGTACATGTTCTGACAGTACAATGCTTTTAGTGTCCATCAACAGTCGGTGACATGTGGGAAATGTACATATGTTCTGACTGTACAATGCTTTTAGTGTCCATCAACAGTCGGTCACATGTGGGAAATGTACATGTTCTGACTGTACAATGCTTGTAGTGTCCATCAACAGTCACATGTGGGAAATGTACATGTTCTGACTGTACAATGCTTTCAGTGTCCATCGACAGACAGTCACATGTGGGAAATGTACATGTTCTGACTGTACAATGCTTTTAGTGTCCATCAACAGTCACATGTGGGAAATGTACATGTTCTGACTGTACAATGCTTTTAGTGTCCATCAACAGTCACATGTGGGAAATGTACATGTTCTGACAGTACAATGCTTTTAGTGTCCATCAACAGTCACATGTGGGAAATGTACATGTTCTGACAGTACAATGCTTTTAGTGTTCATCAACGTCACATGTGGGAAATGTACATGTTCTGACAGTACAACCCTCCGGGGGTTGCAACCTTGCCGTGGTCGGAGGGCTTGCGTGGTCCAGTGATCTTTTAGGCTTTGCTGACGGGGGCATCAATACTCGACTAGATGGTTAGTTGTTGTCAATGCTTCTAGGCCTGTATAGCCAAGCTGCTGACTGGCCAAGCATTACGTGGTAGGAATTGATGCCCCTGGTAGGGTCTCCCATGTCAGAAAGGTTAGGAGTGAGGGCCCAGACAAATAGTAACCCACCTTTTTCCTATTCTGTCTTCTGCCTTTCTTAACGGTTCTTTTCTTTCTTCATCTCCCTTTCAAGCCTTCTTTTGCACACTCTTTTTCTCTCTGTGGTCTTCTTAAGATCCGCCGCGTTTGCCGTGCGGTGCGACCTGTGACGGAGGGGGATGAGATCCTGGTGATTGAGAGGGCCAACGCCCTCAACACATCACTTTGGCTCGGACCTCTCCTAGACAGGAGGTACACTCTGGCCCAGGTGTATCAATCGGCTTCCCCTTCGTGGGGCTGGGTCAAGACAGGCAGTTCTCCGACTGGCCAAGGTAACCCCTGCAGTGCTCAGCTCTCTGTTCCCGGGAGTTGGGCATGATCAGGGGGGATAGGGTCAGTAGGCTTCTGTTTGTCGTATATCTCTCCTGAAGCCTGGAAGGGGTCAAGACAATGAGTTCTTGGCCCTGGCCCCTTAGTTGGACTCCATGGTGGGTGGGTAAGGGAGAGATGAAATTTCTAAACATAAATCATGGCTTTATCCAAAATCACACCCCCCATAAAGAAGAGGAAGGCAGTGGACCCCATTTCTAGTCATAACGATTCCGACAGTGACTCGGATATGGAGACGAGACAGAGGACAGGTTTTGGGGCTTCCTGGCTTGTAGTTGAAGGGACAGAGCAGGAAAAGCCTATTTCTGCTCTGAGTCCTTTTGCTATTCAGAAGGGCTTTCAGGGTCTAGCAGGTGACCCTCAGTCAGTGAAAAGGCTACGGAATGGCACTTTCCTCGTCCAGTGCAGATCACAGAGGCAATCGGAGCAGCTGCTGAGGGCAACAAAACTCGTGGACAGAGAGATCCGGGTGACCCCCCATAAGCAGTTAAATTCGACCAAAGGGTTTATCCGGTGCCTGGATTTGAAAGGTGTCTCGGAAGCGGAGATCAAGACAGAACTTGCGTCCCAAGGTGTGACAGAGGTGCATAGGGTGACAGTCAAAAAAGGTGCAGAAAGAGTGCCCACCAACACCCTCTTTCTGACATTCTGCAACCCTGTGCTGCCTACGGTCATTAAAGTCGGGTACTTAAATGTACGTGTCCAACTGTATGTCCCATCCCCGTTGAGGTGTTTCAAATGCCAGAAGTTTGGACATGTCAGAGACCGCTGTTCTGGGCAGGAGGTGTGTGGTTTGTTGCAAGGCAACCCATGATGGGCCGTGTAAAGACCCGGCTCATTGTGCGAACTGCGGTGGCGACCACCCCTCCTCTTCACGCAACTGCCCTGTTTGGGTTCAGGAGTCCACCATCCAAAGAGTGAAGACTGAAAAGAAAATTTCGTTTTTTGAGGCCCGCAAACAGGTTGTTGGCAGTCAGACGTCAACAGTGTCTTCTTATGCTTCCGTTACAAAGAAAGTTTCCACCCGTTCAGTCTGCTGCCAGACTGACAATTTTACTTTCACCAAGACATTGCAAGAAAGACCGTTAAGCTCTGGTGGAAGCAAGTCCACCGCCTCCCAACCCAAAGTGGGTGCCCCTGGTGGAGGCAAAAAATCCGCCACCCCTCAGACTGCCCAGCAGTCTACTCCATCTGCTGCTGGGCAGATGAAAAAGCCAGGCCTCCCGCCTCGAACTTCCTCGAGCAGTGCCCGTGCGGGCAAGGGAGTTCAACCAAGTGTGGAGATGGTGGAGATGAGGAAGAAACCTCCACCATCTCCAAAATCCAGACCTTCTTCACCTGTGGGCAAGTCTGCCAGCAGGTCTGAAGACCCAAACAGTCCAGTGAAACTAAGCATGGACACTAAAAGCATTGTACAGTCAGAACATGTACATTTCCCATATGTGACCGTTGATGGACACTAAAAGCATTGTACTGTCAGACATGTACATGTCCCACATGTGGGAAATGTACATATGTTCTGACTGTACAATGCTTTTAGTGTCCATCAACAGTCGGTCACATGTGGGAAATGTACATGTTCTGACTGTACAATGCTTTTAGTGTCCATCAACAGTCACATATGGGAAATGTACATGTTCTGACTGTACAATGCTTTTAGTGTCCATCAACAGTCACATATGGGAAATGTACATGTTCTGACTGTACAATGCTTTTAGTGTCCATCAACAGTCACATGTGGGAAATGTACATGTTCTGACTGTACAATGCTTTTAGTGTCCATCAACAGACAGTCACATGTGGGACATGTACATGTTCTGACTGTACAGTGCTTTTAGTGTCCATCAACAGTCAGTCACATGTGTGAGATGTACATGTTCTGACTGTACAATGCTTTTAGTGTCTGTCAACAGTCACATGTGGGAAATGTACATATGTTCTGACTGTACAATGCTTTTAGTGTCCATCAACAGTCGGTCACATGTGGGAAATGTACATGTTTTGACTGTACAGTGCTTTTAGTGTCCATCAACAGTCACATGTGGGAAATGTACATGTTCTGACTGTACAATGCTTTTAGTGTCCATCAACAGACAGTCACATGTGGGAAATGTACATATGTTCTGACTGTACAATGCTTTTAGTGTCCATCAACAGTCGGTCACATGTGGGAAATGTACATGTTCTGACTGTACAATGCTTTTAGTGTCCATCAACAGTCACATATGGGAAATCTACATGTTCTGACTGTACAATGCTTTTAGTGTCCATCAACAGTCACATTTGGGAAATGTACATGTTCTGACTGTACAATGCTTTTAGTGTCCATCAACAGTCACATGTGGGAAATGTACATGTTCTGACTGTACAATGCTTTTAGTGTCCATCAACAGTCACATATGGGAAATGTACATGTTCTGACTGTACAATGCTTTTAGTGTCCATCAACAGTCACATGTGGGAAATGTACATGTTCTGACAGTACAATGCTTTTAGTGTCCATCAACGGTCACATGTGGGACATGTACATGTCTGACAGTACAATGCTTTTAGTGTCCATCAACGGTCACATATGGGAAATGTACATGTTCTGACTGTACAATGCTTTTAGTGTCCATCAACAGTCACATATGGGAAATGTACATGTTCTGACTGTACAATGCTTTTAGTGTCCATCAACAGTCACATGTGGGAAATGTACATGTTCTGACTGTACAATGCTTTTAGTGTCCATCAACAGTCACATGTGGGAAATGTACAAGTTCTGACTGTACAATGCTTTTAGTGTCCATCAACAGACAGTCACATGTGGGACATGTACATTTTCTGACTGTACAATGCTTTTAGTGTCCATCAACAGTCAGTCACATGTGGGAAATGTACATGTTCTGACTGTACAATGCTTTTAGTGTCCATCAACAGACAGTCACATATGGGAAATGTACATGTTCTGACTGTACAGTGCTTTTAGTGTCCATCAACAGTCAGTCACATGTGTGAGATGTACATGTTCTGACTGTACAATGCTTTTAGTGTCCATCAACAGTCACATGTGGGAAATGTACATGTTCTGACTGTACAATGCTTTTAGTGTCCATCAGCAGTCGGTCACATGTGGGAAATGTACATATGTTCTGACTGTACAATGCTTTTAGTGTCCATCAACAGTCGGTCACATGTGGGAAATGTACATGTTCTGACTGTACAATGCTTTTAGTGTCCATCAACAGTCACATATGGGAAATCTACATGTTCTGACTGTACAATGCTTTTAGTGTCCATCAACAGTCACATTTGGGAAATGTACATGTTCTGACTGTACAATGCTTTTAGTGTCCATCAACAGTCACATGTGGGAAATGTACATGTTCTGACTGTACAATGCTTTTAGTGTCCATCAACAGTCACATATGGGAAATGTACATGTTCTGACTGTACAATGCTTTTAGTGTCCATCAACAGTCACATGTGGGAAATGTACATGTTCTGACAGTACAATGCTTTTAGTGTCCATCAACGGTCACATGTGGGAAATGTACATGTTCTGACTGTACAATGCTTTTAGTGTCCATCAACAGTCACATATGGGAAATGTACATGTTCTGACTGTACAATGCTTTTAGTGTCCATCAACAGTCACATGTGGGAAATGTACATGTTCTGACTGTACAATGCTTTAGTGTCCATCAACAGTCACATGTGGGAAATGTACATGTTCTGACTGTACAATGCTTTTAGTGTCCATCAACAGTCACATTGGGAAATGTACATGTTCTGACTGTACAATGCTTTTAGTGTCCATCAACAGTCACATTGGGAAATGTACATGTTCTGACTGTACAATGCTTTTAGTGTCCATCAACAGTCACACATGGGAAATGTACATGTTCTGACTGTACAATGCTTTTAGTGTCCATCAACAGTCACATGTGGGAAATGTACATGTTCTGACTGTACAATGCTTTTAGTGTCCATCAACAGTCACATGTGGGAAATGTACATGTTCTGACTGTACAATGCTTTTAGTGTCCATCAACAGCAGTCACATGTGGGAAATGTACATGTTCTGACTGTACAATGCTTTTAGTGTCCATCAACAGTCACATGTGGGAATGTACATGTTCTGACTGTACAATGCTTTTAGTGTCCATCAACCAGTCACATGTGGGAAATGTACATGTTCTGACTGTACAATGCTTTTAGTGTCCATCAACAGTCACATGTGGGAAATGTACATGTTCTGACTGTACAATGCTTTTAGTGTCCATCAACAGTCACATGTGGGAAATGTACATGTTCTGACTGTACAATGCTTTTAGTGTCCATCAACAGTCGTCACATGTGGGAAATGTACATGTTCTGACTGTACAATGCTTTTAGTGTCCATCAACAGTTCACATGTGGGAAATGTACATGTTCTGACTGTACAATGCTTTTAGTGTCCATCAACAGCGTCACATGTGGGAAATGTACATGTTCTGACTGTACAATGCTTTTAGTGTCCATCAACAGTCACATGTGGGAAATGTACATGTTCTGACTGTACAATGCTTTTAGTGTCCATCAAGTAAAAGGTCACATGTGGACATGTTAACAGTTCATGGAATGTACAGTGCATTTTAGTGTCCATCAACAGTCAGTCACATGTGTGAGATGTACATGTTCTGACTGTACAATGCTTTTAGTGTCCTGTCAACAGTCACATGTGGGAAATGTACATATGTTCTGACTGTACAATGCTTTTAGTGTCCATCAACAGTCGGTCACATGTGGGAAATGTACAGTTTTGACTGTACAAGTGCTTTTAGTGTCCATCAACAGTCACATGTGGGAAATGTAACATGTTCTGACTGTACAATGCTTTTAGTGTCCATCAACAGACAGTTCACATGTGGGAAATGTACATATGTTCTGACTGTACAATGCTTTTAGTGTCCATCAACAGTCGGTCACATGTGGGAAATGTACATGTTCTGACTGTACAATGCTTTTAGTGTCCTCAACAGTCACATTGGGAAATCTACATGTTCTGACTGTACAATGCTTTTAGTGTCCATCAACAGTCACATTTGGGAAATGTACATTGTTCTGACTGTACAATGCTTTTAGTGTCCATCAACAGTCACATGTGGGAAATGTACATGTTCTGACTGTACAATGCTTTTAGTGTCCATCAACAGTCACATATGGGAATGTACATGTTCTGACTGTACAATGCTTTTAGTGTCCATCAACAGTCATCACATGTGGGAAATGTACATGTTCTGACAGTACAATGCTTTTAGTGTCCATCAACGTGTCACATGTGGGACATGTACATGTCTGACTGTACAATGCTTTTAGTGTCCATCAACGGTCACATATGGGAAATGTACATGTTCTGACTGTACAATGCTTTTAGTGTCCATCAACAGTCACATATGGGAAATGTACATGTTCTGACTGTACAATGCTTTTAGTGTCCATCAACAGTCACATGTGGGAAATGTACATGTTCTGACTGTACAATGCTTTTAGTGTCCATCAACAGTCACATGTGGGAAATGTACAAGTTCTGACTGTACAATGCTTTTAGTGTCCATCAACAGACAGTCACATGTGGGACATGTACATTTTCTGACTGTACAATGCTTTTAGTGTCCATCAACAGTCAGTCACATGTGGGAAATGTACATGTTCTGACTGTACAATGCTTTTTTTGTGTCCATCAACAGACAGTCACATATGGGAAATGTACATGTTCTGACTGTACAGTGCTTTTAGTGTCCATCAACAGTCAGTCACATGTGTGAGATGTACATGTTCTGGACTGTACAATGCTTTTAGTGTCCATCAACAGTCACATGTGGGAAATGTACATGTTCTGACTGTACAATGCTTTTAGTGTCCATCAGCAGTCGGTCACATGTGGGAAATGTACATATGTTCTGACTGTACAATGCTTTTAGTGTCCATCAACAGTCGGTCACATGTGGGAAATGTACATGTTCTGACTGTACAATGCTTTTAGTGTCCATCAACAGTCACATATGGGAAATCTACATGTTCTGACTGTACAATGCTTTTAGTGTCCATCAACAGTCACATTTGGGAAATGTACATGTTCTGACTGTACAATGCTTTTAGTGTCCATCAACAGTCACATGTGGGAAATGTACATGTTCTGACTGTACAATGCTTTTAGTGTCCATCAACAGTCACATATGGGGAAATGTACATGTTCTGACTGTACAATGCTTTTAGTGTCCATCAACAGTCACATGTGGGAAATGTACATGTTCTGACAGTACAATGCTTTTAGTGTCCATCAACGGTCACATGTGGGAAATGTACATGTTCTGACTGTACAATGCTTTTAGTGTCCATCAACAGTCACATATGGGAAATGTACATGTTCGACTGTACAATGCTTTTAGTGTCCATCAACAGTCACATGTGGGAAATGTACAAGTTCTGACTGTACAATGCTTTTAGTGTCCATCAACAGTCACATGTGGGAAATGTACAAGTTCTGACTGTACAATGCTTTTAGTGTCCATCAACAGACAGTCACATGTGGGACATGTACATGTTCTGACTGTACAATGCTTTTAGTGTCCATCAACAGACAGTCACATATGGGAAATGTACATGTTCTGACTGTACAGTGCTTTTAGTGTCCATCAACAGTCAGTCACATGTGTGAGATGTACATGTTCTGACTGTACAATGCTTTTTAGTGTCTGTCAACAGTCACATGTGGGAAATGTACATATGTTCTGACTGTACAATGCTTTTAGGGGTCCATCAACAGTCACATGTGGGAAATGTACATATGTTCTGACTGTACAATGCTTTTTAGTGTCCATCAACAGTCACATGTGGGAAATGTACAAGTTCTGACTGTACAATGCTTTTAGTGTCCATCAACAGACAGTCACATGTGGGACATGTACATGTTCTGACAGTACAATGCTTTTAGTGTCCATCAACAGTCAGTCACATGTGTGAGATGTACATGTTCTGACTGTACAATGCTTTTAGTGTCTGTCAACAGTCACATGTGGGAAATGTACATATGTTCTGACTGTACAATGCTTTTAGTTTCCATCAACAGTCGGTCACATGTGGGAAATGTACATGTTCTGACTGTACAGTGCTTTTAGTGTCCATCAACAGTCACATGTGGGAAATGTACATGTTCTGACTGTACAATGCTTTTAGTGTCCATCAACAGTCGGTCACATGTGGGAAATGTACATGTTCTGACTGTACAGTGCTTTTAGTGTCCATCAACAGTCACATGTGGGAAATGTACATGTTCTGACTGTACAATGCTTTTAGTGTCCATCAACAGTCGGTCACATGTGGGAAATGTACATATGTTCTGACTGTACAATGCTTTTAGTGTCCATCAACAGTCGGTCACATGTGGGAAATGTACATATGTTCTGACTGTACAATGCTTTTAGTGTCCATCAACAGTCACATATGGGAAATGTACATGTTCTGACTGTACAATGCTTTTAGTGTCCATCAACAGTCACATATGGGAATGTACATGTTCTGACTGTACAATGCTTTTAGTGTCCATCAACAGTCACATATGGGAAATGTACATGTTCTGACTGTACAATGCTTTTAGTGTCCATCAACAGTCACATATGGGAAATGTACATGTTCTGACTGTACAATGCTTTTAGTGTCCATCAACAGTCACATTTGGGAAATGTACATGTTCTGACTGTACAATGCTTTTAGTGTCCATCAACAGTCACATGTGGGAAATGTACATGTTCTGACTGTACAATGCTTTTAGTGTCCATCAACAGTCACATGTGGGAAATGTACATGTTCTGACAGTACAATGCTTTTAGTGTCCATCAACGGTCACATGTGGGAAATGTACATGTTCTGACAGTACAATGCTTTTAGTGTCCATCAACGGTCACATATGGGAAATGTAATGTTCTGACTGTACAATGCTTTTAGTGTCCATCAACAGTCACATATGGGAAATGTACATGTTCTGACTGTACAATGCTTTTAGTGTCCATCAACAGTCACATGTGGGAAATGTACATGTTCTGACTGTACAATGCTTTTAGTGTCCATCAACAGTCACATGTGGGAAATGTACAAGTTCTGACTGTACAATGCTTTTAGTGTCCATCAACAGACAGTCACATGTGGGAACATGTACATGTTCTGACTGTACAATGCTTTTAGTGTCCATCAACAGTCAGTCACATGTGGGAAATGTACATGTTCTGACTGTACAATGCTTTTAGTGTCCATCAACAGACAGTCACATATGGGAAATGTACATGTTCTGACTGTACAGTGCTTTTAGTGTCCATCATCAGTCAGTCACATGTGTGAGATGTACATGTTCTGACTGTACAATGCTTTTAGTGTCTGTCAACAGTCACATGTGGGAATTGTACATATGTTCTGACTGTACAATGCTTTTAGTGTCCATCAACAGTCGGTCACATGTGGGAAATGTACATGTTCTGACTGTACAGTGCTTTTAGTGTCCATCAACAGTCACATGTGGGAAATGTACATGTTACTGACAGTAAAATGCTTTTAGTGTCCATCAAACAGTCGGTGACATGTGGGAAATGTACATATGTTCTGACTGTAACAATCTTTTAGTGTCCATCAACAGTCCGGTCACATGTGGGAATGTACATGTTCTGACTGTCAATGCTTGTGCAGTGTCCATCAACAGTCACATGTGGGAAATGTACATGTTCTGACTGTACAATGCTTTCTAGTGTCCATCGACAGACAGGTCACATGTGGGAAATGTACATGTTCTGACTGTACAATGCTTTTTAGTGTCCATCAACAGTCACATGTGGGAAATGTACATGTTCTGACTGTACAATGCTTTTAGTGTCCATCAAACAGTCACATGTGGGGAAATGTACATGTTCTGACAGTACAATGCTTTTAGTGTCCATCAACAGTCACATGTGGGAAATGTACATGTTCTGACAGTACAATGCTTTTAGTGTTCATCAACGTCACATGTGGGAAATGTACATGTTCTGACAGTACAACCCTCCGGGGGTTGCAACCTTGCCGTGGTCGGAGGGCTTGCGTGGTCCAGTGATCTTTTAGGCTTTGCTGACGGGGGCATCAATACTCGACTAGATGGTTAGTTGTTGTCAATGCTTCTAGGCCTGTATAGCCAAGCTGCTGACTGGCCAAGCATTACGTGGTAGGAATTGATGCCCCTGGTAGGGTCTCCCATGTCAGAAAGGTTAGGAGTGAGGGCCCAGACAAATAGTAACCCACCTTTTTCCTATTCTGTCTTCTGCCTTTCTTAACGGTTCTTTTCTTTCTTCATCTCCCTTTCAAGCCTTCTTTTGCACACTCTTTTTCTCTCTGTGGTCTTCTTAAGATCCGCCGCGTTTGCCGTGCGGTGCGACCTGTGACGGAGGGGGATGAGATCCTGGTGATTGAGAGGGCCAACGCCCTCAACACATCACTTTGGCTCGGACCTCTCCTAGACAGGAGGTACACTCTGGCCCAGGTGTATCAATCGGCTTCCCCTTCGTGGGGCTGGGTCAAGACAGGCAGTTCTCCGACTGGCCAAGGTAACCCCTGCAGTGCTCAGCTCTCTGTTCCCGGGAGTTGGGCATGATCAGGGGGGATAGGGTCAGTAGGCTTCTGTTTGTCGTATATCTCTCCTGAAGCCTGGAAGGGGTCAAGACAATGAGTTCTTGGCCCTGGCCCCTTAGTTGGACTCCATGGTGGGTGGGTAAGGGAGAGATGAAATTTCTAAACATAAATCATGGCTTTATCCAAAATCACACCCCCCATAAAGAAGAGGAAGGCAGTGGACCCCATTTCTAGTCATAACGATTCCGACAGTGACTCGGATATGGAGACGAGACAGAGGACAGGTTTTGGGGCTTCCTGGCTTGTAGTTGAAGGGACAGAGCAGGAAAAGCCTATTTCTGCTCTGAGTCCTTTTGCTATTCAGAAGGGCTTTCAGGGTCTAGCAGGTGACCCTCAGTCAGTGAAAAGGCTACGGAATGGCACTTTCCTCGTCCAGTGCAGATCACAGAGGCAATCGGAGCAGCTGCTGAGGGCAACAAAACTCGTGGACAGAGAGATCCGGGTGACCCCCCATAAGCAGTTAAATTCGACCAAAGGGTTTATCCGGTGCCTGGATTTGAAAGGTGTCTCGGAAGCGGAGATCAAGACAGAACTTGCGTCCCAAGGTGTGACAGAGGTGCATAGGGTGACAGTCAAAAAAGGTGCAGAAAGAGTGCCCACCAACACCCTCTTTCTGACATTCTGCAACCCTGTGCTGCCTACGGTCATTAAAGTCGGGTACTTAAATGTACGTGTCCAACTGTATGTCCCATCCCCGTTGAGGTGTTTCAAATGCCAGAAGTTTGGACATGTCAGAGACCGCTGTTCTGGGCAGGAGGTGTGTGGTGTTTGTTGCAAGGCAACCCATGATGGGCCGTGTAAAGACCCGGCTCATTGTGCGAACTGCGGTGGCGACCACCCCTCCTCTTCACGCAACTGCCCTGTTTGGGTTCAGGAGTCCACCATCCAAAGAGTGAAGACTGAAAAGAAAATTTCGTTTTTTGAGGCCCGCAAACAGGTTGTTGGCAGTCAGACGTCAACAGTGTCTTCTTATGCTTCCGTTACAAAGAAAGTTTCCACCCGTTCAGTCTGCTGCCAGACTGACAATTTTACTTTCACCAAGACATTGCAAGAAAGACCGTTAAGCTCTGGTGGAAGCAAGTCCACCGCCTCCCAACCCAAAGTGGGTGCCCCTGGTGGAGGCAAAAAATCCGCCACCCCTCAGACTGCCCAGCAGTCTACTCCATCTGCTGCTGGGCAGATGAAAAAGCCAGGCCTCCCGCCTCGAACTTCCTCGAGCAGTGCCCGTGCGGGCAAGGGAGTTCAACCAAGTGTGGAGATGGTGGAGATGAGGAAGAAACCTCCACCATCTCCAAAATCCAGACCTTCTTCACCTGTGGGCAAGTCTGCCAGCAGGTCTGAAGACCCAAACAGTCCAGTGAAACTAAGCAATAAATTTGCTCCACTGAACGCAGACGATGATGAGGAGATGACCTGACTTCTCTCCTGTTCATCCTCTGCACCATGGATAGTAGTAAACTAATCCATTGGAATATCCGTGGCCTAAATTCAAATTTTGAGGAGCTGCAACTTCTGTGTCAAACTGTAAAACCTTCCGTCGTGGCTCTTCAGGAAACTAAAATTCAAAGCCAGAAGACCTTCACTCTTTCTGGCTTTAATATTCTTTCTAAACCTGCACAACCATCCACATTGGGACTGTCAGGTGGTGTTGCCCTTCTTTTACATAAAACTTTGCTGTTTAGTCCTGTCACTCTGATTACCCCCCTTCAGGCTGTAGCTGCGAGAGTCACTCTCCATAAAACTATAACAATTTGTTCACTTTATCTGCCACCTTCTGTCCCGGTTTGTCGTCGGGACCTTTTCAGTCTGATCGGAGAACTTCCTCGACCTTTTTTGCTGTTGGGTGACTTTAATGGTCACAATCCTCTTTGGGGTAGTGTCAGTTCGTCATCCAGAGGTCTGCTTCTTGAGGATGTCCTTTCAGACTTTGATTTGTGTTGTCTGAACGATGGAGCTCCAACTTACCTCCACTCTTCCACAGGTTCACTTTCGTGTTTAGATTTGTCGATTTGTGACCCCTCGCTGGTCCTGGACTATGAGTGGTCTGTCCATGACGATCTACACGGAAGTGACCATTTCCCTGTTCTTTTAAAACCTGTATTAACTGAGAGCGCTTCTGTCTCACAACATTTTAATTATAAGAAGGCCAACTGGGATCTCTTTGTAACCAATATTTCAAAAGAATTCCAGGAAGTTGATTTTCTTCAGAGTCCAGACCCAGCAGAATCTCTGACCAATACTGTGATAAACTGTGCTAAAACCTGTATTCCAATGTCTTCCGACAAACTCCAAATGCCCAAAACACCCTGGTTTAATTCAGACTGCCAACAAATTTCAAAAGTTCGCAAACGGGCTCAGCGTCGGGTATACCAACGACCTTCAGGTCCCAACGCTCGAGCCCATCAGAAACTCCGCGCCAAATCGAGACACACTTTCAAAATCAGTAAACGTCAGTCTTGGAGAAACTTCTGCTCCGGGCTGACATCAAAAACTTCAAAGAAAAAAGTCTGGAACATCATCAGAAAAATCAAAGGGAAAAACACCAACCCCTCCATTCATCACTTGAAACTTGCCGATGCTCTGGTCACTGACAAACAAGCTGTTGCCAATCTGTTGGCTTCCACCATCCAACAGAACTCCTCATCTTCAAATAAATCTGCAGCATTTTTAAAAAACAAACAACTCAGAGAGAAATCTTTATACAATTTCACATCAGACAACTCTGAAGCCTACAATCTCCCTTTTTCAATCAATGAACTGAAAACAGCTTTACAAACCTGCACTGATTCTGCCCCTGGTCTGGATGATATTCATTATCAGGTTTTGAAACATTTTCCAGAAAGCTGTCTCCAGACTCTTCTTAAAGTATACAACCATATCTGGACCACAGGGTGCTTTCCGCCCTCCTGGCGGAAAGCCCTGATCATTCCAATTCCAAAGCCTGGAAAGGACCTTACCAACCCTTCCAACTATCGTCCAATAGCTCTGACTAGCTGCCTCTGTAAGTTGATGGAGAAGATGGTCAACTCCCGTCTGATGTGGAAGCTGGAAACCGATGGCCTTTTGGCCAGTCAACAGTGCGGGTTCCGGAAATACCACTCGACAGTCGACCATCTAATCCGTCTGGAAACCACCATCCGCAATGCCTTTGTCAATAAACAGCATGTGGTCGCTATCTTTTTCGACCTCGAAAAAGCGTATGACACCACATGGAAATCAGGAATTCTTCTGGACTTGCACAGACTTGGTTTCCGTGGTCAGCTGCCTCTGTTCATACAGAACTTTTTGGCTGATCGACAGTTCCAGGTGCGTGTTGGCACCACACTCTCTGACATCCATGGGCAGGAGTTGGGTGTCTCTCAAGGGAGCATCCTTTCTCCTGCTCTTTTCAGCATTAAAATCAACGACATTGTGAAATCGGTAAGCCAGGGCTCTGAGTCCTCTCTGTTCGTTGACGACTTTGCACTGTACGCAGTTGGAGCTTCTTACCCCAGCGTACAGCGTCGACTCCAACTTTGTGTCAACAAGATCCAGCAGTGGGCCGAGGAAAACGGGTTTACCTTCTCACGCACCAAAACTCAGTCAATCCATTTTCACAATTTTCGTCAATTTTTTGCTGATCCTGAAATTCGTCTGGACAAGTCCACCATTCCAGCTGTAAAAGAAGCCAAATTCCTTGGAGTTATTTTTGATCAAAAACTCAACTTTCTCAGCCACATTAAAAATCTCAAAACCTCATGCCAGAAAGCTCTGAATATTCTGCGGGTCGTAGCGCACACTGACTGGGGCGCTGATAAGAAAACTTTGCTGCATCTCTACAGAGCCCTGGTCCGCTCCAAACTGGACTATGGTTGTGCTGTGTACGGCTCTGCAAAACCCTCTTATCTGAAACTCTTGGACCCTATCCACCATCAAGGGCTTCGTCTCTGTCTTGGAGCATTCCGCACCACCCCTGTGTACAGCCTGTATGCAGAGGCAGGTGAACCCTCACTGTCCAACCGCAGGCTGAAAATGTCTCTAAATTACTACATCAGACTGTTCTCAGAACCACAGAATCCTGCCTATGACTGTGTCTTTGACCCCCAGTTTCAAAACAAATTCGAAAACAACCCTAACTGTATTCCGCCGTTTGGTGTTCGTATGCAGCCACACGCGCGGAATGCAGGTCTAGACCTAGGAGTTGTGTCTGATTTTTCCAAGTTTCCGGATCAGCCTCCGTGGACCTTTTTCACACCAGAGATTCGTTTTGATCTCGCAGCTTTTCGTAAAGAGTCCACCAGCTCTCAGGCATACAAGGCATTGTATGCTGACCTCTGTTCAAAATTTCCATCCTGTCAGAAAATTTTCACTGACGGTTCCAAGTCTGAGGATGGAGTGGCCTGTGCAGCCTATTGCCCTGGTGCTCCTTCTCAGATACTGTTAAAACATATACCTCCTGATGCCTCTGTCTATTCTGCTGAATTACTGCTCTGGTTCTGGCATTGAAAATAATTTCACAATCTACCAAGAGGGACTTTCTGGTTCTGTCGGATTCGCTGTCAGCTTTGGAGGCCATAGCTGGCCGCAACCTTCAGCATCCAGAACTATTACATTTCTTTGAGCTTTTTAGCAAGTTGAAAGCGGATGGTTACAACATTATTCTCGCTTGGGTTCCTGGTCATGTTGGCATCGGAGGGAACGAAATGGTTGATCGTTTAGCCAAGAATGCCACAAGAGAGAAATTGTCCAATATTTATATCCCTTGCTCAGATCTGAAACCCAAAATTAATGATTATGTGAGAGACCTCTGGCAGGAGGATTGGAACACGCAGACGGATAACAAACTCTTTCAGATCCGTCCAAACCTTAATGAGTTCCTCCCATCTACGTCTGGTGGCCGTAAAGAAGAAACAGTTTTGTGCCGGCTGCACACCGGCCATTCGTATTTTACCCATTCGTACCTTTTAAAGAATGAGGAAGCTCCGTGGTGCATTCCATGTCATGTGCCACTCACAATGAAACATATTCTTTTAGAGTGTTGGGACTTGCACGATGTGAGACACAAACATTTTACAGCAGAGTCCATGAAAATCCTGTTCAGGGATGTTCCGCCTGACGTGATCTTTGAGTTTTTGAGAGAGATTAACATTTTTCATCTGATTTAAGATTTTACGGATGAAAGATTTTTAACGAAGTTTCTGGTGCGTTTCTAGACGATGTCATTTAAAGAGATGTGTGAAAGTTTTTTTGGTTTTTTTTTAATGACTTGTGAGTTGATTTTAACGTGGTGACAGCCCTGATGTGGCCCCTTGCGGTCGGCTGGGCTATAAGCAACATTATCTTATCTTATCTTATCTGACAGTACAATGCTTTTAGTGTCCATCAACAGTCACATGTGGGACATGTACATGTTCTGACTGTACAATGCTTTTAGTGTCCATCAACAGTCACATGTGGGACATTTACATGTTCTGACTGTACAATGCTTTTAGTGTCCTTCAACAGACAGTCACATGTGGGAAATGTACATGTTCTGACTGTACAATGCTTTTAGTGTCCATCCACAGACAGTCACATGTGGAAAATGTACATGTTCTGACTGTACAATGCTTTTAGTGTCCATCAACAGACAGTCACATGTGGGAAATGTACATGTTCTGACTGTACAATGCTTTTAGTGTCTGTCAGCAGACAGTCACATGTGGGAAATGTACATGTTCTGACAGTACAATGCTTTTAGTGTCCATCAACAGACAGTCACATGTGGGACATGTACATGTTCTGACTGTACAATGCTTTTAGTGTCCATCAACAGACAGTCACATGTGGGAAATGTACATATTCTGACAGTACAATGCGTTTAGTGTCCATCAAAAGTCACATGTGTGACATGTATATGTTCTGACTGTACAATGCTTTTAGTGTCCATCAACAGACAGTCACATATGGGAAATGTACATGTTCTGACTGTACAATGCTTTAGTGTCCATCAACAGACAGTCACATATGGGAAATGTACATGTTCTGACAGTACAATACTTTCAGTGTCCATCAACAGTCACATATGGGAAATGTACATGTTCTGACTGTACAATGCTTTTAGTGTCCATCAACAGTCACATGTGGGAAATGTACGTGTTCTGACAGTACAATGCTTTTAGTGTCCATCAACAGTCACATGTGGGAAATGTACATGTTCTGACTGTACAATGCTTTTAGTGTCCATCAACAGTCACATGTGGGAAATGTACATATTCTGACAGTACAATACTTTCAGTGTCCATCAACAGTCACATGTGGGAAATGTACATGTTCTGACTGTACAATGCTTTTAGTGTCCATCAACAGTCACATGTGGGAAATGTACATGTTCTGACTGTACAATGCTTTTAGTGTCCATCAACAGTCACATGTGGGAAATGTACATGTTCTGACAGTACAATGCTTTTAGTGTCCATCAACAGTCACATGTGGGAAATGTACATGTTCTGACTGTACAATGCTTTTAGTGTCCATCAACAGACAGTCACATGTGGGAAATGTACATGTTCTGACAGTACAATGCTTTTAGTGTCCATCAACAGTCACATGTGGGACATGTACATGTTCTGACAGTACAATGCTTTTAGTGTCCATCAACAGTCACATGTGGGAAATGTACATGTTCTGACTGTACAATGCTTTTAGTGTCCATCAACGTCACATGTGGGAAATGTACATGTTCTGACTGTACAATGCTTTTAGTGTCCATCCACGGTCACATATGGGAAATGTACATGTTCTGACTGTACAATGCTTTTAGTGTCCATCAACAATCACATGTGGGAAATGTACATGTTCTGACTGTACAATGCTTTCAGTGTCCATCAACAGACAGTCACATGTGGGAAATGTACATGTTCTGACTGTACAATGCTTTTAGTGTCCATCAACAGACAGTCACATGTGGGAAATGTACATGTTCTGACTGTACAATGCTTTCAGTGTCCATCAACAGACAGTCACATGTGGGAAATGTACATGTTCTGACTGTACAATGCTTTCAGTGTCCATCAACAGTCACATGTGGGAAATGTACATGTTCTGACTGTACAATGCTTTTAGTCTCCATCAACAGTCACATGTGGGAAATGTACATGTTCTGACTGTACAATGCTTGTAGTGTCCATCAACAGTCACATGTGGGAAATGT
>CM065742.1:36003810-36006310 GCA_033310375.1 Conus canariensis
CCCTGTCACTCTTTATATTGAGGCCCCACCCCCACCCCTTCCCTTTCCCCTCCCTACTCTCCTCCAATAGACAGGGAGATGGGGCGGAAGGGGAACTGTGTATGATGATTACTCAGCACCACAGCTACCAGTTATATGATTAATAGTTGTGAAGAAATTGGGAATAATAATAACAATAATTAGAATAATGATAGTTGTACAGTGGTTATTCTGATGATAATAATGAGATTCTGTCAAGAACAGTCATAGTAATAGCAAAGAGTCATCCCCAATGGTTACAATGTTTATCATAATCAAGCCAAGAGACAAAGACACAAAAACAAAGTGAAAAGTAATACATTTTTCTTGTGCACAAAACAAATCTGCGAAGATTACAGTCAGCCTGAGTAAGACAATGTGGGATGAGTGGTGGGGAAATGCAAACATTTCAAAATCAGAGTGCCGGGGAGGGGAGAGAGAGGAAAGTGGGTGAATGTGAGGAGGGTGGAAGTGAGCTGGATTTTGTAAACCAAAAGGGATGTGTCAGTTTTGTGTGTCACAGACTGCAGACATGTAATGAAAGAAAGAGGGAAGTGAGCATGCACAGCAAATTGTAGGTTATGTGGCAGCAAAGGGGTGAGAGTGATTCATACATAGCTTGAAAATGAAGTGTGTGCAGACAGGAAGGGAGAGAGAGGGTCAGTCACCTAGAACAGCAAGTCCAGGTTTGACACTGGCAGAGGTCGTCCTGCCATAGCACCAAGGGGTGAGGGGGAAAACAGAAGAATTCTGAAAAAGAAAATCCTAATCAGAAACAACTGACCAGGACACAGCTGCAAAGTTTGCTCCACCCCCACCCCCACCCCCAAAGAAAGAGCGAGAAAGAGAGAAAAGGGAGGACGGGAGTGGGTGAAATTTAGGGCAAGGAAGGAGGTAGGAGAGAGAGAGAGTTGGGGAAGAGAGGGACTGAGAGATATAAAGAAAGAGACAGATGAAAGGAGAGACAGAAAGACATTCTTCAGTTCAGAATGCCATCAGTACAGAGTGTTCAGAGTGTATGTCCGGCTAGAGTGGACACACTTACATGTATGCTCTGTTCCACTCCCCCCCCCCCCCCCTTCCTCCCATCACCCCTTCCTTCCTTCCCTCCCCCATGCCCTGTTCTCTTCCCCTTTGTCTGCCCCCTGAACCCCCTCCCCCCTTTCCTGTCCTCCTCTTCCTTCCTGTCCCCTATCTCCCCCTCTGTCTTTTCACCCTCGCCCCCCAGCCTTCCATCCTGTTTCCCTTTCCCACCCCCCTCCTCCCCTCCACTCCTTTCCTCCCTCCCTCCTTTCACCACATGTCCACCCTACACCCTTCACCCTATCCCTCCTTTCCACCCTACCCTCATCGCCCTCTCTCCTTCCCCATCCACTTTTAACCCTCACCCCCCTACCCTCTACCCTTGATCGGCCACAAATCTGACCCTTGCTTGGCTGTATGGTCACAATCACATGAAAGGGATTGGTTGTTGATGTGCCCAGTATAATACTGACTCACAGTTTCCAGAACATCAGACCAATGCTGTATGGTCACAATCACATGAAAGGTTGGTTGTTGATGTGCCCAGTATAATACTGACTCACATTTCCAGAACATCAGACCAGATGCTGTATGGCACAACACATGAAAGGGATTGGTTGTTGATGTGCCCAGTATAATACTGACTCACAGTTTCCAGAACATCAGACCAGATGCTGTATGGTCACAATCACATGAAAGGGATTGGTTGTTGATGTGCCCAGTATAATACTGACTCACAGTTTCCAGAACATCAGACCAGATGCTGTATGGTCACAATCACATGAAGGGGATTGGTTGTTGATGTGCCCAGTATAATACTGACTCACAGTTTCCAGAACATCAGACCAGATGCTGTATAGTCACAATCACATGAAGGGGATTGGTTGTTGATGTGCCCAGTATAATACTGACTCACAGTTTCCAGAACATCAGACCAGATGCTGTATGGTCACAATCACATGAAAGGGATTGGTTGTTGATGTGCCCAGTATAATACTGACTCACAGTTTCCAGAACATCAGACCAGATGCTGTATGGTCACAATCACATGAAGGGGATTGGTTGTTGATGTGCCCAGTATAATACTGACTCACAGTTTCCAGAACATCAGACCAGATGCTGTATGGTCACAATCACATGAAAGGGATTGGTTGTTGATGTGCCCAGTATAATACTGACTCACAGTTTCCAGAACATCAGACCAGATGCTGTATGGTCACAATCACATGAAAGGGATTGGTTGTTGATGTGCCCAGTATAATACTGACTCACAGTTTCCAGAACATCAGACCAGATGCTGTATGGTCACAATCACATGAAGGGGATTGGTTGTTGATGTGCCCAGTATAATACTGACTCACAGTTTCCAGAACATCAGACCAGATGCTGTATGGTCACAATCACATGAAAGGGATTGGTTGTTGATGTGCCCAGTATAATACTGACTCACAGTTTCCAG
>CM065742.1:36008810-36028810 GCA_033310375.1 Conus canariensis
CAAGAGCGCATACACACACGCACGCACACACGCACGCACGCACACCACACACACACACACACACACACACACACACACACACACACACACACACACACACACACACACAACACACACACAGTACATAAACAACATACAGAAGAAGAAAATTCTTGTTGAATATGTTTTCAGAGACAAAACCTTTTTTTTTTTTATTTTGGTCGTGATCGTTTTCACGAAACATTGCAAACTTCATTACCCACTTGAATGTGACTCAAAGCTCATTCAGTGATTATCACTGGGCCGCAGTTCTCACTTTCCACATTTTCATGAGAGCGACAAGATGGGGATGGGGCTGTCATTTGAAAAAAGAAAACACAAGAAAATGAAAAAAGAAAGAAAGAAAAAAACAGGAGAGAGGTGGGGGTAGGGTAACATCTTTGAAATCTATATAAAAGCTGAGCTGAGAGGGAGGTGAGGATGGCGCAGCTCTCATCTTCCGAAATCATCTAAAAGAATGAGGGGAAGAAGGGGGAGGGGGGGCATCTCCCAAATTTTTGTGAAAGCAGAGGGGAAGAAGGCAGGGGAGCGTCGGGGTTGAGGGGATTCTCATCTTCCAAGTTTGTAACAAAGCGGAGGGGGAAGGAGAAGGGGGGGGGGGGGGGAAGGGGGGGCAATCTAATGCGGCCTGAGCCTAAATATTGTCCCCAGTACATCTCACTGAAAATGCCATTGAAAGACAAGAACTACATCAGGACTTCGAAAGATATTACAAAGTCTGTTTCACTCTTCTTTTTCATTTTCTGTTTTCTGTAAAAAAATTTTCAGGGTGGGGGGATTATAAGGTATCTTCTTGGCTTCAGATGCTGGTGGGTCAGAAGATAGGCTGTCCCTCCACCTCTCCCCAATATCTTCACTGGAAAAGGATGGGGGGTGGGGATGGGGGGCTTCCTGGCTTCAATGCCACACCCTAGGAATCGCTCGGTGTAGGCACCCTCACAAAGCACAGAGAGTCATGGTGATGGTGGTGGTGATGGTGGTGCTTGTGTCAGCTGCTGTTGGCAGACTTCCCGAGTCGGACTTCCGTGGAGAATGATTCATCATGTGTATCCTAACCATGAAGGGGTAATTGTGGTGGTGGTTGTTTCTTGCCAAATAGAAATCGGCACCAAGGAAGGTGCAAAGTGACACTTTCTAAAGACTTCATAGTGGGTAGCCAACTAGTGGATTTTCAACATGTCTTTTTCATACATCAAGTTAGATCCAAAAAAAGAAAAGGAACAAGAGTATACTCCCAAGATGGCCGTCACTGTGGCTGAAAACAAAGCTCACAGACCACTGCAACCTGTGTCATTCTGCAGCGGACAGTCATCTGGTCACTCTTGTTTTTTTGCATTTGTTATGTCATGTGCGACTTCTCAAGAAAACATTTTTTTTTTTAAATGACTTGTCTGTCTCGTAATGAGTTTTAGATAAGCGTTACTTTGCACCTTGTTTTGTGTGTTTGTTAGTAGTTTGGCTTATTTTCGGTAGCTCTGTAGTCTGTTGCGTCACTTCCTGTTATCAATGTCCCCGAGCTGGATACCTTTGGATTTTCGACCGTAATTATCCTTATAAGCGCTGAGGACCTACAATGAGGGGATTGTGCGTACGGTTGTATGGCCTTGGAGCCACACTCCGTTGTTCAGTGATTTTACCTCCTTTCCAAAGTTTCAGATTCACTAAGAAGTGTCGGTGCATGTGGACTAATCCATATACTCTTTACCACATCTGCTAAGGTTCAAGACCATACTGCGCAGGATTTTTCTTTTTTTCTTTACCATGTCCTGTGCCACTTTAATGGCACAGCACCCACGCCGCTCATTCCGACTCTCCTGTTCACAGCTACAGCCCGGTCCGACCCTCTGCAGCCCGGCACCGCCAATCCACAGTCAGTGTCAAGTAGTCAAGAGGCAAGCCCTCATCTGACATTAACAATTGCTTAGTCGTGGAGCCAGGGTGAGTGAGCTCTCCCTCTGGAGGGCGCCACCCTTTCAGTCCAATGACAGCCTCCATGAATTCGCCGATCTCAGTGAACCCGACGGAGTCAAACCGAAGACAGATGTGTAGAGGACATTGAAACTGAAGTCACCATGAGAGCAGGACGTGAAGGGGCACAGAATTTGAGACTTTTTTGTTCTAATGCTGATCGATGAGAATGAGGATGATATCCATTCCGGTCCAAGACTGCATGACAGGGCAGTAGTCTATGCTTACTTTCATAATATATCCCGGCGTCAACCAGGCCAGAGACGTACAGACACTTACAGTGTTTGTCAGGAAATTTGAGCAACACTCTCAGAGACACATCCGTTTAGTGGATGAAACTCGACTGTATGATCATAGTCTTCCCAACTGAGCCCATAGCAAACTCAACTCTGGGTAGGAGCCGATCGGGGCAGAAAAATCCCACATGGCTCCGATGGGAATTGAACCCACGACCTCCCAGCCGGGAGTCCGCGATGCTAACCACTCGCCTTGGCGGCTGGTATACTGCACACGATTTACAGTTGATGGATAATTGAATAAATGACTAAGATGAAAGGCATTAAGACGGGAGTCTCATGGATACGACTTACTCTGATGTCTGACCTGCGCTTTAGCCCAGCGCCCTCACCAGACCTTGAGTACCTACCTATCATTGGCTGTGCCACTGTGTGTGTTCGTGCGTGTGTGGATGAGTGGGCACGGGCCCGTGTATGGTGCCAGTGCAGAATGAATATTGGTATGCCAGGAGCTAGCTTACCATGGCGCAAGACAAACGAAGCAAAACATTGCATCGTACACCAACAGTTCACACACTAACAAAGCTGTAGATCAATGAAGCTTTTCACCAACTGTCTTGATTTTATTCAACAACGTAGTTTTGAAAGGGGGTGTACGTCTTCCTTGCTTTCTGTTCTCTGACTGGACTGCTGGGGTCCACTCATTAGGATGTGAATGACAGGTCTTTTCACCAAGTGTCTTGATTGTTATGCCACGTCTTTTAACAGGAGAGTCTACTTTCTTCTTCTATCTTCCTTTGCTAGAATTCCGGGGTTCATTTTCATAGGGATAGGAATGATAAGTATTTTCATTAAACGTCTTGATAAACACCCCCCCCCCCCCCCTCCCCCTCCCCTCCTTAAACACACAGCATCTTTTAGAAAGAGAGTCATTTTCTTTGTTCGTCTCACCCGTTCGTGAGATTTTGTGAAGATTTGCATGATCATTTTTAACCCACCATGAAGGTGGCTGCATTCTGCCTTCGGGAGTGTGCATGTGTGTGTGAGAGAGAGAGAGAGTGTGTGTGTGCGCGTGCACATGCACATGCATGCGCGAATGTGTGGGTGCATGCGTGCATATGTGTGATTCATCTTGCTGACTCCCTATGACGGTCTTCCCTTCTATGAAGATGGAATGGAATTCAACGTACAGGCAATGGCTTAGTTGGTCCAGTGAGTAAGACAACAGAGTCTTGTTCCAAACTCTGGGGTTCCATTCAGACTCTAAACAGCCAGGTTGACAGAGATGTTCTTTTCTTCGGAAGAAAATCTTGCATGCGCACTAAATCTCAGTGAATCTTTGAGACAGGAGTAGGCCCTTGTGTGCAGCTTGGATGGATGAGACGGCAAGGTCAACATTGTCCTGTTTAGAGATCCTCTCCGAAAACCGAATGTGGCTATCTTTATGGCCGAATTAACAATGGCTGCATGACCGGCCGCCGTGGTGAAGTGGCTAGCATCGCGGACTCCTGGCTGGGAGGTCATGGGCACTAGTCCCTCTAACTTCTCTGTGACCCTCGGTTCTACGCATTAAAGTCGACTCTGAATGGGCATAAATAAACGATTTTGTTCAAATGACAGAACCCAGTGGTTCTCATAGCTGTCAGTGATAGATTTGATATCTATACTTTAACGTTGTCCTTTTCATATAGTCTCTCCGTCTGTTTCCCGCCTCCCCCCCCCCCCCCCCAACCCCTCCCCCCTCCTTACCTGTTTCTGTTGAAAAAAAAAAACAAAAACAGTTCAGCGTAACAGACGACATGCAGTGTTTTGAGGCTAATCTGGAGCTTTGGATCGGACCTAAACTACCCTTAGCTCACGTCACATGCCGTAGAACTCACAAGTGACCTATCTTTACGACAGTTGACACTCCTTGCCATTGCTTTCATTTTACTCTTGTCTGTTAGGAAGCACCTAGCATGTATCCTGACAGGCATACGAAAGATAAGAAGGGGAATCAACTTTCAGACACGATGAAAATTTCCCGAATAGTTAGTCTATAGATAGTTAGGCCCACGCACATTAATCTTTGCTCTCTCAAATACAATGTTTCCATCATCTGGAAGAAAAGCCGAATTTAAATTGGTTGTCATGTGGCACATAAATAGATGACACTGACTTCAAGTTAAAGGATAAGCAAGAAAACACACCTTAGGTTCAGTTGCTATGGCCGTGTAAACAAAGATGGCATCTACTTTCTCTTCCGTCCTAAGCTTCCAGGTTGGCGGCGTTATCTGATGCCATTTACTCACTGAGTGACTTGCTTGTCTTTGAGGTTTCCCAGACTCAGACCAGTTGTCACCGGGCGACACTTATTACCATTTGATCCCGACATACTCTTTACTACTTATAAATGAAAGAGATAGAGGTGAAATCAAAGATGGAGATTACACAAGCTAGTTTGTAAGTCAGCTTCTTTCTGTTCAATTTCATCTTGGATATGAAGAAGATGAATGTTGTTTTACAGGACGAGAGGTCAAAAAGGAAATCTTTCCGAATTATGTAGTTGCAAAGCGAGAGGACTGCAGGCGGAAATCTAAACAAATCTTAAACAAATGTTAGCGAACCGCCCAGAGAACGTGGACAAACGAGTCACACGACGAAACACAACGCGTTTCGACCTCTTAGGTCTTTATCAGGTGAGACATAAACGAATAAAACAACGAAAATTCACTTAGCTTTGATCGCTTCAGATCACTTCACAGGGTTCAGCGCAAGGAAGAAGGCGTTGAATGCCTTCGGTTCAGCGCAAGGAAGAAGGCGTTGAACGCCTTCTTCCTTGCGCTGAACCCTGTGAAGTGATCTGAAGCGATCAAAGCTAAGTGAATTTTCGTTGTTTTATTCGTTTATGTCTCACCTGATAAAGACCTAAGAGGTCGAAACGCGTTGTGTTTCGTCGTGTGACTCGTTTGTCCACGTTCTCTGGGCGGTTCGCTAACATTTATTTAAGATTTATTTCCGAATTATGTTCAGCCATTATTTTTTTATCCACTTTCACCAAAAATAGTTACACCCTCTGACTCGTATGAAAAATCATAGGAAGAATCATCAGCATATTTGTTGGTTTGTCTATGCGAAAGAAGCAAGAGATACATACCTCACTGAAATAAGTCCGGGAGATGACTGGACCTAATCACCCTCATTTCCTCCTCTTCTCATCGTTGTCTCGATCTCCTCCCATCCTACCACTCCATCAACAAATATTTCACATTTTGCTAATTAGAGTTCCATTGCGCATATCGTAGGAATTCTCACATTTCTGTCGAACCAACCTCCTGTTTCTATGCCTCTGTTCGCGACGTGTCCGTCTGTTCGCCACGCTCCATCACTGACAGTTCCAAACTGTTCGACGTGTCCGTCTGTTCGCCACGCTCCATCACTGACAGTTCCAAACTGTTCGACGTGTCCGTCTGTTGGCCACGCTTCATCACTGACAGTTCCAAACTGTTCGACGTTCGCCACGCTCCATCACTGACAGTTCCAAACTGTTGATTTGACACGCTCCATCACTGACAGTTCCACGCTCCATCACTGATAGTTCCAAACTGTTGATTGAAGCGCACACGTGGTGGTTCGCGAGAGGGCTAGGGTTGAGTGCAGGCAGTGGGGCCAGTCTCCTTGAGGAGAAAACAGCAACAACCTGGCATGTGTGGTAACCTCAGAGGGCAGCCCAGCCAGCTGAACATGTATCATGAGTGACACCAGCCTCATGGAACTGGGGACAACAACCAACTGGCCTTTGTTGTCCAAGTGTTGAAGTCTGTAAAACCCATAATACCTTCTTTTGAAAGTTAAAATATTAAGTTTTGTTTGTTTTTGGTTTTCTTTGTTGTTGTTGTTGTTGTTGTTTGTTGTTTTTACCGGATTTTGAATCTTTAATATGTCTTTCTTTCAAATTCTTCGGAGGCCAAGTTTGAAATGCTGGGAAATTCTTAGCAGAAAGCGATATGCGGAAATACCATGGAAATGCTTTAGGTATTCGCTGCCATTGTCCGAGTCCGGCTGACGTGATGCAGATCAGTCCATTCCACTGACGCACAGGGGTGGTAGGTCAGTCATAACAAATGCCAGCTGTCATACCGCCGCCGGCTGACGTCACGAAGCAACCAATGTGAAATGGAACAGCCTTACCGGGGAAGACCGAAGCTGTCTATTTTTGGTTTAACGCGTAGAACCCCCAATGATTAAGATGCACACTGTTTTCATCAAACATTCTACGACCGATTGACAGTGTGAGTGGATCATTAACTGAATGACGGAGAGATTGACCTCGACTGATCAAGATGTGCAGTGAGAAGATCAATAGGATGCGAGTCAGATGGGGGCAGATTATATATATTATATATATATATATATATATATATATATGTGTGTGTGTGTGTGTGTGTGTGTGTGTGTGTGTGTGTGTGTGTGAAAGCATGCAGGGTTATGAACTCGGGGAAGAATAGTTACCCCCCCAAAATGGTTGGGGTGGGGGGTGGTTGTTGTGGGAATAATGGAGTGAAGAATGGGGAGAAGGGTCCTTGGGGATATCAAGCTGAAGTTTGAGAGGCGATTGATCAACTGCAAGTGTGTGTGTGTGTGTGTTGGGGGGGGGGGGGGGGGGGTTGGATGTGTGTGTTCAAATAATGAAAACTTCAGCTGGTTTCTTAGTATATTACATCATTTCTGGAACAAGTCGCTGTTTGTCTGAACTGCATCATTGTGAGGGTTATAGTGTAGCGGCCATAAATAACTGGTATCAGTCAGTGTGAGACGTTGCTGAGTGTGTACGTGAACAGTCAGCGACCAGGAACAAAAACAGCTCTCCAGCAGAAGCAGACACTATGAAAAATGCCATGACGGAAGGACAGCGACTATCATCCCTGGAAAGACAAAAGTGGACTGTGTTCACCAATGACCACCAGCTGTACCAGGTGGTTGTGCACATCATGTGAGTGGACAAACAGCTCTTTAGGGACTTCATTCCCAGGCTAGGAGGGGTGTGCATGCTGAACAGTTTTATTGGTTGTATTAGCAGTCTCCTGGGGGATGGCGGCTTGGAGCAGATTCTTTAAACAACATTTGCTGGAGTGCCTAAGCTGCTTTCAGGAAACAAAAAATATCCCCGGAACGTCAGGGCCCTTAGGTTCATTGTTGAAGAGCAGTTGAAGTCACTATCGCTATCCGTCCACACATCCACACGATGGCAGATCTGTCCAAAGTCCTGGGGAAACTGAGCGCTGAGAGCCAGACATCAACACTCTGGGAACAATGCCTGTTCGATGCTGCGTTCATCGTCCTGGCATTTGTCAGGGCAGAAAAGGAGGCTGACTGGCCACTCCATTTGTTTGCTGTGGAGAAAATGATGCCATGCTTTTTTTGCCGCTGGTCACTTCAACTATGCACGCTATGGGCTGTACTACACCTGCGTTCCATGCAGCGCCTGCATCCTGATCTCGCTAAAACGTTCGTGCTGGGGAACACGTCATGCACCAAGCAACTGGCCTGTGGAATGGCATATGGTCTGACCTTTTCATCGAGACAACATATATGCGCTATGGTCTGGGATTGTTGGATCAACAATGAATGAGTCAGCTTCACACCAAATTAACAGAGCCTATTTCTTGCCTAATCACATTCGTGTTGTTAATTATCAAGATACCATAACTTTAACATCAATTATCAAATGATAATTATCAGATCACTTGGACACAAACTTTTCCCCCAGAGAACTTGACACAATGAATTTACTGTACCAAGAAAAAGAATAATACACAATAACAGCATACAAAAAACATTAAAAAATCAGCCATTACACCAGCGAGGAGAAACAGTAGTTAAATGTAATAATCACCTGGTGCAGGGCATAATGATATTCAGCTTAACAGCAAAAGAACTCGCTAACAAAGCCAACAAAAAACTGACAGCAAAAAAAAAAAACTCATAAAAAGGAATTGACATCAAGGTGACAATGCGCTAACGTGTTACACAAAACAGCTAACAGTGCCACACAGGTACTGCAAATGCCTAAAGCAAAAATTCAAAGATCCACAGGTATTTGAAATACAATTAAAAATTAAACAGGCTTCTCGCTTCATAACCGGACGATGTCTTCAGTGACAAAGAAAAACACAAAAGAACCAGACTGTAAATTTACATATGGAAACAGAGTTCATTTATGCCCATGTGTTATGGAAACAGAGTTCATTTATGCCCATGTGTTTGGAATCATGGCCTCCACGAGAGACAACATCTCCTTGGAAACTCTCTTTTCTCGTGAACTGGCACTGCATCCTACTGCCCTTTTTGACCACAATAGTGACATGCGCACATCCCCCCTCATGAACTGGCACTGCATCCTACTGCCCTTTTTGACCACAATAGTGACATGCGCACATCCCCCCTCATGAACTGGCACTGCATCCTACTGCCCTTTTTGACCACAATAGTGACATGCGCACATCCCCCCAATCTGTTTTGAAGAACAAGTTACATGTTGGATATGGAACACACAGTTTGTATCCCCCAGATGTTGTCGTCCTGGACGCCTGTGCTGTGCCGTGGACAGTGGCATGGCCTGCTCAGCCTGCGAAGGTTTCAGATTTCATCACTGCAGCTGTTGCTACCATTCTTCGGCACACCGAAACTACCACACAGGTTCTTCATGTGGTGTTCAACCGCTACCACCAGCTGAGCACCAAGTACATGCTGTCGTACTGCCAGACAGAAAGGATTCAACCACATCTACACCCTCAGTGAAAGTACACCACTTCCAAAGCAAGCACTGGTCTTGGATGTAATCGTCAACAAACAGCAAGTGATCCAAATGACTGAGGCTATGGAACCACTAAAAAGGAAGCAAAACATCGTAACTGAGTCAGATCTGTAATCAGTCTGTCTGGGAGTTGGTCCATTACAGATAGCTGTCCATCACGAGGAAGCCGATATGTTGATGTCATACCACATGATTCAAGAGGCAACAAATGGACACAAATCCATCCGAGTTATTTCCGGTGACACTGAAGTCTTGATTATCCTGGCTCATCATCTTCATACCAGAATGAACGGATTACCTGAAGATCTTGTGCTCACCATAGAGTCATGCACTTCAAGTAAGTCCATTGTCCACATGGGTGAGGTCGTCAGAATGGTCACAAACATCATGCCGAACCTTTTCTGTGCTCATGCACTCACCGGTTGTGACGCCGTGTCTTCATTCTCTGATATTCGCAAGCTAACTGTTCTGAAGAAGCTAATGTCGTTCAGTGGATCCATCAGACGTGGGGATCTGACTGCAGAGAATGAGGATATAATGCAACCATGCTTGAATTTTGCTTCCATGCTGCACAAGGCGGCGCCCCTACGACTCCATAAGGAGTTAAGGGCGCAAGGCAAGGCAAGGCAAGGCTGCACAACCATGATCAGGGAACAGATCTAGCAACCATGCGCGCTGAGATCTTCAGATGTAAGATCAAAGGGAAACGCCACATTGCACCCTAACTGAACAGTCTAGCGCCGACCTTAACCAGTTTTGAAGCACACTTCTTACGAGGTCACTGTCAGGTGGCCCTGTGGAAAGAAGCAGGACTTCCAACAGCCCCAGACATTAGTCCTCTGAACTGGCTGGGAACTGTGTGGGTCAGCACTCGTTCCACAACATGGACAACTCCCAGCACCGCATGAGGTCCTGGATTTTATCAGCTGCACGTGCAAGACTGGCTGCAGTACAATCATGTGCACCTGCAGCAGATTAGCATTCACCTGCACAGAATTCTGCAAATGCAAAGGAGGCTTTCTGTGCCAAAATCCCATGACAGTTGTCATCGAAGACCCAGAAAATGACGATGTGAAACAGACTCAAGTGGATATCTGACCGGTTTTGGACACATGAGCGACTGTTTCTGTATGTATTTGAATACTCTTTAGGCATGTGGCCACTTTCCATTTTATACTACAATAACTGAAGGAAAGAAGGCTTACTGGACGTTTTTTTTTTTCACTTGTATTCTTTTTAGATTGCCTGCCTCATGACTTCAGCCTGCATGCCAGTCATGACCAAGAAAAGTGCTTTTTTTTCTTCTAACAGTAGCCATACCAAAGAGGCAAAAAATCACACAAATTATACTATAACAGGACAAATCTCAGACAATATGAATCATTTCAGTGAATTTAATCATTTTCTTGCCTGAGAGAAATATTAGGTATGAAATAATTTCAAGTATGTGTCACACGTCCTCTGCATTTGCAGTTTTCTAATCTGGTGGCTGCCACCTTCGATTTTACGTAATAACTCAACATGCCCAACATTTATGACCTGGCCTTCAACGGATTTGATGCAGTGCCCGTAAATCATATTAAATCAACAACAAAAAACTTATAGATGTTTCAAAACAAGGTATCCCATCCTTTGGCTCGGACTATTGTGCTTTTACGTTAGAGGGCTGTGCTTAGAGGGCTGTCCAACCAACTGAACGTGTGTCATGAGTGACCGTGGTAATCAAAATGGTAGTGCTCTGTGCGACCAAACGGAATTGCAACAAAGGCGAACACTGGGAACGTGAGGTGAGATGTCCATTCTTTCCCCTCCACATCTTCAACTAGACTTATAATGTTGAGCATATTACAACTTGCTTCCCAATGAATGAAAATAGGAAGCACCAAGGTTTCTTATTTCTTTTCCCTCATTTTTTCCCCGTGCAGTATAACTACCAATCGAAAGACGTTACAATGGATGTTGCATAATTAAAAAGATAGAATGGTGATAGTTGTTGATAAGAAACATTTTCTGTGAGACCCTCCAGTCCTTTAATACAACAATTTACTTGTTTGTTTGTTTGTATTGAAGACAGCCGATTGTATTACAGACGGAGAGAAGCTGAATGAGAGGTTGGGCTTTTTCTTTATGGTTGTCATCTCTGTGACTTTATCCACCATAAGACATATGTACTGGGCGACGTGATTCGCCAAATTCTGGTCTGCTTCCTGGTGATTGGTAATCAGAAATACAATCGTTCACATGGCGAGTAGCCTCTCGCACACTTACGCTGGACGAGAACATGCAGTCGAGCTACAGTTGATTAAGATTAATAACCAATCACTCTTTGTTCATAGCTATGAAAAACATTGGCACCAGCAACAAACAAACATAGAAAAAAAGACAATCAATGTGTTTGGAAATGCCTCCTGCGTTGTATGAAACGGAAACAGAATTAAATGCATACTCACCAACCACGGGTTTCGTAGAGCATTCTCATGTGAGACGCAGCTGGTCACCACACTACATGATCTGTGTCAGAGCTTTGAGAAGAATGTTCAGACCGACATAGCCATCCTAGATTTTTCAAAGGCCTTTGACACGGTTCCACATTCGAAGCTCTTGGAGAAGCTGGGAAGCTACAGCATCAGAGGCCCACTCTATCAGTGGTTCACCACTTTCCTCACCCAGCGGAGTATGAAAGTGGTGGTAGATAGAAAGTCCTCCGAGCAAGTGACAGTAGACTCTGGCGTTCCCCAAGGTACATTACTTGGCTCCCTCTTATTCTTATGCCATATCAACGATCTACCTACCTCCGTTTCATCTCAAGTCAGGCTCTTTGTAGACGACTGCTTTCTGTATCGAGAAGTTAAGACTCGGGCAGACCACATCGCCTTACAAGATGACCTGAATAAACTAGAAACCTGGGCTAAAGAATGGGGCATGAGATTCAATGCCAAGAAATGTTACATCATGAGTGTACGACACAGATCACCTTTCTTCTACCAGCTGGACAACCACATCCTACAAGTTGACTCTTACCCCTATCTTGGAGTTGAAATAAGCAAAAACCTGTCTTGGTCTGCTCACATAGACAAGAGCGCCAGGAAAGCGAACGCCAGCCTGGGTATGCTTCGTAGGAACCCACGCTTTTGTTCTTAAGCCTGCCGCAAAACAGCGCATGTCTCTCTTGTCAGGTCCCTTCTAGAGTACAGTTCCACTGTCTGGGACGCATATACGCAAGGCGAAATCGACAGTATATAAGGCATCCAACGCAGAGTAGCCAGATACATCAAGCGAGATTACCGGTCCCGAAACCCAGGCTGTGTCACAGCTATGCTACAGGACATTGGCTTCCCTTCGTTACAGGAAAGAAGACGGCAGCACCGGCTCACCTTATTTAAGATTCATCGAAGGATATCTTCCTGGCATAGAGGCGGATAAATACCTGACGCTTGTCCGAAACAAAAGACTTATTATGACCCACAAGAGCGGAAAATCAAGAAAGGAAAAACATAGTGGAGCAATACGCAAGGAACCACCAGCGCTGCTTTAACATCCAGCATACTGCAACAATAGTCTTCAAAAACAGCTTTTTCCCATGAACCATCAGGGAATGGAACAACCTAGACAACAATGTTGTTTCTGCAGGGACTGTGGAGGAATTCAAGAACCTCCTCCAACAGCCCCCAAAGAGAAATAAACAAACACCTCCGAACCCCACCTCCCCCCCCCCCCCCCCCCTCCCCTTCCCTTTTCCCCTCTTCCACGACTGCTGCAGAGGTTTGGCATCATGTCAGTGCACGCTGAACGTGCGCTGGCTGGCCAGGCCACCAAACATGTAGGATTTTTTTTGGTGTGCTCTCCACAAGTTCTTCCGTCGATGTTATTATGCCACAGTGTGGCCCTAACGACTACACACCAACATCAAGACCAAGACCAAGATCAAGATCAAGACCAAGATCAAGATCAAGACCAAGATCAAGATCAAGATCAAGATCAAGAGCAAGACCAAGATCAAGACCAAGATCAAGATCAAGATCAAGATCAAGACCAAGACCAAGACCAAGACCAAGATCAAGACCAAGATCAAGACCAAGATCAAGACCAAGATCAAGGCCAAGACCAAGACCAAGATCAAGACCAAGATCAAGATCAAGACCAAGATCAAGATCAAGACCAAGATCAAGACCAAGATCAAGACCAAGATCAAGATCAAGATCAAGACCAAGACCAAGATCAAGACCAAGATCAAGATCAAGACCAAGATCAAGGCCAAGACCAAGACCAAGACCAAGACCAAGATCAAGACCAAGACCAAGACCAAGATCAAGACCAAGACCAAGACCAAGATCAAGACCAAGATCAAGACCAAGACCAAGATCAAGACCAAGACCAAGATCAAGACCAAGATCAAGATCAAGATCAAGACCAAGACCAAGATCAAGACCAAGATCAAGATCAAGACCAAGATCAAGACCAAGATCAAGATCAAGACCAAGATCAAGACCAAGATCAAGATCAAGACCAAGATCAAGATCAAGACCAAGATCAAGACCAAGATCAAGATCAAGACCAAGATCAAGACCAAGATCAAGATCAAGATCAAGACCAAGATCAAGATCAAGACCAAGACCAAGACCAAGACCAAGATCAAGATCAAGACCAAGATCAAGACCAAGATCAAGACCAAGATCAAGGCCAAGATCAAGACCAAGACCAAGATCAAGATCAAGACCAAGACCAAGACCAAGATCAAGATCAAGACCAAGACCAAGACCAAGATCAAGACCAAGATCAAGGCCAAGATCAAGACCAAGACCAAGACCAAGATCAAGATCAAGACCAAGATCAAGACCAAGATCAAGATCAAGACCAAGACCAAGACCAAGATCAAGACCAAGATCAAGGCCAAGATCAAGATCAAGGCCAAGATCAAGATCAAGACCAAGATCAAGACCAAGATCAAGACCAAGATCAAGATCAAGATCAAGACCAAGATCAAGACCAAGATCAAGATCAAGGCCAAGATCAAGATCAAGACCAGGATCAAGATCAAGATCAAGACCAAGATCAAGATCAAGATCAAGACCAAGATCAAGACCAAGATCAAGATCAAGGCCAAGATCAAGATCAAGACCAAGATCAAGACCAAGATCAAGATCAAGGCCAAGATCAAGATCAAGACCAAGATCAAGATCAAGACCAAGATCAAGACCAAGATCAAGATCAAGGCCAAGATCAAGATCAAGATCAAGATCAAGATCAAGATCAAGATGGGGACTTTGGTTCCAGCGCTGGTGACAACTCATAAGAGTTTGTCTTGCCGAAGATATTTTAATAAATGAATTTAATATTCCATTTTTTCCCAGTTTGCGTGAAAACTTTCACGCCATTTTATACTACTACTACTACTACTACTACTACTACTACTACTACTACTACTACTACTACTACTCATTATACTCATTATAATTACACCACTACTATTTATTATTATTATTATTATTATTATTATTATTATTATTATTATTATTATTATTATCACACAAAGGGGTCAGTGCTATTTTTATTCTCTTGATTTCTTTTATGTTTGGAAGTGTGTGTGTGTGTGTGTGTGTGTGTGTGTGTGTGTGTGTGTGTGTGTGTGTGTGTGTGTGTGTGTGTGTGTGTGTGTGTGTTCTTTGATCAAAATGAACGGTTACGCTTGAGCGATAGAAACACTCCAATAACATGGACGGAAACTGATCCATTCCCTAACATTCATGTGAAAACTCCCCACCCCAGTGCTTCGTGGTACATTTCAGTGTATGTCTGAAACGAATAACAACAAAAATCATAGTGAATAATTAGTTCACGACATTAGAAGCCATTCACTGTGAGGGACTGACGTGACAGCACCCTGCAGGGAATGTACGCTGGGCAGCGACACAGGGATCAGATGCATCACCACAGAATGCTATCGGTGCTGTTAGAACAAACTATCAGCAACCACAACAATACTGTTTTCATGAACCTTATGTCCGATTGTCCTGTCCGAACGCCAAAGAATAGGCTTTTAAAACACAACAGAAAAGAACAGAAAACAGGCCTGAATACCAATATGAATCACAGATCACCTTGCAACTGACCTAAAGTATTCTATACATACTGTAAACTGATTGGTGCGAAAGTAGTTAACATTTTTTCATCAGCGTGGGAGAAAGGTTTGTGTGGTCATTCTTGACACTTGAAATCTTTTAAGGATTGACAAAATTACATAACAAACAAGCCGGTCATGGCGCAATGGCGGAATCCTGGTTGGGAGGTCGTGGGTTCGATTCTCATCAGAGCAATTCATACTTTGGGGATTTTTCAGCCCGTGGCCGGGTCCTGCCCAGATCAGCCAGTTTGCTATGGCTCTGCTGGCAAGACTGATACCACACAGTCCACCTTCATCCACTCAATGGATGCGTCTCTGAGAGCGTTGCTCAAATTTCCAACAAACAGTACAGCTGTGTGTATCTCCCGGGCCTGGTTGACGCCAGGATGTATCACGATGGTATGTGAAGAGTACAGCCCTGTTATACAATCTCAGACATGAATGGCACTCCATAGCATTATCTTCATCGTCCTCCTCCTCCTCATCGATCAAGAAGTCTCAGTGATACTTTATGACCAACTTTCATGGTGACCTTACTTCCGACACCCTTGGTGGTGTGTTGGGGTCGTCGGAATCGGAAAATTCATGGGGATTGTTGTTGAACGAATTTGGTGGCGCCATCTGGAGGGACAGGCTCACTCGCACTGGCTACGCGAGTAAGCAATTTTTGTTGTCGGTAGGAGGGCTAGTAGGTGGTGTTTTGCGGTTTTGTTTATTTGTTTTTTTTGTTGTTGTTTTTTGGTTGTTTTTGTTTTTGATCAGAACACTGACTGAACAGGCTCCACTGAACAGCACCGGAGTGACTCAGTAGCAGTGCAGAGTAACACTGACTGAACAGGCTCCACTGAACAGCACCGGAGTGACTCAGTAGCAGTGCAGAGTAACACTGACTGAACAGGCTCCACTGAACAGCACCGGAGTGACTCAGTAGCAGTGCAGAGTAACACTGACTGAACAGGCTCCACTGAACAGCACCGGAGTGACTCAGTAGCAGTGCAGAGTAACACTGACTGAACAGGCTCCACTGAACAGCACCGGAGTGACTCAGTAGCAATGCAGTCTGCTCTGGAGGGCTGCCTCATGACGCCTTGATACTGATTCATCCTTTGCACTGCCGGTGCCTTGATACTGATTCACCCTTTGCACTGCCGGTGCCTTGATGCTGATTCACCCTTTGCACTGCCGGTGCCTTGATGCTGATTCACCCTTTGCACTGCCGGTGCCTTGATGCTGATTTACCCTTTGCACCGCCGGTGCCTTGATGCTGATTCACCCTTTGCACCGCCGGTGCCTTGATACTGATTCACCCTTTGCACCGCAGGTGCCTTGATGCTGATTCACCCTTTGCACCGCAGGTGCCTTGATACTGATTCACCCTTTGCACCGCCGGTGCCTGGATACTGATTCACCCTTTGCACCGCCGGTGCCTGGATACTGATTCACCCTTTGCACGCCGGTGCCTGGATACTGATTCACCCTTTGCACTGCCGGTGCCTGGATACTGATTCACCCTTTGCACTGCCGGTGCCTGGATACTGATTCACCCTTTGCACTGCCGGTGCCTTGATGCTGATTCACCTTTGCACCGCCGGTGCCTTGATGCTGATTCACCCTTTGCACTGCCGGTGCCTTGATGCTGATTCACCCTTTGCACCGCCGGTGCCTTGATGCTGATTCACCCTTTGCACCGCCGGTGCCTTGATGCTGATTCACCCTTTGCACCGCCGGTGCCTTGATGCTGATTCACCCTTTGCACCGCCGGTGCCTTGATGCTGATTCATCCTTTGCACTGCCGGTGCCTTGATGCTGATTCACCCTTTGCACCGCCGGTGCCTTGATACTGATTCACCCTTTGCACCGCAGGTGCCTTGATGCTGATTCACCCTTTGCACCGCCGGTGCCTTGATACTGATTCACCCTTTGCACCGCCGGTGCCTGGATACTGATTCACCCTTTGCACCGCCGGTGCCTGGATACTGATTCACCCTTTGCACCGCCGGTGCCTGATACTGATTCACCCTTTGCACTGCCGGTGCCTGGATACTGATTCACCCTTTGCACTGCCGGTGCCTGGATACTGATTCACCCTTTGCACTGCCGGTGCCTTGATGCTGATTCACCCTTTGCACCGCCGGTGCCTTGATGCTGATTCACCCTTTGCACTGCCGGTGCCTTGATGCTGATTCACCCTTTGCACCGCCGGTGCCTTGATGCTGATTCACCCTTTGC
The DNA here is from genome assembly GCA_033310375.1 of Conus canariensis. Taxonomy (NCBI): domain Eukaryota; kingdom Metazoa; phylum Mollusca; class Gastropoda; order Neogastropoda; family Conidae; genus Conus; species Conus canariensis. The sequence goes on from CM065742.1 coordinate 36,026,200, forward strand.
ACCGCCGGTGCCTTGATGCTGATTCACCCTTTGCACCGCCGGTGCCTTGATGCTGATTCACCCTTTGCACCGCCGGTGCCTTGATGCTGATTCACCCTTTGCACCGCCGGTGCCTTGATGCTGATTCACCCTTTGCACTGCCGGTGCCTTGATGCTGATTCACCCTTTGCACCGCCGGTGCCTTGATGCTGATTCACCCTTTGCACTGCCGGTGCCTTGATGCTGATTCACCTTTGCACCGCCGGTGCCTTGATGCTGATTCACCCTTTGCACCGCCGGTGCCTTGATGCTGATTCACCCTTTGCACTGCCGGTGCCTTGATGCTGATTCACCCTTTGCACTGCCGTGCCTTGATGCTGATCCTTGCAGCGTGCTGATCTGATTCACCCTTTGCACCGCCGGTGCTTGATGCTGATTCACCTTTGCACTGCCGGTGCCTGATGCTGATTCACCCTTTGCACCGCCGGTGCCTTGATGCTGATTCACCCTTTGCACTGCCGGTGCCTTGATACTAATTCACCCTTTGCACTGCCGGTGCCTTGATACTGATTCACCCTTTGCACTGCCTCGTGACGCCTTGATACTGATTCACCCTTTGCACTGCCGTGCCTGGTGTGACGCCTTGATACTGATTCACCTTTGCACTGCCGATGCCGTGGCTGTGACGACCAGCCAAGTATCACATGCGAATGAAGGCATGGGGTCATGAGACAGAGAACAGACTGACGTGTAGACACATACTTGCAATGAGTAACATATTTGTCAGATATAAAGGGAGCTTTTCTTTTGAACGCTGGAAAAAGGTGATCTTGTAAAAAAGCAAAAGACTAATGCGCTGTGGTGATTGTCAAGAGAAGGCATGCCCTGCGAGTGATTGTGCAAGAGACTGGGGCATGCCCTGCGAGTGATTGTGCAAGAGACTGGGCATGCCCTGCGAGTGATTGTGCAAGAGATGGGCATGCCCTGCGAGTGATTGTGCAAGAGACTGGGGCATGCCCTGCGACTCAGTCACAGGTACTGCTTGCGGCTGCCTCTCTAGCAAAAATGGAGTAGCGGCATGTGAGGGTCAAAAAGACGATAGAAAACAACTGAGAGAAAATGATTTCATCAACGACATGAACGGTGATGGTAGAAAGAAGAAGCACGCGCTGAATTTGTTCTGTCTTAAAAAAAAAAAATCAGATGAAAAAAAAGCCATGACATCAATTCCATGCTATTAGGACCAAGGAATATATATATATTTTTTAATATGGAAAAAGGGGTTAAAAACGGAATAAAAACCAACACCAAGAACAATCGATGATACCTGTCCTGTCCTAAAACTACACAAGAGAGAGAGAGAGAGAGAGAGAGAGAGAGAGAGAGAGAGAGAGAGAGAGAGAGAGAGAGAGAGACAGGGGGGGGGGGAGACAGAGAGAGAGAGAGAGAGAGATGGGTGGGGGGTAAAAGGCCCACTAAAGCAATGGAAATAACAACAGCAAACCCCAGTACTAAGGTTACAAACACACAAGAAAAGATAAGAAAAAGGAAAAGAAAACTACAAACATATAAACGAATTAAAAAGGAAACCAAGAAAACGGAGGAAATGGGACAGTATTATTTTCTATGTCCATTTATACAACTTCTTTTATACAAGCATAAAATTTGTTTTAAAAGCAACAATGGAGAAAAAAGAAACAAAGAATAAAGAAAACAGAAAAGAGACTGTAACAGAATTTCTCAAACATTTTCTTCTTCAGCTGTGTCTAAATGCACAGCAGTCACGAGAGAGGGAGAGAGGAGAGAGAGAGAGAGAGAGAGAGAGAGAGAGAGAGAGAGAGGAGAGCGAGAGAAGAGAGATGAGAGAGAGGAGAATCGCTTTGAAAACGACGTTCAATGGTACAAAATACTTTTTGTAAGCTAACAATTTTGCAATATAAATGGCCTACTTCTGTCCCTTTTGGTGGCACCACAGTACCCGCTATAGTGAGCTTTCGTCTTCACACAGTGTAGCTGCTTGTGTTGGGGACTAAACCGTGATAAATGTCTTCTTGATGAGACCTGCTTCAAAGTGTCACGTGAGGTGCCAGGCGAAGCGCGGACGACGTGAACAGCCTGGATTTCTGATTCATGAGGTGACACCTCACCAGCTCTTTGTCTGTGCCTGTGTGTGCCTGAAGACAGAGGACCCAGCGGGAGAAGAGCATGGGAAGGAGGACAGGGGGAGGGAGGGAGGGGGGGGGAGAAAAGAGAGAGTGGGGTGGGCTGAGGGTTTTAGTATGTAAGTATAGAGGGCTGTTGGAGGGAGAATGAAAGTGATGGTGGTTTGCAAACAAACGTGTCGAATATGGTTGGTATCTTTATGTCAGTTTGTCAGATTTATTCTTAGTCTGTCTGTCTGTCTGTCTCTCTCCTCTCTCTCTCTCTCTCTCTCTCTCTCTCTCTCTCTCTCTCTCTCTCTCTCTTTTCCAAATTCTCACGATTATTTGGTCAGTCATGGAAGAAATGCTCTGTCTGTCTGCCTGTCTGTCTGTCTGTCTGTCTATCTGTCTGTGTCTGTCTGTCTGCCTGCCTGTCTGTCTGTCTGTCTGTCTGTCTGTCTGTCTCTCTCTCTCTCTCTCTCTCTCTCTCT
>CM065742.1:36033810-36066310 GCA_033310375.1 Conus canariensis
AAAAGAGTAGCGGCAATGACACTGGAAGCAGTGGCTAGCACTATTTTGCCTGTGGAGCGGATCCTGTTCAGGATAAGATTCAGGATGGTCTTTCCTGTCCCTCATGGAGCATCAAGGAACATTATGTTGCTGCTTGCTGTGGGATCCTGCCTCTGCTCAACCATGGTCATAAAGCTGTCGTACACGTCTCTCTGGTCAGCTGTCAGCTTCTTCAGCTGGTCATCAGCTGCTGCCCGGAGTGCAGTAGTGTGGTAATTGGTCTCGCGGTAGTATTCTCGAGGCACAGTTTGTTGTTGTGTGACTGTTGGCATCCCATACTCCTCTGTAGACTTGCCTCCAAGAAGGAAGAGTTTGTCCTGAATCACAGTAAGAGCTTGGTTGTAGATGGCATCTGTGTACTGCGCTTCATAATAGACATCTCTTCGGACTTGGAAGAGGAAATCTTCAGCAAGATGGTCTCTGAAGAGGTTCCACAGGTTGCCTGGGTTACTGGGGTTGAAAGCCACCAGGATAATACAGAAGTCACGCAGCAGTCGGGGTCTCTGAGAGATGGAGGCTTCCTCCAGGGCAAGTTGTAGAAGGCGGTCATCATCTAGGAGTCCAAGAGCATTGCAAGCATCTCGAAAAATGTTGTGGACATAGCCGTTGACAATCTTCAGCTCCTCGTACAAACGGGATCCTTTCATAACGTTGAGTAGAAACCTCAAGAAGTAGCACTCTCCCTGGCGAGGACTGATACTGTACAATCGCCGGATTGCAGTGCCCCTTTGTCGTTTCTTCCACATATTCTGAGTGGACATCAATGTGAAGTGCTCAGGGACTTCCACGTACTTCAGCTCTCGTGCTGTAGGGTCTTGAGAGCATAGGCTAAAGATGGCGGTAAGGGTTGCTTCTGGGGGAGAGCCTTGTGCTCTTTGCGCTGCGTTGTGTGGATTGAAGTAGACCCATTGTCCATTCTCCAAATGGACAGCTGGTCTCTGCACCATGGGGTGGCGCTCATGCAGGTCAAATCCCAGGAGTCTCCAGGTCGCCTCGATGCTGCCAACGTAGCGGGCATTCTGGTACATTTGGATCTCATCAATGACTGGAGGTTGTTGAGCTGTTCCTTCACCTGCCTGAGTGGCTTGGAGTTGGAAGACGGCTTGGTCTGTGCCCTTGTGGACATACTTCAGGACGTACTTGATGAATTTTATGCTACTGCATATTTCCACATTGATGTGGCAGTTGAACTAATGCAGGAGGTAAGGGTTGTAGGGGACAACCCACTGGTTGGTGACGATGATTTCTCTCTGCCCAAGCTTCACAGTCCCAGTATGTCCTCATTCAGACTCCTCACGTCTCCTGTACTTGGGGTAGCTGTCCGCACCCTGCTCTATGACCCTTCTTGCCTCTCAATCAATTTTACCTCACAATTTTTTTTCGTAATACGATACACAGTCGATAGAGGGATGCCTGTACTTAATGAACTTACCGATGCATTCTCAATTCCTCGATTGAAGTGCTCCAAAATGACAACTCTATAGGGGCCGCCATAACCTAGTGGATAAGGCGCTGGACTCATGATCCAAAGGTCGTGGTTTCGAATCCCGGCTTGGTCTTGGAAATTTTAATGTGGAATGTTTCCAGCTAAAATGACCGTAGTTCACCCCGATGTCCACCCTGGCCCCGCAGGTGTCAGTCTAATGTGACGGACCAGCCGTCTGCATATCCTTGATTTTGGCACGGACGTTAAACCCAACTCAAACATGACAACTCTGTGAAAAGATTGCATTTTCACGATGTATTATGTCTATTGGAGGGCCTCTGGGTTGACAACATTTCTGGTCTCCCTGTTTGGCGCAAGTATAGTCAGTGTTTCTGCGTTTCCAGTTCGTGATGCTGCAACGTAGAACATTCCATGTGTAAAACACGGAATGGTCAGATCTGCCCCACGGGATGAACATGTCTGACCATGGCTCTTGTTGACAGACAAAAATCAGACGGTATTGCAGAGCATCATAACTTCGGTGTATTTCTGAAATCCTCTGCAGACTACCATCTCTAAATTTAGAAATTAACGGTTTTTAACGGTCAATTTTAAGTTTCTGTTCATATTAGTTGTCTATCATTGATCAGCGTGTAAAACTGCACCTGTATACCAAATTTCATCAAGAAAGGTCTAAATTTAGAAAATAACGGATCTTAACGGTTTTTAACGCTCGATTTTATAGTTTCCGTTCGTGTAAGTTGTATATCATTGTTCAGCGTGTAAAACTGCGTCTGTATACCGAATTTCATCAAGAACGGTCTAAATTTATATAATAACGGTTTTTAACGGTCAATTTTTAAGTTTCCGTTCGTGTAAGTTGTATATCATTGTTCAGCGTGTAAAACTGCATCTGTATACCGAATTTCATCAAGAACGGTCTAAATTTATATAATAACGGTTTTTAACGGTCAATTTTAAGTTTCGGTTCGTGTAAGTTGTATATCATTGTTCAGCATTGAAAACTACACCTGTATATCAAATTTCATCAAGAAAGGTCTAAATTTAGAAAATAACGCTTTTTAACGGTGATACCATTTCTAAATTTAGAAATTAACGGTTTTTAACGGTCAATTTTAAGTTTCTGTTCATATTAGTTGTCTATCATTGATCAGCGTGTAAAACTGCACCTGTATACCAAATTTCATCAAGAAAGGTCTAAATTTAGAAAATAACGGATCTTAACGGTTTTTAACGCTCAATTTTAAGTTTCCGTTCGTGTAAGTTGTATATCATTGTTCAGCGTGTAAAACTGCATCTGTATACCGAATTTCATCAGGAACGCTCTAAATTTATATAATAACGGTTTTTAACGGTCAATTTTTAAGTTTCCGTTCGTGTAAGTTGTATATCATTGTTCAGCGTGTAAAACTGCATCTGTATACCGAATTTCATCAAGAACGGTCTAAATTTATATAATAACGGTTTTTAACGGTCAATTTTAAGTTTCGGTTCGTGTAAGTTGTATATCATTGTTCAGCATTTAAAACTACACCTGTATACCAAATTTCATCAAGAAAGGTCTAAATTTAGAAAATAACGCTTTTTAACGGTGATAAATAACGGTCATAAAAACTATCGAATGACCCAATGTTATTCACAGTATGTCCTTCTAGACTCATGCCAAGTTTGGTGGCGATCCGAGGACTCCCTTTGCCGCCAACATCAGAAAAGATTATATTTTTGATCGTTTTTAGGGGGTACGTGTTGTTAACGGTTTTTAACGGTCATAAATAACTGTCGTAGAAACTGTCCAATGACCCTATGTTACTCGGGAGATGTCCCTCTAGGTTCGATGTACCTGTGCAATGTCACAACGGCCATTTGATGAAAAGCAGAGGAAAAAGATGTCTTTGAAACCGTTATAACAGTTTTTTAACGGTTTTTAACGGTTTTATTTCTTTAAAGATTAGCCCAAAACCATCCTCGGGTCACAACAGACATACCTGCTAAATTTCAAGAAGATCGGGTTTTAAACAGTTTCTTTGATAGGGTTTGGTGTTTTTAACGGTTTTTAACTGTTATAAATAACGTTTTTTAACTGCCAAATAACGGTATTAATTTTAGAGAAGTAGTCCTGTACCTGTGCAATGTCACAACGGCTATTTGAAGAAAAGCAGAGGAAAAAGATGTCTTTGAAACCGTTATAACAGTTTTTTAACGGTTTTTAACGGTTTTATTTTTTTAGAGATTAGCCCAAAACCATCCTCGGGTGAACAGACGTACCTGCCAAATTTCATGACAATCGGTTGAGCCGTTTTTGAGTCTATAGCGTACACAGACACACACACACACACACACACACACACACACACACACACACACAGACAGAATTTGCCCTTTATATATTAGATATATATATATATATATATATATATATATATATATATATATATATACGTATCTTGATAATCATTCATCCATCCCAATATTCTTCTTATAAAACACACTGGTTAATTAATTTGTAGATTGTTTCAGTCGATGAATTTCAAAATTATCTATTATTATTATCATGTAGTAGTAGTAGTAGTAGTAGTAGTATAGTAGTAGTAGTAGTAGTAGTAGTAGTAATGTCATTATAATTGTCTGTTAGTGTGAATGCATATGTTGACGTGAGCGTGCGTGTTGGGTTAGCACACGGCGCTTTGGGCTAAATTCATTTGGAACTGCGCCTGTCAACATCATCATCATCATCATCATCATCATCATCATCACTTTTGTTGTTGGTGGTGGATTTTTGTTTGTTTGTTTGTTTTATTGCTGACGCTGCTGCTTTTTCTACAACTATCACTGTTTAATGCAGATTGTTATTATGATATTAAGTAGAAACGAATAGATAATGACACTATTGCGGTCTCTGGTCAAAGTCCTGTCATTGCGGCAAGTTGCAAGGCGCACAGCTTCGTTTGTCGGCTAAACGACATCCGTTTTCAGACTGTGAAGTTACGATAAAAGCGCATAAAGGCTGGAACATGTCGCAGGACTTCTAACACGCCGACGCGGCCAAGGCATTTGCTGAGTCAGTCTATGCTCAAGCCAAAAAGTTCAGCAACCGAGCTCTGAAACAAGGAATCGAAGAATTTTTATGTAGTAATCAATAAGATTTTTCAGACTATGTTTTACACGAAATGATAGTTCATCTGTTTTTGTTTTTTTTGTTTTTACACGAAATGATAGTTCATTAAATGTTACAAGGGTGTGCTTTTGAGTAAAAGTTATCAGAGTTGGCAGTAAACTTTCATTATTGGAACCTTGCAAGTGTTTTGAAAAATATGCCTATCTGAAATAAACTAGCAAAACTATCTGGCTCTGGTAGCATGCAGGATGGGTACAGTCATGTTGGTTGATCTCCACATCAACAGGTCTCCCGTATGATTATTTTGACAGTTTCGCAGCGTGCAGGATGATGCAGGTCAATAGATCTCCATTATAAAATATGCTTGAAAGGATTCTGGGTCGATGATTGACTATGGTCTGAACTTCTGTCCAATTTTTGAGAACCATATCAGCATCCCTACTCACACACAGAGACATACAAGCATACATACCCTAAATACATAAGAACAAGCAAGCCAAAACATGAAATAAATGAAGTTTAAAAAGTAAAAATCAATCAAACCAGACAAACCCTGCAGAAACTGTGCATTTACAAACTCAGTAATAAAGTAAGTTTATACATAGATCTATCGACATGGAGACCTATATTGCTGTGCAGATCTACTAATGCGCGGATCTACCTAGCAATCCAGTCAGTGTGCTACGCAAATGCAACGAGGGGTTCATTATAGTCTGGCTTGAGTATAAACTGAACAGTTCGAATGATGAATTATTGGCAGAATAAATTTCCGACAATGTTTTCTCGGGGTTCAGTTTGAGACTGGTCTCTGAACGACATGGATGCTGCCAAGATAGATGAACTGAAGAAGTACATCGGAGAAAAGATCATACCAGACAGAATTAAAAAGAGTGCTGACACAACAAAAAGAAATTTTCGAAGCGACAGCAAGAAGTTCTTTCTTTCTGAGAGCAACGATCTGTTTTACAAGAATCGACAAGGCGACAGTCTGCGAGTTCTTTCCACAGAAAACAGGGACGAAGCGCTACTCTGTGTCCACGCCCATCAACACGGCGGCCACCTGGGTGTGAACAAGACAAGTACAATAATCATCCATTTCTATTTTATCGGCGTGTTGATGTCTTTGCTATCTATTCCCTCTTCCCTCCCCCCCCCCCCCCCCCTTTTTTTTTTTTTTTTTTTTTTTTACCAATAGTACTTTACAAGTAGTGCATAATAATACTACTCTGCTAAACAAGGCAGCCCTTACCAAAAGGCAAAAAAATATTGTTTGTTTCTGGTAACCAAACCAAATTGAAAATCCACAGCAACCTCTGTCTCTTTAGCTAGTTGTCTTGTCTATCTCTCTGTCTGTACGAATTTTGGATGTGGGAATCGGCCAAGACAAAGATGAATCTTGTACGAGACCAACAACACAAACCACTGTTATTACTGCTGCTGGTGCTGCTACGCAGACCCGCACGCACGCACATGCAATGTGCACGCCAGCACACACGCACACGTACGCATACAGACACACACGGCTGCAAATTCATGTTTCGCGCGCGCACACACATACACACGCGCGCGCGCGCGCGCGCGCGCACACACACACACACACACACACACACACACAACACACACACACACACACAAGAACAAGAACCTCATTCTAATGGAAGAACTTTATGGTTCTCTATTTTGCAGTATAGACTTCAATGACAAGACTCATTCTATGGAAGAACTTTATGTCTCTATTGCAGTAAATCTTTTCAATGAAAAACCTCATTCTAATGGAAGAACTTTATGGTTCTCTATTTTGCAGTATAGATCTTCTCAATTGACAAGAACCTCATTCTAATGGAAGAACTTTATGGTTCTATTTGCAGTATAGATCTTCATTGACAAGACCTCATTATGAGAACTTATGTTCTCTATTGCAGTATGATCTCAATTGACAAGAACCTCATCTAATGGAGAACTTTAGTCTCTATTTGCAGTAGATTCATTGACAAGACCCATCTATGAAGAATTATGGTTCTCTGTTTTACAGTATAGATCTCAATTGACAAGAACCTCATTCTAATGGAAGAACTTTATGTTTCTCTATTTTGCAGTATAGATCTTCTCAATTGAAGACCAGTGGGACAAATGTTGCGAAACAAAATCAAAAGTGAGGGGGGGTGGGGAGGGGGTGTGTGTGTGTGTGTGTGTGTGTGTGTGTGTGTGTGTGTGTGTGTGTGTGTGTGTGTGCATTTCAGATTAGCCTAGACACCATCTTACATATCGATTACGCTTAATATTGAAAGTTGCCAAATGTGTACATCACTGGCTTGCATAGCTGTACAATAGGCAAATTGCTTGCCTTGTGTAAATATCAGGCAACTGTCAACATGTTGGTGACATGTCTTTATTCAGATTCAGAATCTAGCTGTCACAAATTACTGATCAAAACCGTAAGATATCATAATATTCCACAAAAATGGTGCGTTTATCATACCTGTGAGATGACTGTGGTGCCAGGTGAGGTTGGCTTTGTGTCTGGGTGTCCAAAATGTAATGATCCTCACAACACGTTTATTCCAAAGGTTTATTTCAAAACATTTTTGATTTATAGATGTTTTTATTTATTGGAAACAGAGAGGAGTTAAGGCCTGAATTTCAACAAATTTCATAAAGATGGGAAAGGTAGTATGATGTCACGTTCACCATGTTTTTGAAGCCTTCAAGGAAGATTTTTGTGCGTTGAAATTTTACAATACGAAGCAGACATGCACATACAGTGCTATGTAACACAATACAACCCCCCCCCCCCCCCCCAGTAATATAATCTAATCCAAATTGATCTATCTATCTATCTATCTATCTATCTATCTATCTATCTATCTATCTATCTGACATTTTCCTGCTCCATACAGCCGGATAAGGTTAATTCAATAATATTAAGGTACACGAGTACGAATACCAAACACTCCCTTCTTCTTCCCTCCCTCCTTTGCCCACCTGTCTGCACACACATCTCTTTCATCTCTTCTCCAGAAAGACAGAGACAGACAGACGAGAGAGAGGGAGACAGACAGACAGACAGACAGACGGAGAGAGAGAGAGAGAGAGAGAGAGAGAGAGAGAGAGAGAGAGAGAGAGAGAGAGAGAGAAGAAGAGAAGAGCAGAGAGAGACAGACAGAAGCAGACAGACAGACAGACAGACAGAGACAGAATTGAGAGAGAGAGAGAGAGAGAGAGAGAGAGAGAGAGAGAGACTCTAACACCAACACTGACAGTTTTTATTGCCAATAGCAAACAAGCCCTGTTGGCAAGGGCGTTATAAATTATTGCATTAACAGATTGCGTCAAGTATCTGCAGTTGAAAGGACATAGAATTCGAACAACTTAACTAGAAATACAAACCTACAGTCGGCAACACACACCAACATGGATACAAACACATTCACACACACAACGCACTTACGCATGCACGAGCGCTCACGCACGCACACACACACACACACACACACACACACACACACACACACACACACACACACACACACACACACACACTCACTCACTCACTCACTCACTCCGCACACCTCAGTAATCCATTGTTTTCGACCATCAAGCCATGTAAAATACATAAAATACATAAGCGCTAACAGTGGATTCATGCATCGTCACACATTTTAGCTTAACAATTTGTTCGTCATATTCTTTCTTCGAAAATCAATAGCTTCTGCTATATATCTTCCAAATGATATGGAATTTTGTTCGTTCTTACTGGAAAGAGATTGCTCTGAAGTCCCTGAAAATTTTACATCTGCTTCGAGTATCTACGTAAGCAGGACAATCAAAAACAAAATGTACTTCGTCTTCACTGTTGTTTCTACACACATGGCGCATGCTTTATTGTCCGATGCTTCGAACCATTTTTTGTTTGCATTTAGGCCTCGAGTTCTAGTTTGAAATTTTGTTAAGTTATATTCATGCTATTTATTTGTAATAATCATGAAAAAATTCTCCATTTCCAAATTACTTTTAAACGAGAAAAATCATTCATATTTGTCGTTTCCATCCATGCTAGAATGCCAGTTTTGTCTGTAAGAACAAATTAAACGATCCTTAAATTCGGATGTAAACTGTATAGTATTGCCTACTCCCTGACAAAGCCAAACGATACCAAAACCATTTTCGGTTAGCATTTTCTTTACAGGAGACACCCAATTAAATCTTCCCATATTGTGTTGTAGTCAAAGCATTTTATATGCTTGATTGCAGAGTCTGGTCGCAGGTAAATGAACTAATCTTCACCAGTATTTGATTGATTTGATATAAGTTCGATTGAACAGAGGATACTGAGCACTTTTACCATAAACTATTTTATCTGAAGCATGTAACGGTACATGCATAATGCGCTTTACTGCATAACTGTGAACTTTTTTCATGTGGGGGGTTGTCCAACAGACCCTACACCTCTGATGCGCATGTCAGAATTGGTTGTATCTGGGTGTCGAATAATTTCCAAAACAAAACCCCATCAACTAAATTCAGTCTTCTCATTGTTCTTAAAATCTCGAATCTCTTTTTCCTTTCCTACACATCTCCAGCCAGCATCTATTTAAGCTTCATTTTGTAGTGAAAACATCCCCAGATATTTATAACTATTTGTCACTTTAACTTCTGATCTGCCGTGGAACCATCTTTCATGTGCTAAATGTCCACCGTTTCAAAAAAGCATGATATTAGTTTTGCTTAAATTTACTGTCAGTTGCAATCTATCAGATACTTTTTTCAAAACGTCCAACTGATTCTGCAAACCAACAGGTGTATCCGCAAAGGAGAACAACATCACCAGCAAACAGCCTTAAAAATAGCTAAGTAGCCCTGGTAACATTTGAATCCCATGCTTCCCTTTCTCTGAAATCTCTACTGCAAGCTCATGAATAAAAAAAAAGCAAATAACTGGGGACTAAGCAGATATCCTTGTTTTATACCACGTGAACAATTGAAATAATCACAGAGAGAGAGAGAGAGAGAGAGAGAGAGAGAGAGAGAGAGAGAGAGAGAGAGAGAGTCCAATAAAAATTTGCTGCACAGTGTGCATCTGTCAACCACAGTTGCTAAAGATCAACTTTCAAACAAAAAAATTGTATGATAACCAACTATGATTATACCGATTCCATGATTAGTGCAAGCCACGTATTTTCTGGTTTCATAGCAATATTTTTAGTAATACAGAAAATGAGGATATTGAGGTATCTAACTGTGTAATGAAAACACACACACACACACACACACACACACACACACACACACACACACACACACACACACATAAATATATAATATTATATATATATATTATATATATATATATATATATATATATATATATAATCTTTGCCAGTTGTAAAATATGATCGGATACCTCATCTGACTCGAAATCAGCATCAAATCCAAACAAGACAATCGACTCGTTCATCAATGTTTCGCTTCATGAATGTGTACTTCCTTATACGATATTGATACCATTCGTCTTTCGCAAAGCTTACTCTGATTTTGAACTGATTTTGAGTTTGTGAATATGAAACTGTACCCATGACATTAACGATAAAGTTTTGATATGTTTGTATTTCCAAGTCCACACATAACCAGTGTAAAATTGGCGTATTAAATGTTTTCTTTTATTTTTGATAGTGTTGTATTTCTTTTAATTAGGTAGGTTTTGCAGTGCTACCAAAACAGCCAGATAAAGTACAGTATTGAAAGAGTGGCCGTTGGATTCTTATTCGATTTTACACAGGGTACATTGACTTTTTCACTTACATCCATTCTCTTCAACACGGTGTTGTGGCATGACACAGTATATTTGTGTCCGATGACCACACCAGCTTTTGTTTCGTTTATCAGTTTCAAGACAGTTTCCAAATGGATCAATGGATTGATTGACTTTTCTCTCCTAGCAAACAAATTGTTTTGCATTCATACTGCTTGTTTTTCGAGTTTCTGTTTTACAGTAAGCCCTGTCTGTTTTGATATGTTTCTATTTTACAGTAAGCCCTGTTGTTTTGATATGTTTCTATTTTACAGTAAGCCCTGTCTGTTTTGATATGTTTCTATTTTACAGTAAGCCCTGTCTGTTTTGATATGTTTCTGTTTTACAGTAAGCCCTGTCTGTTTTGATATGTTTCTATTTTACCGTAAGTCCTGTCTGTTTTGATATGTTTCTATTTTACAGTAAGCCCTGTCTGTTTTGATATGTTTTTATTTTACAGTAAGTCCTGTCTGTTTTGATATGTTTCTATTTTACAGTAAGTCCTGTCTGTTTTGATATGTTTCTATTTTACCGTAAGTCCTGTCTGTTTTGATATGTTTCTATTTTACAGTAAGTCCTGTCTGTTTTGATATGTTTCTATTTTACAGTAAATTCTGTCTGTTTTGATATGTTTCTATTTTACAGTAAGCCCTGTCTGTTTTGATATGTTTCTATTTTACAGTAAGCCCTGTCTGTTTTGATATGTTTCTATTTTACAGTAAGCCCTGTCTGTTTTGATATGTTTCTATTTTACGTAGTCCTGTCTGTTTCTTTACATGGTCACCACAGACTTGCATTACACTTGACTCTTCAGAGAATGAGTATCTGAGTTATGTTCGTTAGCATTACTTTGGCTTCATGGTCATCTTTGATGCCCACCCCATTCCCTCCACCTAACCCCCCCAAAGACTGAATATTCGTGCGTGCGTGCGTGCGTACGTGTGTGTGTGTGTGTGTGTGTGTGGTGTGTGTGTGTGTGTGTGTGTGTGTGTGTGTGTGTGTGTGTTGCGTGCGTGTGTGTGTGTGTGTGCGTGCGTGCGTGCGTGCGTGCGCGCGCGCGCACATAGCAAACGTGCACGCGCAGGCGTGTGTGTTTGTGTGTGTGTGTATGAGAGAGAGAGAGAGAGAGAGAGAGAGAGAGAGAGAGAGAGAGAGAGAGAGAGAGAGAGAGAGAGAGAGACTACTCTCTGATTCGAATATGACTCATACGTCAAAGGAATGAATATTGTTGCTACTTTACTGTTGCTGCTGCTGTCTTAGTGCTGCTGTCGCTGTTTATATGCTCTCAAGCTGCTTCTGCTGTTACTCCTGCTCTCCTGCTACTAGTACTGTCACAGCTGCTGCTTCTGCTACTGCCATTGCTTTTACTATTTTTGCTGCTGCCCCTGATGTTGCTACTGCTGTCAGTATTGCTGCTGCACCTGCTGTTGCTACTGCTGTTGCTGCTGCTGTCAGTATTGCTGCTGCCTCTGCTGTTGCTACTGCTGTTGCTGCTGCTGTCAGTATTGCTGCTGCCTCTGCTGTTGCTACTGCTGTTGCTACTGCTGTCAGTATTGCTGCTGCCTGCGTTGCTACTGTGTTGCTCTGCTGTCAGTATTGCTGCTGCCTCTACTGTTGCTACTGCTGTCGGTATTGCTGCCTCTGTGCTCTACTGTTGCTACTGCTGTCAGTATTGCTGCTGCCTCAGCTGTTGCTGCTGCTGTTGCTACTGCTGTCAGTATTGCTGCGCCCAGCTGTTGCTGCTGCTGTCAGTATGCTGTCGTCTGCTGTTGCCTGCATGCTGTTGCTGCTGCTGTCAGTATTGCTGCTGCCTCTGCTGTTGCTGCTGCTGTTGCTGCTGCTGTCAGTATTGCTGCTGCCCCTGCTGTTGCTGCTGCTGTTGCTGCTGCTGTCAGTATTGCTGCTGCCCCTGCTGTTGCTGATGCTGTCAGTATTGCTGCTGCCCCTGCTGTTGCTAATGCTGTCAGTATTGCTGCTGCCTCTGCTGTTGCTGCTGCTGTCAGTATTGCTGCTGCCCCTGCTGTTGCTAATGCTGTCAGTATTGCTGCTGCCCCTGCTGTTGCTGCTGCTGTCAGTATTGCTGCTGCCCCTGCTGTTGCTATGCTGTCAGTATTGCTGCTGCCCCTGCTGTTGCTCTGCTGTCGGTATTGCTGCTGCCTGCGTCTGCTGCTGTTGCTAATGCTGTCGGTATTGCTGCTGCCTCTGCTGTTGCTGACTGCTGTCAGTATTGCTGCTGCCTCTGCTGTTGCTGACTGCTGTCAGTATTGCTGCTGCCCCTGCTGTTGCTACTGCTGTTGCTACTGCTGTCGGTATTGCTGCTGCCCCTGCTGTTGCTGCTGCTGTCGGTATTGCTGCTGCCTCTGCTGTTGCTAATGCTGTCAGTATTGCTGCTGCCTCTGCTGTTGCTAATGCTGTCAGTATTGCTGCTGCCTCTGCTGTTGCTAATGCTGTCAGTATTGCTGCTGCCTCTGCTGTTGCTACTGCTGTCGTATTGCTGCTGCCCCTGCTGTTGCTGCTGCTGTTGCTACTGCTGTCGGTATTGCTGCTGCCTCCGCTCCTGCTTTGCTATAGTCATATCTACTACTTACTACTGCTGCTGCAGTTGCTGCTGCTGCTTCCACTACTACTCCTACTGTTGCTACAATTCTTGCTTATGCTACAACTACTATTACTACTACTGCTGCCATAACTCTTTCTTCTACCAATGCTGCTAATAGTGCTACTGTTTCCGCTATAATAGCTGCTCCTGATGCTGCTACTTCTACCACTGCCACTAGTATTTGCTCAGACTGTTCTGTTAATATTACTGATATTACTACTACTGCAGTCATCATGGTTGCTCCTGCTACTTTACCACCACTAATGCTGCTGCTATAGTCAGTTGCTACTTCTGCTGCTGTTGATGTTTCTACTATATTGACCACTGGTGTTGCTAAAACTTTTGCTCCTCCAGCTGGTTCCGTTACAACTGCTACTATTGTTCTTCTGCTGCCTCCATAATAGCTTCTCCTGCTGTGGCTGCTGTTCTAATATTTGCTCCTGCTACGGGAATTACTACCATTATCTGTGGTGTGCTGTCCTTGTTGCTGCTGTGTGGATGCTGTCTACCAATCGTACTACTCCCCCTTCTTTAATGTTGGCCGCTGCTGCTGCTGTTCCTTCTTCTCCTACTTCTTCCACCATTTGTATCGCTGCTCCTATAAATTCTGCTCATCCTTCTCCTACTACTTCCACCATTTGTATCGCTGCTCCTATAAATTCTGCTCCTTCTTCTCCTACTACTTCCACCATTTGTATCGCTGCTCCTATAAATTCTGCTCCTTCTTCTCCTACTACTTCCACCATTTGTATCGCTGCTCCTATAAATTCTGCTCCTTCTACTTCTTCCACCATTTGTATCGCTGCTCCTATAAATTCTGCTCCTCCTTCTCCTACTACTTCCACCATTTGTATCGCTGCTCCTATAAATTCTGCTCCTTCTTCTACTTCTTCCACCATTTGTATCGCTGCTCCTATAAATTCTGCTCCTCCTAATACTTCCACCATTTGTATCGCTGCTCCTATAAACTCTGCCCCTGATGCTATTGCTATTAACAAAACTAACTCCTGTTACGGTTACACTTGCTGCTCTTGCCATTGCCGTCACTACCATAACTCCAGTGCCTGCTACTATTGATGCTGCTGCTGCTGTCATTATTATGAGGACTATAATCCATTTGGCGCTCCATTTGCCGCTATAATTACTGCGCCTACTGCAGTTGATGTTCTTGTTATTATAGCCACTATTGCTGCTATAGTTGTTTCTCCGTCTGCTGTTGCCGTTATAATACTATTACTACCGCTGCTCCTCTTATTGTTGCTCCTGCTAATACTGGTGTTATAACTACTTTACTATTCTTATAGTTCCTGCTCTTCCTACTCAACTGTTGTTATCATGGCCGCTGTTGCTGTTGCTGCTAGCACAACTTCTACGACGATGACGACGATGACTACTACTAGGAGTGTGCTTATTATATTTCTTTTTAATTATTGTAGTGAATTTGTTATCCTTGCAGATGATTTTGTCAGAGTTATTCTGAATCTTTGTTTTTGGGTGTGTTTTTTTAATTCATTGTCGGCTTGGCTATGAACAACAGGATTGTGTCCCGTGCTTTGTGTGCAATGACTGTCCTGAACAACAGGATTGTGTCCCGTTTTTGTGTGCAATGACTGTCCTGAACAACAGGATTGTGTCCCGTTCTTTGTGTGCAATGACTGTCCTGGCTATGAACAACAGGATTGTGTCCCGTGCTTTGTGTGCAATGACTGTCCTGAACAACAGGATTGTGTCCCGTTCTTTGTGTGCAATGACTGTCCTGGGCTATGAACAACAGGATTGTGTCCCGTTCTTTGTGTGCAATGACTGTCCTGAACAACAGGATTGTGTCCCGTTCTTTGTGTGCAATGACTGTCCTGGGCTATGAACAACAGGATTGTGTCCCGTGCTTTGTGTGCAATGACTGTCCTGAACAACAGGATTGTGTCCCGTTCTTTGTGTGCAATGACTGTCCTGGGCTATGAACAACAGGATTGTGTCCCGTTCTTTGTGTGCAAGGACTGTCCTGGGCTATGAACAACAGGATTGTGTCCCGTTCTTTGTGTGCAAGGACTGTCCTGAACAACAGGATTGTGTCCCGTTCTTTGTGTGCAATGACAATCCTAAGTTTGTGTTCCCTCATAGGATTTCATCGGATTCTCATCTGCTGTGAAGACTTTTGTCGAATCATTTTGCGGTCTTTCTTCCGTTTGCTTTATACCCGCCTTTATTTATTGGTATGTATATTTCTTTTTTTTATTCCTCGATAGAGCCCCCTTTTCAACTGTTGTCTGCCTAGCTGTCCAATCGGGGTAATTATACCGGGCTAAGGTTCAGCTTTCAAAGCAAGAGTGAGGAGGAGGGGGCGGGGGGGGGGGGGGGGGGAGGAGGGAGAGTGGGAGTGAGGGATGAGGGAAGGAGTGTGTGGATGGTGGGAGGAGGAATGAAGAGAGGGGGGGGGGAATCATAAGAGACCAGGTCACCTTCAAACAGGCGGAGGAGTCGGGGGCGCTGTGTTTGAGGGTGGGTGGGTGAGTGAAGTTCAGCTGAGGAGAGGGAAGGAGATTAGTGGAACAGCCCTCCTCAGGGGATGACAAGATCAGGGGTAGTTTCTATGGGGCAGGGGCTGAGAATGCGTTCTTCAGTGTACACATCAATAGCTGTGACAGTTGCAGGTTTGTTTGGCCAGGTGAACAGGTGAAAGGACCGGTGTCAGGGATTGGTTTGGGCCTTTCCCTCATCGGACGTTTAGGGACAAATCTGGGGGTGTGATCATTTCAAGTATTTCGCTCACAAATGTAGGCACACGCGCAGGCGCGCACACACCGACTTACACACACACACACACACACACACACACACACACACACACACACACACACGCACGCACCACACCACACACACACACACACACACACACAGACGCTTGCGCACGCGCGCGCGCGCGCGGCGCGCAGCCACACACACACACACACACACACACACACGCACACACACACAGAGTCCAGCCCAAACTGTTTCGTGTTGTTCCCGAAGACAAAATGCAGCTACTTTAATTGTGGGTTTTAAAACGGTTATTACGTAAAACATATGTATATGTACTGGCGAACTTAGTACGCCGAGAAGCAAAAAGCGAGAAACAATCCGCTAGAAAGTAAGCTATTTGCAGGCACATCATGAAGTGCAGGGAACATGTTAGGAGAAATCATTCCACCCGCGTACAAATTGTAGGGGGGCGTTATTTTCACACAAGTACGATGCCCCGGCACCAATGACTCCCTCTGTAGAAATGTTCCGGACCTTCCCACACAAAGACAGGTTTTTGTCGTCGTCTTCCGTAAGCGAAACGTTCTGAAGAAGAAATGAATCGCCGCTTGAAAGCCAAGCCAGGGGTTCCTATGCCGGCCTCACCAATGGACAAACGCAGCATGACGTTGGATTGTGATTGTTCCGTTTCTTTGACTAAATAGAGAGGGGGTAGTGGATGATTCACATCCTGTTCAGTGCAGCGGGGGTGTGTGTGTGTGTGTGTGTGTGTGTGTGTGTAAAAAATGTTTCAACAAAGCTTAATAGATGCCTCTTTGTTGTGTCTTTACTACTGCTTTTACTACTACTACTACTAACTACTACTACTACTACTACTACCACCACCGCTACTACTACTACTACTACTACTACTACTACTACTACTACTACTACTACTACCACCTCTTCTTCCCCTTCATCTTCGTGTTCTTTGCAAATCTTATTAGGCCAGGACAGCTACAAATAGCAAGCAAAGAGCCTCCCCATGCGTTTTCTCATTTCTTTGTTTGTCTGTGTATTTTTCTTTTATTTCACCAGTTTGTTTACTCTTTCTTTGAATGATTCATCATTTCTTTTATCAACCGATTTATTTGATTATTCGCTTGTTATTTATTTCACTGGTGTACTTACTAAACATTTTGTAGGTCAAAATCTAATTAACTTATCAAATTGTTGTGTAAGACAGAATTTAGTGTGTTCAGTTAACATGTTGTAGAACACTATTTTGCGTGATTTTTGAAAACTATTGTTGGACAGAATTCAGTATGTTAATCGAACTTGGCGAAGGCATTACAGGTGCTAAAAAAAGTTTTAGTCTAAAAAGTGTAAGGTTGCTTGGTCTCTCAAGACAAGCAAAGTACTGCTCCCAACGACATGAAGCTTCACTGAAACACTGAAAAACTGCGCATTGAATGAAAGGAATCATAAAACGTCACAACTCACAGTGGGGCCTACATCCAAATAAAAAGTAAGAGTGGCATGAGACCAGCAAGAGTGGCATGAGACCAGACATAGTAGTCCACTCTAAGTCAACCAAGCAGCTGATCATGATCGAGCTCACGGTGCCATATGAGAACAGAATGGAGGCAGCTCAAATCTACAAGACTGAAAAGTATGCTGATCTGGCAAACAGCCTGAGGAGAGAAGGCTATCAGGTCAAAGTCCTCACTGCAGAAATTGGAGCTAGGGGGTTTGTAGGAACGTCTGCATACAGCCTCATGAAACAGCTCTCAGTTGCAGGGAAGGAAAAAACCAGAGCCCTGAAAGCAATGGCAGAAGCGGCAGAGAGGTGTTCAAGCTGGATCTGGTCAAGGAGGAACAAAAGTGAACTTCATAAGGCTTAATTTCCCTACAAATATTAGGTGTCCCTGTGGCTCAGTGGTTAAAGCGCGAGTCATTAAGTGGAAAATGAGCATGTCCAGAGGGTCATGGGTTCGAATCCCAGCCATGGCTCGTCCCAAGATGGGAAAAAAAAAGGGGGCAGCAGAGGGACATCCGGAGTCATGAACCGGGTGTGGCCCAACCCCCCTAGAGTGTCAGGAGATAAGGGCCGAAAACACTTGCTTGAAGGGGGCTTCTCTTCTGAGGACTCTGCTGCCACGCTCTCCACGAGTTTCTTTCTACTGATGCATGGGTAAACCATTGACTTCCGGGAATAGGCCGGAGGACGTCCGGGAAAGACCGGAGGACACTGGGAAAGACCAGAACCAAGGGCTATGTGGGCTGGCTCCCCACTTTGCCTTAAACATGTGGCTACTAAAAATAAAAGGAAAAGATGCTCCCAGGATTCACCGAAAGGGGGAGAGAATGATGAATCCATCGGTGCTCAACCAATCATGACTGCAAATCCCAAACGGACTATGAACATGGACCAAATGGAATATCCATGTGTCTGTGGAAAGCGTTTCGCTACCACCCGTGGCATGAAGATCCACAGAACAAAGATGGGATGTGTGAAGACTCATCTGAATGAGCAGCAGCGCACTGCATCAGCAGATAAGACGTCGGAAGACCAAGGCCAGGATTTAAACCACAGTGCCAAGGACATCCACGCTGTTGGTTCGGATGAGGAATTTGCACAGGCCCTCGATGCCAGGCGCCTGAAACTCAACCTGCCACGAGCAAACGAAACTGAAGATTGGGAGAAACTGGATGCAAAAATCGTCCAAAGACTCGATGCACTGATAGGGAAAAGCACCCTGGAACACAAACTAGCCACATATGGGGACATTGTGTATGTCACATGTAGAGACGCCTATGGAGCAAAACTACCCAAAGAGAAAACACCTCCAAAGAAATCCAGACGCCAAGAAAAGATGGACAAGATCAGGGTCCAAAAGAAAAACCTCAAGATGCCAGGCGCTGAAAAAACAAGGCTTGGAAAAACTGTGGAAAGACCTGAAAGAAAAACACAGTGCCCTCAGCAAAGCGGAATCTGCGAGGAAGAGGAAGAGCAAAAAGAAGAAGACACAAGAGCGCTTCTTCAGAGACCCCTTCCAGTTTGCCAGAACACTGTTTGAGCAGCCAAAATCTGGGACCCTAAGTGTGGACAAAGGAGTTCTTGAGCAGCATCTGAGGAAAACATACTCTGACCCACAGAGCAAAGCACCACTCGACATTCAAGGTCTGGTGTGTCCAACCAACCCTGAGGAACAGTTCAATGGCAAGCCTCCAACGTTGGCGGAAATCAAGAAGGTGGTCGACAAAGCCAGAGCCAAATCATCACCAGGGCCAAACGGAATACCTTACCAGCTTTACAAGAAATGTCCCAAGGTGCTGGAGTGGCTCCACAGGCTGCTGCGATCGGCTTGGAGAAACCAGAAGATCAGCGGCCAGTGGATGACGGCAGATGGTGTGTACATCCCCAAAGAGCAAAACTCAAGTGACATTAGCCAGTTCAGGCCAATATCACTACTGAACGTCGAAGGGAAAATCTTCTTCTCTGTCATGGCAGCAAGGCTGACCAAGTACCTGATGGAAAACAAGTACTTGGATGTGTCAGTCCAGAAAGGTGGCATCCCAGGCGTGGCTGGCTGTGTAGAACACGCCACAATGATCTGGGACGCAATCCAAAAAGCAAAAACAGAAAAGAGAGACCTGGACGTAGTGTGGCTTGATCTGGCAAACGCATATGGATCTGTGCCCCATGAGATGATACAGTTGGCTCTTGAGATGTACCATGTGCCAAAGAACATCCGCGACATGCTCAAGAAGTACTTCAATGGCTTCTCAATGCGGTTCTCTACCAAGGAGTACACAACAGACTGGATCAACTTGGAAGTGGGTATTGCAATGGGCTGTGCAATTTCCCCAATACTGTTCGTGCTGGCAATGGAACTCATCTTGAAAGCAGCAACAAACAACGCGAGACAAACAGACCTTGGCGATGGATACAAGATGCATCCTCTCAAGGCCTTCATGGATGACACTACAGTGATTTCATCCAGAGAAGACGAGACACGTCATGTGCTGGAGAGGCTGGACGACATAGTTGCCTCATCCAGAATGAAGTTCAAGCCAAAGAAATCACGGAGTCTCTCACTGAGGAAAGGAAAAGTGGCCGGATCTGTGGTCTTCAGTGTTGCCAACCAGGCCATTCCAACAGTCACAGAAGAACCAGTCAAGAGCCTTGGAAGATGGTATGATGATACGCTGAAAGACACACAAAGAGCAAAAGAAACCAAGCAGATGGCGGAGGAAGGCTTGGAGACCATTGACCAGTGTGGGCTCCCTGGCAAATACAAGGTCTGGTGTCTGCAGTTCATGCTGATACCAAAGCTGCTATGGCCTCTGATGATATACGACATCTGCACCAGCATAGTGGAGGCAATGGAAGCCCAAATCAACAAGTTCACAAGGAAATGGCTTGGTGTCCCACCCTGTCTGACTGACATAGCGCTGTACTGTCGCCAAGCAAAGCTGAAACTACCCCTGAAATCCATCCTGGGAGGAATACAAAGCAGGGAAGATCAGACTTCAAAGCATGCTGGAGGACTCAGGAGACAAGGTGGTAGAAGCAATTAAGCCCCAGCTGAAGACAGGCAGAAAATGGAAAGTTCAAGAGGCGATGGATTCTGCAAAAGAAAGTCTCAAGATCAGAGAAATAACAGGAACACACAGACCAACAGACAGGGACTGGGGGTGACCAAAACTGAATGGTGGTCAAAGGCCAAAGGAAAAGCCAAAAGAGACATGATGATTCAGGAGATGAGAAAAGAAGAAGACCAAAAAAGACTCCAAAAAGCAGTCCAGCAGAGCCAGCAAGGGCAATGGACAACGTGGGAGAATGCACTCCAAAGAAGTCTCACTTGGAATGACATTTGGCACATGGCCCCTCTCAGGATCAGCTTCATTCTCAGATCTGCATATGACCTTCTGCCCTCAAATGCAAACCTGGTGAAGTGGGGGAAAACAGACGATCCTGCATGCCCCCTCTGCCATGAAAAACAAACAGTGGAGCATGTCCTAAGCTCATGTAAAGTAGCCCTGGCTCAAGGAAGGTACACATGGAGGCACAACCAAGTGCTCAAAGAAATTGTACAAGTAGTCTGGGCTAGTACCAACACCACAAAAGGGAAAATCAGGACTCCAAAAGCACCCGCAACATTCTTCACGGCAGGAGGCAGCAAATCATGGCCAAGAACAACAGTGCCACTCGAAACATGCAGGCAGAGTCTGCTGGACGGGGCAGATGACTGGGAGTGCACTGCAGACCTCCCAGAATGGAAGAGTCACCCAGAGATCATCAGCAAGAGTGGCATGAGACCAGACATAGTAGTCCACTCTAAGTCAACCAAGCAGCTGATCATGATCGAGCTCACGGTGCCATATGAGAACAGAATGGAGGCAGCTCAAATCTACAAGACTGAAAAGTATGCTGATCTGGCAAACAGCCTGAGGAGAGAAGGCTATCAGGTCAAAGTCCTCACTGCAGAAATTGGAGCTAGGGGGTTTGTAGGAACGTCTGCATACAGCCTCATGAAACAGCTCTCAGTTGCAGGGAAGGAAAAAACCAGAGCCCTGAAAGCAATGGCAGAAGCGGCAGAGAGGTGTTCAAGCTGGATCTGGTCAAGCAGGAACAAAAGTGAACTTCATAAGGCTTAATTTCCCTACAAATATCAGGTGTCCCTGTGGCTCAGTGGTTAAAGCGCGAGTCATTAAGTGGAAAATGAGCATGTCCAGAGGGTCATGGGTTCGAATCCCAGCCATGGCTCGTCCCAAGATGGGAAAAAAAAAAAAAGGGGCAGCAGAGGGACATCCGGAGTCATGAACCGGGTGTGGCCCAACCCCCCTAGAGTGTCAGGAGATAAGGGCCGAAACACTTGCTT
The DNA here is from genome assembly GCA_033310375.1 of Conus canariensis. Taxonomy (NCBI): domain Eukaryota; kingdom Metazoa; phylum Mollusca; class Gastropoda; order Neogastropoda; family Conidae; genus Conus; species Conus canariensis. The sequence goes on from CM065742.1 coordinate 36,055,408, forward strand.
GAAGGGGGCTTCTCTTCTGAGGACTCTCTGCTGCCACGCTCTCCACGAGTTTCTTTCTACTAACGGTAACACGTAATTTGGAAGAAAATTTACATTCTGATCCACAACCAACAAAGACAACATTTATCTTGCCCCCAAACGGAGAAAAGCCGAATCCTAAACGGCACTGTTTAAACTTTGATTGTTTTTCTTCTCTGCCTCCTTGAGAGAGATGATGATGATGATGCTGATGATGATGATGGAGATGATGATAATCTCTATTTCCAAGGGTAACAGATAAGCAAACACATGCTTTTTTTTCATGCGGCCCTTGCCCAGACTAACTAAGCATAACTAGCGGCTAAAACTTACAAAAGATGTAACAAACACGCATATCTTCACAAATGCATTAAAAGTTGATGAGTTGTTCATCCATTAACATTTAAGGTGTAGATGACTTCAAAGGGAAACAAAGCGATTGAAACAACAAACAAGAATAAAGAAATTGATTTCAAAGAAGAAAAAAAAATCAGCGCACACAGACATAGAATAAGCGGTCCTCCTCTCCGTGTTGGATTCACCCTTTTTCTGGATCTCCATGTTGGATTCACCCTTTTTCTGGATCTCCATGTTGGATTCACACTATTTCTGGATCTCCATGTCGGATTCACCCTTTTTCTGGATCTCCATGTTGGATTCACACTATTTCTGGATCTCCATGTTGGATTCACCCTTTTTCTAGATCTCCATGTTGGATTCACCCTTTTTCTGGATCTCCATGTTGGATTCACCCTTTTTCTGGATCTCCATGTTGGATTCACCCTTTTTCTGGATCTCCATGTTGGATCCACCCTTTTTCTGGATCTCCATGTTGGATCCACCCTTTTTCTAGATCTCCATGTTGGATTCACACTATTTCTGGATCTCCATGTTGGACCCACTCTTTTTCTGGATCTCCATGTTGGACCCACTCTTTTTCTGGATCTCCATGTTGGACCCACTCTTTTTCTGGATCTCCATGTTGGACCCACTCTTTTTCTGGATCTGCGTAATGTATCCACCCTTTGTTCTGGATCTGCATGATGTATCCACCCTTTGTTCTGGGAGTGCATGAAGTATCCACCCTTTGTTCTGGATGTGCATGATGTATCCACCCTTTGTTCTGGATGTGCATGATATGTCCACCCTTTGTTCTGTAAGTGCATGATGTATCCACCCTTTGTTGTGGATGTGCATGATATGTCCACCCTTTGTTGTGGATGTGCATGATGTATCCACCCTTTGTTGTGGGTGTGCATGATATGTCCACCCTTTGTTGTGGATGTGCATGATATGTCCACCCTTTGTTGTGGATGTGCATGATATGTCCACCCTTTGTTCTGGATGTGCATGATGTATCCACCCTTTGTTGTGGATGTGCATGATATGTCCACCCTTTGTTGTGGATGTGCATGATGTATCCACCCTTTGTTCTGGATGTGCATGATATGTCCACCCTTTGTTGTGGATGTGCATGATATGTCCACCCTTTGTTGTGGATGTGCATGATATGTCCACCCTTTGTTGTGGATGTGCATGATGTATCCACCCTTTGTTGTGGATGTGCATGATATGTCCACCCTTTGTTGTGGATGTGCATGATGTATCCACCCTTTGTTGTGGATGTGCATGATATGTCCACCCTTTGTTGTGGATGTGCATGATGTATCCACCCTTTGTTGTGGATGTGCATGATATGTCCACCCTTTGTTGTGGATGTGCATGATGTATCCACCCTTTGTTGTGGATGTGCATGATATGTCCACCCTTTGTTGTGGATGTGCATGATGTATCCACCCTTTGTTGTGAATGTGCATGATATGTCCACCCTTTGTTGTGGATGTGCATGATATGTCCACCCTTTGTTGTGGATGTGCATGATGTATCCACCCTTTGTTCTGGATGTGCATGATATGTCCACCCTTTGTTGTGGATGTGCATGATATGTCCACCCTTTGTTGTGGATGTGCATGATATGTCCACCCTTTGTTCTGGATGTGCATGATGTATCCACCCTTTGTTGTGGATGTGCATGATATGTCCACCCTTTGTTGTGGATGTGCATGATGTATCCACCCTTTGTTCTGGATGTGCATGATATGTCCACCCTTTGTTGTGGATGTGCATGATATGTCCACCCTTTTTTGTGGATGTGCATGATATGTCCACCCTTTGTTGTGGATGTGCATGATGTATCCACCCTTTGTTCTGGATGTGCATGATATGTCCACCCTTTGTTGTGGATGTGCATGATTATCCACCCTTTGTTGTGGATGTGCATGATATATCCACCCTTTGTTGTGGATGTGCATGATGTATCCACCCTTTGTTGTGGATGTGCATGATATGTCCACCCTTTGTTGTGGATGTGCATGATGTATCCACCCTTTGTTGTGGATGTGCATGATATGTCCACCCTTTGTTGTGGATGTGCATGATGTATCCACCCTTTGTTCTGGATGTGCATGATATGTCCACCCTTTGTTGTGGATGTGCATGATATGTCCACCCTTTGTTGTGGATGTGCATGATGTATCCACCCTTTGTTCTGGATGTGCATGATATGTCCACCCTTTGTTGTGGATGTGCATGATATGTCCACCCTTTGTTGTGGATGTGCATGATATGTCCACCCTTTGTTCTGGATGTGCATGATGTATCCACCCTTTGTTCTGGATCCCCATGATGGACGCACTCTTTGTTCTGGATCTACATGATGGCCACACCCTTTGTCCAGTGTCTCCATGGTGGATCCATCCTTTGTTCTGGATCCCCATGATGATCCCCACTTTGTTCTGATCTTCATGATGGATTCACACTTTGTTCTGGATCTCCATGATGGACCCGCATTTTGTTCTTATCTCCATGATGGATCCACACTTTGTTCTGGATCTCTATGATGGATCCACACTTTGTTCTGGATCTCTATGATGGATCCACACTTTGTTCTGGATCTCTATGATGGATCCACACTTTGTTCTGGATCTCTATGATGGATCCACACTTTGTTCTGGATCTCTATGATGGATCCACACTTTGTTCTGGATCTCTATGATGGATCCACACTTTGTTCTGGATCTCCATGATGGACCCGCATTTTGTTCTTATCTCCATGATGGATCCACACTTTGTTCTGGATCTCTATGATGGATCCACACTTTGTTCTGGATCTCCATGATGGACTCACACTTTATTCTTATCTTCATGACGGATCCCCACCTTTTTCACTTTCCATCTTTCCACTAACTTTTAATAAAATCGGTGTCGTATTTTTTGTGTTGTCTTGAGTGCAGCAAAGCAAACAATCAACGGACGAGTGAAGACACAACCTGACTGAGGTAACGAACACGGCAGTATCAGGATGGTATCTAGTCCTATTCCTCAATGTTTTCCAGCTGCACTGAATGCGGGGTTATATAACTAGTTAGACGTCAGAGAAAGTTTTTTGACAATCAGGCAAGACTCCGTAAAACTGTCAACAGGCGGAGCCGTACAGAACAACAGACTTACAGAAGCATATCAGCGGGTCTTACGTGCACCCATTAGACCCAAGAAGAATTAAATATTTATTTTTGATATCAGATTATGGTCCATATCCGCCATAATTATTCAGTGAAAGAAATAAGTGCTTGTCTTTGTCGATAATCCCCAGTTTTGCCTCCCGGTCAGACCACTCAAAATAGACGTCAAAACTGAATTGTCCAAATTAAAGGTAATGTTGTTGATGTTAAGGTTACTTTCCTTGGTCCTTCAAGTGGGCCAACTCCAGTACCACCGGTGGGGGAGGGGTGGGGGTACTCCGGGTTGGATGTTGAAGGTGGAAGAGTAATTTGGGGGGGGGGGGGGAGGGGGTGACAAATTCATATCAACGGCTATTCGCTGGGTTCTCCAGTGCGTTTGAGGACAGGCAATCGAGGCAGGGCGTCGACATCTCAGTTCAGTAACCGTCGGCCTGCAAGATTTCGATGACCATTCAGGCTTGCTTGGCCCTGGAAGGCTTCAACCTTTTAGGTGGTTTGCACCTTGTCGGCTATGGATCGAAGTAAACACTTAACGCATCAGGTCCTGGCTTGTGGAGAAGTCTGGGCTTTTGGTACAATGGGTAGTTTCGGAAAATAGAACATGAGTTAGAATTGGATGTTAAGCATTAACTGCACGGTACCGAACTCTGTTGTGCATGGGTGGGGATGCACTAGTGACTCCATTGCTTGAACCAAGATAATTCAGAGGTTCATCACTTGAATCTCAGAGTTGTTGGCGTTAGTCGTTGTAATATGTGTGTGGGTGACCAGTGATTCCATTGGTTGAACCAAAATAATTAAGAGATTTGTTGATTGAATCTCGCAGTTGTTGGTGTTAGACGTTGCGAGGTTGTGTGTGTGTGTGTGTGTGTGTGTGTGTGTGTGTGTGTGTGTGTGTGTGTGTGTGTGTGTGAGAGAGAGAGAGAGAGATCGGTGATACCATTAGTTAAACTGAAATAATTGGGATATTCATTGGTTGAATTGCGTTGGTTTGTTGTTGTTGTTGTTGTTTTGTTGATTGTTTGGCTTTTTTTCTCTTTTTTTGTTGTAAGTCGTGGTGTCTGTGACCAGTGATTCAATTAGCTGAACCAGTATAAGCTGGTTCTCTTTGTTTGAGAATGGTCATAAGACGCTCAGAAAACCAGTAAAAGCATGACTCACTTAGGGAAAGTGAACCCATCCTGTCTTGCTGAGTGTTACAGTTTAAAAGGGAAACTACAAGAGAGGAGGAACTTTCGCGAAAGACGTCATAACAATAATGACGAGCTGCAAGCCTCCTTTCACTTATTGCTTTTATATCTCTGTATTTTCGGTCCATGTAGTGCTATTGTTGATTTAAAACATTTGGAAAGTGAACGTATGCCTAATTGTTCAGTTTTGTTTTCGGATCGATTGATACTGCGATTGGAATATTCGAGGTTATGTTAGAATGTGAAACAGGCCTTCGTAAGTTGCTAGTGCATTACCGAAGGTTCGAGAATGTTGTAGAAGCTGACCGAATCACATTCACATAAGCTTGTCGCGATTTCATTGGTTGAGCTTACCGACATGCAGAATATTCCAGAAAAGAATGATCGAGTATTTTTGAGAATATTCATTAGATAACATATCAAAGGATGAGAACTGTGCGACTGGGAGGGAGAGAGAAATGAGATTTGTGGAAGAGTTCTACTCATTGTCGAGCACAGGAGTGTTCAAGGCTTTACTGAGTTTGAATCTAGTCGATGAAAAGCTGCCATTAGTAGAATATGGGCTGCTGCATGTACGAATGTACGAATGAGTTCCTGTACGACTTACTGAACTTGAAGGTCAGTTGACTGCTGATTTTTTGTTCCTATATTCTTCAACGCTTGTAAATGAAAGGATCTTCTTCGTTTCAATACCACCTGGTGTATTTTGTCGTCTGCACGCTGAACAAACTGAACACCTACCACAGGATCTACAACGAACTCTAGCTACTGCACTTACCTTGTGCTGGGGAAGTCAGCGGTCTAGCGTGTAACAGTGAGGGCTCAAGAATATACAGCGAGATAAGGCCAAGGCCAAAAGACTTTGGTGAAGCGGAGGTTTGCTGTAGTCTCGGTGCCCACCACGGCAGAGAATTGTCTCCTGGGTGGGGAGGGAAGACAGTAAGACGTGTCAGCCTGTTGAAATCTATACAGGGAGCTGCCAGCCAACGGTGGGGTGTCTGCGGCAACAGAAGACCTGTGGGAGAGGCCGACAGGAGCCCTTTCTGTGGAGAGGCCGACAGGAGTCCTTTCTGTGGGAGAGGCCGACAGGAGCCCTTTCTATGGAGAGGCCGACAGGATCCCTTTCTGTGGAGAGGGCGACAGGAGTCCTTTCTGTGGGAGAGGCCGACAGGATCCCTTTCTGTGGAGAGGCCGACAGGAGTCCTTTCTGTGGGAGAGGCCGACAGGAGTCCTTTCTGTGGGAGAGGGCGACAGGAGCCCTTTCTGTGGGAGAGGGCGACAGGATCCCTTTCTGTGGAGAGGGCGGAGTGCAAGTGGAGTCCGGTGACTCGGTCTGACAGTGGAACTCAGCTACGCTGCCAGTGTCCCCTTAACTGGGATTTGGCCAATCGGGCGGACGCAACAGTGTGCTGACTTCAGTGAGGTCAGCACGACCCTAGTGATATCCACTGGTGTGAGAACCGAACTGTTGAACCCAGCTGGCAAGTTCTGAATGTTTACTTGTTTTCTGTGCTTATATGTGAGTAACCAAAGTACTGGAGCGCTGTCTTTCCTGGTCAGTTGACAGTAACGGAGGAAAAGGGGATGATCTGTCTGATGTTTATGTTTTGTAAGATACAGATGGGGTGATCTGTCTGATGTTTACATTTTGTATGATACATATGGGGTGATCTGTCTGATGTTTATGTTTTGTATGATACAGATGGGGTGATCTGTCTGATGTTTATGTTTTGTATGATACAGATGGGGTGATCTGTCTAATGTTTACGTTTTGTATGATACAGATGGGATGATCTGTCTGATGTTTACGTTTTGTATGATACAGATGGGATGATCTGTCTGATGTTTATATTTTGTATGATACAGATGGGATGATCTGATGTTTATATTTTGTATGATACAGATGGGATGATCTGTCTGATGTTTATGTTTTGTATGATACAGATGGGGTGATCTGTCTGATGTTTATGTTTTGTATGATACAGATGGGGTGATCTGTCTGATGTTTACGTTTTGTATGATACAAATGGGGTGATCTGTCTGATGTTTACGTTTTGTATGATACAGATGGCGTGATCTGTCTGATGTTTATGTTTTGTATGATACAGATGGGATGATCTGTCTGATGTTTACATTTTGTATGATACAGATGGGATGATCTGTCTGATGTTTACATTTTGTATGATACAGATGGGATGATCTGTCTGATGTTTATGTTTTGTATGATACAGATGGGATGATCTGTCTGATGTTTATGTTTTGTATGATACAGATGGGGTGATCTGTCTGATGTTTACATTTTGTATGATACAGATGGGATGATCTGTCTGATGTTTACATTTTGTATGATACAGATGGGATGATCTGTCTGATGTTTATGTTTTGTATGATACAGATGGGATGATCTGTCTGATGTTTATGTTTTGTATGATACAGATGGGGTGATCTGTCTGATGTTGACGTTTTGTATGATACAGATGGGGTGATCTGTCTGATGTTTATGTTTTGTATGATACAGATGGGGTGATCTGTCTGATGTTTACGTTTTGTATGATACAGATGGGGTGATCTGTCTCATGTTTACGTTTTGTAAGATACAGATGGGGTGATCTGTCTGATGTTGACGTTTTGTATGATACAGATGGGGTGATCTGTCTGATGTTTATGTTTTGTATGATACAGATGGGGTGATCTGTCTGATGTTTATGTTTTGTATGATACAGATGGGGTGATCTGTCTGATGTTTATGTTTTGTAAGATACAGATGGGGTGATCTGTCTGATGTTTATGTTTTGTGAGATACAGATGGGGTGATCTGTCTGATGTTTATGTTTTGTGAGATACAGATGGGATTATCTGTCTGATGTTTATGTTTTGTGAGATACAGATGGGGTGATCTGTCTGATGTTTATGTTTTGTGAGATACAGATGGGGTGATCTGTCTGATGTTTATGTTTTGTAAGATACAGATGGGATGATCTGTCTGATGTTTTATGTTTTGTAAGATACAGATAGGGTGATCTGTCTGATGTTTATGTTTTGTAAGATACAGATGGGGTGATCTGTCTGATGTTTATGTTTTGTAAGATACAGATGGGGTGATCTGTCTGATGTTTATGTTTTGTAAGATACAGATGGGATGATCTGTCTGATGTTTACGTTTTGTATGATACAGATGGGATGATCTGTCTGATGTTTATGTTTTGTATGATACAGATGGGATGATCTGTCTGATGTTTACGTTTTGTATGATACAGATGTGATGATCTGTCTGATGTTTACATTTTGTATGATACAGATGGGATGATCTGTCTGATGTTTACATTTTGTATGATACAGATGGGATGATCTGTCTGATGTTTACATTTTGTATGATACAGATGGGATGATCTGTCTGATGTTTACGTTTTGTATGATACAGATGGGATGATCTGTCTGATGTCTACGTTTTGTATGATACAGATAAACGGGTTTTGTGATGATGGGGTGGGGGCTCAGAGTAAAGTTACGTAATCTGTGTAATGCCCGATGTGAGTGACACAGAGCGTGTGCCTTTGCGAGAGCGCAATGTATTTGTGACGATATGAATGTTTGTCTCCATGCCCCCTGCATCCCTGATATATAACAACCATCTTTCAGTAACGAGGGGGTTCGTCGGAGACTCATGAGACTGACAATAAATCTAATGAAATCACTGCAGTATTGAAAAATTTCAAAAATTAAAACGAATTTTCTTTACAGTAATGTACAACAGTTGAAAGAGTTATTGACTATAGGCAATCATCAGGAAGTTTACCGATTTCTTCATTTTTATGAATCACACAGCCCGATGAATACACCAATAAATGGACAGAAAAAAAAGAAAGCGGTAGGAAACAAAGTTGAAGAATGTGGTCTCTGACAGGAAGTCACCAGTTCTGTATGTGAGAACTCTTCTGCGCATAAATCAAGAAAGTGGATTTCACAGAGGGCAGTTCAAAAGGTCTCTGCCGCTGGCTTTTCCTCCCAAAATACAATCAAGTTTACTGACTTCAACAAATCATATTGACCGGCATATATAGGCTATAAATATTCATAAATGTAATAGACATAGACGAAAAAAGACAAAGTCTACACCATCTAGTTTCTAATCAGCTTCTCTCCGACTAAACTCTATTCTATGAGATACATTTTGTCTTAAAAGGTTAGAGGTCAAACAGGATTTCTGTTTGAGTCACTATCAGCCATTATTTTATCCTGTGCGTGCAGAAAGCATCGTGCTTTGAGTGGCAGACAGAATCCTCTGTCTGTCATGTCTGTCGCAGCAACGTGGAGGCGTGGCGGGAGTGCTTGCAAAAGGCGTGATCAGCCGACCTTTACATGTTGTTGCCTTGAATTGTTTGAGCAGTACATTGCAGTAAAATGTACTTCCGCGAACTTGAACTGAAGATGTCGAATACCTGCTGAACGATCTGAAGGAACAACGTCGCTTCATGCAGAGACTCTTTGTGGTCTGGTGGTGTCGGCTATCTGACAACTCCCCGTGCGGCCTTCCCCCCGTTAGACCCTACTTCTGTGCTAGCTAAGTGTTGAGCAAGAAGGCCGATTGATACAACATTTCCTTTTTGGATACCTCATATTGTGTTGTGTATTGCCGTTCTTAATTTTCTGTTTCTTTCTCTTTTTTATATTTTATTTCCTTTTTTTTTTTTATAAATAGTGTCTTTTACGTCTGTATATTTGCTCCTGGATTGTTATGTCTCCTGCTGCAACAAGAAGAGCTCAGTGTTCTCGCTTAAGGAGGGAGGGGTGGGGGTGGGAGGTCTTGCCTTTTGCCACTCTAAATGTTATCTTTTCGGGACAAAGAGGCTGTCTGCGTCCCCCCCCCCCTCCTTATCACATCTCAACACTCCCATGTCAGCAGCCTGCACTCAGATTCCCCAGACATCACAGTGCGCAGTAAAAGCCCTCGTCAGTCACCTCACCAAGTCTGTTGTCCTCACTGTCAGTTTGGCTATGTCAGATGTACTTTCCTCCATTTTGTGATTCCTTGTCCTTCTAACTGTCATTGAACTGTTGCAGCAGGAGACCGAACAGAAAGAAAAGGCAGTGCTTTGGACTACGGGTCTCTTTATAAGCAACAAAGTGTTCAGAAAAAAAGGCAACATCTGGAACTCGGTTCTTAATAAAGCAACGAACTTTTTGACAGAGATAAGGAAGTTGAACAGGAACAAATAGACCAACAGATAAACAGGAAAAGGGAAGAATGTTCTTGACTGGAGAGAGAGAGAGAGAGAGAGAGAGAGAGAGAGAGAGAGAGCGTGTGTGTGTGTGTGTGTGTGTGTGTGTGTGTGTGTGTGTGTGTGTGTGTGTGTGTGTGTGTGTGTTTTCAGACGGTGTATTCTAAAATTCAAAAAATGCACTGCAGAAGATCTTGCAAATGGCGTGTATACTTTTTGTTTGTGAAAGCATGAAATAACTTTGAGAGAGAGAGGAGAAGAAGAAAAAGAAGAAGAAGGAGAGAGAGAGAGAGAGAGAGAGAGAGAGAGAGAGAGAGAGAGAGAGAGAGAGAGAGAGAGAGAGAGAGTTACTTTACACAGAAGTTCGTAAATGGGGGGTTTAATTGTGTTCAATAAAACACGAGAGAGAGGAGAGAGAGAGAGAGGGGAGAGAGAGAGAGAGAGAGAGAGAGAGAGAGAGAGAGAGGGGGGGAGAGAGGAAGAGAGAAGAAGAAGAAGAAGAAGAAGAGAGAGAGAGAGAGAGAGAGAGAGAGCACGGTAAGGTACGGTACGGTCATGATACCATCCTATTTTTCGCCCACGAATGGAAGAACCCTTTTGTAGCTTGACCACCTTCCCCGTGTGTAGATCTGTTCACCTAGCCCTAAACACTGTCAAGCAGTGACTGACAACAAGCACACGGGGTATGCATCCACTGGCAAAAAGACATCACGCACTCCTACCTGCAGGGCGACCTGCTTTTGACGCACGGAAAGAGTTGAACGGGATATCGCCATAGATCACACACTCCACCGACTTGGTGTCGTCAACTGGAACCAGAAAGAAACTGTTCTTAAAGGGTTAAGTACCAAAGTTTACAGCGAACATAAAGTCTTCACGGAAGGTGCGAGATTTAACACTGAAGGGTTGTTTGACATTCAGTGTACGTGCTTACTTCATATCAGAAACAAACCGG
>CM065742.1:36073810-36131310 GCA_033310375.1 Conus canariensis
CAGCAGACAGGTGAGGACTAACGTAGCATGTGGACAGCAGACAGGTGAGGACTAACGTAGCATGTGGACAGCAGACAGGTGAGGACTATCGTAGCATGTGGACAGCAGACAGGTGAGGACTATCGTAGCATTTGGACAGCAGACAGGTGAGGACTATCGTAGCATTTGGACAGCAGACAGGTGAGGACTAACGTAGCATGTGGACAGCAGACAGGTGAGGACTAACGTAACATGTGGACATCAGGCAGGTGAGGACTATCGTAGCATTTGGACAGCAGACAGGTGAGGACTAACGTAGCATGTGGACAGCAGACAGGTGAGGACTATCGTAGCATGTGGACATCAGGCAGGTGAGGACTAACGTAGGATGTGGACAGCAGGCAGGTGAGGACTAACGTAGCATCTGGACAGCAGGCAGGTGAGGACTAACGTAGCATGTGGACAGCAGACAGGCGAGGACTAACGTAGCATGTGGACAGCAGGCAGGTGAGGACTAACGTAGGATGTGGACAGCAGGCAGGTGAGGACTAACGTAGCATCTGGACAGCAGGCAGGTGATGACTAACGTAGCATGTGGACAGCAGGCAGGTGAGGACTAACGTAGCATCTGGACAGCAGACAGGCGAGGACTAACGTAGCATCTGGACAGCAGACAGGTGAGGACTAACGTAACATGTGGACATCAGGCAGGTGAGGACTATCGTAGCATTTGGACAGCAGACAGGTGAGGACTAACGTAGCATGTGGACAGCAGACAGGTGAGGACTATCGTAGCATGTGGACATCAGGCAGGTGAGGACTAACGTAGGATGTGGACAGCAGGCAGGTGAGGACTAACGTAGCATCTGGACAGCAGGCAGGTGATGACTAACGTAGCATGTGGACAGCAGGCAGGTGAGGACTAACGTAGCATCTGGACAGCAGACAGGCGAGGACTAACGTAGCATCTGGACAGCAGACAGGTGATGACTAACGTAGCATGTGGACAGCAGACAGGTGAGGACTAACGTAGGATGTGGACAGCAGACAGGTGAGGACTAACGTAGGATGTGGACAGCAGACAGGTGAGGACTAACGTAGGATGTGGACAGCAGACAGGTGAGGACTATCGTAGCATCTGGACAGCAGGCAGGTGAGGACTAACGTAGGATGTGGACAGCAGACAGGTGAGGACTAACGTAACATGTGGACAGCAGACAGGTGAGGACTTAAGCAGCATCTGGACATCAAAAAGAAAAGGACTTTTTGTGGTGTTCTGACATAGGAAGACGATTTTTCGAAGCCTTCCTATATCAGATCGACGAAGACTTCAGCAACGAGTGAATGTCACACGGATAAGAATTTATGTATCCTTCCAATATCCAGATACTACGTAAACCATTTTCTCTATGATGTTTGAACGCCTGTTCAGATGTGATGGTTGAACATCAGTTAAGATATTTGTAGTGTTCATGAACGAGACAGATATGGATTCATGGGTCGAGATCAAAGACATGGGGATATCAGAGACATGGGGACAACACATCAGAATCAGAGGACTAGGGACATCAGATCCAGATCAGAGGACTGGGGTAATTAGATCCAGATCAGAGAACTGGGGTAATTAGATCCAGATCAGAGGACTGGGGACATGGGATCCGGATCAGAGGACTGGGGACATTAGACCGGATCAGAGTTCTAGAGCCATCAGATTACAATCACAGGACTAGAGAAATCAGATTACAATCAAAGGACTAGAGACAGATGACAATCAGAGACTAGAGACATCAGATTAGTATCTCAGCATAAGAACATCTTACAGCATATCACATTCATGCTCACAGGCATGGGGACACTAGATTAGTAGTATCAGAGGCACGGGGATATCATATTAAGACCAGAGGTTTGGAGGTAGAATCATATATACCCACATCTGTCATCCTAATCTGATGTCTCCCATGCATCTAATGTTAAGCTGGTGTCTCGTAATGTCTCCAATGCCTCTGCCTCTGTAAGTAATCTGATGTCCCTAAGAGCACAGATGCACTCACGAATGTGTGCATACTCTTGCGAGTTTTCTGCCCAGTCACAAACAATATAGCTTCAGAAGCAGTGTGTTCGGCGGAGAACATCAGAATACCTTTATTACAAAAGAGAGATTTAAGTTTGGATATCATAAAGGAGACTCTAGGATTAAGGGAATTCCAGAGTTTGTGAGGAGTTTTCCCTGACTGTGTTGACAACGATGAAAGCAAGGAGCTCTAAAGATGCAATTTCTAGCAGGCGGGCAAAGAGAGCGTGCTGGGCCGTACAAATTAACATGGATGAGTTCTAGCTTAGTTTAGCATTCGACTCCCAATTTTCAGTCTATAGCAAAATCATTTCTTGAAAGCATGCAATATTGAAATGTGAGGTTTGTCCAAGACCCATTAGTACCAGGATAAATTTGCATGGTGCTTCCAACAAATTCTTGATCTCAAGAGATTGATCGGATGACTTTTTACTTTTAATATCTTGAAGTGGCTTAAACTGTACATTAGTTTTGGGGAAGGAAAGGTGAAGCAGCGAAGGAGGGGAGGTAACCACTATCCAGAATAAGTCTGGCGGTGAGTTATTTCCCAAAGGCAGAAGAGTGGCCGAAAACTGAGCTGTCTCCTGAATGTTAAAAAGGTGGTATTGGGCGAGCAGTGAGCTGTTTCCATGAATGTCTAAGGCCTGGCATTAAGCTGTCTCCTGAATGTTGAAAGATTGCCATTAGGCAGTGTTCATAAATGTATAAAGCTGGCATTAAGCTGTCTCCCGAATTCTGGAAGATTGCCTTTGAGCTGTCTTCATAAATGTCTAAAGCCTGGCGTTAGGCTGTTTCGAATGCTGGAAGACTGACCCTGAGCCGTGTCCTGAATGTAAGAAGCTGGTTTTTAACTGTCTTCTAAATGTTAGAACATTGACATCGAGCTGTCTCCTGAATGTTAAAAATCTGTTATTGAACTGTCTTCTAAATGTTAGAAGAATGACCCCAGTTGTCTGCTGAACGTCGGTGGACCGGCATTAACTGTCTCCTGAAGATTAAAAGACTGGCCGTTGAGCTGTCTCTTGAGTTTGAAAACGTAGCCCTGAGCTGTTTTTTGAATTCTGAAATACTGACATTGAGCTTTCTTTGCAGTGTTGGTAGACAGGCTTTGAGCTGTATCCAGGAGTCGTTGTGAGGTGCTGGGTGTCACTGTGAGGTGCTGGGTGTCACTGTGAGGTGCTGGGTGTCACTGTGAGGTGTTGGGTGTCACCTGTTTCAGGATGACGGTCCACTGGACGTGTGTTGTCTTTGTGATGGTGGGACATCTGTATGGCGCGGTAGGTTGTCTGTATTCTCTCACTTTCTGTGTGTGTGTGTGTGTGTGTGTGTGTGTGTGTGTGTGTGTGTGTGTGTGTGTGTGTGTTAAACTTTAGCTTGTTTCTCTATTAAGCCTTTAAGATTAGAGACACAGTGTGTTCATAGCACACTTATGTATGTAGCTGTCTGTCTGCCCTATTGTCTGTCTGTCTCTCTTTCTTTCTCAGGGACAGAAGATGGATGAAAGTAGATGGGGAAAGGCTCAACATGTGTATTTTTTTAAAATTTAACACAAAATGATGCAATAGTGACATTACTTGACTGTCTTAACTAACGTCTCTCTCCCTCTCTATCTCTCTTTGTGTCTGCGTGTGCGCGCGCGTGCGTGCGTTGCTTTGTGTATGTGTGTGTGTGTGTGTGTGTGTGTGTGTGTGTGTGTGTGTGTGTGTGTGTGTGTGTGTGTGAAACAGGTATACTTTATACTAAAATTTGCAAAAGTCCTCGTCTTTTCCCATTTGTGGACATTAGTATTCCTGCAGGAAACATTAGTCATTGATAAAAACCATCTACAAGTCATATCTCTCTCTTTCACATGCATATACACACATGCATTCACTCACTCGCATGCACACATACACACGCACGCACGCACCTGCGCGCGCATACACACACTCTCACACAGTCACATACACCACAACACACACTCAAGGCACAGTTGCACAATCCACACATTGTTTATCAAATTTTAAAATGCTTTTTTAGGACGTTATAGTTCCCAGAAGAAAATAAAACCGCAAAGTTTATCTACACAATTTTGACACTAAAATTCTTCATCGAAGCAAAAGGACAATATCGTATGTTTTAGGACTTGTTCAGTACTTTAAAAAAAATCAGTTGTTTGGAATGTCTACTCGCGAAATGTTGACTTTTATTTCATAATCGACCATTTTGTAGGTCCAAATTATTACAGATGTTCCCGACATTAAAAATAAACGGGATATAAACGAAGAAAAGGGTTTAAGTAGGCCTCTAACGTGGGGTTACAAGAAAGACTGGACTGGATCCTCCAGAGTAGGACCAATCCTTCCGTGACAGTCGACCAGCCACGCTGGACTGCTTTACCTTCTGCCCATGATGCACTTCTTCACCTCGTCCTTTGCTGTTACAGGACTGATCAGAACACTGTGAGGGGCACATGCAACACACGTGGTCTTTACTGCTTAACTGCTTATAGAAAGTATATGACCATTGGCTGCAGAATTCGGCAGTTTGTCTGGATAATGGCAATGATATTAATTCAAGGAGGGCCTTTGACATAATCACAGTACAACGCGCTCAAAAACAGTGTTAAAGTAAGTGACCGATTGGCAGCTTCATCATCATTCAACGTCCATTTTGCGCCTAATTTGAGGAGATAAGTGACTGCTCGCTCTTCGTTTTCATTGTCCTGCATGTTGTCTGTCTTGCCTGAAGAAGACCAAGGTGGTCGTGTTTTGTCTTTTAATTTGTTTGTCCCTTTCGTCCGGTGAAATAGTACTTTTTCTTTCATCTATCTTCATGTTGTGAGCTAAAGCTCAGCATTGAGATACCGCTGTGTATTTTCAATATGTCATAAGGTCCACTCAGGTTTCACACTCTGCACAGGGTTGCTGATGACACCAGAAGGCCATGTCATAAGGTCCACTCAGGTTTCACACTCTGCACAGGGTTGCTGATGACACCAGAAGGCCATGTCATAAGGTCCACTCAGGTTTCACACTCTGCACAGGGTTGCTGATGACACCAGAAGGCCATGTCATAAGGTCCACTCAGGTTTCACACTCTGCACAGGGTTGCTGATGACACCAGAAGGCCATGTCATAAGGTCCACTCAGGTTTCACACTCTGCACAGGGTTGCTGATGACACCAGAAGGCCATGTCATAAGGTCCACTCAGGTTTCACACTCTGCACAGGGTTGCTGATGACACCAGAAGGCCATGTCATAAGGTCCACTCAGGTTTCACACTCTGCACAGGGTTGCTGATGACACCAGAAGGCCATGTCATAAGGTCCACTCAGGTTTCACACTCTGCACAGGGTTGCTGATGACACCAGAAGGCCATGTCATAAGGTCCACTCAGGTTTCACACTCTGCACAGGGTTGCTGATGACACCAGAAGGCCATGTCATAAGGTCCACTCAGGTTTCACACTCTGCACAGGGTTGCTGATGACACCAGAAGGCCATGTCATAAGGTCCACTCAGGTTTCACACTCTGCACAGGGTTGCTGATGACACCAGAAGGCCATGTCATAAGGTCCACTCAGGTTTCACACTCTGCACAGGGTTGCTGATGACACCAGAAGGCCATGTCATAAGGTCCACTCAGGTTTCACACTCTGCACGGGGTTGCTGATGACACCAGAAGGCCATGTCATAAGGTCCACTCAGGTTTCACACTCTGCACAGGGTTGCTGATGACACCAGAAGGCCATGTCATAAGGTCCACTCACCTTCAAACCAGTATATCGGAATTTCACCGCTGTATTTATCAATTTCATGTATCTGATCGCAAAAAAGCCATGTTTTTGCCAATCTTGAGAGTT
Organism: Conus canariensis; assembly: GCA_033310375.1. Lineage (NCBI taxonomy): Eukaryota > Metazoa > Mollusca > Gastropoda > Neogastropoda > Conidae > Conus > Conus canariensis. Next base: position 36,079,705 of record CM065742.1, read on the forward strand.
CAGCAGAGGTCAATTCGTGTCGTCATGGGAGTGTTGTTGACACTTCTGTTCTGGGAGTACCTATTACATCAGTGTGGTGATGTTGAAAAGAAACCCGGAACAGTTGAGGGTAAGGACACGCAACAGATACGACTGACCTGAGCTGGGAAGATCAGCGGCAAAGACAGCATGGATTCCCCTACACGCCAATCTACAGATGGAAAGACTGATCACACTGTCGACGATATGATGGACACTTTGTTGAAAACGAACCATGATCTAACTACAAAGATTGACGAGATGCAAAATGACGTCAAGGAACTGGAAGAATAATTTAGAACCTCGCAACACTAAATACTCACGCTGGAAGAGGAGATTTCGAGTTTAGACAATAAAGAAAAACTATGCAATTTGAAAATGAAATGTTCAAAACGAATATGGAAATCTTGAACGCAGAACTGATGACCTTGAAGACAGAGCAAAACAAAATACCCCCCCCCCCCCCGCCCCTTTTTTTTTAAATTGTTTTTTATTTTTTACAATTTTGTCCATGGAAAACCTCGGAAAGACAAAGACAACGAAACATGGAAGGACTGTGAAGACAATGTCAGGGAAATGATTGCTGACAATCTGGAACTAACAACAGAGTTTCAATTTGACCGTCTTTACCGTGTGCTCTCTAGGAATGACTCTCCAGCTGTGGCCAGTTGTTCTTTTTTTTCTCCTTTTTTTTCAAAGAGAAAGAGGACATTCTGAGAGGTAGAGGTACGCTGAAAAAGACATCTATTGTCATTGGAGAGGAGTTCAGTAAAAGATTCCGAGAAATGAGGGAAAAAAAACTGGTTCCTTAACTTAAAGAGGCAAGACAGGCTGGGAAAAGAGCCAGCATGGTCTTTGGCCACCTCATTATCGATAGAACCAAATTTTACCTCGGTGCAAACAGAATCTTGTTCAGACAAGATTTGTATCAGGCCAGCCGAATACGTTAAAATGAAATTCGACCTCTAGAAATTTTAATTTAACCATGCCAGAGTTTTCACAGGGGATCACTGAACAAATTACACCGGTGGAGTATGTGTCAGAAACAGGTGTTGGTAAATATGTCAGCGTACTGCAGAATCCAGTGGGTTCGAAGAAAATGGGTCACACAAACATTAGAGGACCGTACTGAAAGAAGGTTAAAGAGTGAAAAAAAAATGTTAAGGAAAGAATGGCCCAAAGAATGTGTCTGTAAATATAAATAAGAACATTTCTTTTTGCATTGGATTATAGCTGGTGTTTTGTCAAAACTCAATGACAAAGATTTTATATCCTATGTTTAATCTTTTAACTTCCTTTGTTTAGTAGAGACATTTGTTGTTAGCTTTGATCCATTAGCATTTCCGTATTACACAGCATATTGTAAACCAGCAGTATAACTGTCCAAACAGAGGAGATGTTCTGGGAGAGTTATTTATCTAATTAAAAACGAAGCTGCTAATTGTGTAACGGAAATAACGGTCCAACACGGGAAATTCCTTTTTTTTTCTATAAACAAATCATTGTTAGGTACTGATAAAGATATCCTTTTTATTTGTCGCTGGAACATTCTCCCTATTATAATTGTAGTAGTATAGAAGGTGATCTAGAATTACTTGAAGATATCTTTACTGATACTACACTTGGTAACGACATGTATATGATATTGTTGGTATGTTGTAGTAGATAATGAGGTAAATGAAGAAACGGTTCCAAAATCGCAAGATGAAATAACGAATTCCCACGGAAGACAGTTTTTAAACCTTTGTACTTCATTGGGACCATGTATGCCGAATGATGTATGTGATGGAGATACAGACGGGTCGCTTTGCTTACATTTCTGATACTGGCAGGAGTGTAAATGATTATTGTTTGGCATATGATGACTGTTTCTCTTTTTTACACTCATATTGTGATATGCATGCGGTGGAAAGGATAATGTCTGATCACCTTCCTATAGAATTATATTTTAAACACGGAATAAGAATACACCTACATTTTTAAACTGTATATCGAAGGAAACACGTCATTGAGAGGTACAGATGGAAAGTCAAATATGCTGAACAATTCATTGAAGCAATCAGTCATCAGAGTTTCAAGAAATCTTAACTTACGCTACTAACATGATTGATGTAGACATCGATAAAGCTCTGGAATCATTCAACGACTGTATTTTGCAAAACGCTGGTTGTATGAAAAAAAAAAGTATCATTTTAATGAGAGATCAGACAAGAAAAGTAATGAATGGTTTGATGAAGAATGTAAAATTGCCAGAAAAAATGTAATAATATTACTTTCGAAGGTTTGTAGAAAGTTAGAAGATAGTGACAGGGCAGTGTATTGCAAAGGACGACGAAAATACCAAAATCTTTTGGAAAGAAAAGGGGAAAAAACCCAAACAAACAAAAAACAAAACAAACAATATAGAAATCAGCAACTTGATGGTTTGATTTTTTTCTGTCGGTAATCAGTACAAGTTTTTGGGGAGCAGCTGGCAATATTCAGAAAAATAATTAGAAAAGTAAATAGTTCGCAATATTGTTCCCAACCAAGGTCGTGTGTTCAGTAATATTAGTACTGAACGCTGGTTTTTACATTTTAAGAATATTCTTGACAAGCAAGATGATAATACATAGCTATAGGAAGAGTATGACTATCCTAGATGAGACAATGAAGAGAGATGGTTCAATAAGCTTATTAGGAAAGAAGTTATCGGTGCACTGGGGAAACTAAAAGCTTTCTTTCTTTCTTTCTTTCTGCGTACGCAGGCTGATACTCCTGAGGACACTGCCTGTACAGACAGAGAGGCAGTGGAGTTTTTGTGTGTATGACCGTTTTTTTTTATCCCGCCATTAAGGCAGCCATGCTCCATCTTCGGGGAAGGTGCATGCTATGTGTAACGTGTCATCCATACCAACGGCCAAACTGGCCTTCTCTTCCGAAAGTTGATGATGGGATTTTACGTGTGTGCAAGATGTTGTGCGTGCGTTCACACACGGAACCTCGGTTTATAGTCTCATTGGAAGGACTGTATGGGGAATGGAGTCAGAACCAATGTTAACTCCGAGGGAAAAATCCCCCTGTACCGAAATTCGAACCAGCAACCCCAGGATCACGAGTCCGGCGCTCTACCAACTGAGCTATTCCGGCCCCCACTGAAAGCTTTCAAAATCAGCAGGTCCAGATGGTAAGATAGGTGAACATTTAATGTATTTCAATGATGGGATTGTTATGTATTTGGTTAAGTTCTTCTACGTCCTATTTGAAAAAGGCGTATAGCCTGAACTATGGACGGAATCCATAATTTGTACATTAAAGAAAGAGATGTAGATGATCCGAATTATAATAGGGGAACATAACTGAGTACTGTGTGCAATAAGATTTATAGTTAAGTAACAAATGCAAAACTGCAAAAATGTATTGAAGAAAACACCACTGGTGAGCATTAGGCTGCTTTTCAACAGAATTATTCACAAGCAATACTATTTTCACATTTTTGGCGACAGTTCAAAAGCAGTTAGTGAACAATAGAAAGTTATATGTTGCATTTATAGATTTTGAAAAAGCTTTCGATTCTAAACCAAGAAAACTTTTGTGGCCAGTACTTGTCAAAAATGAAATAAGGCGTAAAAATGTATGTCTTTATAAAAGTGTGACTGGTATATTAATGTAAAAGCAAGAAATAAGACATATTTGACTCATTTTATTGCTTGTTCAAATGGGGTAAAACAAGGAGACGTGTGTTGTCCAGTTCTGTTTTCTTCGTTTATCAATGAACTTGCTTTAGAAATAATTGAAAATGGAATGCATTATATTACATTTCTCCTGATTTCATCGAGTTGTTTACCTTATTATTTGCAGATGGTACTGTTTTGATGTAAAACAACAACACAACAACAACAACAACAACAACAACAACAACAGAAACAGTGACTTGACTACGAGCTCAGTTAAATAACATCCAGTTACCTGGATTGATAGTTAACATGAATAAAAGTAATTTTATAGTTTTCATAAAATGTCTTTCTTTAGCTGTGAGGAGGAAATGGACGTGCAGTACAACAGAATCAAAAGTTGTTAACAATTATAAATACTTAGGCCTGTGCATTTCAATCAAATTTAGTTTCTATGGAGCATGTTACGAACTGGTGAGCAAAGCTAAAGCAGGATTGATAGCAATTTTGAAAACATTTTATAAACTTGAGAATGATTAACCTGAATTTTTTTGTATATGTATTCGATGACCAAACCCAGCCTATAGTACAGTACGGCTCTGAAATATGGGTTTTGGATAAAGCAGTTTTACAAATAGAAAAAAGGTACATACACATGGTCTTACAAAGTTCTTAAGTGTAGATATAGGCATACCGAACGGTTTCTTGTATGGCGATCTGGATACATACCCCACATACTTAAACTCTTGTGTATGTTGCATTAAGTTTTGGTTAAAACTAACATATAAGGCATACAAAATATTGTGTTCTCCTGACAAAAAGAGAAAGCATGGGTGGGCTATAAATATCCGTACAACTTTAGACAAATATGGGTTTCTTATATCTGGGAATATCAGGGTGTAGAGTGGGTTTCAATATTTATGGCAGAATTTAGACAGAGAATAATTGCTTACAGATGGCAGGAATGGGACAGTCATACGCTAACATGTGATGTGAGAGATAAAGATTTCATAGAACATTTAAAACCAGTTATTTCAGAGAGTCTCATGTGTCATGAATATAAATAAATTTGTAAAGAATGTCCTAAATAAATCTAAATTTGGGGTTTCATCCATATTCACGCATTCTGTAAGGTATACTATATTCATCTGCTGTTCATCATCTGATTTCATGATCTGAAATCCAATTCGTCTTTTTATTTTCACCTTATATTGATTTAAGAATAGAACTAATCCCAAGAAAATAGTACAATCCATGTATGTTTCGGGTTGTGCCTTTTACTTTCATAATCTAACATTGAAACGATGCAAAACTTGTCATTATACTTGTACAAAGCCTTTGCGAGACGTGCTGTCGTCATTAACTACATGGTCAATTTGATACTTTGCATTGTAACGGTAGATATGTATTTACACTGTAAATGATCATCTGTTGTAACTCTATTTGCGATTGAGGCTTCATCAAAATGGACCAATGACCTTCTGATTAAATAATTCCTTCAATTATTTATGTATTCATTCATTCGTTATCTCCTTTTTGTCGGCTTTTATTCTTTAAAACCCACTTTTTGTTACGTCCTTTCTTTCTTCATTCCGTCTTGATTCTTCTTACGACCCTCAATTTTCTAAGGACGTAAGCCGACAGCAGTCCGCTGGAGAATCCTGTCAAGAGCCATTCCATCCAACTGATTTCAGATGAAAATGAATGTTTATATGAAAAGCCGCCTGATGAAAGTTATACAACTGAACTAATTTCAGATGAAAATAAATGTTTATATGACAAGCCGCCAATGAACGTTATTCTATCCAACTAATTTCAGATGAAAATTAATGTTTATATGACAAACCGCCGAATGAACTTATTCCATCCAACTAATTTCAGATGGAAATAAATGTTATACAAGCCGCCAAATGACGTAGCAAACACCAAAGTAAGGAGCCTTAACCTATTGCTAATCAAATCTTAAATAAATGTTAGCGAACCGCCCAGAGAACGTGGACAAATGAGTCACAAGACGAAACACAACGCGTTTCGACCTCTTAGGTCTTCATCAGGTGAGACATAAACGAATAAAACAACGAAAATTCACTTAGCTTTGATCGCTTCAGATCACTTCACAGGGTTCAGCGCAAGGAAGAAGGCGTTGAATCATTCAACACACAGTCATTCAACGCCTTCTTCCTTGCGCTGAACCATGTGAAGTGATCTGAAGCGATCAAAGCTAAGTGAATGTTCGTTGTTTTATTCGCTTATGTCTCACCTGATGAAGACATAAGAGGTCGAAACGCGTTGTGTTTCGTCTTGTGACTCGTTTGTCCACGTTCTCTGGGCGGTTCGCTAACATTTATTTAAGATTTGTTTAGATTTCCGCCTGCTGTCCTCTTGCTTTGCAACTATATCTATTGCTAATATTCAGAGAGGACAAGTACACACACACACAACACACACACACACACACACACACACACACACTGAAAATGAAGAAACAATAGGGAGAAGAACAAGATCTTGTAAGCAAGTCCTCAGTCACTACGAACATAACTTTATAAGGATTTCAAAAGGAGGGAGGAAAGGTGGAGGGGAAGGGAGGAGGAGGAGTTAGGAGGAGGTGAGACGGAATGAATTAGAAGTGCTGAAGTGAAGGTAGAGTAGAAACGTTGAACGATTTGTACATCCTCGTCTGGAGTGGATTTTCGTCTCCACAGCAGACATGGCTGGTAGTGGTAGCGGCACTGCACCAGTGGTAACTGAGACAGACCACATATAATGGTGTGCTATTCTCAACACCACACACACGTTGTCAAGTGGTTAGAGCGATTGCCAACGGAGTTGACGGTCGTGAGTTCGAACCATACGCGGGGCTGGATTTTTTTTCGGCTTGAAAACAGCAGTACATGGGTACCTGGTTCAGTTCAGGGGAGGTAAAAAAGGGCTGTACAACTGAAAGAGTTTTTCCCCTTCTTTTTTGCTGTCCCATCTTCTACACCACCTCAGTGGCAGTGCACCCACGCCGCTCATTCGGACACCCCGTCCACAGCCCCAGCCCGGCCCGATCCGCCGCAGCCTCGGCACCCACAATCCACAGGGAGCAGTCAATGTCAAGTCGTTATGAGAAACGAAAATAGTTTCAGTTTCAGTCACATGCAACCCAAAAATTAATACATATTAGCCAACAAACATGGACAGAAAAAGAAGAAAACGTTTCGATCATTTTGCCGCAAGTAGACTGGTTCCGCCCATACATGAGGTTTCCCCAAGCGATGACATCGCTGACGTCATGTATCAATAAATGTTGTACATTGTCACGCTAGCTTGTGGTGGGTCAAATTTCCGTTGCAGATCTACCAGAAACCCGGATAAGGGAAGTCATTTCACGTCCAGTCATCACGTGTTCTTTTTGCGCACTCACTGTCTGTCGCGTTGCCCTGCAGTTTCAAGTGAGGGACTGTTTTGTGATTTCCTCTCTGTGTTTCCCGCTCTGTGAGCCGTATGGTATATTCGTTCTTGACTGCTGAACACGTGTTCATTTGGTTTCTCTGCCAGATCGCTGCGCCGCCAACGATTAGCGTCACATCGACAGCCAACCTGCGCAGTTACGAAGACAGCGATTCGACGGTGCAGTTTATCGGGTCACGGATCCCGAAGCACGTGGATATTCGTGCGCCATTGTCCCGCATTCTCTTCCTTTTAATACGCATTTAGATCGAGCCCAAAACGGTGATAATCTCTGTCTGTCTGTCTCCCTTACTTTGTCTGTCTGCTGTCCGACTGTTTGTCTGTATCTCTCTGTCTGTGAGTGGTGTGTGTGTGTGTGTGTGTGTGTGTGTGTGTGTGTGTGTACACGAGTGAATGGGTCCGAGCGTGAGGGTGCTGGCTTGTGACCGCACGCGCTGTCAGCACGCAAATGTTTTTTTTTTTTTTTTCATTTATGTATTGGTAGGTGCATGCGTGAGCATAAACACAAATGTAGGTGCATGTGTGTGTGTGTGTGTGCGCGCGCGCGCGTGTTTGTGTGTGTGTGTGTGCGCGCGTGCGTGCGTGCATGCCTCTGTGTGTGTGTGTGTGTGTGTGTGTGTGTGTGTGTGTGTGTGTGTGTAATGCACTTCTTTTCCCCACTTCGTATTTGTTTGGTATATTTGCATACATCCAACTCTCCTTCTCTGTTTATGTCTCTGTCTCTGTGTATCAGTCTGTCTGTCTGTCTCTGTCTCTCACTCTGTCTCTGTCTGTCTGTCTGTCTGTCTGTCTGTCTGTCTGTCTGTCTCTCTCTCTCTCTCTCTCCTCTCTCTCTCTCTCTCTCTCCCGTAAACTCACGATTTCAAGCGCGCGCACACACACACACACACACACACACACACACACACACACACACACACACACACGCACACACACACGCACGCACGTACGAACGCATGCATGTACGCACAAACGCATGCACGCACGCACGCACGCACGCACGCACGCACGCACACACACACACACACACACACACACACACACACACACACACACACACACACACACGTAAGAGTGTGGGTGCATTTACCTGTGGTGTGGCCCGATTCCTCAGAAATCAATTCTGTCATTGTCAGGCTATCTTCTGACCCTGAGCCATTCCAACAAAGCGGCCTTGACCTTAAGTGCCTACACGGTCGGGTCACCTGCACTGATGATGACATGGAGTTCGACACCGCTGAAGTCACTGTCACCATCAGTGATAACGGCCCCCCCGTCGCCGACACGAGCTTGACGGGTGAGAGACGCTCACTTAGTCGCGATTTGTTAACCATTCTTTTGTCTGAACAATACAGTGTTGGACGAAATTGACTCAAGCACCCGGGACCCCTCTCCTCCACTATCCGTCCACCCTCACCTACACCACCCACGTTCTGTCTGTCCGTCTGTCTGTCTGTCTCTCTGATGGTCTGGTGGACATCTAGTTGGCCAGAAACAGCGTTTAGGATAGAATGTTCTGTAGAGAACTATAAAATACCAATTCTGGCTCACCCACCTCCGCCAGCTCCAACCGGCTAAAGCCGGTTTCGCTGCTGCTCCGGCGGGCGATCCAGAATAGGTATTTTATAGTTCTCTCTTAAATAAATTCTTATACAAGTCATCATCAAGTTCTTAACAAGTACTTAAATAGATTTACAAACAAACATAATGTGTAGGATTATCTGTTTTTAATACTAATTTAGAAAACTTTTGAGACTTAAGTTTTTGCTTAATCCTTCGTTTTTCCTGATCGTTTTCAATAACATCGTTTTCTTTCATACATTCATCAAATGCGTCTCTGTCTTTCATGTGAAATAAAACTACAGTCTTTAACTGTTCTCTAAAGTCTTTTAAAACTGAATTATATTTTTGACATAAAATCCACACACTTATCCCAGCATGTCTTCCACTGAAAGCCAGTTTTGATAAAGTGTTTCTTTTTTTTGACTATATCCTTTTCTGCCGAACAATCATCTATAATAAATAATGTCTGCGTTCCTTCAAACTGTCTATAAAAGTGTTCTAAACACTCACTCAATTTATTGCTAGGGTCAACTAAATAGATTTCATCATCCGTCCATATAAACCTTCTGTCGTGATATGCTTTGTTCCATTTGAGTGTTGGACAGAAAATTACAATATGATCAAAATTATAACTATAAAACTGTTTGTAATAGGTCGAGGACAAATATTGTTTTTCCACAACCAGTCTGTCCACAAAATCAATGAACAATGAGGGGTTTTTGTCATAAAGTTTAACATCGGCATTGACACCAAAGTCGTCTGCTCCATAGTTTTAAAACATAATTTAATCTAATCCAGTTATTGTTTTTATCATACTCTCTGTCAAAACTTGTTTAGTATAATAAAACCCTATAAGGCCTAAATGTGTAAGATTAATCCAGTTCAGTTCTGTAAGATCGTTTCTATTTAGACTAATATCAATTTTGTTGCTTGTTGTCATGACCTTAATATCCTCGCCATTGTAAAGAACAACGACAGTAACTTTAAGTTTGTCAACGTCTAAGTTTTGCCAGCTAATAAGAATTCCTTTCATAAGATTGTCACTGACGCCCAGAGCTCCATTTCTCGCCTCATCTTTTAAGACAGAAATTTTAAATATCATTGTGAACGTGTCTCCTAATTTTGTGCGTGGAATGAACTGTAATTTTGTAGAAGCTTTCTTTAAAACCGATTCTCTTCTGTGGAGGATGTACTGTTTGTCCCCAAACGGCTTTATTTCGATCTCTCTCCGACTGTTGTCCTCTGGCATAAGACTTACATGTAAAGGGCCAGAGTTCAATGCTTTTCTGAAACTTTTTTGACGGTCAAAAAATGTAAATGGGCTTACGAATTCAAATTTTATGTCCCATTCTAAATATGGTTCTAAGTGCCATTTGTTGTCAGTTTTTCGAACTATTTTATATTCATACTGACCCGCATTATTTGCTTCTACATTGCGCAGTTGTTCTAGTTTAGGAAACCTTTTGTTGTCACCAACCTCTTTGCGTTTATAATAACCATCTTTAGTGTACTCAAAACCATACAAAGTGCCTATCTCACCGTTTTGTTCAAAGTCCTCAACGTCTGCAAGGTCTTTTAATTCTAAAGTTACACACCTCTCAGGCGCTAATGTAACTCCTGATTCTTCTGGCCCACGAGACATTATTTTTTAGTACACCTTATTATTTTATTTCTAAAACAATGTGCAGGTTATCACATTTCACGACTTTCCCTGTTTTATCTGTGATCTTTATATTAAATGATCTGACCCTCCCACAAGCTAATTTTTTAAACTGTAAATTAGGGAATTGTATAATTTCATAATCGCAATATGCAGCTTTCCCTGATGGAAGAGCTCTTAAAACAGTTGAGGGCCTTCCATCATATAAGTTTTCATCAGTGCTCAGCTCGTCCAAATGAACATAGAGTAATGAATGTAATGCAAGATCGAGCGGATATTCTCCCTCATAAGTAGTTTCGTCTGATGTAACTATAAAACTATGATTGTCAGTTGCAAAGCCTAACATTTTAGCTAGCTCTACATCAAAAAGGTAATGGTCTACTTCTTCTTCAGGTTTGAATGTCAACATTATTTTCAAATTTGCATTGTTAAGTTTGAGAGTAATGTCGAAGTTACTCATTGCTTCTTTTAGCGAGCAAAACCCGTAATAACCATCAGGTATGGTTAACTGGCTAACTAAGTTTCCACTATTATCAAATTTTTTAATCTTATTATTCTCCTTGGATTCAGTTATATTAAACCATACGACTTTGTAAAAAATTTCATGGAGTGCGACCCTTTGGGTTCCGCAGTTATTATCAATAGCATATTCTAAAAACGAAGGACTGTCTTGAGTTGTTATTGTTACAAACATTTTTAAAACAAATTTAAAAATGAGTGCATTCAAATATACTAATGCAAAATATTCTGTCAGGCCGCACTACAATCTTAAAAATATAACAACTGACACCCTTGACATTTCTGTGACTCAGTCTGACGCCTTTCAAGTAAAGGTTAGTACTCCATTGGATCGTTATCTTAACCCTCCTATTAAAAAAGACTACATCGCGAAAGTGTGGTTCAGTCATCCGATGCAGTTTTATCAGAACCAGTTAAACTTTGCTGTGTTTTGTGCTTCAACTGGGTGTGGAGTGTCGTATGCTGATCATTTAAATCATCCTGATCCTTTGGTGAGGTCAGTGTATAGATTTCATTTTTATTACACCTTCAGACGTATTTTATCTGAACTGCAAGCGCCATTACCAAATGACAAAACGTTTAATCCATTCAGCAACAGAATAGATTACAAGGCTTTTGAAAGGATCTGTAACGAATTTGATATTGACCCAAAGACAGACTTTAGACAAAAGTTGGATCTTAATCATGGTTTAGGCACCCTTTATTTTTGGGGCGTGCACAGAAAGTATAACTATGATTGGAATCCTCCTTACACATCTTTCTCTTCAGGCACAACTGTTCACCTCGGGTCCATAGAGCAAGAGCATAAAACAGCATGGACAACATTTATTTTGGGTACTTCTAATGGTCTAACTAGAGCGGGAATAGAACGAATAAACGACTCCATTCGTACTTATGTTTGGTGTTTGCTAGGTTCACAAGCACAAGCAAGATCGAACATAACTGATCCTTCTACTGGCTTTGATGCACAAAAACAGTACTTGGCAAATTTAGAGGATTCTATTAATTCTGCAATTGATTTGCCTTCAAGTATTAAAAGGTACCAAAATGTTTTGCAATACGCAAGATCGAAAGTAGACTTCGCCGTTGGCACTGGTTTATACATGCTGCCTTCTGACCTCAGACTTCAGATAGGAACAATAATAAACTATAATAATGAAATCCTTGTGGCTGGTAAAGAAGAGAAGGTCGGAAAAAACGACATAAATTCTAAGCCAGCAATAGCAATAAAAAAAGAAGCCCCACCAATCCCCGAGCCCCCCTTTAAACCCCATCCAATCCCCCCCTCAAAACCCCATCCAATCCCCATGGTGAATAAAAGCGACCCCCATGAATATGAAAAGACAGCACTTGTTATTGGATTAACTGCCCTAGGATTACTTGGTCTTTATCTTACTATAAAGTAACCCAACTATTAAGACAACTAATGTCCATAAGTGCTCAGCCATAAAGCCAACTACTTTACTTGCGGCAGACAAAAGCCAGCTAACGATCCCTCCTATTATACCAGGTAAAGAGTCTATTGCCTTACTGGCTAATTTTTTTAATAAACCTGCAAGATGATCAAGTTGTTTTTTTTACCCATGATTTATCGGGTGGAGGAGATGGTGGCGGAGGCACTAACCCTTGCCCACCACCGCCTGTAATAGCCAACACCAGTGTACTTATTGCAAATCCTAAGGCTGTTATAACACTTGCTAATGTGACACCTTGCTCTCTAAACAGTGTTCTTATTCGTTCTGCTAGCGTCGTGTCTTCATACAAAATTCTTTGGATAGTTTCTCTTATTCTGCTCACTTGAGTTCGTAATTGTTCTCGTTAGTAGACAACACTTCTAGTCTTGCTGATCTCTCTTGTTCAAGATCTTTTAGTCTTTGTGTTATTCTTTCTTTAACACCAGGTCCTAAGTTGTGGTCATCAGCCTCAACTAGTTTTTCTTTTTCTCTTTTTATATGCTCATCTAGTTCACCCAGTTTTGCTAAATTGTTTGTTAACTCACCCCTGATGCTTCTCAAAGCATGATCAAGGGCCACTATTTCTCTCATAGGTAGCGGCGGATCGTGCATAGTTTTTAAAGCTTCTGAAAAACTGGTTTCTGCTTGTATTATTTCGTCTGCTGTTGGGCTTAAATCTTTAAGTTCCATGTTTTGTATTTCTGTTGGGAGTTCTTGTAGTGTGTTTTGAAGTTTAGCAACTGCTTCCCTATCTAATTTTGGTTTAGTAATGCCAAGGCGATTTTGTTCGCTCACACTGAGCCTTTGTCTAATTGTACTCTTTTTTAAAAACTTTGATGAGTCTGGTTTAGTTGTAAGCTGAACAAGTTGTCCTTCGTCGTTTCTCACAAACAAATGGTCATCTTTTGTTTCAAAATCATTAGGGTCTATAAATTCGGGAGGTTCTTGACCTAAACTTTGATAAAATGATCTGACCTTACTTTCTGTTAATTCATGTCGCAATGAGCGCAATGGATGTGTCAAAGGTGTCATTTCACTCATGTCATCTCCAGGATCAAAAACATCATAATCTTCAATGCCTGCCATGTTTTAAAAATAATTAACTTTTTATTTTGTTTTATAAAAAAATGTCACAAGCATATGGCTCAATTCTTGACCCGCATAGAAGACTGAAAGAGCCCTTTGGCGTGAAGGGAAATAAACAGAATATTATTGTTCCAAATAATCCATCTACTATTGATTCAGATCAAATTCTTACTGTTAAATTTCCAGACCTAGGAGCAGATGAAGTGATTGTGCCGGGATCTGCACGGCTTACTTTTAAAATAGAACTCGAATCAGCAACAGACGCAAACAGGACAGTAGTTCAGAATCTGGGACGGGCAATCGTTAAGAAAATTTCTATAAAACTTGAGGGGCAAGAAATATTTTCTTTACACAATGCAGACATATTTCTAATCTATTGTGATCTATGGCTAACCGCGAATGAAAGGGCTGACCTCGCGTTTCAAGGAATCGAAAATAACGAAGCACTAAAACACAGAATAGACGCCGAAGATGCTAAAGACAGCAACAAGGCTGAAGCTGTAAGTTTTGCTTATGGAAATCGCTTTTCTATACCCTTAGATTTTGAGTTGTTAAAAGCGCATGCGCCATACTTTCAAGGAGCATTAAAAGACAGATTGTCATATGAACTAACTTTTAATGAATACAAACGTGTCATTAAATCTACAACCACCGATGCAAAGTACAGCATTTCTGACATCTCGTTAGAGTTTGACATTGTTAGCAACCCTAACTTAGCAAGGCTGATTGAGCAACAATATCAGTCAAAATTAGCAATATATTACGAAAGAGTGATTCATCATACTAAATATCCTAAAAGCAGGGCAGACACTATATGGAACTTTAGTTTTAGTGCCACAGCAAGATCCCTTAAAGGTATTTTATTGCTGTGTGAAGATGAAGAACCATTCAAAAGACAAAGTGAAAAGTTTATCAATCCTAAAATAACGAAAGTACAATGTTCAATTGAGGGTAGTCCTAACCAAGTCTACGGTAGCGGGCTTAAACCTTATCATCATTTTGATGAAATAAGAAAATTGTTTGGAGGCGGGAGGTCTAGAAGTCCAACAGTAGACCTTGTGTCTAAAGATCTACACCTTCACAGTGTTAGACTTGATGAATATTTAACAACGAAATACGGTTTATGGATTGACCTAAGGTCAACAGAGGATAATCAGTTGCATGGGAGTGGGAGAACAGTTAAAGACGTAATAAACATTCAAATTGATAAAGAAAAAGAGAGTGATAAACCACTTAATGTACATTTGTTTTTAATATATGATGCGCAGCTGAATATTCAAGATAACAGATTAAAAGATATCCAATACTAAATTATTTTTATTTTTAAAAAAAGCATGTCTGTTCAGGTTTATCCAAAAGTGCCCAAAGAAGAGAACTCTGTTGCTGTAGACATAAAAACTTTCAGATTAACAAACATAACACAAATGCAAACCCAACTAGAGCAGGACCTTTCAAAATACAGTAAAACCAAACGAAGGTATTCTGCTGCCTTTAATGCTGTTACATATGTTAATACTGGAGCATCGATCACTAGTGCTCTATCAGCAGGAACAAGTGTAGGTCTCTTAGCAACAGGCGTAGGTGCACCGGCAGCTTTACCTCTAGGCGGTTTGTCTTTAGCTTTTGGTTTATGCTCAATAGCTGTAAGTGCTGTCAGCAAAAAAATAAAAGCTAAACTCCAAAAGCACACAGCTATGGTTCAACTAATAACAGCTAAACTTAGTTCGTTCAAACTGTTAATAAATAAAGCACTTGCTGACTCGAACATCACGGATGAAGAATTTAGTCGCCTACAGGCTGATTTTGAGGACTACAAAAGACAAAAGTTTGATCTTCAAAGAAAGGCAAGGGCAACTTTTTCTCAACAGCCAGACACCGACCAGATAAAAAAGGAATGTTTAAAAAAAGTAAACGAGACATTAAACTCTGTTCTAAACAGCTCACATTAACAACACCAAAGGGCGTTTATACTTTAGTTTATGAGTCTAAGCACAAAAAGACCATTGATATTGATTCTGACTAAGTATTTTTTTTAATTTAAATAAATATTTTGAGTTAGAAAAGAAACTCAAAATGGAATACACTGATTTTGATTCTTGGTTTGATGCAGAAGAGAGTTTGTCAAAAGCTTTGAAGGATACAAATATAGAAGTTATTAATCCAACAAATGTGTTAGAAAGCGTTGAGTATGCTATTTCTCAAATCCCCAATTATTTAGCAATAAACCCTCCAGTTAAAGTAAGGTTAGTTGTTTTAGTTGATTACATAACAATAAGCGAAGAAAATCTAGAAGTCTGGGTCTCAACTAAACAGCAGGCTATTCTTTCTTATAATGATTTAACGCCTGATTGGGCAGAACAACTTCTTACTCAGTTTAACGACTCCTCTGAAGCAGCAAAAATGAGAGGCTCTGGTTGGTCAGAGGGTAAAGTATTAGAGATCAGATTAAAACAGGCTAAATACGAACCAATCGTAGGAAAGTCTTTTATTCCTCTACCACCAGAAATAGTTGCAAAGAGAGCAGTTTTGAACATAAAGAATTCAGATAACAAATGTTTTATGTGGTGCGTTCTTGCTAGGCTACACTTTGTTAAAAAAAATGCAGAGAGAGTTACTAACTATTTGCAGTAGGCTAATGATCTTAACTTTAACGGCCTTGAATTTCCTATGGCTGTAGACAAAATTGATCAGTTTGAAAAACAAAATCCACCAATAACTGTTAACGTATACACATGGTCTGTTAAATCAGACTTTCAGCCAATTAGAGTGTCAAAAAACAGTCCATCAATAGGAGAACCAGACAAACACCATGTAGACTTACTCCTGATGCAAAGCCTTAATGGGTTGCACTACACGCTAATACGCACAATGAGTAGACTAATTCAGCATACTTCAAAAGATGGGCACAAACAAGAATTCTGTAGAAAATGTTTAACAAGAATTCCGTCCGTTCAAGCCGCGAGCGAACATGTAAAGCATTGTATCAGTCCAGTTGACTGCAATACAGAACTAATTATGCCAAGAGAAGGCAGTAAGGTTAGTTTTAAGAATTACAAAAAACTCCAGAGGTCGCCATACGTTGTTTACGCAGACTTTGAATCGCTTATTGTTCCTTATGAAGGACCAGCTCCAAAACATTTACCAAAAACAGTTATAATGAATAATCACCAGATTTGTTCATTTGCCTTCATTGTTGTCAGGTCAGATGGTGAACATTCAAAGCCAGAATTATACAGAGGACCACATGCAGCAAAACATTTCTTAAAACGCATGCAAGAAGTTCGTAATGTCTGTTCTAATAATCTAGACCTATCCGATCTTAAGATGACCCCCGAAGATCAACAAAAATATGACTCAGCCACTCACTGTTGGATTTGTGGTTTAGAGCTAACACCTAAAAGTTTAAATCCAACAGTAAGAGACCATGATCACATTAGCGGAAAGTTTAGAGGAGCAGCGCATAACAATTGCAATCTTCAACTAAAGTTTGATCCTAGGACTTGGAGACTTCCTATATTCTTTCATAACTTGCGAGGTTATGATTCTCATCTTATATTGCAAGCAGTAACTAGCAATTTTAGGGTGTCATGCATTGCGCAGTCATCAGAAAAGTACATGTGTTTCACTTTAAATAATTTATCTTTTTATGACTCTATGCAACACCTGATGGGGAGTTTAGAATCACTAGCAGGATCCTTAAAGTCCTGCCCAATAACGGAAGAATATTTTGACCCAATGCTCGTTAGAAAGGGCGTTTATCCTTATGAGTACATGAACAGCTGGGAAAGGTTTGAGGAGACAGCCCTTCCGCCTAAAGGTGCGTTCTTTAGTAGTCTTAGAGGAAAGGACATCAGTGATTCTGATTATTCTTATGCTCAAGAAGCGTGGCAAAAATTAGACTCTAAAACAATGGGAGACTATCATGACTCCTATTTAATGGCGGATACTTGTTTGTTAGCAGATGTCTTTGAAAATTACAGAAAGACCTGCATGAAACATTATAGTCTAGATCCTGCGCATTATATTTCTGCGCCTGGGATGAGTTGGGATTCCTTTTTAAAATTTACTGGTGCACAGATTGATTTATTAACTGACCTACCAATGCTTCGGGTAATTGAAAACGGATTGCGTGGCGGAATTAGTATGGCGTCTCACCATTACTGTAAAGCAAACAACAAATACTTGGATGATTATGATCCTGACAAGAAGTCTAACTATCTTATGTATTTAGATGCAAACAATCTGTATGGTTGGGCTATGAGTCAATCACTTCCATTACGTAACTTTAAAATGTACACAGGACTCAAAGACATTCAAAAGTTTTTAAAATGGCTTCAGAGTCTAGAAGCTGATCGTAAAAGAGGTCTCATTCTAGAAGTTGATTTAGAATATCCTCATGAACTTCATGATTACCATAATGATTACCCATTAGCAGCAGAAACCCTAAAAGTGTCAATGACAGAACCGCCAAAACTTGTGCCTAATCTTCGTGACAAAAAAAATTATGTCTGTCATTACAGACTTCTCCAATTTTATTTAAGACATGGTTTAAAGTTAACAGCAGTTCATCGTATAATTGCATTTGATCAAGAACAGTTCATGAAACCATACATCATGAAGAACACTGATCTCAGAACTAAATCCGCAGATGCTTCAGAAAAAGACTTTTTCAAGTTGATGAACAACAGCTGTTTTGGAAAGACTATGGAAAATCCGCACAAGCGCAAAGATGTAAGATTGGTCACCAGAGAGAACGAAGCAATTAAGCTGGTGTCAAAACCAAATTATCAAGACTTCAGAAGATTTCATGATCAGATTTTTGGAATAATGATGAAAAAAAGAAAGTCAAATTAGACAAACCTGTTTTTATTGGGTTTACTGTTTTAGAGCTGTCAAAGCTTTTGATGTTAGAATTTCTTTACGACTACTCTTTAAAACCCTTGTATCCAGAGTCCAGAGTTCTGTACACAGATACAGATTCCTTTGTAGTTAACATCCCTACTGAAGATTTTTACAAAGATTTAGAAACAGAAGTAGCAAAAGAGCATGCCGGATGGTATGACACATCTGCTTACCCTAAAGATTCACCTTTGCATTCAGTTATTAATAAGAAGGTTTTAGGTAAGATGAAGGATGAATTATCTGGAGGTGTGATCAAGGAGTTTATTGGTTTAAGGTCGAAAATGTACAGTCTTTCAAGCCAAAAAAAAGTTGTCAAAAAAGCAAAGGGAATATCTCGCAGTGTTGTGCAGTCAAACATATCACATGACAACTACAAAGAAGCATTGTTCAATAAAAAGACTTTTCATCATGACAATTACAAACTACGATCTAATCTGCATGAGATTAACACAACTGTTGTAACAAAACGGTCTCTTGACCGCACTAACACAAAAAGAGTATTTGTTAATCCAGAGTATTCATATGCAATTGGTCATTGGAGGACATTTGGTCAAGCGCAATTAGATACTCAGTAATTTCTTTATCCAGTATAGCTGGATTATTTGTGGTTGTTGTTTCAAGATTTTTGATTTTTTCAAGATTTTTGATTTTTTCAAAAATATTAGGATCAATGGGTAGTTTATTCTTTATCATTGTTTTGATAATAAATTTATACGCAAATAATTTTTTTTGAGCTTCCATTTTAAACTCAAATGTATTTGCCTAAATTAACTGGAACTGTGTCTGGCGGGATTATCTGCAGTTCTTCCTTCACAAAAGATCTTCGGGGGGCTGGTCGTTTTGTTGTGTCAGTTTCTCGTAAATAATACACTGGCGGATTCATTTTCACAATTCTTTTTATTTCATATGGATCAACACTCCAAACTGGATCTGTTGCCCTGATGCGAGTGTCCCCTTCCACTTCTCCCGGTGAATAAAGGTATCTCACTTTTAAACCAAATGGCAATAGTTTGCTGGATGAACTGGAGTCTCCTTCAACAACATTTATTGTTTGTTTTCTGATTGCTTGTACTGGTTTTAGCCCTTTAAATTCTTCATTATTCATTGCGCGCAAAACTGAGGGCAGTCTTTTTACCCATTCTGTGTTGCGAGAATTGTCAATCAGCTCTCTGTGATACTGGTAGGAGAAAAGTCTTTCAGATAACTGTTTGTTAAAGTTTTCAACCAAAGCCTGTGATCTATGAACACCCGGAATGCCTCTTTTAATGGTAACTCTATGTTTTAACAATAATTGATTCACTTGACCTTTAAATTCTTTTCCGTCATCGACTTGAATCATGCGAGGATAAGTTAAGGGTCCTCGTTGGTATATCAGCTGTATAGCAACAGCAACAGCAGAAGCACTTTTTTGTGTTAATGGTTCCGCATCTTTGTATCTTGAAGCTATATCAATGACTGTAAGTACGTACTTAAATCTTTTTCGTCTAATCGTATCATGGGGTAAATATAGAAGATCCATTTGATGGGTGTCGTTTGGTGTTATATTCACAAAGTGTGGTCTCTGTATTCGTTTAGGCGCTGGTAGATAAATTTGCCAAATCGCTTGTTTAGATAACCATTCTTTTGCTGTTTGTTCACTGACTCCTGCTGCTTGGCTAAGCTTTTTAATTGCCGTTATTCCCTTCCAGTATCCTTTTGGAGAATAATAGATTTTGTTCATTTTTTATTCAGCCAATACTTTGTGCAACAAAATACACAGCGGTCATGCCAAAGACAATAAACAATATTTCTTGCATCTTTTGTTTTTCTGATGGTTGATAAAAGTCGCTGAATTTTGGTGGGGCAATGTTTCAACTTGTTGGCCTGTTACTAGAAAATATTCTTTTATTGCCTGGTCAACATCTTTAAATGTGTAAGCTGCATGTCCCTGTTGTTTAAGTCTGTCGTTAATAAAATCTAACTGCTCCATTCTTTGCTTTTCATAGGTGTCTTGTGCAGCGGCTAGTTGCTCCATAGCTCTGTTATGTCTTTTTCTCTCATCGTTATTTTGTAGTTTACTAAACGCGTAATTACTTCCGCTGAAAGCAAGCGCGTTGACCACCGCGCCGCCTATCATCATTACGAGTGAAGCCATTTTTATAAATGTATTTTTTTTTTACATATTTATATTTTCTGGAATTATTCCTTGCTTAACTAGAAAGTCTTTCGTAGCAAACGAAGCTGTAATGACAGCAATCAACTTTGCTGAGTCTTCAAAATCTAGCTTGCCAAGATCTGCTGGTTTTATTCTTAACAAGCTTTTACCAAGCATTGTATATCCTACACTTAGACCTCCAATAACAGCAGAATGGTATACGAGGTTGGCAACAGTTTTTTTCGGTGCTCATTTTTTAAAAATAAAATAATATTTATTATTAATAAAACATGAACTGCGATGATTTACTTCCTGAACTTATGATTACAAATAATCAAGTTGATGACCAAGCTATTATGCGCCAAAAGGAAAGGCTGTATTCTTTGGCGGCGTGTGGAAAAACAAAACAGTACCTTGGAAATGAATTCAGCATAGAACAGATTCAACAGATGTCGCCGCAAGACATTGTAAAGTATCACAACAGGTATGAAGCGCAACTGGGGTCAAGAATGGTCAAAAGTGTCGGACAAACTGTTCTTAGTTTGTACACTAAACTAGTTAGTAGATTTGCGCCCATTGATTCTGAACAAGATTTTATGTATGATTTAACGCAGGATTCAGTTTTAACAAAGTCATTAGAGTCTCTAGGATGTGATCTATATTACAGATTTGGAACATTATTGTCGCCAGTAATTATGGGGTTAATTACGTTTAATCATATTGATTTATATTTCCCTTAAAAATGACCGAGCAGAAAACGTTGATGGAGAAAGTGACCCGTGAAAAGAATCCTGGGCGCGTTGAAGCAGGGAAAAAATTAGCAGAGTGGAACAAAAAAAGAAAATTAGAGTTACAACATATAACTCATAATGAAAAAACACCAGTTGTGCCAGAGCCACAACAAGAACAAGTTGTTTCAAGTCCCGCAACATCATCATGGATTATTTGGATTAAAAGAGTTGGCATTTTTGGCGTCATTGCTGTTGGTGGGGGTGGTTATTACGTTTATAAAATATATAAACAACGCCAGCAAAAACCAAAGCAGTCCAAAAAATCTCAGCCACTAAATACAGAAGCCGAACAAAAAAGCATGCCAGAACCGACAACAACAAAAGATCATTTTGATACATTTCAGATGCAGTAATATTTCAAGAACTTAATAAATAATTATAAGTGACTTGAATAAGAACTTGATAACGACTTGATGACGACTTGATGAAAACTTAAATAAGAGCTTGATAAGAACTTGATGACGACTTGATAACTTAATGACGACTTGAATAAAAACTTGAATAGAACTTGAATAAAAACTTGAATAAGAACTTGGGGTGACTTAATTAAGGACTTGGGGAAACTTAATTAAGGACTTGGGGTGACTTAATTAAGAACTTAATTAAGGACTTGGGGTGACTTAATTAAGGACTTGGGGTGACTTAATTAAGGACTTGGGGTGAAAAGTGGAACTGGTAGGACCACTTGTCATTTGATATGTCAGCCACTTGCTTTGTGACTGAACAGGATGTGCCTGGGCGCTGAGCAGTGATTCGTTGTCGGGCTGGCCTGCAACTACTAGTTAAGCGCGATGAAGAACAGAGAAAGAGGCAGCTCACGCTATAGCAAAGAACGTGTTAGCGCACGCCCGCTGTGCGGACAGACCGCGCCGCAAGCCCGGTGAGAGAAGAAACGCAGTAGGCGCGCGAGGCGTGTTTTATTGATTTATTGGTCAGAACATAGGGAGACACACAGTTTGTAAACAGGACGCTCGGCCTGCTGACTTACTGCGTGTTGTCTTGGTCTTGCAAAAAAGCTGACAGTCAACCAACTGGTAGTACAGACTGTTTGGGGGAACGCAGACACTATTTATTATAGATGACTGTTCGGCCGAAACTGGCTTTCAGTGGAAGACATGCTGGGTGTGGATTTTATGTCAAAAATATAACTCAGTTTTAAAAGACTTTAGAGAACAATTAAAGACGGTGGTTTTATTCCACATGAAAGATAGAGACGCATTTGATGAATGTATGAAAGAAAATGATGTTATTGAAAATTCCCAAGAAAAACAAAGGATTAAACAAAAACTGAAGACAGAAAAGTTTTCTAAATTAGTATTAAAAACAGATAATCCTACACATTATGTTTGTTTGTAAATCTATTTAGCTAATAAAAGAAGTTATTTAAGTACTTGTTAAGAACTTGATGATGACTTGTATAATAACTTATTTAAGAATTTATTTTTACTTATAGAGAGAACTATAAAATACCTATTCTGGATCGCCCGCCGGAGCAGCAGCTCCAACCGGCTTTAGCTGGTTGGAGCTGGCGGAGGTGGGTGAGCTAGAATTGGTATTTTATAGTTCTCTTCTGTCCAGCTTTCTTGCCCATCCCCATCATTGCATTCCAGAAAATACATTGCCCTTGTTTCCATATTTCTAGCTCTGGAAACAAACTGACACAATATAGAAAAAAGGCTTCAAATACTGACGATCGATCGGGTGAGTGTGACCACAAAATTACTGTCGATCGGGTGAGTGTGACCACAAAATTACTGTCGATCGGGTGAGTGTGACCACAAAATTACTGTCGATCGGGTGAGTGTGACCACAAGTTTTAGGAGAGCGGTTGGGGATGGTGGGCGGCAGGAAAGCAATGAGAGGCTTGCTGTCCTGTGGAATGCCTGTTTGACCAAGAACCATCGTTGTGTCACGTAGATCTCTGTTCACTTATGCGTGATGTTTATTTCTAGTATCAAGGTTTAAAAACAGTTGGTAAAGAGAAAGGTCAAGGAGGGGGAGGCGGATGTTTCCATTTTAAAAGTTGAACATCGGGCGTACATGAATGCATGGCTGATTGGCAGAGACGGTGACGGTGGACGTGGATCAGGAATATCTGGCTCTGACAGTTCTGCACACAGTGGCCGTCACTGACCCGGAAGGTGACATGGTGACCTGCACCGCCACTTCTGTTTCCGCGGAGTTTTCGGTGGACCGTAAGGATCTAGAACTGAGTTTGAAGTCATAGTGTGTGTGTGTGTGTGTGTGTGATCATGAGTTGAGGAAGGAGAGGTGGTAATAATGGTGGTAAAGGTAGTGTGTCTGGTAGGGTAGAGGTGGTGGTGGTGTCTGGATAGGGAGAAAGAGGTCTGCGCGCGCGCGCCCACACTTCTGTCTTCACACCTCCTTCAAACCAACCTTTGACCTCACTGGTTGTTGCCTGACGGACATAATAACCAAATATGGAATTTATTCGTGAAAACAACCAATCAGTGGAAAGAAATAACATCACGAGGTCCGAATCATGAATGAAAACTGTGTATTGTGTTGCAACAGCCAAAATGGACACTTTCTATTAGTGGAGAACTTACCCGCACCTTCAACGAAGACTACTGTACTAGTGTGAATATTTATTCTGTTTTTGAAAGCCTAAACGCCTTGTGGGAGGGGCGAGTAATATACTTAATCATCGAAACAATGAGCACATTTTTTTCTTGTCATCAATAACTATATTCAAATAAAGGGACATTCAAAATTAACAACTGACTTGAAACACAAAGGTAGGCTTACAGCGACATGTAAATGTCTTACATTTTTAGTTGATTCATAAATATAAATGGGTAGACTGGAAATAATCTTATTTCTTGTCAAAACATGCGGATATAAACTAAAAGTAGAACAGTATATGAGGTTTATTAACTTCACTTCCAATTATGTGAAGATGTACAGAATAATAAGAGTAGAACAGTATATGAGGTTTATTAACTTCACTTCCAATTATGTGAAGATGTACAGAATAATAAGAAACGAATTATCTTTCTCCTTGTGACACAATACTTAAGTTCCGGTTCACATACCAAATTGTAAGATGACAAGCAGCATAAGAATTAAATCTATTTAGTTAATGCACTTTGTTCTGTTCAACGATTTTAAGCAGTGGAAAAGCATCACACACACACACACACACACACACACACACACACACACACACACACACACACACACACAATTTAACACTTAATGCATCACGGTCGGCATTGACGTATTAGATGAAGAGTATGATCTTATGACACCGCTCTCAGATTTTCGCAGTAGGACCAAAGCCCAGGTATCAGTAGAAGCAGCTGAGTGCCAAGAGTTCTAACTGATCTGGCCGAGTGCCGAGTTGGAACGAAAGTTTACTTCATTGATCTAAATTTTCCAACTTACAACATGTGTCAGATAAAATGGATGACACTTCCATAACAAAGTTACTTCACTTTTATCACCCTACTATCCCGGAAGGCAGTTTCGATTCCAGACAACGGAAAGTAAACGGCAACAGTAGAAGTGAATCTAGGAGTGATGACCTTGTTCGGGCCCAGCGCCGTTGGAATGTAAGGAGTTAAGAGCTAAACCATGTTTGGAGGAGAGGATGGGGCGAGGGATTTCGTCTTTGAAGACCACATACTGTCTAGCTCTTCTGGAGTTTCATCCTACATTTAATTTACGATTTATTTGTTTGTGTATCAATCCCTTCTTTCCTATAATGAGTTCTAAATGCAGATCTCTGCTCTGAGATGTTCCTCCGCCAATCTGTAACTCATAAAGACCAAGCACGTAACGTTTTCAGCTAATGATTGCACGATACGCAACGTCGAAGACCTTCGCTCGCTGCCCCTGACATCGGCGGAAGTGATCGAAATCGACGTCAGTGATGGGGTTAACTCGCCGGTTGCTTTCAGGAGGACCTTGTCTTTCATCAGTAAGCTGATTGTTATCATATCCATGTGCCTGTTGTTGTGCCTGTTGTTGTTATATCATTGTGCCTGTTGTTTGTGCCTGTTGTTGTTATATCATTGTGCCAGTTGTTAGTGCTGATTGTTATCATATCAATGTGCCTGTTGTTGTTATATCATTGTGCCTGTTGTTGTTATATCATTGTGCCTGTTGTTGTTATAATCATTGTGCCAGTTGTTAGTGCTGATTGTTATCATATCAATGTGCCTGTTGTTGTGCCTGTTGTTATATCATTGTGCCTGTTGTTGTGCCTGTTGTTGTTATATCATTGTGCCTGTTGTTAGTGCTGATTGTTATCATATCAACGTGCCTGTTGTTGTTATATCATTGTGCCTGTTGTTGTTATATCATTGTGCCTGTTGTTGTTATATCATTGTGCCAGTTGTTAGTGCTGATTGTTATCATATCAATGTGCCTGTTGTTGTGCCTGTTGTTGTTATATCATTGTGCCTGTTGTTAGTGCTGATTGTTATCATATCAACGTGCCTGTTGTTGTTATATCATTGTGCCTGTTGTTGTTATATCATTGTGCCTGTTGTTGTTATATCATTGTGCCAGTTGTTAGTGCTGATTGTTATCATATCAATGTGCCTGTTGTTGCCTGTTGTTATATCATTGTGCCTGTTGTTGTGCCTGTTGTTGTTATATCATTGTGCCTGTTGTTAGTGCTGATTGTTATCATATCAACGGCCTGTTGTTGTTAATCATTGTGCCCGTTGTTGTTATATCATTGTGCCAGTTGTTAGTGCTGATTGTTATATATCAACGTGCCTGTTGTTGTTATATCATTGTGCCTGTTGTTGTTATATCATTGTGCCTGTTGTTAGTGCTGATTGTTATCATATCAACGTGCCTGTTGTTATATCATTGTGCCTGTTGTTGGCTGATTGTTATTATATATCATTGTGCCTGTTGTTAGTGCTGATTGTTTATCATATCATATGTGCCTGTTTTGGCTGATTGTTATAATCATTGTGCCGTTGTAGTGCTGATTGTTATTATAATATCATTGTGCCTGTTGTTAGTGCTGATTGTTATTATCATATCATTGTGCCTGTTGTTAGTGCTGATTGTTATTATCATATCATTGTGCCTGTTGTTAGTGTGATTGTTATTATCATATCATGTGTCTGTTGTTAGAGCTGATTGTTATTATCATATCATTGTGCCTGTTGTTAGTGCTGATTGTTATTATCATATCATTGTGCCTGTTGTTAGTGCTGATTGTTATTATCATATCATTGTGCCTGTTGTTAGAGCTGATTGTTATTATCATATCATTGTGTCTGTTGTGAGTGGTGCTTGTAATTATCATATCATTGTGTCTGTTGTGAGTGTGATTGTAAGCATCATATCATTGTGCCTGTTGTGTGTGGTGATTGTAATCATCATATCATTGTGCCTGTTGTGAGTTGTGATTGTTATTATTATATCATTATGTCTGTTGTTAGTGGTGATCGTTATTATGTCATAGTGCCTGTTGTTAGTGGTCATTCTTATTATATCATTGTTCGTATTGTTAGTGGTGATTCTTATTATATCATTGTTCGTATTGTTAGTGGTGATTGTTATTATCGTATCATTTTGTCTGTTGTTAGTGGTGATTGTAATTATCATATCATTGTATCTGTTGTGAGGGGTGATTGTTATTATATCATTGTGCCTGTTGTTAGTGATGATTGTTATTATCATATCACTGTGCCTGTTGTTAGTGGTGATTGTTATTAGATCGTTGTGCCTGTTGTTAGTGCTGATTGTTATTATCATATCATTGTGCCTGTTGTTAGTGGTGATTGTAATTATCATATCATTGTGTCTGTTGTTAGTGGTGATTGTTATTAGATCATTGTGTCTGTTGGTAGTGGTGATTGTTATTACATCGTTGTGCCTGTTGTTAGTGGTGATTGTTATTATCATATCATTGTGCCAGCTGTTAGTGGTGATTGTAATTATCTTATCATTGTGTCTGTTGTTAGTGGTGATTGTTATTAGATCATTGTGTCTGTTGTTAGTGGTGATTGTTATTAGATCGTTGTGCCTGTTGTTAGTGGTGATTGTTATCATCATATTATTGTTCCTGCTGTTAGTGGTGATTGTAATTATCATATCATTGTGTCTGTTGTTAGTGGTGATTGCAATTATCGTATCATTGTGTCTGTTGTTAGTGGTGATTGTTATTAGATCGTTGTGCCTGTTGTTAGTGGTGATTGTAATTATCATATCATTGTGTCTGTTGTTAGTGGTGATTGTTATTATCATATCATTGTGTCTGTTGTTAGTGGTGATTGCTATAGATCGTTGTGCCTGTTGTTAGTGGTGATTGTAATTATCATATCATTGTGCCTGCTGTTAGTGGTGATTGTTATTATCATATCATTGTGCCTGCTGTTAGTGGTGATTGTAATTATCATATCATTGTGTCTGTTGTTAGTGGTGATTGTTATTATCATATCATTGCATCTGTTGTTTTGTGGTGATTATAATTATCATATCATTGTGTCTGTTGTTAGTGGTGATTGTAACCATCATATTATTTTGCCTATTGTTAGTGATAATTGTTATTATCATATCATTGTTTCTGTTGTGAGTAGTAATTGTTATTATGATATCATTGTTCCCGTTGTGAGTGGTAATTATAATTATCATATTATTGTGTCTGTTGTTAGTGGTGATTGTAATTATCATGTGTCTGTTGTTAATGGTGATTGTAATTATCATATCATTGTGTCTGTTGTTAGTGGTGATTGTAATTATCATATCATTGTGTCTGTTGTTAGTGGTGATTGTAATTCTCATATCATTGTGTCTGTTGTTAGTGGTGATTGTAATTCTCATATCATTGTGTCTGTTGTTACTGGTGATTGTAATTATCATATCATTGTGTCTGTTGTTACTGGTGATTGTAATTATCATATTGTTATGTATGTTGCTGAACAATTAAGTAGTGGGGGAAAGAAAGTGGAGGCTAACAATTCTTCAGTCATTATAGTAATGACTTGGCAAAGATTTGAACTTTTAGAAAAGAAAAAAAAATTAAAGATGAAGAAAATGGGGGAATATATTATCAATATGAGAAACGCTTCACTAGTCGCCTGAGGGAACCATCGCAATCCCTCTCGAAGGCACATCTATTTGTATTGCCTGCTCCTAGGCCTTTCGTCCGGTGGATCGGACTCGTCAGGGAGACACGGCTGATTGTGTCCGTGCTCTTGGTGTCAAATAGAGACACACCACAGTCCATAATTCTGTGGTGTTCTCACCACCAAGGGTTCAAAAGAGAATGCAACAGCACCCCCGAAGCAGCCAGCGAAAGGTAGCAAAATGGAACAAAACGAAAGTGTGGAGAGGAAAAAAGTTGCTGAAAGACTAAAAGCATTATGCACACAGTATAAGATGTAGGGGACAATCTTTGAGCCTATGCTTGAGGATCCATTCAAGGATACAAAGGAGATCAAAAGATGTGGAACAGTCTGAGTGGCCAGCTCTGCTGTTCAATAACCCAAGCATTGTAAGTGGCTAAGAATTGTACAGAACAACCTTTACTTGGATCTCCTAAGAGATGCAATCTCCTACTGATTGACCAAACAATATCATGCTGAACAATTAAGTAGTGGGGAAAACAAGTGCAGGCTAACACTTCTTCAGTCATTATAGTAATGACTTGGCAAAGATTTGAACTTTTAGAAAAGAAAAAAAAATTGAAGATGAAGAAAATGGGGGGAATATATTATAAATATGAGAAACCCTTCACTAGCCGCCTGACGAAACCATCGCAATCCCTCTCGAAGGCACATCTATTTGTATTGCCTGCTCCTAGGCCTTTCGTCCGCTGGATCGGACTCATCAGGGAGACACGGCTGATTGTGTCCGTGCTCTTGGTGTCAAATAGAGACACACCACAGTCCATAATTCTGTGGTGTTCTCACCACCAAGGGTTCAAAAGAGAATGCAACAGCACCCCCGAAGCAGCCAGCGAAAGGTAGCAAAACGGAACAAAACGAAAGTGTGGAGAGGAAAAAAGTTGCTGAAAGACTAAAAAGCATTATGCACACAGTATAAGATGTAGGGTACAATCTTTGAGCCTATGCTTGAGGATCCATTCAAGGATACAAGGGAGATCAAAAGATGTGGAACAGTCTGAGTAATTGTTATGTATGTTGTTAGTGGTGATCGTTATTATCATATCATTATGTCTGTTGTTAGTGGTGATTGTAATTATCATATCATTGTGTCTGTTGTTAGTGGTGATTGTAATTATCATATCGTTGTGTCTGTTGTTAGTGGTGATTGTAATTATCACATCATTATATCTGTTGTTAGTGGTGATTGTAATTATCATATCATTATGTCTGTTGTTAGTGGTGATTGTAATTATCACATCATTATATCTGTTGTTAGTGGTGATTGTAATTATCATATTGTTGTGTCTGTTGTTAGTGGTGATTGTAACCATCATATCATTGTGCCTATTGTTAGTGATAATTGTTATTATGATATCATTGTTTCTGTTGTGAGTGGTAATTGTTATTATGATATCATTGTTCCTGTTGTGAGTGGTGATTGTTATTATCATGTTAATGTGTCTGTTGTTAGTGGTGATTGTAAGTATCACATCATTATGTCTGTTGTTAGTGGTGATTGTAATTATCATATCATTGTGTCTGTTGTTAGTGGTGGAGTTGGTAGTTGAGCCACTTCATTGCATGATATAGATTTCTTTTGAGTTCTGTTGCTTTTCGTTCCTGTTGTTTTGACTGACAGCGTGGAGTTTGAATGAGGAAACAAGTAGGATCCTCCCCCATCCCCTCCTCTACCCCCTGTAGGAGAGTGAGGATGCGACAGGGGATGGGGCAGGGATCACTTAAGAATTGTAAATTCAACTTTGAAAATTCTGTGATAGAAATGTCATGTTTTGTCATCCTCTGTACTTCTGCCTTTTTCGTTTGCTTTCTTCCTCTTCTGTCTTTCAACTTTTTCCTTCTTTCTTCCTCTTCTGTCTTTCAACTTTTTCCTGTCTTTCTGTCGTATTCTTTGTATCCCTTTCCCTATTTCTATTGCTTTCTGATTTGTTGCTTCTTCCTGTCTTCTACCGTTTTCTTTTCTGTCGTGTTCTGTTTTTCCACTATGTTCTGTCTTTGAGTGTTACTTTCTTTCTTCCTAAAATGTTTTTTCCCATCTGTCTTGCTACCGTCTGCTGTCTTTCAGTTGTTTTCTCTCTGCCATCCATCTCCCCGAACCAGAAATATTTGTCAGACAGAATCAGTTATTCATTAGGTAAGAATGGTAATAACAAACGAGGTGCCCGCTGTATTGAGTGGTGGTAGTTTGGGCACAATCAGTTTGGTTTGACTTTTTCAGACAAAATGGTGCCCTACATGAAAATACAGCGCTGGTTGAAAGACCAGTGTATCCAACAATGAATGAGTAACGTTAACACAAATGAACTATTCTATAATCATTAGCTATTAAAAAAAATGTCTTACATCTCGAAAACTATTTATTTGTATTACCACAGCAGTCACTATTCTGTATTTCAGAACACTGAATTATAGCTTACCGATTCAAGGAGGCCGATTTTGTACTGCACCAAGAGAAGAATGATTTTGTCAACCGTGTAGTTTGTCAGAGCCAGGAGATGACTTTCACCACGTTTTTCATGTAAAGTAGTTGCTTCATCATTAATTCCGTCCAGATCGTGTGCAGTGTGTAACACTGCGAGTGCTAAGAACTCAGACCAATTGTGTGTAAAAATTCATGTACCCCACTCGAAATTTTCTGAACAATATTTTTGTCTTGTCTTGAACATCTTGGCAATGTTTCTAGTGTCTGGAAAATGGTTTCACCATTCTCATGAAGTCTTGGTTCTTGCTGGAGCTGCAGCTGGCTCTAGCGCCAAAGTGGAGTGCGCCAACTCCCCAGTCCTTTCATGCTTGAATCGGATCCCATGGATTATATGCACAATAACAAGAATAGACAAGCATCAAATTAGCATCTTGTCAAATGCCAGATTTACTTCGCGATTTTCTTTTCTTATGAGTGGCATCAACAGGTTATGCTGACTGGTCCAATTCACGTGGTGTTTGAATTTTCTCTGATGTTTTGACCAGAATTGAACTGACAAGAGGTTTCGTCTAGAATAACGTTTTTTTTAAAACTCGATGTCAACAGGTTCTTCGCTTGTTCAGCCACTTAAAGGTCTTCATTGTTAAGGAGGGATGGGGTGTGGGCGAAGCACTGAGCTCTTTCAGAGAGGGTGAGGGAGCAAGAGCAACAGGGATAAAGGCACTGAAGGAAACATGAAACCAGTGCACGGCCTGCTTGCGGAGCATTGAATTCTCTTGCTGAGTGGCCCATTTGTTGAGCCTAGCTGTTTAGCGGACGTTGAACCCCTAGCCGCGAATCATTTGAAAACACGCAAAGGTGTGATTACCCATCTATACTGTTCAAAAAAAGAAACGCATATTTTTGTCGAAAAAAATCTATTTCAAATTTCATTAATTTAGCAAAAATTCGATTGAAGTTTGTTTGTTTCAAAGGTCATCAATTCCAGTTTCATGTCCAGTGTCTGTACAGTTCACATCGCCGATACACACGGTTCCAGGCAGCGAGGACTCAGTAAGGGATATGTCCACCACCTGCAGCAACAACGGCCCGGCACCTGGCTGGCATGGAGCTGATCACACTGTGGATCACCTCTGCTGGCACGGTGTCCCATTCCTCCTGGAGGGCGGTGAACAGCTCGTTGACGTTGTCAGGAGCGTGCCCTCGCGCCCTGACTCGTCTGTCCAGCTCATCCCATATATGCTCAATGTGGTTGAGATCTGGCGACACTGAGGGCCAAGGAAGAACGTTGATGTTGTGTTGGCGGGGGTTTGCATTGTTAGTCGCGCAATACGAGGCCTGGCGTTGTCCTGTTGGAACAGCGTGCGAGGCCCGGCCATAACAGGCAGGATATGAGGCTGGAGAATTTCAGCCACACACCGCCATGTCCATCACCATGGGCAGGTGCCTCATGCAGTTCTGGTCAAAGCGCTTGCCATGTCTGCACTACACCCTCCTCCTCCTGTCATGGCGCTGGAGCAGAAAGACAGACTGGTCTGAAAACCAGACCCTGTTCCAGTGGTTCCTGAGGATTCAGGGACGATGCTGATTTGCCCACTGCAGCCTGTTCCCACGATGACGCTGTGTGAGGACAGGTCCTCTGACAGGTCTGCAAGCCCATAGCCCTGCAATATGCAGGCGATTCCGAACAGTCTTGTCAGAGATTCTTTGACCTCCGAGTAATTGCTGGGCGGTTTGTTATGCTCACTGAAAGCGATTTTGCAATTGGCTGACCCGGATGTAGCAGTCTTGAGCTGGGTTGTTGTCAAAGGTCTTCCAGAGCGTAGTCGGTCTGCCGTGGAGCCGCTGATGCGATGACGACTCAGAAGCCTGCTGGGGGTGCTCTGGCTTACGTTAAAGTGTCGCGCGACTTCAGGCTGACTTTGCCCAGCTTGCAAACGCCTCAATGTGGTCTTACGTTTTTGCTGACTGAGTCGCGGCATCTTTGTACTTTGCACCGACGGACTGATTTTCCTCAGAATGACTCACTGTGTGTATGTTTCTTTGCCTTCCTTTGAGCATTCTTTCATCAAAACGTGCATGAATTTGCTTCACTCAGGCGCAAAGTACGACCGAAAAATGGAAAATTGTCCAAGTGGCCATTTTGTGCACGTGCAATCCGACTGGCGCTAAACGCGTGAGCACACGTGAAGCACAGACGTAAACAAACATTTTCCACTGGTTGGTTACATCCTACCACTGCTTGACATCAACAATGAAGATATTAAAAAGTATGCGTTTCTTTTTTATTGACAGTGACTGTGGCATCACATGTCCACAATATTTCACACCGACGAGTCTTCAAATTATTCCTGCAGCACAGCTCCAATGACAGCGGAACATTCCCAGTAAACATCAGAGTAGAAATGTAGCCTGCCAACACACCGATGAGTGCTAAACCTTACTGACCACTGAAAGGCCTTGACCATACAGCAACCTTCGCCAGTACCTCCAGGGTTCCTGCCTAAGTGAACGAAGAAGAAGACCATCCTATGGTACTGTTAATCCCAAATGATCATTACCCATCAGTGACTGATTGTTTTTTACCCCCTCAACCGACATCATTAAACCTGTGCCAGCACAACATCACTTCATCTATGACAATGATCAACATACAACAGTACCTTTAATATCAATTATGATTCCAGTAACAGCAATGATTATCATCCCGTAGCACTTTTGTTATCAAATGACCATCACCCATCAAGTGTGTGTGTGTGTGTGTGTGTGTGTGCGTGCGTGCGTGCGTGCGTGCGTGCGTGCGTGCGTGTGTGTGTGTGTGTGTGTGTGTGTGTGTGTGTGTGTGTGTGTGTGTGAAAACTTCCCACAGCTAGTTTGATTATGATCATAACTCACCCACAATACCTCATTTTTTTAACACATGATACCCCGTTTCTCCTTGATGATTTCTATCTCTTCTCAACCAACACGAGCATATTAGTGCCGACACATTATTTCACCTGCGACAATGAACACCATCCCACAGTATTGTTTACTTTTTCAACAACACTATCTGTATGAATTTCCCAACCCCCCACACCCCACTCCACTCCTCGGTGAGTTGAGAGATGTGAGCTCTCTCTTGTCTCTCCTCCTCCCACATTGCCCTATCCCCCCCCCCCCCCCCCCCCCGCGTTTTTTTTCCAGTCATTATTAGCATTATCCACACACCCACATACAACTACCCACGCATAACTACTATCACCATCACCCATTAAAGTAATTTCTCCATCTATGTATCTATATTCCCTTTTTATTTCTATGTTTATTTGAATTCTATTCATTTATCTATTATTATCATTATTTTATTTATTTACAGATATATATATATATATATATATATATATATATATCATTTTTTTAGCACCATTATCAATGCACCATAATCACCACCATCACAAATGTATCATACCACTCTACAAAACAAGCTACACAAGCCCCCCCCCCCCCCCCCCCCCCCCCCCCCAACCCTTTGTCATTTCCGTCCGGCGGCCATTTTATTCGGGTGCCGAATATGAACAGCTAAGTTTTCATTGTTTTCATTGTCCTAAATGTTATTTGTGCCTGAAGAAGACCCAAGAGGTCGAAATGCATTGTGTCTTGTCCTGTACTTTGTCTGTGTCCTTGGCGGTAACTAACCCCTCTCCTTCTAAATGTTGTTTATTCATTAATTAACACACTGTCTTTGCCGCACTGTTTCGATTTTCCTTTAACCCAGATCAAAACAGACCTCCTGAGTTCACGCCACCACCGTCCTCTCCCGTCCAGAGACACGAAGATGTGACGTCATCAGACGTCCTCGTCACTTTTCACGTCACGGACGATCAACCCTTTTCGCTCACTTTTTCTGTGGACACTGGCGCTTTCCCTGTTTGATTTTGATAGCACCAGTAAGTAAGCCTTGCAGGTTATGATTTTTTTTTTTTCAGGGGCATATCAAGTGCTAACTGATTTTTTTTTTTTAATTGAGGTCGGGGTAACATATCTTAGCAACAGATTTGGTACAAACGAGGGTCAGGTGTGTGTGCGTGTGCGTGTGTGTGTGTGTGTTTTAAAATGTATATTTTGTGAAAGTGGGAGAGGTGTTACTGAAAACGATCCAGATTTTATTTAAAAAGAAGAAGAAATGGGAGGCGGAGAGGAGGTTGGTGGTGGGACGAAGCGCAAAGGATTTTGTAGTTGCAGGCGGGGGTGGGGGAGGATGGGGGGGGGGGGGGGGGGGGGGGCGTGCCGATTTTGTAAAAACGGGATGGAGGGTGGTTACCCTGTACGTAGTCAGTCAAGTGAATTTAAGGCCTGTCCTGTCAGATGGTAAGTATTTATCAACCACGCAGCTGGTAAATCCTTTTTCTTTTTTTTTTTCTTGCGAGTTGGAAGGGGAGATTCTGAAACACCAGGATCCCTATCCACCTGTGTTGTTTATATGTTTGTGAAGACTTAAGAACCGAATAGTGCTGGAAAACAAGGGCAAATAAGGAAATCTTCAGCCTCGAAAGACACGATAGTTTAGAAAAGAAAAAGGACATGAGAGAGAGAAAGAGAGCAAGAGAGAGTTGTGGTCATCAGAGAGAGAGAGAGAGAGAGAGAGAGAGAGAGAGAGAGAGAGAGAGAGAGAGAATTCCGGACTGCATTTCTTTTGGGTAGCCCAGAAGCTACTTGGAGCTTCCGTTCAGATTTCATTCAGAAGTGAAAGTTTCACTCGGTATCGTTTACCTTTCCCCAAAGCGGGACGCAGTTACGGTTACTTGAGCAGTCCATTCAAGAGGAACGCTTTTTATGGGCATGTGTCATGGAGCTTTATTTGAGGTATTTTAGCTCATCAAACTGCACTGTGCATTCGATAATTCAGCAATCACATGTGCAATATAAGCAGGGGCGGATCACTTTTTCAAGGAGATGAGGGTGGGGGGGGGGGCAGTGAGTGGTGAGGGAAGGGGAGCAGAGGGGAGATGAGGTGGGGGGGGGGCAGTGAGAGGTGAGGGAAGGGGGAGCAGAGGGGAGATGAGGTGGGGGGGGGGGGCAGTGAGAGGTGAGGGAAGGGGAGCAGAGGGGAGATGAGGTGGGGGGGGGCAGTGAGTGGTGAGGGAAGGGGAGCAGAGGGGAGATGAGGTGGGGGGGGGGCAGTGAGTGGTGAGGGAAGGGGAACAGAGGGGAGAGTGGGGAGTGTGGGGGGGCAGTGAGTGGGTGAGGGAAGGGGAAGCAGAGGGGAGATGAGGTGGGGGGGGGGGCAGTGAGTGGTGAGGGAAGGGAGCAGAGGGATGAGGTGGGGGGAGTGAGTGGGTGGGGGGGGGCAGGGGAGTGGTGGGGGGAGAAGGGGAGCAGAGGGGAGATGAGGTGGGGGGGGGGGCAGTGAGTGGTGAGGGAAGGGGAGCAGAGGGGAGATGAGGTGGGGGGGGGGCAGGTGAGAGGTGAGGGAAGGGGGAGCAGAGGGGAGATGAGGTGGGGGGGGGGGCAGTGAGTGGTGAGGGAAGGGGAGCAGAGGGGAGATGAGGTGGGGGGGGGCAGTGAGTGGTGAGGGAAGGGGAGCAGAGGGGAGATGAGGTGGGGGGGCAGTGAGTGGTGAGGGAAGGGGAGCAGAGGGGAGATGAGGTGGGGGGGGCAGTGAGTGGTGAGGGAAGGGGAGCAGAGGGGGAGATGGGGGGGTGGGGGGGGGGCAGAGTGGAGTGGGTGGAGGAGGGGGCAGAGGGGAGATGAGGTGGGGGGGGGCAGGTGAGAGGTGAGGGAAAGGGGAGGCGAGAGGGGAGAGGTGAGGTGGGGGGGCAGTGAGTGGTGAGGGAAGGGGAGCAGAGGGGAGATGAGGTGGGGGGGGGCAGTGAGTGGTGAGGGAAGGGGAGCAGAGGGGAGATGAGGTGGGGGGGGCAGTGAGAGTGTGAGGGAAGGGGAGCAGAGGGGAGATGAGGTGGGGGGGCAGTGAGTGGTGAGGGAAGGGGAGCAGAGGGGAGATGAGGTGGGGGGGGCAGTGAGTGGTGAGGGGCAAGGGGAGATGAGGGGGAGGAGTGGTGGGGGGGGGGGGACAAGTGGGGGAGAGGGGAGAGGGGAGCAGAGGGGAGATGAGGTGGGGGGGCAGTGAGTGGTGAGGGAAGGGGAGCAGAGGGGAGATGAGGTGGGGGGGCAGTGAGTGGTGAGGGAAGGGGAGCAGAGGGGAGATGAGGTGGGGGGGCAGTGAGTGGTGAGGGGGAAGGGGAGCAGAGGGGAGATGAGGTGGGGGGGGGGGGGGCAGTGAGTGGTGAGGGAAGGGGAGCAGAGGGGAGATGAGGTGGGGGGGCAGTGAGAGGTGAGGGAAGGGGAGCAGAGGGGAGATGAGGGGGTGGGGGGGGGCAGTGAGTGGTGGGGAAGGGGAGAGGAGGGGAGATGAGGTGGGGGGGGGGGGGCAGTGAGTGGTGAGGGAAGGGGAGCAGAGGGGAGATGAGGTGGGGGGGGGCAGTGTGAGTGGTGGAGGGAGAGGGGAGCAGAGGGGAGATGGAGGTGGGGGGGGGTGAGTGGTGTGGGGAGGGGGTGATAGGGAGCAGAGGGGAGATGAGGTGGGGGGGGCAGTGAGTGGTGAGGGAAGGGGAGCAGAGGGGAGATGATGGGTGGGGGGGGGGCAGTGAGTGGTGAGGGAAGGGGAGCAGAGGGGAGATGAGGTGGGGGGGGGCAGTGAGTGGTGGAGGGGAAGGGGAGCATGAGGGGGAGTGAGGTGGGGGGGGCAGGTGAGATGGTGAGGGAAGGGGGAGGAGAGGGAGATGAGGTGGGGGGGGGGGGCAGTGAGTGGTGAGGGAAGGGGAGCAGGGAATGAGTGGGGGGCAGTGATGGTGAGGGAAGGGGAGGGAGATGAGGGGGGGGGGCAGTGAGTGGTGAGGGAAGGGGAGCAGAGGGGAGATGAGGTGGGGGGGGGCAGTGAGTGGTGAGGGAAGGGGAGCAGAGGGGAGATGAGGTGGGGGGGGGGGGCAGTGAGTGGTGAGGGAAGGGGAGCAGAGGGGAGATGAGGTGGGGGGGGGAGTGAGTGGTGAGGGAAGGGGAGCAGAGGGGAGATGAGGTGGGGGGGGCAGTGAGTGGTGAGGGAAGGGGAGCAGAGGGGAGATGAGGTGGGGGGGGGGGGCAGTGAGTGGTGAGGGAAGGGGAGCAGAGGGGAGATGAGGTGGGGGGGGAGGCAGTGAGTGGTGAGGGAAGGGGAGCAGAGGGGAGATGAGGTGGGGGGGGGCAGTGAGAGGTGAGGGAAGGGGAGCAGAGGGGAGATGAGGTGGGGGGGGGGCAGTGAGTGGTGAGGGAAGGGGAGCAGAGGGGAGATGAGGTGGGGGGGGGGCAGTGAGTGGTGAGGGAAGGGGAACAGAGGGGAGATGAGGTGGGGGGGGGGCAGTGAGTGGTGAGGGAAGGGGAGCAGAGGGGAGATGAGGTGGGGGGGGGCAGTGAGATGGTGAGGGAAGGGGAGCAGAGGGGAGATGAGGTGGGGGGGGGGGCAGTGAGAGGTGAGGGAAGGGGAGCAGAGGGGAGATGAGGTGGGGGGGGGCAGTGAGTGGTGAGGGAAGGGGAGCAGAGGGGAGATGAGGTGGGGGGGGGGCAGTGAGTGGTGAGGGAAGGGAGCAGAGGGGGGAGATGAGGTGGGGGGGGGGCAGTGAGTGGTGAGGGAAGGGGAGCAGAGGGGAGATGAGGTGGGGGGGGCAGTGAGAGGTGAGGGAAGGGGAGCAGAGGGGAGATGAGGTGGGGGGGGGGCAGTGAGTGGTGAGGGAAGGGGAGCAGAGGGGAGTGCATTTTCTTTTGAGATTAACAATGATTCAAAGGCTGTAGAAGGGTTTAGAAGATGGCGTGAGGTGTGCGTGTGCGTGTGCGTGTGTGTGTGTGTGCCGGTGGCAAGACCACCCACTGATTGTTGGGAAAGCGTGTCCGTAAGAGATGATAAGACTGAGGGTGTGACAGCGTCGGGGTTGACGACGTGGATGATAAGACTGAGGGTGTGACAGCTCGGGTTTGACGAGTAGGAATGATAGAACTGAGGGTTGTGAAAGTGCTTGGGGCTGACGACGTGGGTGATACACTGAGGGTGTGACAGCTCGGGATTGACGACGTGGATGATAAGACTGAGGGTGTGATAGCTCGGGGTTGACGACGTGGATGATAAGACTGAGGGTGTGACAGCTTGGGGTTGACGACGTGGGTGATAAGACTGAGGGTGTGACAGCTTGGGGTTAAGGATAAGGGTTGAAGTTGGTCTCAGTGGTTGTCCCGAAGATGGAGTATGCTGCCTTAATGGGGGTTGACAAAACGTGGTGATAACACTATACTACACTTGGGGTTGACGACGTGGGTGATAAGACTGAGGGTGTGACAGCTTGGGGTTAAAAGGGTTGAAGTTGGTCTCAGTGTGTTCCCCGAAGATGGAGTATGGCTGCCTTAATGGCGGGATGAAAAACGGTCATACACACAAAACTCCACTGCCTGTCTACACAGGCAGTGTCCGCAGGAGTATCAGCCTGCGTATGCAGAAAGGAAGAAAGAAAGGTCTTAATGTGTAACCCAGGCTTTGACGACAAGAGAACTATAAAATGTGTGTTCTGGCTCACCCGGCTCCGCTGTTGCTCCGCCGGCTTACCCAGAACACACATTTTATAGTTCTCTAATAGTAAACACTTTACAAACATACATAATGTGTAGGATTATCTGTTTTTAACACTAATTTAGAAAACTTTTGAGACTTAAGTTGATCAATAACATCATTTTCCCGCATACATTTATTAAATGTGAAATAAATTTTTGCAAAACTCTTCACATCTGGCCGCATTATCGATCACCTCTGGGTCTTACTTGAGACCCTATGGCGCCCTAGGGCCCCAAGTCAGACCCAGAGGGTCACATATAACACGGCCAGATGTGAAGGGTTTTGAGAATATGCCTCCAACAGTAGTATACTTTTATACTTGTTTGCCTGCTTTCTATTTGTCTAATTTGGGCAATCCCTCACCCCCTTTTTAGTGACTCTTCCAGATTTGGGTTTACGGGCGTTTATAGCCGCGCCAGTGACCCAGACAACACAACACATGTGGTTTACGGGCGTTTATAGCCGCGCCAGTGACCCAGACAAACGAAACACGAAATGGGAAGAGTCACTAGAGGGCAGGGAAGAGGGCCAAATTTAGACTTTTGCAATACCATGACAAACAAGAATATAAAACTACCGCAGGCATATTCTCAAAGTTATATATTTTAAGATTTATATATATACCCAGCACACAGAAAGCTTTACAATTCTATGGTGTCTACTTGCCTAGTGTAAAGTTGTTTTTTATTTTTGTAAAACAAAATTAAAAGCTAATTAACAAAGTGCATCTTACCTTACTTTTTAGTCACTACTTTTTAATAAAATTTATTTTAAATACTTTATTAGATTGAATATAAAAATGCTGCTTTTAATACATAAAATTGGGAAAAGATTATTTTGAGGTGGGGAATTTAGCCGCCTAAATTTATACAATGCCGCGTGACGGCTAACGCCTGCACTAAACGACGCCGGTGGGGAATTTAGCCGTCTAAATTTATACAATGCTGCGTGGCGGCCTGCAGTAAACGACGCCCTTACATCCGTTATGTGTAACTTGACACGAACCCGGAAACAGTGCGACGCTTCGACTCGGCAATTATGCAGTTGAGTAAGCCGTGGCCAGACATGTCTGACCTAGATACTACATAAAGGCAGCAAACCCTTCAGAGGAGTTGTCTCCCCGGAAAAGAATGTAACAATTAATTGTGTTTTATGAAAAAATCGTCATTAAGTCGTTCTAGGTTCTTATTTAAGTCGGCATCACGTTCTTATTCAAGTTCTTATTTAAGTTTTTAACAAGTTTTTATTTAAGTTCTTATTTAAGTTCTTAACAAGTCAACATCAAGTTCTTAACAAGTCATCATCAAGTTCTTAACAAGTTCTTATTTAAGTACTTATTCAAGTACTTATTCAAGTTCTTAACAAGTCGTCATCAAGTCGTCATTAAGTTCTTATTATGTCGTCATTAAGTTCTTATCAAGTTCTTATTTAAGTTTTCATCAAGTCGTCATGAAGTCGTTATTAAGTTCTTATTCAAGTCACTTATAATTATTTATTAAGTTCTTGAAATATTACTGCATATCAAATGTATCAAAATGAGATTTTGTTGTTGGCAGTTCTGGCATGCTTTTTTGTTCGGCTTCTGTATTTAGTGGCTGAGATTTTTTGGACTGCTTTGGTTTTTGCTGTCTTTCTTTATATGTTTTATAAACGTAAT
Organism: Conus canariensis; assembly: GCA_033310375.1. NCBI lineage: Eukaryota > Metazoa > Mollusca > Gastropoda > Neogastropoda > Conidae > Conus > Conus canariensis. The sequence goes on from CM065742.1 coordinate 36,120,749, forward strand.
AACCACCCCCGCCAACAGCAATGACGCCAAAAATGCCAACTCTTTTAATCCAAATAATCCATGACGACTTTGGTGTTGTAGGTCTTGAATCAACTTGTGTATTTACAGCTGGCATTGAAACAACTGTTGGCGTTGGCGGTGTTATGTTTTCATTATGAGTTATATTCTGTGATTGCAACATTAATTTTTTTTGTTTGTTCCACTCTGCTAATTTTTTTCCTGCTGCAACGCGCCCAGGATGAGGAGGCTTTTTACTGGTTACTTTCTCCATCAATGTTTTCTGATTCTGCTGATTTTCTGGCTCGGTCATTTTGAAGGGAAACAAAATCTATATGATTAAAAGTAATTAATCCCATGATTAATGGCGATAACAATGTTCCAAATCTGTAATATAGATCACATCCTAGAGACTCTAATGTCTTTGTTAAAACTGGATCCTGTGTTAAATCATACATAAAATCTTGTTCAGAATCAATGGGCGCAAATCTACTAACGAGTTTAGTGTACAAACTAAGAACCGTTTGCCCAACACTTTTTACCATTCTTGACCCCAGTTGCGCTTCATACCTGTTGTGATACTTTACAATGTCTTGTGGCGACATCTGTTGAATCTGTTCTATGCTGAATTCATTTCCAAGGTACTGTTTTGTTTTTCCACATGCTGCCAAAGAATACAGCCTTTCCTTTTGGTGCATAATAGCTTGGTCATCAACTTGATTATTTGTAATCATAAGTTCAGGAAGTAAATCATCGCAGTTCATGTTTTATTAATAATAAATATTATTTTATTTTTAAAAAATGAGCACCGAAAAAACTGTTGCCAACCTCGTATACCATTCTGCTGTTATTGGAGGTCTAAGTGTAGGATACACAATGCTTGGTAAAAGCTTGTTAAGAATAAAACCAGCAGATCTTGGCAAGCTAGATTTTGAAGACTCAGCAAAGTTGATTGCTGTCATTACAGCTTCGTTTGCTACGAAAGATTTTCTAGTTAAGCAAGGAATAATTCCAGAAAATATAAATATGTAAAAAAAAAAACATTTATAAAAATGGCTTCACTCGTAATGATGACAGGCGGCGCAGTGGTTAACGCGCTTGCTTTCAGCGGAAGTAATTACGCGTTTAGTAAACTACAAAATAACGATGAGAGAAAAAGACATAACAGAGCTATGGAGCAACTAGCCGCTGCACAAGACACCTATGAAAAGCAAAGAATGGAGCAGTTAGATTTTATTAACGACAGACTTAAACAACAGGGACATGCAGCTTACACATTTAAAGATGTTGACCAGGCAATAAAAGAATATTTTCTAGTAACAGGCCAACAAGTTGAAACATTGCCCCCACCAAAATTCAGCGACTTTTATCAACCATCAGAAAAACAAAAGATGCAAGAAATATTGTTTATTGTCTTTGGCATGACCCTGTGTATTTTGTTGCACAAAGTATTGGCTGAATAAAAATGTACAAAATCTATTATTCTCCAAAAGGATATTGGAAGGGAATAACGGCAATTAAAAAGCTTAGCCAAGCAGCAGGAGTCAGTGAACAAACAGCAAAAGAATGGTTATCTAAACAAGCGATTTGGCAAATTTATCTACCAGCGCCTAAACGAATACAGAGACCACACTTTGTGAATATAACACCAAACGACACCCATCAAATGGATCTTCTATATTTACCCCATGATACGATTAGACGAAAAAGATTTAAGTACGCACTTACAGTCATTGATATAGCTTCAAGATACAAAGATGCGGAACCATTAACACAAAAAAGTGCTTCTGCTGTTGCTGTTGCCATACAGCTGATATACCAACGAGGACCCTTAACTTATCCTCGCATGATTCAAGTTGATGATGGAAAAGAATTTAAAGGCCAAGTGAATCAATTATTGTTAAAACATAGAGTTACCATTAAAAGAGGCATTCCGGGAGTTCACAGATCACAGGGTTTGGTTGAAAACAGTTATCTGAAAGACTTTTCTCCTACCAGTATCACAGAGAGCTGATTGACAATTCTCGCAACACAGAATGGGTAAAAAGACTGCCCTCAGTTTTGCGCGCAATGAATAATGAAGAATTTAAAGGGCTAAAACCAGTACAAGCAATCAAAACCAAACGAATAAATGTTGCTATTGAAGACTCATCCAGTAAACTATTACCATTTGGTTTAAAAGTGAGATACCTTTATTCACCGGGAGAAGCGGAAGGGGACACTCGCATCAGGGCAACAGATCCAGTTTGGAGTGTTGATCCATATGAGATAAAAAAAATTGTGAAAATGAATCCGCCAGTGTATTATTTACGAGAAACTGACACAACAAAACGACCAGCCCCCCGAAGATCTTTTGTGAAGGAAGAACTGCAGATAATCCCCCAGACACAGTTCCGCTTAATTAATTTACGTAAATATATTTGAGTTTAAAATGGAAGCTCAAAAGGAAGAAATCTTACATGAAACTAAAATGATGATAAAAAAAGAGACCTTAGAATTAATACAAGAATCATATGATACGTGTTCAGCTATTAAGGAAACAATTAAGTGGATTCATCGGTACATGGCAACGCATCCTGATCGCCTACGCCCAAAATCCCAAATTTTGATTATCAAAATATTGGATAAAGAATATCTTGAAAAAATAAAAAAAATTCGTGCACATCAAGCAAACATGAGAAAAATTTTGTCTGAATTGGATATTGATATGATTGAGCTTCTAGATAAATTTAAGGAAAAATATAAACCCGCGGATGAAGAAGGTATGTAATTATGCTGTTTTCCAATGCCCGATTGCATATGAAAACTCTGGATTAACAAACACACGTTTTGTGTTTGTTCTATCTAATGACTTCTTTGTTACAACAGTTGTGTTGATCTCATGTAGATTAGATCGCAGCTTGTAATTGTCATGATGAAAAGTCTTATTGTCAAACAATGCTTTTTTATAGTTGTCATGGGATATGCTTGATTGCACAACACTACGAGATATTCCCTTTGCTTTTTTAACAACTTTTTTTTGGCTTGAAAGACTGTACATTTTTGACCTTAAACCAATAAACTCCTTGATCACACCTCCAGATAATTCATCCTTCATTTTACCTAAACCTTTTTATTAATAACTGAATGCAAAGGTGAATCTTTAGGATAATCAGATGTGTCGTACCATCCGGCATGCTCTTTTGCTACTTCTAATTCCATGTCTTTGTAAAAATCTTCAGTAGGGATGTCGATTACAAAGGAATCTGTATCTGTGTACAGAACTCTGGACTCTGGATACAAGGGTTTAAAGTAGTCGTAAAGAAATTCTAACATCAAAAGCTTTGATAATTCTAAAACAGTAAAGCCAATAAATACAGGTTTGTCCAATTTGACTTTCTTTTTTTTCATCATTATTCCAAAAAGCTGATCATGAAATCTTCTAAAGTCTTGGTAGTTGGGTTTTGACACCAGCTTAATTGCTTCGTTCTCTCTAGTGACCAATCTGACATCTTTGCGCTTGTGCGGATTTTCCATAGTCTTTCCAAAACAGCTGTTGTTCATCAACTTAAAAAAGTCTTTTTCTGATGCATCTGCGGATTTAGTTCTGAGATCAGTGTTCTTCATGATGTATGGTTTCATGAACTGTTCTTGATCAAAAGCAATTATACGATGAACTGCTGTCAATTTCAAACCATGTCTTAAATAAAATTGGAGAAGTCTGTAATGACAGACATAATTTTTTTTGTCACGAAGATTAGGCACAAGTTTAGGTGGTTCTGTCATTGACACCTTTAGGGTTTCTGCCGCTAATGGATAGTCATTATGGTAATCATGAAGTTCATGAGGATATTTTAAATCAACTTCTAGAATAAAGCCCTGTTGTTGATTAGCTTCTAGACTCTGAAGCCATTTTAAAAACTTTTGAATGTCTTTTACACCTCCTGTGTACATTTTAAAGTTACGTAATGGAAGTGATTGACTCATAGCCCAACCATACAGATTGTTTGCATCTAAATACATAAGATAGTTAGAAGGTTTACTTGGATCATAGTTGTCTAGGTATTTGTTGTTTGCTTTACAGTAATGGTGAGACGCCATACTAATTCCGCCATGCAATCCGTTTTCAATCATCTGAAGCATTGGTAGGTCAGACAACAGGTCAATCTGTACACCTGTATATTTTAAGAATGCGTCCAAACTCATCCCAGGCGCAGAAATATAATGCGCAGGATCTAGACTATAATGTTTCATGCAGGTCTTTCTGTAATTTTCAAAGATATCCGCCAACAAACAGGTATCCGCCATTAAATAGGAATCATGATAGTCTCCCATTGTTTCACACTCCAACTTCTGCCATGCTTCTTGTGCGTGCTGGTAATCAGAATCACTGATGTCCTTTCCTCTAAGACTAGAAAAGAACGCACCTTTAGGAGGAAGTGAGTCTTCATCAAACCTTTCCCAACTGTTCATGTACTCATAAGGATAAACGCCTTTTCTAACAAGTGTTGGGTCAAAATATTCTTCCGTTATTGGGCAGGACTTTAAGGATCCTGCTAGTGATTCTAAACTCCCCATCAGGTGTTGCATAGAGTCATAAAAAGATAAATTATTTAAAGTGAAACACATGTACTTTTCTGATGACTGCGCAATGCATGACACCCTAAAGGCGCTAGTTACTGCTTGCAATATAAGATGAGAGTCGTAACCTCGCAAGTTATGAAAGAATATAGGAAGTCTCCAAGTCCCAGGATCAAACTTTAGTTGAAGATTGCAATTGTTATGTGCTGCTCCTCTGAATTCTCCGCTAATGTGATCATGATCTCTTACTGTTGGGTTTTCTTTACTTGTTAGCTCTAAACCACAAATCCAACAGTGAGTGGCTGAGTCATAGCGATCTTGGTCTTCTGGGGTCATCCTAAGATCGGATAGGTCTAGATTATTAGAACAGACATTACGAACTTCTTGCATGCGTTTTAAGAAATGTTTTGCTGCATGTGGTCCTCTGTATAATTCTGGCTTTGAATGTTCACCATCTGACCTAACAACAATAAAAGCATATGAACAAATCTGGTGATTATTCATTATAACTGTTTTTGGTAAATGTTTTGGAGCTGGTCCTTCATAAGGAACAATAAGCGACTCGAAGTCTGCGTAAACAACGTATGGCGACCTCTGGAGTTTTTTGTAATTCTTAAAACTAACCTTACTGCCTTCTCTTGGCGTAATTAGTTCTGTATTACAGTCAACTGGGCTGATACAATGTTTTACATTTTCACTCGCAGCTTGAACGGATGGAATTCTTGTTAAACATTTTCTACAAAAATTTTGTTTGCCATAATTTTTTGTAGTATATGCTAACAGTCTACTCATTGTGCGTATCAGCGTGTAATGCAATCCTGAATGGCTGGACATCAGGAGTAAGTCTACATGATGTTTGGTTGGTTCGCCTATTGATGGGCTGTTCTTAGACACTCTAATGGGCAGAAGGTTGGTTTCTTCAGACCATGTGTATACGTTAACAGTTATTGGGGGATTCTGTTCTTCAAACTGATCAATCTTGTCTACAGCCATAGGAAATTCAAGGCCGTTAAAGTTAAGATCATTGGCCCACTGCAAATAGTTAGTAACTCTCTCTGCATTTTTTTTAACAAAGTGTAGCCTAGCAAGAACGCACCACATACAACATTTGTTATCTGAATTCTTTATGTTCAGAACCGCTCTCATTGCAACTAATTCTGATGGTAGAGGAATAAAAGACTTTCCTACAATTGGTTCGTATTTAGCCTGTTTTAATCTGATCTCTAATACTTTACCCTCTGACCAACCAGAGCCTCTCATTTTTGCTGCTTCAGAGGCGTCGTTAAACTGAGTAAGAAGTTGTTCTGCCCAATCAGGCGTTAAATCATTATAAGAAAGAATAGCCTGCTGTTTAGTTGAGACCCAGACTTCTAGATTTTCTTCGCTTATTGTTATGTAATCAACTAAAACAACTAACCTTACTTTAACTGGAGGGTTTATTGCTAAATAATTGGGGATTTGAGAAATAGCATACTCAACGCTTTCTAACACATTTGTTGGATTAATAACTTCTATATTAGTATCCTTCAAAGCTTTTAACAAACTCTCTTCTGCATCAAACCAAGAATCAAAATCAGTGTATTCCATTTTGAGCTTCTTTTCTAACTCAAAATATTTATTTAAATTAAAAAAAATACATCGACTCCAAAGTCGTCTTAGTCAGAATCAATATCAACGGTCTTTTTGTGCTTGGACTCGTAAACTAAAGTATAAACACTCTTTGGGGTTGTTAATGTGAGCTGTTTAGAACAGAGTTTAATGTCTCGTTTACTTTTTTTAAACATTCCTTTTTTATCTGATCGGTGTCTGGTTGTTGAGAAAAAGTTGCCCTTGCCTTTCTTTGAAGATCAAACTTTTGTCTTTTGTAGTCCTCAAAATCAGCCTGTAGGCGACTAAATTCTTCATCCGTGATGTTCGAGTCAGCAAGTGCTTTATCAATTATCAGTTTGAAGGAACTAAGTTTAGCTGTTATTAGTTGAACCATAGCTGTGTGCTTTTGGAGTTTAGCTTTTATTTTTTTGCTGACAGCACTTACAGCCAATGAACACAGGCCAAGAGTTAAAGAGAAACCGCCTAGAGGTAAAGCTGCCGGTGCACCTACGCCTGTTGCTAAGAGACCTACACTTGTTCCTGCTGATAGAGCACTAGTGATCGATGCTCCAGTATTAACATATGTAACAGCATTAAAGACAGCAGAATACCTTCGTTTGGTTTTACTGTATTTTGAAAGGTCCTGCTCTAGTTGGGTTTGCATTTGTGTTATGTTTGTTAATCTGAAAGTTTTTATGTCTACAGCAACAGAGTTGCCTACTATCTCTTCTTTGGGCACTTTTGGATAAACCTGAACAGACATGCTTTTTTTAAAAAATAAAAATAATTTAGTATTGGATATCTTTTAATCTGTTATCTTGAATATTCAGCTGCGCATCATATATTAAAAACAAATGTACATTAAGTGGTTTATCACTCTCTTTTTCTTTATCAATTTGAATGTTTATTACGTCTTTAACTGTTCTCCCACTCCCATGCAACTGATTATCCTCTGTTGACCTTAGGTCAATCCATAAACCGTATTTCGTTGTTAAATATTCATCAAGTCTAACACTGTGAAGGTGTAGATCTTTAGACACAAGGTCTACTGTTGGACTTCTAGACCTCCCGCCTCCAAACAATTTTCTTATTTCATCAAAATGATGATAAGGTTTAAGCCCACTACCGTAAACTTGGTTAGGACTACCCTCAATTGAACATTGTACTTTCGTTATTTTAGGATTGATAAACTTTTCACTTTGTCTTTGGTATGGTTCTTTATCATCTTCACACAGCAATAAAATACCTTTAAGTGATCGTGCTGTGGCGCTAAAACTAAAATTCCATATAGTGTCTGCCCTGCTTTTGATATATTTTGAATGATGAATCACTCTTTCGTAATATATTGCTAATTTTGACTGATATTGTTGCTCAATCAGCCTTGCTAAGTTAGGGTTGCTAACAATGTCAAACTCTAACGAGATGTCGAAAATGCTGTACTTGGAATCAGTGTCTGTAGATTTAATGACACGTTTGTATTCATTAAAAGTTAGTTCATATGACAATCTGTCTTTTAATGCTCCTTGAAAGTATGGCGCATGCGCTTTTAACAACTCAAAATCTAAGGGTATGGAAAAGCGATTTCCATAAGCAAAACTTACAGCTTCATACTTGTTGCCGGCTTTAGCATCTTCGGCGTCTATTCTGTGTTTTAGTGCTTCGTTATTTTCGATTCCTTGAAACGCAAGATCGGCCCTTTCATTCGTGGTTAGCCATAGATCACAATAGATTAAAAACATGTCTGCATTGTGTAAAGAAAATATTTCTTGCCCCTCAAGTTTTATAGAAATTTTCTTAACGATTGCCCGTCCCAGATTCTGAACTACTGTCCTGTTTGCGTCTGTTGCTGATTCGAGTTCTATTTTAAAAGTAAGTCGGGCAGAGCCTGGTACAATCACTTCATCTGCTCCTAGGTCTGGAAATTTAACAGTAAGAATTTGATCTGAATCAATAGTAGATGGATTATTTGGAACAATAATATTCTGTTTATTTCCCTTCACGCCAAAGGGCTCTTTCAGTCTTCTATGCGGGTTAAGAATTGAGCCATATGCTTGTGACATTTTTTTTTTATAAAACAAAATAAAAAGTTAATTATTTTTAAAACATGGAAGATTATGATGTTTATGATCCTGGAGACGACATGAGTGAAATGACTCCTTTAACACATCCATTACAATCATTGCGGCATGAATTAACAGAAAGTAAGGTCAAATCATTTTATCAAAGTTTAGGCCAAGAACCTCCCGAATTTATAGACCCTAATGATTTTGAAACAAAAGATGACCATTTGTTTTTTAAAAACGAGCAAGGAGAACTTGTTCAGCTTACATCTAAACCAGACTCATCAAAGTTTTTAAAAAAGAGTACAATTAGACAAAATCGCCTTGGCATTACTAAATCAAAATTAGATAGGGAAGCAGTTGCTAAACTTCAAAACACACTACAAGAACTTCCAACAGATAACCAAATACAAAACATGGAACTTAAAGATTTAAGCCCAACAGCAAACAAAATAATAGAAGCAGAAACCAGTTTTTCAGAAGAAACAGTATTAAAAACTATGCACGATCCACCGCTACCTATGAGAGAAATAACGGCCCTTGATCATGCTTTGAGAAGCATCAGAGGCGAATTAACAAACAATTTAGCAAAACTGGGTGAACTAGATGAGCATATAAAAAGAGAAAAAGAAAAACTAGTTGAGGCTGATGACCACAACTTAGGACCTGGTGTTAAATAAAGAATAACACAAAGACTAAAAGATCTTGAACAAGAGAGATCAGCAAGACTAGAAGTGTTGTCTAATAACCGAGAACTCAAGTGAGCAGAATAAGAGAAAACTATCCAAAGAATTTTATATGAAGACACAACGTTAGCAGAACGAATAAGAACACTGTTTAGAGAGCAAGGTGTCACATTAGCAAGTGTTATAACAGCCTTAGGATTTGCAATAAGTACACTGGTGTTGGCTATTACAGGCGGCGGTGGTGGGGAGCAGTGCCACCAGGACCACCATCAGATAAATCATGGGTAAAAAAACAACTTGATCGTCTTGCAAGTTTATTAAAAAAAATTAGCCACTAAGGCCATAGACTCTTTACCTGGTATAATAGGAGGGATCGTTAGCTGGCTTTTGTCTGCCGCAAGTAAAGTAGTTGGCTTTATGGCCGAGCACTTATGGACATTAGTTGTCTTAATAGTTGGGTTACTTTATAGTAAGATAAAGACCAAGTAATCCTAGGGCAGTTAATCCAATAACAAGTGCTGTCTTTTCATATTCATGGGGGTCGATTTTATCTACCTCTTGAATTGGTTGAGGAATTGATTTGGAGGGCGTGGGGATTGATTTGGGTGGCTCTGGAGGTGGTAGGACTTCTTTTTTTATTGCTATTGCTGGCTTAGAATTTATGTCGTTTTTTCCGACCTTCTCTTCTTTACCAGCCACAAGGATTTCATTATTATAGTTTATTATTGTTCCTATCTGAAGTCTGAGGTCAGAAGGCAGCATGTATAAACCAGTGCCAACAGCAAAGTCTACTTTCGATCTTGCGTATTGCAAAACATTTTGGTACCTTTTAATACTTGAAGGCAAATCAATTGCAGAATTAATAGAATCCTCTAAATTTGCTAAATACTGTTTTTGGGCGTCAAAGCCAGTAGAAGGATCAATTATGTTTGATCTCGTTTGTGCTTGCGAACCTAGCAAACACCAAACATAAGTACGAATAGAGTCGTTTATTCGTTCTATTCCCGCTTTTGTTAGGCCCTTAGAAGTATCCAAAATAAATGTTGTCCATGCTGTTTTATGCTCTTGCTCTATGGACCCGAGGTGAACAGTTGTGCCTGAAGAGAAAGATGTGTAAGGAGGATTCCAATCATAGTTATACTTTCTGTGCACGCCCCAATAATAAAGGGTGCCTAAACCATGATTAAGATCCAACTTTTGTCTAAAGTCTGTCTTTGGGTCAATATCAAATTCGTTACAGATCCTTTCAAAAGCCTTGTAATCTATTCTGTTGCTGAATGGATTAAACGTTTTGTCATTTGGTAATGGCGCTTGCAGTTCAGATAAAATACGTCTGAAGGTGTAATAAAAATGAAATCTATACACTGACCTCACCAAAGGATCAGGATGATTTAAATTATCAGCATACGACACTCCACACCCAGTTGAAGCACAAAACACAGCAAAGTTTAACTGGTTCTGATAAAACTGCATCGGATGACTGAACCACACTTTCGGGATGTAGTCGTTTTTAATAGGAGGGTTAAGATATCTGTTCAATGGAGTACTAACCTTTACTTGAAAGGCGTCAGTCTGAGTCACAGAAATGTCAAGGGTGTCAGTTGTTATATCTTTAGGACTGTAGTGCGGCCCGACAGAATATTTTGCATTAGTATATTTGAATGCACTC
>CM065742.1:36136310-36158810 GCA_033310375.1 Conus canariensis
TGTGAATATTACTGCTCATATGCAAACAATTGGAAGTGCTTGTATAACTTCATAACAATCTTTTTCTCGCTTTCCACAAAAATATCGAGAAATAAACCGATCATGAAATTCGTCGTCAGTGCTTCCGTCATAACAATTTGTGCATATTTCTTGCCATTTTCTCAAATCGTGGCAATCCATGTCGTCAGTAGCGGTGTAAGTAGGTGGTGCCTTACGTATTATGATTAGAATAGGTACTACTGCACATATAGGGCAGAAGTGCAGTACCTCCTCTGGTAGGTTGCCTCACGTCCGCCTTATACTGATTTCTCCTTGTAGACTGCCGGTACAGGAGCTGCGGCAGGATGACCCCGGGTGTGATTATGAATGGGAGAACGGAAAGAAGCAGCTTGCAAGTAGTACCACAGGGGTAGGAGGAGTAGAGGTGGGGGCGGAGGGGGGGGGGGGGGGGAGAAATAGAGAAGATGCCATGACATGAAAACCGAAACAGCAATTAAAGGAAAAACAGACATCATTACATTTGTCAAAATAATCATGGGAAGGAAGGGAGGAACAAACGAGTGAAGGAAGGAGAGAAAGGGTGAATAGATTAAAAAAAACAAACAAAAAAAACAGAAAAGAACAAGGAACAAACAAACGAACTCATTGAAGGAATAAACGACCAATTCATCCGAGCGTGTCGTGTTTCACTTAGCCCTCTTCCATGGCGGCCACGCTGTCCTTCACGGTGGCCGACGAAGACGACACCGTGGACGCCACGTCTCACACCTTCTCAGTGGTGCCAGGCGCCTACAGCGACTACTTCGTCTTCTCGGATGTCCACGTGCCCGTCCTCACCAACCTCAAGGAGCTGGACAAGGAAGGCAACCCTCCTTCCCCGCTCAGGCTGAAGGTCGCTGTCTCGGACAGTGGCGGGAAAAGCGCCACCGCAGAGGTCGAGGTGACCGTGACTGACGTCAACGACAATGACCCAGTTTTCGTGACGAGCTCCTTAGAGATGTCAAGTGTGTACTTGGGTGAGTTACTTTTGTTTTTTTCTGAAGACTTTCTACCGTCCAGCTCTTCATAAAGATTCTCATTGTCATCAGGTTGTTTTGTTCTGTTTCGGAGGTAACGAGTTCATAGCCAGATTCTTAGCAGGTAAAACAGTACAACACCTGTGAGTGTGAATCTGGAGACTGTTAACTTCTCTTCTCAAGAGATGGAAGTCGGGGATAGCGCGAAGGGAAGGGCCTATTTAAAGGTGAAGGAACATGGGGCCGATGGACCATTGCACTAGAGAACAATGAGCAAGGAGTAAAGAAGTCAGAAAACAAAGAAACAAAACAAAACAAAACCCCAGAGGGACATAGAAGTCTAGAGAGCGAAGACGCAGGGGGAGGGGAGGAGGGATCACTGAGCTAAAAGAATCGCACCAAAAATTGCTTGACAACATACAGCTGACAAAAGAAGCGAGGGTACATAGACAAACTCTAAAGGAGTGTAGCGCTAAGATAACAAGGAGCGATTGAACATAGAGCTGAAAAAGTGAGGGTACACACAGTCCATAGATCAAACAATGAGGGTACATAGACAAACTCTAAAGGAGTGTAGCGCTAAGATAACAAGGAGCGATTGAACATAGAGCTGAAAAAGTGAGGGTACACACAGTCCATAGATCAAACAATGAGGGAATATGGAGCTGAAAAAAATCAGAAAGGACATACAGATGGCAGATCAAGCAAAGGACATACAGATGGCAGATCAAGCAAAGGACATACAGATGGCAGATCAAGCAAAGGACATACAGATGACAGATCAAGCAAAGGCCATTCAGATGGCAGATCAAGCAAAGGCCATTCAGATGGCAGATCAAACAAAGGACATACAGATGGCAGATCAAGCAAAGACCATACAGATTGCAGATCAAGCAATGAACATACAGATGACAGATCAAGCAAAGACCATACAGATTGCAGATCAAGCAAAGGCCATTCAGATGGCAGATCAAACAAAGGACATACAGATGGCAGATCAAGCAAAGAACATACAGATGACAGATCAAGCAAAGGGCATACAGATGGCAGATCAAGCAATGAACATACAGATTGTAGATCAAGCAAAGGACATACAGATGGCAGATCAAGCAAAGAACATGCAGATGGCAGATCAAGCAAAGAAAATACAGTTGGCAGATCAAGCAAAGGACATGCAGATGGCAGATCAAGCAAAGAAAATACAGATTGCAGATAAAGCAAAGGACATACAGATGGCAGATCCAGCAAAGGACATACAGATGGCAGATCCAGCATACAAACAAAAAGGGGAGGGAGTGGACAGTGCAGGAAAACTACAAAGAAGAAACACAGAGGCAAGAGAACAAAACAGCGATGGAGCATAGATAGGAGAGAGCAAAGAGACAAGGAGCCCATGGAACACAGAATGGCGAGAAACCCTGTGGGAACATAGAGCTGAGACAACAAAGAGACAAGGAGCCCATGGAACATAGAATGGAGAGAAACCCTGTGGGAACATAGAGCTGAGACAACAAAGAGACAAGGAGCCCATGGAACACAGAATGGAAAGAAACCCTGTGGGAACATAGAGCTGAGACAACAAAGAGACAAGGAGCCCATGGAACATAGAATGGAGAGAAACCCTGTGGGAACATAGAGCTGAGACAACAAAGAGACAAGGAGCCCATGGAACATAGAATGGAGAGAAACCCTGTGGGAACATAGAGCTGAGACAACAAAGAGACAAGGAGCCCATGGAACATAGAATGGAGAGAAACCCTGTGGGAACATAGAGCTGAGACAACAAAGAGACAAGGAGCCCATGGAACATAGAATGGAGAGAAACCCTGTGGGAACATAGAGCTGAGACAACAAAGAGACAAGGAGCCCCTGGAACATAGAATGGAGAGAAACCCTGTGGGAACATAGAGCTGAGACAACAAAGAGACAAGGAGCCCATGGAACATAGAATGGCGAGAAACCCTGTGGGAACATAGAGCTGAGACAACAAAGAGACAAGGAGCCCATGGAACACAGAATGGAGAGAAACCCTGTGGGAACATAGAGCTGAGACAACAAAGAGACAAGGAGCCCATGGAACACAGAATGGAGACTCAAGACTCAAGACTCAAGATAATTTATTCATTTTAGGCCTTTGCCCCTCATGAAGGGGTGCAAGAAAATACAATCATAGAAGTACCATAAGAACTAGACACAGATAACAAACATGAATTCAGAAACGATCTTAAGATAGCATAAGGGATCGCAGTTTAAACGCTTTAAATAGATAAATCGACAAATTTCGGACTGTTTGTTCATGAGTACATGCCAAAAGCAGTACTAATCTGAAATGGTTTGGGTCTTTGTAATACTTCAACGGTATATACTGAGTTCTTAAGTTTTGCAGGACAGGACAACATAACACAAAATGCAATTCGCTTTCTGTCTCCTCTCTGCAAAGCTGGCACATTAAATCTTCATCGCTATGGAATCGATGACGGTAATAATGCACAGCAATTTCAGAAATACCAAGTCTAAATCTAGTAGTTACATACCTTAAATGCGTATCCAGATGAAGCAAAAGATAAGTTTTAACATTAGGCACAATGCAAAACGTCCTGTAAACATTAAATCTTTCACTATTACTAATATGATAATTCCACTCTTGCCATCTGCACGCAATTAGTCTATCTCTAAAGATTCGGAGAAAATCATCAATTGCATCAACCCCTTGATTCAACCAGACATAACCAAACCCATACATGTATAATTTACAACGGACATTTGAAGCCCAGTTTCTTTTATCACGTTCGTCCAAATCAAACAACATGCGATAAGCCTTATATGGTAATCTATGCTCATCCATTCTTGTTAATTTTAACCAAAACCTAATACATTTTATAACAGAATTTATGTAAATAGGATACCTGTTCGTTTCTCCATACACCAGATCGTTTGGTGTTCGAAAATCGACGCCTAGAAAACGTTTGAGAGCGTACAAATGTACTTTTTCGCAATGTACAGCTGTATTATCCAGTCCCCATAATTCCGCACCATACTGAAGCATTGGCTGAATCTGTGAGTCGAATAATTTTAGAAGCGTGTTCAGAGAATTATTTTTCAACTTATATAGTTTTTGCAAAATGCATAACAGAGCATTCTTGGCTCGGCTGGAAAGGCTATTGCACGCGGCTACAAAACTAAGCCTTGTAGAGAAGTATATTCCTAGGTATTTGTATACGTTAACAACAGGCATTCTTATTCCATTATACGTCCATTTCTCATTAGCAGATAAATAACCCCCTTTCCTAAATACAACAACATTACTTTTATTCATATTCACCTTCAAATGTAGTGCTGACGCTGCGCCATACAAACTGTTTATCTGTGTTTGCAGGCCAATAACTGTTTCTGCCAGCAAAGCTACATCATCAGCCAGTAATAATATAAACAGCTCAAAGTAATCATGTGTAAATACTGCACCATGTTTGCCTCTTCTTATAACTTCTAATGCTAATTCGTTGATAAATAAAGAGAACAATATAGGGCTGCAAACATCACCTTGTTTCACCCCACGTGTACAATTAATATACTCAGTCAATTTAACTCCACATCTGACCCTAGCTTTCACATTTATGTACATACTACGAATACATTTATACAACTTGCCTTTAATCCCATTTTTCAAAAGGATCGGCCATAACAAGTTTCTTTCTATGGAGTCAAACGCCTTTTCAAAGTCAATGAAGGCAACGTAAAGTTTACGGTTGAAACAAAACTGTTTTTGTATTAATGCTAACAAAGTAAACATATGGTCAGTTGTAGAATATCCTCTTTTAAATCCCGCTTGATGTTCGCCTGTCAAGTTATATTCTTCTATCCATTCTCTAAGTCTATTATTTATGACTGCACTATAAATTTTACTGCTAATGTCACACAAAGATATACCTCTATAATTGCTAGGATTATTTACATCGCCTTTTTTAAATAAAGGAATTATTATAGACTCTGTCCAGCTGTCGGGGAAAATTCCCTGGTCAAACAATACGTTGAAAAATTTCACAAAAAAATCAACTGTCCGATCTCCTGCATATTTCAGCATTTTCCCAATTATACCATCTGGTCCTGCAGCTTTGCCATTTTTTAATTTTCTTATTGCAACCATTACTTCTTCTCTTGATATAGGGCGGTTCACAGCTGTCATTTCCTCTTCGTCCTGATAAATGTATTCTAAATCAGTGTCTGTCGTATCTACGCTTGGAGTTGCATCTATTTCAAGTAGGTCTTTAAAATGCTTAAACCAGTCATCGACAGTTAAGTTATTATGAACTTGTTTACGTTTAAAGGATATCCTATGAACAGATCCAGCATACAAACAAAAAGGGGAGGGAGTGGACAGTGCAGGAAAACTACAAAGAAGAAACACAGAGGCAAGAGAACAAAACAGCGATGGAGCATAGATAGGAGAGAGCAAAGAGACAAGGAGCCCATGGAACACAGAATGGCGAGAAACCCTGTGGGAACATAGAGCTGAGACAACAAAGAGACAAGGAGCCCATGGAACATAGAATGGAGAGAAACCCTGTGGGAACATAGAGCTGAGACAACAAAGAGACAAGGAGCCCATGGAACATAGAATGGAGAGAAACCCTGTGGGAACATAGAGCTGAGACAACAAAGAGACAAGGAGCCCATGGAACACAGAATGGAGAGAAACCCTGTGGGAACATAGAGCTGAGACAACAAAGAGACAAGGAGCCCATGGAACATAGAATGGAGAGAAACCCTGTGGGAACATAGAGCTGAGACAACAAAGAGACAAGGAGCCCATGGAACATAGAATGGAGAGAAACCCTGTGGGAACATAGAGCTGAGACAACAAAGAGACAAGGAGCCCATGGAACACAGAATGGAGAGAAACCCTGTGGGAACATAGAGCTGAGACAACAAAGAGACAAGGAGCCCATGGAACACAGAATGGAGAGAAACCCTGTGGGAACATAGAGCTGAGACAACAAAGAGACAAGGAGCCCATGGAACATAGAATGGAGAGAAACCCTGTGGGAACATAGAGCTGAGACAACAAAGAGACAAGGAGCCCATGGAACACAGAATGGAGAGAAACCCTGTGGGAACATAGAGCTGAGACAACAAGGAGACAAGGAGCCCATGGAACATAGAATGGCGAGAAACCCTGTGGGAACATAGAGCTGAGACAACAAGGAGACAAGGAGCCCATGGAACACAGAATGGAGAGAAACCCTGTGGGAACATAGAGCTGAGACAACAAGGAGACAAGGAGCCCATGGAACACAGAATGGAGAGAAACCCTGTGGGAACATAGAGCTGAGACAACAAAGAGACAAGGAGCCCATGGAACATAGAATGGAGAGAAACCCTGTGGGAACATAGAGCTGAGACAACAAGGAGACAAGGAGCCCATGGAACACAGAATGGAAAGAAACCCTGTGGGAACATAGAGCTGAGACAACAAAGAGACAAGGAGCCCCTGGAACACAGAATGGAGAGAAACCCTGTGGGAACATAGAGCTGAGACAACAAAGAGACAAGGAGCCCCTGGAACACAGAATGGAGAGAAACCCTGTGGGAACATAGAGCTGAGACAACAAAGAGACAAGGAGCCCATGGAACACAGAATGGAGAGAAACCCTGTGGGAACATAGAGCTGAGACAACAAAGAGACAAGGAGCCCATGGAACACAGAATGGAGAGAAACCCTGTGGGAACATAGAGCTGAGATAACAAGGAGACAAGGAGCCCATGGAACACAGAATGGAGAGAAACCCTGTGGGAACATAGAGCTGAGACAACAAAGAGACAAGGAGCCCATGGAACATAGAATGGAGAGAAACCCTGTGGGAACATAGAGCTGAGACAACAAGGAGACAAGGAGCCCATGGAACACAGAATGGAGAGAAACCCTGTGGGAACATAGAGCTGAGACAACAAGGAACCAGTGAATACTGGAAACACGGGGCTGAGAAAACAAACAACATATAACCGGAGAGAACATTACGTGGAGAGAACATTACGTGGAGAGAACAAAAGTGATGAATGATTGGGAACATCGTGTTAAAAATAAACTCATGAGGAAACATACAGTTGTGAGGAAAAAACCCCGTAGAACTGAGAAAACACGAAAAACGCGAGGGAAATAACAAAGAGCCGTTGGTCAAAGTGAACATAAGGCTAACGAAAAAAACAAAAACGAAGGGAAAATAAAATTGAGAGAGAGTGAGGGAACTTAGTACTGAGGAAAAAAAGTCCAATAAAGGAACATAGAACTGGCAGAATTAATGGCAAGGAAAGAAAGTTGCGAGAAATAAGGAAACGTAGAGCTAATAGAAGAAAGAACAATGGAACTTCTGGAACAGAAAACCGAGAAAATACATAAATCCGCGTAACATAAAGCTGAGGAAACAAACACCGAGCAACGCGTGCACGCGATAGAGAGAGAGAGAGAGAGAGAGAGAGAGAGAGAGAGAGAGAGAGAGAGAGAGAGAACGAACGAACGAAGGAAGTTTAATGCTATTAGGCTGTAAAGCGATGTACAACAACAAACCGCGATTCGATTTCGATTTCATTGACATGGAAACCACATCAATGTCATTTTCTTTCACTTTACATGACAAAATCGAGAACGAGAAAATGTTACTGGTATTCACTGTCAGTTCTGTAGACGACGGTCACCCCCGGTAGAACTGGATCAGTCCGTGGAGAGCGTGCAGCCGCCGTAGAGCACGTGCTTGGGTCTCTGCATGCTTCGTGTTGTCGATGCGTCTTCCTTTCCGAAGGCAGGCCAGTTTAACACATTCCTCTGTTGACATGTGTTTTTATTCTTGCTTTACAAACCAGAATAAGCAATCGTCCTCCGAACACGGATCGCAGGAATGTTCCAGAACGACATCGTCTGATTCACACAGCAGCACACCCGCATCCGTTTGATGAAACACGACCTTCCGAAATGCTTTATTTCTGTGTGGATCTCGCAATCGTCTCTGCACCTGTCAAAACCGGCGACTATTTTGTCTATAGCTTGTTCCAGACCTGTGTCGATGTCCGACGGGTGGATTTCTGGGTCCCTGATGTCACACTCCGACAGATCGGAATGCAAAGACAGAAGCGTGTCCTGAATATGCGACGTGTCATCATCATCGCGAGTCAGCTTGATGTGTTCTTCTGCACTGTTGTTGTGTACTGTGTTCATCCGATTCAGTGTTAGGCACGGCCAGTTCATTGGCGTCACTAGTGGCACCGAAACCAGCACCAACCTGTTCAAGGCGTCTGTTCTGCTGGTTTGATCTCTCTTGATCCCGTTGCACCTGGCTGAGGGGCGGGGGGGGGGGGGGGGGGGGGGGGGGGGAGGGGGAGGGGGGGGGGGGGTTCTTCCTGTACTGAACTTGCATTCTCCGGTTCAGCACAGGATCCGCCATTGTTGTTGACACTGGGCTGACCGGCTTCAGTCGCAGAACGACCACTGTGTTGCTGCCTTCTCCAGTAATTTTCCAACTTGAAACACAGTTTTCAGTCAGCAGGGCGATTAGGGCTGTCTCCGCAGTCGCTGGAAGTCCAGTAACTGGCATTGTCACAGGAAAATAGTCAACAATTGCCGCAGCTGAAATAAATGGCGCCCTGTCGCTTCATGTCAAATCACGTGACTCCGAGAGAGAGAGAGAGAGGGGGGGGGTGGGGTGGTGGGGGGATTCAAGATATGTTCATCAAGTCAAATCATGTTGTTTTTAGCCCGGCCGAACATGTATGGGGGAGAGGAGGCACGCCAGGAATGAGACATGCACTTGATAATGACATTAATCACTATTTTGCAATAAATTAAAGCACTATTGATGTTCAGTCAATGAAGAAGGACCAGACAGTATGGCTATCAGACAGACAGGAAGGCGGGACAAAGCAAACCAACGCAGAAGAAAATGACAGACAGTCCTCTCGTTTGCTGACCAGTACTCCCCATCACGGAACATGTTCAAGACATCAAGTCGTGCTACATCTGTTTCTTGCTGCAATCTTGAGGCACGGGCACGACAATGACAAAACTAAAGTAAAAATAAAACAAACTACGGTTGTCTTCTCACCGTACGTTCTCTTTCCCAAATGGACGGAAGGCAGAAAAAGACCGTATTGTTTGGGATTGATTGCAAAGACACATTTTACAGAAAAAGACCGTATTGTTTGGGATTGATTGCAAAGACACATTTTACAGAAAAAGACCGTATTGTTTGGGATTGATTGCAAAGACACATTTTACAGAAAAAGACCGTATTGTTTGGGATTGATTGCAAAGACACATTTTACAGAAAAAGACCGTATTGTTTGGGATTGATTGCAAAGACACATTTTACAGAAAAAGACCGTATTGTTTGGGATTGATTGCAAAGACATAAAAAATTTTATTTCAGACAAAAGACCGTATTGTTTGGGATTGATTGCAAAGACACATTTTACAGAAAAAGACCGTATTGTTTGGATTCATTGCAAAGACACATTTTACAGAAAAAGACCGTATTGTTTGGGATTGATTGCAAAGACACATTTTACAGAAAAAGACCGTATTGTTTGGGATTGATTGCAAAGACACATTTTACAGAAAAAGACCGTATTGTTTGGGATTGATTGCAAAGACCATACAAAAATTTTTTATTACAACAATTTACCACGGCGGTACATTTGTTGCTGATAGTTCTAACTTTACCTGTGTAACTATAAAGGTGTTACAGTCTATCAAAACAGAATTCCTTTTAGAGACGTTACCACTGAGAAAACTTAGATCAGAAACAACTTTGAATCGATAAACTGAGCAGAGGTTGCCCCAAACTCAAGTGCTAATGAAACCATGGAACTGATGAAATTTAGAGTGAAAGAACTTAGAGCTCACGAGCTCAGAAAACTTGAGTAATTAGACCAGGGTTACCTTGCAACTGATGAATTCGGGGATGATGTTAATTGGAGGTGATCAATTTAGAACGGAGGTTATTTAGAAATGAACATAGCTAACTGAGGTTATTTAGAAATGAACATAGCTGACTGAGGTTTTTTAGAGCTGATGAAAGGTAGAGCCGAAATAACTTAGAGCTGATGAAATTTTGGACAGAGGGAACTTAGTACTGATGAAATTATGAACTGGTCTAATTTAGTGTTGATAAAATTCAGAATTGGTGTGACTTACTGCTGGTGACATTAAAAAAGTGGTATAATTTATTCTTAAAGGAATTTAGAATTGGGGTAGCTTAATGTTGATGAAATTTAGAATTAGAGTGATTTAATGTTGAAAAAAAAACCCTAGAATCAGGATAAGTTTGTGCTGATGAAATTTAGAACTATTTAATGCTGATGAAATTTAAAACTATTTAATGCTGATGAAATTTAGAACTATTTAATGCTGATGAAATTTAGAACTATTTAATGCTGATGGAATTTAGAACTATTTAATGCTGATGAAATTTAGAACTATTTAATGCTGATGAAATTTAGATTTGGGTAACTTAATGCTGATGAAATTTAGAATTGGGATAATTTAGTGCTAATGAAATTGTGTAGATTGTCGGTGCCAGGGTGTGGCTATGGACAGGGAGCCGAAATGAGTGGTGTAGATGACAAGATAGATAAAGAAGCACAGAGCTGATTCAACTGATTTGAGATCATAATCTAGGTAACTTAACAGCTAATGAAATGGAGAACTGAGACAAATTCAGATCCATGAAATTTAGAGATGACATGACGTGAGCTGATGAAATGAAGAACTGAAGTGATGTAGAGCTGATGATATTTAGAACGGAGGAGACTTACAGCTGATGAATTTTTGAACTAACCTAACTGAGAACTGAGATTATGTGCAGCTGGGGTCACATACAACTGGGCGCGCGCGCGCGCGCGCGCGCGCGCGTGTGTGTGTGTGTGTGTGTGTGTGTGTGTACGTGTGTGTGCGTGTGTGTGTGTGTGTGTGTGTGTGTGTGTGCACGCACGTGTGTGTGTGTGTGTGTGTGTGTGTGTGTGTGTGTGTGTGTGTGTGTGTGTGTGTGTGTGTGAAGGCATGCCTTCCGGAACTGTTCTCGGCAAGGTCAAGGCCAATGACGCCGACGAGGGGCTCAATCAGGACGTGGAGTTCTCTCTGGTGACGCCCAATCCACACCCGGGGCTGTACAACGTGCAGGCCGACGGCACCATCTCTCTCCTGCAGGACCTGACACAGGCGTACGGCACCGCACTCAGCCTGGAGGTCAAGGCCACGGACAGGGGGACACCGCCTAAGTCCAGCACCGCTGTCATCGTTCTAGATTGGGTCAGTCGTGATGACGGGGTATAATGGGATTACAGGGTCAGTGTGTGTGTGTGTGTGTGTGTGTGTGTGTGTGTGTGTGTGTGTGTGTGTGTGTGTGTGAATTGTTACTTTGTTTTATTCATTAGATTTTTTTTTTCTGGGTCATCTTATTATTATTTTTTTTTAAACATTTTTATTTGTTTTTATTGTTATTCCACATACAAAGAGAAAAAAACCTACACACATACATGAAGAGAACAGCAAAAAGAAATAAACAGCAACATTCATAACTAAAAGTTAGGTATAAAGCAAGAAAAACAAACAAACAAACTAACATACACAAAGAGCCAAACCACACACACATGAAAAAAAGAAGAAGAGAGAGATAGACAGTAGGAGAGAGAGAGAGAGAGAGAGAGAGAGAGAGAGAGAGAGAGAGAGAGAGAGAGAGAGAGAGAGAGTGTGTTTCAGTATAGCATTGTCTATGTAAAAAAAAAAAAAAAAAGAACATGGTTACTTATTGACAATGCTATAAGAAGTATACATAAACCTGCATTAATCATATTGTTCTAATATTACTACCCATAATAGATGTATACATGCGTTTGATGAAAAAAAGAAAAAAAATGTATATACATAGCAAGATAAATCAGCATGCATACACAGATAATAAAGGAAAGGCAGACAAATAGACAGACAGACAGACAAACAGACAGACAGACAGACGAACAGACAAGCAAAGAAACAGGAAGACAGAATGGGTTGGGTCACAGCAAGTGAAGATGATATATGTTATTATCATAAAGTACATTATTTCTTGAGTACCACTATACAGAAATATTTCAGCAGCATACAAGGGCCACACATGATATCCTCAGCAAAAGATAAAAAAAGGAAAAAGATAATATGATTAGTCTAGTAACTGTTGTTATATTATGCATCATACTCATTTATATATTAATGCTGAAAAGACATGTTCCAGAGACGGTAACTAAAGCAACTAGGTATTAGAAATCAAAGATTCATATGCAAACCATCTGGCATGAAAATCCAAGTGGTTCATGGTTAAGTATGAGTTATATTTTTCAATTCTATATCTATACGTCAACATTTTCAAGAAAACTGCTACATGTGGAAGACTGCCTTCTAACTTACACTTATATAGGTAATGTTTTGCTAGAAGAATAATGAAGTAAAAAAAGTAATCAATTGCGATTGTTTTATTCATTAGATTGTTAATAACTTTGGCATTTCCACACTGTGATATTACTCTATTCATTCCTGTGATGTTTTGGGTTTTCTTTCATAATTTCCCTCACAATATTTAATCTTGCTTGAGCAGAAAAACAAATTTGGTTAATGAGTAAGAGTAACTGCTTGTTATAGTCTAAGCGAGGTTGGGTAGGCGTTAGGAGTGCTCATGAAATATATGTGACTGCTCTCGGTTATTATTCATGTGCTCATCAACATACTTAAAGTTTTTTTCTAATAGAATTTTTAACCACCATGTTCTTATTGGGTGTACACGCACGTCTATGGAATGGAGGGAAAGAGAGAATGAATGGGAAGGAAAGCTGAGAGGTAGAGGAAGCGGGAAAGTGAAGCGGGGAGAAGGGCAGGGAGCGACGGGGAGAGAGGATGGCGCTAGGAAATCAAGGATACTCAGGCGGTTGTGGACTAAAGGTGGGAGGGATGAGGGACAGTATCTGGGAGGCCCCTAATCAGACCCTAAGTAGGTCTACGTATTTTCTTATCCAGTCCTACTCTGTCAACTTCATTTGCATTTTAATTAACAGTATATTTGAGGTCCCTAATCAGACCCTAAGTAGGTCTACGTATTTTCTTATCCAGTCCTACTCTGTCAACTTCATTTGCATTTTAATTAACAGTATATTTGAGGAGTATTTATTTAGATTAAATAAAACTACAATGACTTCAATGATTTATGTTGAAACCGGAATCTATCCTTTATCTGTACTGATTAAAGTGAGAATGATAAGGTTCTGGGCTAACTTAGTTGTTCCTGATTCTAAGAAGTATTCAAACAAAGTATATAATATCTTACATGAACTATATACAAAAGGAATTTTCGTTTCACCATGGCTTAGTTATGTTAAAAGCATTTTATTTGAAACTGGTTTTGATTGTGTTTGGGAATCTCATTCATTCACAAACAGAAGTAACTTATGGAAGTGTGTTAAAAAGGAGTTGCAAAATAATTATGCTCGTGATTGGCGCAGTTCTCTTGAAAACAGCAACAAGTGTGTATTCTATAAAAGTGTAAAGACTGTCTTTGGAAAAGAACATTATATTTCTACCTTACCAGATATTTATGTTATATCTTTATTTAAATTTAGATGTAGTAACCATAAATTGCAAATTGAAATTGGAAGACACCATAATGTTCCAAGAGAATTGCGTATTTGTCGTAAGTGTGAAATGGGTGAAATTGGAGATGAATTTCATTGCATCATGGAATGTCCAAAATATAATGAACTTCGTGAAAAATTCATCCCTAAAAAATATCTAAAACCAAAGTCTGTTTTCAACTTTTGTAATTTATTTCAAAAAGGAAGACGCATTTGTTTGAATATTAGTAAGTTTCTAAAAAATGGGAAGATTGTTTAATGAGATCATTACAGTTCACCAGAATTCAGCATTTCGCAGCTATGTTCACACATTGTTCTGAGTGAATTTCGTATTTCTCTTTGTTACATTTGTATCCTCCATGCCCCAACAGGGGTCAAAGGATTAAATCCGAATTGAATTGAATTGAATTGTGTGTGTGTGTGTTGCCCGGTCGAAAATGAGTGTGTGTGTGTGTGTGTGTGTGTGTGTGTGTGTGTGTGTGTGTGTGTGTGTGTGTGTGCGTACCTACGTGCGTGCGTGCATGCGTGCGTGCGTGCATGCGTGCGTGCGTGTGTGTGTGTGTGTGTGTGTGTGTGTGTGTGTGTGTGTGTGTGTGTGTGTGTGTGTGTGTGTGTTATTGATTACACTAATCTAACGACAAACAATGGTCCAATTTCATTAGCTGTAGTAAAATCTCACATTCAAGAACGACCATCTGAAATTTTTTACAGATGGAACTGTTTTTGACATTGGGCAAACAGGACCGGCCTTTGTAATTCCCACACTAAATAATAGTAAAATATGGAAAACGCTATTCCATATTTACG
Source organism: Conus canariensis (assembly GCA_033310375.1). Classification (NCBI taxonomy): domain Eukaryota; kingdom Metazoa; phylum Mollusca; class Gastropoda; order Neogastropoda; family Conidae; genus Conus; species Conus canariensis. The sequence continues at coordinate 36,150,776 of CM065742.1, forward strand.
GCAGAATTTGTTGCTGTTTTGATGGCTTTGAATTATTTACTAAGCATTCCCATTAGTATGTTCCAAGTACTGTTTTGTATAGTGTCAAAATCTGGGACACAAATAGTGCAATCTTTTAATGCAAAAGTAAGGGGAGACCTTGTGGTAGAGATGTATCACGTAATCCATTTTGTATACAATATTCAATTATAAACAAAGCTTGCTCTTATGTCTTGTATATTTCTTGCAGTCATTGCAACACCAAGCTGCTCTGTAAGTTGCTGGAATGGTGCTCGGTACTTATCCTTGGAATTTATTAGTTTATTGTAATTTAGTCTCTTGTGGATTCATTCCAAGAACTGGCCCTCAGCACTTGTGTCTTAAGAGGTTATCTTTTTATATTTTCTACTTTTCACAAGAAAATGTAGCTGGTTTTGCTCTTTCATGATTTTCTTTTGCTTCTTAGGTGGCACCTTTGGTTGGTATTTTGAAAACTCAAGAAACATACTACGGTATTGCACACCAGCCTTTTTCTGGGATAGCATTCTTCTTAAAACCGAAAAGGCAGAGGAGTAAAGTTACCACTTTCTGCGGTCACTGAAGAGAAACAATCAGGTTTCGAAATATCGGTATCTGACCAGGAGTTATATGTTAGTGAGTTTCCTCCCTATTGGAGATTGTCTCCCCCTTGGAGACTATAAGCTTGCTGAAGGCTCATTTTGAGAAGCATTTATCATTCCCCATTCATCCACTCAAGCACATACTGTTAGTTAGGCAGAATTATCTACCACTGCAGATATGAATGCTTATCTCCCCCTATTTCTTCAATCTAAGACATAAGAGCAAGCTTTGTTTATAATTGTATATTTCTTGCAGTCATTGCAACACCAAGCTGCTCTGTAAGTTGCTGGAATGGTGCTCGGTACTTATCCTTGGAATTTATTAGTTTATTGTAATTTAGTCCCTTGTGGATTCATTCCAAGAACTGGCCCTCAGCACTTGTGTCTTAAGAGGTTATCTTTTTATATTTTCTACTTTTCACAAGAAAATGTAGCTGGTTTTGCTCTTTCATGATTTTCTTTTGCTTCTTAGGTGGCACCTTTGGTTGGTATTTTGAAAACTCAAGAAACATACTACGGTATTGCACACCAGCCTTTTTCTGGGATAGCATTCTTCTTAAAACCGAAAAGGCAGAGGAGTAAAGTTACCACTTTCTGCGGTCACTGAAGAGAAACAATCAGGTTTCGAAATATCGGTATCTGACCAGGAGTTATATGTTAGTGAGTTTCCTCCCTATTGGAGATTGTCTCCCCCTTGGAGACTATAAGCTTGCTGAAGGCTCATTTTGAGAAGCATTTATCATTCCCCATTCATCCACTCAAGCACATACTGTTAGTTAGGCAGGATTATCTACCACTGCAGATATGAATGCTTATCTCCCCCTATTTCTTCAATCTAAGACATAAGAGCAAGCTTTGTTTATAATTGTATATTTCTTGCAGTCATTGCAACACCAAGCTGCTCTGTAAGTTGCTGGAATGGTGCTCGGTACTTATCCTTGGAATTTATTAGTTTATTGTAATTTAGTCCCTTGTGGATTCATTCCAAGAACTGGCCCTCAGCACTTGTGTCTTAAGAGGTTATCTTTTTATATTTTCTACTTTTCACAAGAAAATGTAGCTGGTTTTGCTCTTTCATGATTTTCTTTTGCTTCTTAGGTGGCACCTTTGGTTGGTATTTTGAAAACTCAAGAAACATACTACGGTATTGCACACCAGCCTTTTTCTGGGATAGCATTCTTCTTAAAACCGAAAAGGCAGAGGAGTAAAGTTACCACTTTCCGCGGTCACTGAAGAGAAACAATCAGGTTTCGAAATATCGGTATCTGACCAGGAGTTTTATGTTAGTGAGTTTCCTCCCTATTGGAGATTGTCTCCCCCTTGGAGACTATAAGCTTGCTGAAGGCTCATTTTGAAAAGCATTTATCATTCCCCATTCATCCACTCAAGCACATACTGTTAGTTAGGCAGAATTATCTACCACTGCAGATATGAATGCTTATCTCCCCCTATTTCTTCAATCTAAGACATAAGAGCAAGCTTTGTTTATAATTGAATATTTCTTGCAGTCATTGCAACACCAAGCTGCTCTGTAAGTTGCTGGAATGGTGCTCGGTACTTATCCTTGGAATTTATTAGTTTATTATATATATATATATATATATATATAGATATAGATAGATAGATAGATATGCGCGCGCGCGTGCGTGCGTGCGTGTGTGTGTGTGTGTGTGAACATAGTAGAAAGAAACTCGTGGAGAGCGTGGCAGCAGAGAGTCCTCAGAAGAGAAGCCCCCTTCAAGCAAGTGTTTCGGCCCTTATCTCCTGACACTCTAGGGGGGTTGGGCCACACCCGGTTCATGACTCCGGATGTCCCTCTGCTGCCCCTTTTTTTCCCATCTTGGGACGAGCCATGGCTGGGATTCGAACCCATGACCCTCTGGACATGCTCATTTTCCACTTAATGACTCGCGCTTTAACCACTGAGCCACAGGGACACCTGATATTTGTAGGGAAATTAAGCCTTATGAAGTTCACTTTTGTTCCTCCTTGACCAGATCCAGCTTGAACACCTCTCTGCCGCTTCTGCCATTGCTTTCAGGGCTCTGGTTTTTTCCTTCCCTGCAACTGAGAGCTGTTTCATGAGGCTGTATGCAGACGTTCCTACAAACCCCCTAGCTCCAATTTCTGCAGTGAGGACTTTGACCTGATAGCCTTCTCTCCTCAGGCTGTTTGCCAGATCAGCATACTTTTCAGTCTTGTAGATTTGAGCTGCCTCCATTCTGTTCTCATATGGCACCGTGAGCTCGATCATGATCAGCTGCTTGGTTGACTTAGAGTGGACTACTATGTCTGGTCTCATGCCACTCTTGCTGATGATCTCTGGGTGACTCTTCCATTCTGGGAGGTCTGCAGTGCACTCCCAGTCATCTGCCCCGTCCAGCAGACTCTGCCTGCATGTTTCGAGTGGCACTGTTGTTCTTGGCCATGATTTGCTGCCTCCTGCCGTGAAGAATGTTGCGGGTGCTTTTGGAGTCCTGATTTTCCCTTTTGTGGTGTTGGTACTAGCCCAGACTACTTGTACAATTTCTTTGAGCACTTGGTTGTGCCTCCATGTGTACCTTCCTTGAGCCAGGGCTACTTTACATGAGCTTAGGACATGCTCCACTGTTTGTTTTTCATGGCAGAGGGGGCATGCAGGATCGTCTGTTTTCCCCCACTTCACCAGGTTTGCATTTGAGGGCAGAAGGTCATATGCAGATCTGAGAATGAAGCTGATCCTGAGAGGGGCCATGCGCCAAATGTCATTCCAAGTGAGACTTCTTTGGAGTGCATTCTCCCACATTGTCCATTGCCCTTGCTGGCTCTGCTGGACTGCTTTTTGGAGTCTTTTTTGGTCTTCTTTTTTCTCATCTCCTGAATCATCATGTCTCTTTTGGCTTTTCCTTTGGCCTTTGACCACCATTCAGTTTTGGTCACCCCCAGTCCCTGTCTGTTGGTCTGTGTGTGTCCTGTTATTTCTCTGATCTTGAGACTTTCTTTTGCAGAATCCATCGCCTCTTGAACTTTCCATTTTCTGCCTGTCTTCAGCTGGGGCTTAATTGCTTCTACCACCTTGTCTCCTGAGTCCTCCAGCATGCTTTGAAGTCTGATCTTCCCTGCTTTGTATTCCTCCAGGATGGATTTCAGGGGTAGTTTCAGCTTTGCTTGGCGACAGTACAGCGCTATGTCAGTCAGACAGGGTGGGACACCAAGCCATTTCCTTGTGAACTTGTTGATTTTGGCTTCCATTGCCTCCACTATGCTGGTGCAGATGTCGTATATCATCAGAGGCCATAGCAGCTTTGGTATCAGCATGAACTGCAGACACCAGACCTTGTATTTGCCAGGGAGCCCACACTGGTCAATGGTCTCCAAGCCTTCCTCCGCCATCTGCTTGGTTTCTTTTGCTCTTTGTGTGTCTTTCAGCGTATCATCATACCATCTTCCAAGGCTCTTGACTGGTTCTTCTGTGACTGTTGGAATGGCCTGGTTGGCAACACTGAAGACCACAGATCCGGCCACTTTTCCTTTCCTCAGTGAGAGACTCCGTGATTTCTTTGGCTTGAACTTCATTCTGGATGAGGCAACTATGTCGTCCAGCCTCTCCAGCACATGACGTGTCTCGTCTTCTCTGGATGAAATCACTGTAGTGTCATCCATGAAGGCCTTGAGAGGAGGCATCTTGTATCCATCGCCAAGGTCTGTTTGTCTCGCGTTGTTTGTTGCTGCTTTCAAGATGAGTTCCATTGCCAGCACGAACAGTATTGGGGAAATTGCACAGCCCATTGCAATACCCACTTCCAAGTTGATCCAGTCTGTTGTGTACTCCTTGGTAGAGAACCGCATTGAGAAGCCATTGAAGTACTTCTTGAGCATGTCGCGGATGTTCTTTGGCACATGGTACATCTCAAGAGCCAACTGTATCATCTCATGGGGCACAGATCCATATGCGTTTGCCAGATCAAGCCACACTACGTCCAGGTCTCTCTTTTCTGTTTTTGCTTTTTGGATTGCGTCCCAGATCATTGTGGCGTGTTCTACACAGCCCGCCACGCCTGGGATGCCACCTTTCTGGACTGACACATCCAAGTACTTGTTTTCCATCAGGTACTTGGTCAGCCTTGCTGCCATGACAGAGAAGAAGATTTTCCCTTCGACGTTCAGTAGTGATATTGGCCTGAACTGGCTAATGTCACTTGAGTTTTGCTCTTTGGGGATGTACACACCATCTGCCGTCATCCACTGGCCGCTGATCTTCTGGTTTCTCCAAGCCGATCGCAGCAGCCTGTGGAGCCACTCCAGCACCTTGGGACATTTCTTGTAAAGCTGGTAAGGTATTCCGTTTGGCCCTGGTGATGATTTGGCTCTGGCTTTGTCGACCACCTTCTTGATTTCCGCCAACGTTGGAGGCTTGCCATTGAACTGTTCCTCAGGGTTGGTTGGCCACACCAGACCTTGAATGTCGAGTGGTGCTTTGCTCTGTGGGTCAGAGTATGTTTTCCTCAGATGCTGCTCAAGAACTCCTTTGTCCACACTTAGGGTCCCAGATTTTGGCTGCTCAAACAGTGTTCTGGCAAACTGGAAGGGGTCTCTGAAGAAGCACTCTTGTGTCTTCTTCTTTTTGCTCTTCCTCTTCCTCGCAGATTCCGCTTTGCTGAGGGCACTGTGTTTTTCTTTCAGGTCTTTCCACAGTTTTTCCAAGCCTTGTTTTTCAGCTGGCAGTGCGGTCTTCATTTGCATCTTGAGGTTTTTCTTTTGGACCCTGATCTTGTCCATCTTTTCTTGGCGTCTGGATTTCTTTGGAGGTGTTTTCTCTTTGGGTAGTTTTGCTCCATAGGCGTCTCTACATGTGGCATACACAATGTCCCCATATGTGGCTAGTTTGTGTTCCAGGGTGCTTTTCCCTATCAGTGCATCGAGTCTTTGGACGATTTTTGCATCCAGTTTCTCCCAATCTTCAGTTTCGTTTGCTCGTGGCAGGTTGAGTTTCAGGCGCCTGGCATCGAGGGCCTGTGCAAATTCCTCATCCGAACCAACAGCGTGGATGTCCTTGGCACTGTGGTTTAAATCCTGGCCTTGGTCTTCCGACGTCTTATCTGCTGATGCAGTGCGCTGCTGCTCATTCAGATGAGTCTTCACACATCCCATCTTTGTTCTGTGGATCTTCATGCCACGGGTGGTAGCGAAACGCTTTCCACAGACACATGGATATTCCATTTGGTCCATGTTCATAGTCCGTTTGGGATTTGCAGTCATGATTGGTTGAGCACCGATGGATTCATCATTCTCTCCCCCTTTCGGTGAATCCTGGGAGCATCTTTTCCTTTTATTTTTAGTAGCCACATGTTTAAGGCAAAGTGGGGAGCCAGCCCACAGAGCCCTTGGTTCTGGTCTTTCCCAGTGTCCTCCGGTCTTTCCCGGACGTCCTCCGGCCTATTCCCGGAAGTCAATGGTTTACCCATGCATCAGTAGAAAGAAAGTGTTTTCAAAAATCGGGCTTGTTTGTGTCATGGCCTCAAAACACTTTCGTGAGCAAAAAATACTGTTACACAATCAACAAATCTCATTTGCTCTCGACATAAGCACACAATACCAACATAACATATGCCCAACGTTGCATGCATGATCATTATAGGCTATGTGTTGGGGTCATGCATGATCATTATAGGCTATGTGTTGGGGTCATGCATGATCATTATAGGCTATGTGTTGGGGTCATGCATGATCATTATAGGCTATGTGTTGGGGTCATGCATGATCATTATAGGCTATGTGTTCGGGTCAATTCGACGCATGAATGATAGGGAATGGATCAGTTTCCGTTCATGTTATTGGGGTGCTTCTATCGCTCAAGCGTAACCGTTCATTTTGATCAAAGAACTCACACACACACACAGAAGAGAGAGAGAGAGAGAGAGAGAGAGAGAGAGAGAGAGAGAACGCGCATGCGAGCGCGCTCTTTGTAGAACGTCAGCTTTCAAACTGGTGACGATTGCCATTTTCATTAAATCATTTTTAAAGCACAATGCTACAAGCCTTCCCCAAAAGGAGTCTCCCGTTCTTACAGCGTGTGCAAGTGCAACGGATCGTTACCTGTCTTCTTCAGCTGGTGCATGTGTGGCTTATCATGTTGTTACTGGTGTGGAATCACACCCAGAACTGATCTTGTCCTGTCTTATTCTTCAGCTGGTGCATGTCTAGCTTATGGTGTTGTTACTGGTGTGGAATCAAACCCAGAACAAGCCACCTGGCTTCACCAACCTCCCCAGCGTGGCTGCCGTTCCCAGGGATCCCCCCATGGAAAAGCTGCTGCTGACCCCGGCCGCCACGGACCCGAGAATGACCCCGTGACCTTCTCCGTCACTGACGTCACTCCCAGTGTCGCTGACGCATCAACATTTGTCGTCAGACCAGTTCCTGGAACTTCAGGTAATCTTTTTTTTTTTTTGGAAAGGGGGGGGGGGGGGGTGGACGAAGAGAGAGAGAGAGAGAGGGTGGGGAGGAGAGGATATATGAAAGAGGGAGGGGAAACGAGAGCAGGGGAATGGAGGGTGGTTATGTTACATAGCATACCTAATACTGTAGGAATCTGATTTCAGTTTTATAAAGATGTTTTGGTTGGTATGGGTTGTGGTGCTGTGATGGTTTCCCTTTTTATCAAGAAATGTTTCATTTGTTCTTTGAGGAGCCGAATACAAATTCAGACTAATCTGTAGACTTGATGGCAAAGAAATAATACTCATTTTACTTTTCCTTTCTGTTTTCTATTTTTAGATATATTTTGCAGGCAGTTGTTGAATGAAGCGTACTGTTATAAGGCAGGGATTTTGTGGAATGTCCTATGACCCATACAGGAAATTGTGACATCTAATTAAGAACATTTCACATTGTTGCTGTTAGAATGTTAATAATAAAAAGTACTGAAATATAAAATAATAAAAAAAAGGGAAACGGAAGAACAGGAGCCTCTCGTAGGAGGGAGGGGACAAGCGGGTTGTAGGGAGAAGAGTGAAACTGTTGAATATTGTAAAGGAGAAGGATTAAGAAGTGATCTAAAGTACAATTAAACAATACTGATTGATGGGCTTTGCAAAATGTAACTCGTTAATTTAACGAGAATAACAAATGCGAATCTAAAAATTGAAAACTTAAGTATTCCTCGTGTCTTTAGATGCACACTTTCATGTTCATGTAAGGAAGGCTTCATTAACTCATGGTAAAAAAAAAAAAAAATAACAAGCCAAACAGCAACATCGCTGAGACAAATACACTTGAAATATGGGCAACGGACAAAGCAATTATTCCTACCACTTTTGCATAACAAGACATATTCATTTGCAAGGAAACTTTTGTTAAGAATCAGGTTTAATAAAGAAAGCAAAAAAAAATATGTAATAAGTGTGTATGAGTGTGTGTGTGTGTGGTGTGTGTGTGTGTGTGTGTGTGTGTGCGTG
>CM065742.1:36168810-36186310 GCA_033310375.1 Conus canariensis
TACAATCAACACTGCTCTACATGACTATTACAATCAACACTGCTCTACATCACTATTACAACCAACACTGCTCTACATCACTATTACAACCAACACTGCTCTACATCACTATTACATCATCACTATTACAACCAACACTGCTCTACATCACTATTACATCATCACTATTACAACCAACACTGCTCTACATCACTATTACAACCAACACTGCTCTACATCACTATTACATCATCACTATTACAACCAACACTGCTCTACATCACTATTACAACCAACACTGCTCTACATCACTATTACATCATCACTATTACAACCAACACTGCTCTACATCACTATTACATCATCACTATTACAACCAACACTGCTCTACATCACTATTACAACCAACACTGCTCTACATCACTATTACATCATCACTATTACAACCAACACTGCTCTACATCACTATTACAACCAACACTGCTCTACATCACTATTACATCATCACTATTACAATCAACACTGCTCTACATCACTATTACAACCAACACTGCTCTACATCACTATTACATCATCACTATTACAACCAACACTGCTCTACATCACTATACATCATCACTATTACAACCAACACTGCTCTACATCACTATTACAACCAACACTGCTCTACATCACTATTACATCATCACTATTACAACCAACACTGCTCTACATCACTATTACAACCAACACTGCTCTACATCACTATTACATCATCACTATTACAATCAACACTGCTCTACATCACTATTACAATCAACACTACTCTCACACACTATTACAATCAACACTGCTCTACATCACCATTACAACCAACACTGCTCTACATCACTATTACAACCAACACTGCTTCCTTTAACAATTCCACTATTACAATCAACACTGCTCTACATCACTATTACAATCAACACTGCTCTACCATCACTATTACAATCAACACTGCTCTACATCACTATTACACATCACATATTACAATCAACACTGCTCTACATCACTATTACAATCAACACTCTCTACATCACTATTACAATCAACACTGCTCTACATCACTATTACAATCAACACTACTCTACATCATTTATACATTCTAATCACTTTACATCACTATTACAATCAACACTGCTCTACATCACTATTACAATCAACATCTGCTCTACTATTCAATTTACATCACTATTACAATCAACACTCTGTCTAGCTTTTCCTTCTCTCTTTTTCTTCTTTTATTTCTTTCTTCAATTCATTTTTTCGTTTTTTTTTTCTTTTTTCTCTTTTTTTTTTTTCATTCTTACCATTTCGTTTTTTTTTCTTTGTATCTTCTTTCTTTTTCTCTCTTCTCCATCTCGTCTCTCTCTCTCTCTCTCTCTCTCTCTCTCTCTCTCTCTCTCTCTCTCTCTCTTCTCTCTCTGTTTATCTTTGTTTTCGTCTGTTGTCTGGTTGTGTGTGTGTGTGTGTGTGTGTGTGTGTGTGTGTGTGGCGCGCGCTTTCCTTTCATGAGTGTTTCAGACAATTCGTGTCTAGTCCTCTATTGTTCTCTGGACATCGATATCACCAGTCAGAACTGCTGTTGTGTTCTTCATCGTCCGTCCCTCTCTCCCCTCCCCCTTTCTCCTCCCTCTCTCTCTCTCTCTGTTTTAATCATTAATCATTATATCGGACAACCATTATTCAGCCCTGGCCTGCTCTTTCTATTCACTATCACAGTCAGAACTGCTATCACAGTCAGAACTGCTATCACAGTCAGAACTGCTGGCATATGTATTCTTCTTTTCCTTTTCTCTTTCTTCCTTTCTTTCTTCAGTTTTCTTTTTCCTTTCATTCCTTCGTTCCCTGCCGTTGTGTCAACCATACTCTTGCCCTGACCTGCCGTCTCGGCGTCATTACCACCAGGACGTGCTGCTGTCCGGTTTTTTCCTGTCTTTCTTTCCTTCTTTCGTCATTGTTTCAGATAATCGTAATCCTCCCTGACCTGTTCTTTCTCCATCACCGTCAGCAATCTGAACAGCTGTCGTTTTTCTTTCTTTCGTTTTTCTTTCTTTCATTCTTTCTTTCTTTCTTTGTTTTTTTCCCCCACATTTATACGCCCTGTCTGTCTATCTGTTTTCACAGTTACAGACATCAGTACTCCATCCCTAACACAATCTCTTACACTGTTACCAGTTACAGCTGCTGTCGGTTTTTTCCCTTTTCTTTCTTTTTTTTTTCTTCGTTTCTTTTTCCCTTTCTTTCTTATATCTCTTATTTTATGTTTATCGGTCTATCCATCTGACTGTCTATCTATCTATCTGTCTGTCTGTCTATCTATGTATCTATCTATCGATCTGTCTAACTGTCAGTCTGTCTATCTATCTATCTATCTATCTATCTATCATCTATCTATCTATCTATCTATCTATGTCGGTTTTGTCTGTCAGTCTATTTATCTATCTTAATATTGACATGTAACAGATCTTTATGTAGGTCTGAGTTTTCCACTCCGTCGTATGTATGTTTGTGAATGCATGTGCACGTCAGACCATGCGTCCTTGTTGTGTGTGTGTGTGTGTGTGTGTGTGTGTGTGTGTGTGTGTGTGTGTGTGTGTGTGTGTGTGTGTGTGTGTGTGTGTGTGTGTGTGTGTGTGTGTGTGTGTGTGTGTGTGTGTGTGTGTGTGTGGTACGTGCATGCTTGTGTGTGGGAAGAATTTGCATTTGTGTGTGCGCGTACACTTAGTGTGTGTGTTGTGTGTGTGTGTGTGTGTGTGTGTGTGGGGCGTGTGTGTGTGTGTGCGCGCGCGCGCGCGCGTGCGTGCGTGCGTGCGTGCATGTGTGTGTGTGTGTGTGTGTGTGTGTGTGTGTGTTTGGCGTTGCGAGGGTGTGTGTGTGTGTGTGTGTATGTGCGTCCCTTTTTTTTTTTTTCTCCCCAGATATAAACGTAGCCCCAGTATTTGCTGGCCACCTGCAGACCGTTCCGTGGATGAACACGTCACTGCTATGACGTCACTCTTTAAGTTTGACATCACAGATACCGAAGTCTTTTCTGTTAGATGGGAAGTGGATCCGTCCATCGATTCGGGGTTTTTCGCTTTTGATGATGCAAGTAAGTCTCTCTCCTCTCTCTCTCTCTCTCTCTCTCTCTCTCTCTCTCTTCTCTCTTCTCCTCTGTCTTCTCTCTCTCTCTCTGTCTCTCTTCTCTCTCTCTCTTCTCTGCTCTCTCTCTCTCTCTCTCTCCTCTCTCTCTCTCGTCCTCACCATCAAATCCCCTTTCAACCTGCCCCCAAAATCTTAGACGTCACTGAGATGTGACACTGAAGACTAGTTCAACAGACTCCTCCACCTCTGGCGGTTGTGTGCTATTGTTTTGTGTGCCTTGTGGTTTCCAGTTGTGTGCTATTGTTTTGTGTGCCCTGTGGTTTCCAGTTCGTTGTGTGCTATTGTTTTGTGTGCCCTGTGGTTTCCAGTTGTGTGCTATTGTTTTGTGTGCCCTGTGGTTTCCAGTTCGTTGTGTGCTATTGCTTTGTGTGCCCTGTGGTTTCCAGTTGTGTGCTATTGTTCTGTATGCCCTGTGGTTTCCAGTTCGTTGTGTGCTATTGTTCTGTGTGCCCTGTGGTTTCCAGTTGTGTGCTATTGTTCTGTGTGCCCTGTAGTTCCCAGTTGTGTGCTATTGTTTTGTGTGCCCTGTGGTTTCCAGTTGTGTGCTATTGTTTTGTGTGCCCTGTGGTTTCCAGTTCGTTGTGTGCTATTGTTCTTTGTGCCCTGTGGTTTCCAGTTGTGTGCTATTGTTCTGTGTGCCCTGTGGTTTCCAGTTGTGTGCTATTGTTCTGTGTGCCCTGTGGTTTCCAGTTCGTTGTGTGCTATTGTTCTGTGTGCCCTGTGGTTTCCAGTTGTGTGCTATTGTTCTGTGTGCCCTGTGGTTTCCAGTTGTGTGCTATTGTTCTGTGTGCCCTGTGGTTTCCAGTTCGTTCTGCAGAGATGTCGGACCATCGGCTTTTCTCTTTCTGCGTTCCTCTTTATCTCCCACCCTTATCACTTGAGGTCTGTAAGCTAGACCCTGCGATCTTGTTATGTGGCCAACCCAACGTAGCTTTCTTGTATTGCAGAATGACAGAATATCTTCATATGGTCCTGTGTGTTGCTTGTTTGTTTGGTGAGCATGTTCACTGGTGATATGTTTGTTTGGTGAGCATGTTCACTGGTGATATGATATTGCAAGAAAACACGTATTCCCATGGTTTTGAATTCTCATTTCCAAATCCGAGTATCCTAAACAGGAGTTAGGATTGAGATTTCTCATCTTTCTTGATACTTTCGTCCAGTCATTCCCTTTTTAAAAGCAGCTAGTATTATCCGTTTCGTCCCATTCTACTGATATTGATTATCCATTTATGTGTCATTACATTTGAAGAGAAAAACAAAATCTTTATTTAATGTTTGCGTCCATTCAGTTTGTGAGTTTTGATTCGGTTGGTTTTTCCTTAAATTTCTCCTTCTGTTTCATGTATTGACTTTTCTATAATAAACGTCACAAAGACTGAAGTACAGAGCCTCGACTTATTAACTGTTTTCAGACAAAACATAAACAAACAAACAAGGAACTAAAAGGAGTAAATCATGGAGAAGCAAGTGCAGGTAAGCAAGACGTCAGTCACTATGAAAATGACTCCACGGGGATTTCAAAAGGAGGGGACTGGGAGGAGGGAGGGGGGGTTAGAGGAGGAGATTGGGGGATGGAGAAGAGGATGTAAAAACATACTTATTAAAACTGTCACTGACAGCAATGGAAGCCTTGGAGTTCTGTACTGTGAACAGAACCATTTGTGTAGGCCTGTCTGAAATCGACTTTGGTCTCCTGGATGATAACTCTGCAGACACGGCTGGTTGCCATGGTGATAATCCGCCCATGGTCTCCAACATAAAATGCCACCTGTGGTTTTGCGATATTCTCAATTCAGGGGAAAACATTGCAATCCAACGCATTCCAAAAGAGTCCAGCGAAGGATAGAGAAAGGGAAAAAGAAGAAAGTGGTATAAAGAAATAATCAGTCCAAACCATCTTAATTATGAATAATCAGAATGTTTAAAGATATAGCTATGTCTGTCTATGTCTTGCTGAAAAAAGACCATTTGGTCGCGGCAGGATACTTTAATGTCCGCATCGATCATTTGGCGGCTCAGCATTTATTTATTTCATGTTTCAACATACGCCTACAGTCATTATGCTTTTAAAGACACATTGTTAATTTCCTAAGCTTGATTTCTCTGTTATTTGCCGTCAGCTTGTATTCGTTTGTTTGATTTTGATCAGCTCATGAGATCAAGGTGGCCAGCGGACACAGTTTTGACTACGAAACTAAAACGACGGAGTTCATAATCAAGTGCATTGCTGACGATGGCTTCTTGCAGTCAACGTCCACAGTCACCATTAACATTCTTGACTCCAACGATCCACCATACTTTGTGAAATCCTCTGTTACTACATCTGCCGATGAGGGTCCAGTGAGTAAAATGTGTGTGTGTGTGTGTGTGTGTGTGTGTGTGTGTGTGTGTGTGTGTGTGTGTGCACGCGCGCGCGCATGTGTGTGTGTGTGTGTGTGTGTGTGTGTGTGAGTGTGTGTGTGTGTGTGTGTGTTGTTGTTGTTGTTGTTGTTGTTGTTGTTGTTGTTGTTGGATGATGAATCAGACACTAAAACCGTCGCATGCATGCGCTTATGATTAAACCCAGTGTGTTGTTCCCTTCGTTTCATTTTATTACATCAGTACAGGAGATCAATTTCAGCGTCTTTTTGACATTGTCTTGTTTATAATAACAGCCATTGCTGACACTGTGGTCAGTGTGTTCATGGCCAGAGATGTATAACAACAGCCATTGCTGACACTGTGGTCTGTGTGTTCATGGCCAGAGATGTATAACAACAGCCATTGCTGACACTGTGGTCAGTGTGTTCATGGCCAGAGATGTATAACAACAGCCATTGCTGACACTGTGGTCAGTGTGTTCATGGCCAGAGATGTATAACAACAGCCATTGCTGACACTGTGGTCAGTGTGTTCATGGCCAGAGATGTATAACAACAGCCATTGCTGACACTGTGGTCAGTGTGTTCATGGCCAGAGATGTATAACAACAGCCATTGCTGACACTGTGGTCAGTGTGTTCATGGCCATGAGATGTATAACAACAGCCATTGCGACACTGTAGTGTTTTGTTTCCATGCCATATAGAGAATGTAAGGAACCTGGCACTGTAAGCTGTTATTTTTTTTTCCAATCTCATTACGTAGATGACATTTTACGTTCATATTGTCAAATGCTTTTTCACTATATTCCAAGAAACTACCCCTGCCATAGTTGGACTCAAATGTAATCACAGACATGTTAACACCCAACATGTTGACTTCACAGTATCCAGCATGTTCCGCACGGATTGATCACTTTTCACGCATGTTGCATTCGTAATTGTATGCATGTGACATATGTAAATGATTGTGTGTGTGTGTGTGTGTGTGTGTGTGTGTGTGTGTGTCGGTGTGTGTGTGTGTGTGTGTGGGCGCTCGCGCGTGTGGTGTGTGTGTGTGTGTGTGTGTGTGTGTGTGTGTGTGTTGTGTGTGTGTGTGTGTGTGTGTGTGTGTGTGTTTTGTTTGTGTGTGTGTGTGTGTGTGTGTGTGCGCTCGCGCGTGTGAGTGTTTGATGGTGGCAAGTGATAAAAGGTGAGGTTTAGATGTGGCTGATACAGACGTGTCATTCGCCAGTCTACAAAAATACTCCCGGACACCAGCTTGCTGTGTGCTGGGCTCTTGGTGCTGTATGCTGTGGAGAATAGTGTAGCAGTGTAGCAGTGTAGCAGTGCAGGAATTGTGCACTGGTCTTATGCACGATCCACATAAACGTCCGTGTGTGTGTGTGTGTGTGTGTGTGTGTGTGTGTGTGTGTGTGTGTCTGTGTGTGTGTGTGTGTGTGTGTGTGTGTGTGTGTGTGTGTGTGTCTGTGTGTGTGTCTGTGTGTGTGTGTCTCTGTGTGTGTGTGTGTGTGTGTGTGTGTGTCTGTATGTGTGTGTGTGTGTGTGTGTGTGTCTGTGTGTGTGTGTGTGTGTGTGTGTGTGTGTGTGTCTGTGTGTGTGTGTGTGTGTGTGTGTGTGTCTGTGTGTGTGTGTGTGTGTGTCTGTGTGTGTGTGTGTGTGTGTGTGTGTCTGTGTGTGTGTGTGTGTGTGTGTGTGTGTGTGTGTCTGTGTGTGTGTGTGTCTGTGTGTGTCTGTGTGTGTGTGTGTGTGTGTCTGTGTGTGTTGTGTGTGTGTTGTGTGTGTGTGTGTCTGTGTGTGTGTGTGTGTGTGTGGTGTGTGTGTGTGTGTGTGTCTGTGTGTGTGTGTGTGTGTGTGTGTGTGTGTGTGTGTGTGTGTGTGTGTGTGTGTGTGTGTGTGTGTGTGTGTGTCTGTGTGTGTGTGTGTGTGGTGCGTGCGTGCGTGCGTGCGTGCGTGCGTGCGTGCGTGGTGGTGTGTGTGTGTGTGTGGTGTGTGTGTGTGTAGGTGGCACGCGCGCGCGCTGTGTGTGTGTGTGTGTGTGTGTGTGTGTTGTGAGTGTGTGCACGCGCGCGCGCTGTGTGTGTGTGTGTGTGTGTGTGTGTGTGTGTGTGTGTGTGTTTAGAGAGGGACAAGGTGGTTTGAATTTTTTTGAAGTGACACACTGATTTTTACGTATTTATCTCACCGGTCAGTTCAAGAGTCGCAACTGCTAGGTACACAATTTACAGATCGTTACACATGAGACACACTGATCAACTGCTAGGTACGCAATTTACAGATCGTTACACATGAGACACACTGATCAACTGCTAGGTACGCAATTTACAGATCGTTACACATGAGACACACTGATCAACTGCTAGGTACGCAATTTACAGATCGTTACACATGAGGCACACTGATCAACTGCTAGGTACGCAATTTACAGATCGTTACACATGAGACACACTGATCAACTGCTAGGTACGCAATTTACAGATCGTTACACATGAGACACACTGATCAACTGCTAGGTACGCAATTTACAGATCGTTACACATGAGGCACACTGATCGTTACTTGATGTGTTGGTCCTCACTTATATGACTGTTGCGTTTACAACACACTGATCATCACGTACATTTCACACTGATAGTTATACACATATGCTGAAAAATGGCACAACCAATGTTAGGTAGGTGCTCAAGGTCTGACCAGCGCGTTGGGCTAATGCATAGGTCAGACATCTGCTAAGTCGTAGCCACGAGACCCTCTTCTTAAATTCTCTCATCTTAGTTTGTAATTCATTTATCCATCAGTTTTAAATCTCGCACAGTGTGGTCTTAAAACTTAGCGGTTGTGGTGTACCGTATATGGACTAGTCCGCACACAGTGACACCTCCTTGATGAAACTGAAACTAAAACTGAAACTATACATGGCATACCGTCCCATACACAATGTAGTAATCGAAGCAATTACACGCTGCTCATTGTGTACGTAACACACTGACCGCTACGTGCAAGGTAATATACAGCTTTTTATCATTAAACCCAGCCAAGCACACCGGGCCTTTTTAGCTTTTTATCATGAAACCCAGCCAAGCACACCGGGCCTTTTTAGGCTGTCAAATTCCATTAGAGAAAAAAAAATCATATTCTGAAAGAATATCACACTCTGAAAACAAAATGTCATACCCTGAAAACAAAATGTCATACCCTAAAAACAAAATGTCATACCCTGAAAACAAAATGTCATACCCTGAAAACATGTCGCACATTAAGAAGAAGGTCACATCTCGAAGAAGCACAAACAAAACAAAATAAAACAACAACGACGACAGCAACACGTGACATGGTAGATAAGACACAACGACGACAGCAACACGTGACATGGTAGATAAGACACAACGACGACAGCAACACGTGACATGGTAGATAAGACACAACGACGACAGCAACACGTGACATGGTAGATAAGACACAACGACGACAGCAACAAATGACATGGTAGATAAGACACAACGACAACAGCAACAAGTGACATGGTAGATAAGACACAACGACAACAGCAACAATAGCAGTGAGTGACATGGTAGATAAGACACAACGACAACAGCAACAAGTGACATGGTAGATAAGACACAACGACACCAGCAACAATAGCAGTGAGTGACATGGTAGATAAGACACAACGACACCAGCAACAATAGCAGTGAGTGACATGGTAGATAAGACACAACGACAACAGCAACAATAGCAGTGAGTGACATGGTAGATAAGACACAACGACAACAGCAACAATAGCAGTGATTGACATGGTAGATAAGACACAACGACAACAGCAACAATAGCAGTGAGTGACATGGTAGATAAGACACAACGACAACAGCAACAATAGCAGTGAGTGACATGGTAGATAAGACACAACGACAACAGCAACAATAGCAGTGAGTGACATGGTAAATAAAACCAGCCATGTTTAGGACGCCGGCCTCATCGATCACAGATTTAGGAGAAACAAAGGAGGAGAAGAAATTGGCGAAAGTGCATATAAAGGCTTTATTGGCAAAAATACATGTAAAGGCTTTATTGACAAAAATACATATAAAGGCTTTATTGGCAAAAAAAATATAAAGGCGTTATTGGCGAACAGGCAATGCAAAATGGACCGCTAGTAGCCACCGCGGACAGCGGTTACAACTTTCACTACCTACTTTCCAGATTACAACAACCACAACAGCACCCACAACAACAACAACAACAACAACAACAGCAACAAACTGACATGTAATAAAGTGTGACCAGGAAAAAAAAGCGTAAAAGAATTAGAAGAAGAAAGACGTCACCTGATCAACAGAGTCAGAGCTATAGACGACAGTGAAGAAAGACGTCACCTGATCCACACAGTCAGAGCTATAGACGACAGTGAAGAAAGACGTCACCTGATGCACACAGTCAGAGCAACAGACGACAGTGAAGAAAGACGTCACCTGATCCACACAGTCAGAGCTATAGACGACAGTGAAGAAAGACGTCACCTGATCCACACAGTCAGAGCAACAGACGACAGTGAAGAAAGACGTCACCTGATCCACACAGTCAGAGCAACAGACGACAGTGAAGAAAGACGTCACCTGATCCACACAGTCAGAGCAACAGACGACAGTGAAGAAAGACGTCACCTGATCCACACAGTCAGAGCAACAGACGACAGTGAAGAAAGACGTCACCTGATCCACACAGTCAGAGCAACAGACGACAGTGAAGAAAGACGTCACCTGATCCACACAGTCAGAGCAACAGACGACAGTGAAGAAAGACGTCACGAAAAAAGGTAGAATCAGAGAGACTGACAGGAAAAAAGAAGTTAGCAGCACAGAATCCCCAGTTAGGCGCGCAGTTTTACTAATTATCATATGTATGACACACTGATCACTACGTATACATGACACGCCGATCGTCAGTTATAACGTACACTGGTCGATATGTACATGCAACACCGATCATTATATACATGAAGCACAGGTCGTCACGTTAAAGACACGGTGATTGTGATGAACAGAACAGATTGGTCATTGGGCACATGAAATGATGATCATTATGTACTGGACATACCGATCTTGACGAACGTAACACACAGATTGTAACTTTCACGACGCAGTGATCGCTTGGTATATTTAAAACTGATCGTCAGGTATACACAGAATGATCCTTTCGAACACAACACGACTCCAAACCGTCAAATATGCGGCCCACCAAACGTTATGCAATGCCGGAGAAGGTTAGGAGGGAGTCAGGAAATACCCTTCGCCACCCCCACCCCCCATTCTGCCCCTCCCCCCCCCCCCCCCCTCCCTCCGCTTCCCCGTGGCTCAGAAAAGTGGACTGTGGGGCGCGTTACCCTTTGTACCCTCACTGGGGGAGGACCCCAAAGTCTTCCCTTTGGAACCTGAAAAACCCACCCCTTTCTTATGAATGATCCGGCCCAGTTATGTACATGGCCAACTGAGCGGTATGGCACATAGATCGCTAGTTACATAACACTAACCGCTACGTACGTGACACGCTGACTGTAACGTACGTTTTACCCCGATCGTTAGATTTTTTTCCTCGCTTGAGACCTATATCACACTGCCCGCTAGGCCCAGGTGTAGTGTTGTGATGTTTCAGGCAGGAGCGGTGAGCTTCTTGCCTGTCTACGGGGCGGTGGACCCTGACGGCGACGCCCTGACCTACAGCATCGTGGCGGGGGGTACTTACTCGGATTACTTCTCCATCGACACCACTGACGGCACGCTGACCAATCGGGTGACACTTGATCGAGATGGGGCGCTGCCTGACGAAGTCAGCATTCAGGTACGATGTGACGGAAGCTGCCTGATGACATCAGCATTCTGGTAGGAAGTGAGGTAAACTTGACCGAACCGATGACATCAGCATTCTGGTAAGAATGACGTGGACTGCCAGATGATGTAAGCATTCTGGTAAGAAGTGACGTGTATCAGCTTTATGACATCAGCATTGAGGTAGAACGTGACGTTAACCTGCCTGATTTTAGATGACATCAGCATTGAAATAGGATGTGACGTGTTTCCCCCTCGAATTCATCAGTAGTGTGGTAAGATGTGGCATGGGCCTGCTTAATGAAAGCAGTGAGATCAAAAGTAACGCCTGTTGACATCAGCATTAAGGTAAGAAGTGACAAGGGCCTGTCTAATGATGTCCCATATTCAGGTAGGAAGTCACGTGATCCTCTCAGATGACACTCACATTCAGGCGGAAAGTCACATGATCCTCTGTGATAACACCCACATTCAGATAGGAAGTCACGTGGGTCCTTTGATGATACTCACATTCAGGTAGGAAGTCACGTGATCCTCTTTGATGACAACCACATTTAGGTAAGAAGTCACGTGGTCTTCTGATGACAACCACATTTAGGCAGGAAGTCACGTGGTCTTCTGATGACAACCACATTCAGGCAGGAAGTCACGTGGTCCTCTGATGACAGCCACATTTAGGTAGGAAGTCACGTGGTCCTCTCTGTGACACCCACATTCAGGTAGGAAGTCACGTGGTATTCTGTTGACACCCACATTTCGGTAGGAAGTCACATGGTCCTCTCCTCATGTGGGTAGGGAGTCACGTGATCCCCTCTGTGACACCAACGTTTAGGTAAGAAGTCATGTGGTCTTGACTGATAACAGTCATATTCAGTTAGGAAATGACACGGACGGGTTAGATGACATCCACTTTCAAGTAGGAAGTGACGTGGACCCGCAATGACATCATCAGTCCGGTAGGCGGTGATATGGCATAGTTTTTTTCTTTAAGTGTCTCTCTCTCTCTCTCTCTCTCTCTCTCTCTCTCTCTCTCTCTCTCTCTCTCCGCGCGCGCGCGCGCGCGCGCGCGTGTGTGTGTGTGTGTGTGTGTGTGTGTGTGTGTGGTGTGTGTGAGAGAGAGAGAGAGAGAGAGAGAGAGAGAGAGAGAGAGAGAAAAGGTACCGTTCATGATCTGCTGTACCTCAGTTGTAATCTGAATGATGACATGAAGGTGACATTGAGTTAGCACGGTTACAGTCTGCGCACCCTTTTGGTATGAAACTGTTATTTTTTGTAAGGAAAGGGGAAAAAAGATAATTAAATTGAAAAATGAAGGGTGGAGTTGTGCGCATATGCGTGTGAGAGTGGTGGAGCAATGTATGGGAGGAGTACAAAGAAAAAATCAACCATGAACCAGTAAAGGATGAAACATCGGTCAAATCGTCTCACAAGTGTACCTATTATTAGAAGAGTCTTTGGTAGAGCGTAGACCTCTGGCAAGGTCGAACGGTCCTCTGAAATGACTGGATCGTCTACTACAGTTTGGTGGCAACGTAGTCGCACGTTTTTTTTTACTCTGTTACTGCGCAGCGACTGAATGAATCCTTCTCCCCCTCCCCCTCTCTATATTACTTTGGACACTGGATCCAGGTTGACATTCGGATCCGCTCCAAATTCCAAATTCGCATATATCGAGACAAATTATAAACCTGGGTTTTTATGTCATTGAGATCCACGCGTTTTGTGCGAGAAATTTAAGAAAAAGTGAACAGAAAAAAAATCTATATACCTTGTCCCGCACTGTTAAAAAAGTGGAAACAAACCTGAATCGGCCATTTGACTCGAATCAACACCAAAATGGAATGGGTTTGTTCTTCTTTGCACCCCTGATCAGTCATATAATCGGTTTAACGTCTTTGGTATAATGACAGTTCACAAAAATAAAAAGATGGAGCAGGAGACTAGGGTTGAAACCACTTACGTACGTCTAGCGGAGGTAAATATCAGCTAATCTCAGAAATGTTGTTACAGCTCGCTTTGGCAAACGTGTAGAAAATGCATTGCAAGATAACACTGTGTTGTTCTCCAAGGTCGAGGTCAGCGATCCTTCTGGGGAGATCATCACCGCAGATGTCAACATTGTCCTCAATGACATTAACGACAACACCCCGATATTCAATGAAGACAGATATGTCTTCAAGGTGAGTCCGTTCTTTCGTCTTCAGTTTTACCGTGTTGTCAGTGAAAGGCTTGCTTACATATTGAAAAGAATAAGAGGAACATTTCTGGGACGGTTTTGGTGTCAGTTTTGGTCTTTTTATAGACCACCTAATTAAGTAGGGCCAATAAGAGGGCGTCACGATGGGAAAAAATTGTCCTGTATCCTGTCACGAAAAATAAACATTGCAATCAAACAGACGCAGATCGACAACAAACACAAGATAACTATGAACAAATATATACATTAAGACATAACATTATACCTCAACTATTGATAGCTAAAAGGCAAGTAAATTTAGGACTTGTTGAAACCTTTCCGTTCAATTTATCACCCTCAGATTTTTAACGAAAAAGAAAAGTGAAAAAAAGAAACACGTAAACAATGTATAAAGATACATACAGATGGTCATCTGGGCAAAGAAACCTTACAAACTGGACAGGCAGTGGCCATTATGAACAGTAGGTCAGTCTTGTGACGTGATTATTTGGCTGTAAAAGAAACGCTGAAACGTTGTAAATTTAGAAAGACGACCTGAGTATATGAAGACTTTGTACACATGAGACAAGCGAATGGGCCAGAAAGGCAGAAATGTGGACAGCTTAACAAATCATTTTAGATGCTTTTGAGTGATTTTTAATGCTTAGAAAACATGGCTGTATAAAACTAACTGGTATGCGAATTCAGCATGGCTGATTTTCATCCACCTTAAAGATTCCAGCATTGAAATCATGTGTTGTGATTTGTCTTAAATTCGTGACAAAGTGTGGTCATCTGTGACCATTAAACGTCCAGTCATGTGTGGTGCGAGTGTGGTCATCTGTGACCATTAAACGTCCAGTCATGTGTGGTGCGAAGTGTGGTCATCTGTGACCATTAAACGTCCAGTCATGTGTGGTGCGGAGTGTGGTCATCTGTGACCATTAAACGTCCAGTCATGTGTGGTGCGGAATGTGGTCATCTGTGACCATTAAACGTCCAGTCATATGTGGTGCGAGTGTGGTCATCTGTGACCATTAAACGTCCAGTCATGTGTGGTGCGAAGTGTGGTCATCTGTGACCATTAAACGTCCAGTCATGTGTGGTGCGAGTGTGGTCATCTGTGACCATTAAACGTCCAGTCATGTGTGGTGCGAAGTGTGGTCATCTGTGACCATTAAACGTCCAGTCATGTGTGGTGCGGAGTGTGGTCATCTGTGACCATTAAACGTCCAGTCATATGTGGTGCGAAGTGTGGTCATCTGTGACCATTAAACGTCCAGTCATGTGTGGTGCGAAGTGTGGTCATCTGTGACCATTAAACGTCCAGTCATGTGTGGTGCGAAGTGTGGTCATCTGTGACCATTAAACGTCCAGTCATGTGTGGTGCGAAGTGTGGTCATCTGTGACCATTAAACGTCCAGTCATGTGTGGTGCGAAGTGTGGTCATCTGTGACCATTAAACGTCCAGTCATGTGTGGTGCGAAGTGTGGTCATCTGTGACCATTAAACGTCCAGTCATGTGTGGTGCGAAGTGTGGTCATCTGTGACCATTAAACGTCCAGTCATGTGTGGTGCGAGTGTGGTCATCTGTGACCATTAAACGTCCAGTCATGTGTGGTGCGGAAGTGTGGTCATCTGTGACCATTAAACGTCCAGTCATGTGTGGTGCGGAGTGTGGTCATCTGTGACCATTAAACGTCCAGTCATGTGTGGTGCGGAGTGTGGTCATCTGTGACCATTAAACGTCCAGTCATGTGTGGTGCGGAGTGTGGTCATCTGTGACCATTAAACGTCCAGTCATGTGTGGTGCGAGTGTGGTCATCTGTGACCATTAAACGTCCAGTCATGTGTGGTGCGGAGTGTGGTGTCATCTGTGACCATTAAACGTCCAGTCATGTGTGGTGCGGAGTGTGGTCATCTGTGACCATTAAACGTCCAGTCATGTGTGGTGGGGTGGCTGGAAGTAGTATGTGGGTCATGTCATCTGTGACCATTAAACGTCCAGTCATGTGTGGTGCGGAGTGTGGTCATCTGTGACCATTAAACGTCCAGTCATGTGTGGTGCGGAGTGTGGTCATCTGTGACCATTAAACGTCCAGTCATGTGTGGTGCGGAGTGTGGTCATCTGTGACCATTAAACGTCCAGTCATGTGTGGTGCGGAAGTGTGGTCATCTGTGACCATTAAACGTCCAGTCATGTGTGGTGCGGAAGTGTGGTCATCTGTGACCATTAAACGTCCAGTCATGTGTGGTGCGAAGTGTGGTCATCTGTGACCATTAAACGTCCAGTCATGTGTGGTGCGAAGTGTGGTCATCTGTGACCATTAAACGTCCAGTCATGTGTGGTGCGAAGTGTGGTCATCTGTGACCATTAAACGTCCAGTCATGTGTGGTGCGAAGTGTGGTCATCTGTGACCATTAAACGTCCAGTCATGTGTGGTGCGGAGTGTGGTCATCTGTGACCATTAAACGTCCAGTCATGTGTGGTGCGGAGTGTGGTCATCTGTGACCATTAAACGTCCAGTCATGTGTGGTGCGAAGTGTGGTCATCTGTGACCATTAAACGTCCAGTCATGTGTGGTGCGAAGTGTGGTCATCTGTGACCATTAAACGTCCAGTCATGTGTGGTGCGAAGTGTGGTCATCTGTGACCATTAAACGTCCAGTCATGTGTGGTGCGAAGTGTGGTCATCTGTGACCATTAAACGTCCAGTCATGTGTGGTGCGAAGTGTGGTCATCTGTGACCATTAAACGTCCAGTCATGTGTGGTGCGAAGTGTGGTCATCTGTGACCATTAAACGTCCAGTCATGTGTGGTGCGGAGTGTGGTCATCTGTGACCATTAAACGTCCAGTCATGTGTGGTGCGAAGTGTGGTCATCTGTGACCATTAAACGTCCAGTCATGTGTGGTGCGGAGTGTGGTCATCTGTGACCATTAAACGTCCAGTCATGTGTGGTGCGAAGTGTGGTCATCTGTGACCATTAAACGTCCAGTCATGTGTGGTGCGAAGTGTGGTCATCTGTGACCATTAAACGTCCAGTCATGTGTGGTGCGGAGTGTGGTCATCTGTGACCATTAAACGTCCAGTCATGTGTGGTGCGGAGTGTGGTCATCTGTGACCATTAAACGTCCAGTCATGTGTGGTGCGGAGTGTGGTCATCTGTGACCATTAAACGTCCAGTCATGTGTGGTGCGGAGTGTGGGTCATCTGTGACCATTAAACGTCCAGTCATGTTTTGGTGCGAAGAAAAAGACAGAAGTAAATAGAGTGAAGATAAGAAAATGAAGAATGAATCAAACAATCGGGGGGGGGGGGGGGGGGGGGGGGGGGGGGACGGAGGGGGAAGTTGAATTTGAAAACGTTTGTTCTTGCTAAGATATGACAGATTTGTATGCATGATATGAGCCAGTTTCACCGGAGGTTAGAGTTCCGTACTGCGTAGGACGACGACCAGGTTATCGATGATCTTAAAGAGCATAACTAGTTACGCTTTTTTCTGTTGTCCAGAGTATTCCACTTCAGTTTTTGTTGCACAAGCACGCTGGTGTCATATCTGGAGTCGCCCATAACATATTGTGGTCTTCTTTGGATTTGAACGATTTGGTGAATTAGCACGATTTGGTGGATTTGCGCGATTTGGTGGATTTGCACGATTTGGTGGATTTGAACGACAGTGTGGGCGTTCCTCGCTGAATTGCAGCATTCAAGACGCGGTCTGCCAGGATGAAATTCACATCTGCTTTGGTCATTTGATTGGCAGCCTTCAAGTTTGTGTTGAGGAAGCTTATCACGCGGTTTGCCTGTTAAGTTATACATGCACATGGATCTTGCAGTTGAGGTCGCTGGTATTGTGAACCCCGAGGCACTAAGAGCTGGTTGAACGCTCTAATGAGATCCCTTCAGTTGGTAATAGAAGAGGATTGTTTACTGTTCAGGAAGGCTTCAGTCCATCTGAGTGAAGGTTCACGGATGCCATAATGATGAAGTT
>CM065742.1:36188810-36193810 GCA_033310375.1 Conus canariensis
TACCTGTCTATATGTCTGACCGTCTGCCTATCTGTCTGACCATCCACATACCTGTCTATCTGTTCGACCGTCCGCCTATCTGTCTGTCTCGCCGACCGTCTACCTGTCTATATGTCTGACCGTCTGCCTATCTATCTGTATATCTATCTGTCTGATCGCCTGCCTACCTGTCTGACCGTCTGCCAACCTGTCTTCTGTCTATGTCTGACCGTCTGCCTACCTGTCTGTCTGTCTATCTGTCTGACCGTCTGCCTACCTGTCTATCTGTCTGACCGTCCACCTACCTGTCTGTCTGTCTGTCAGACCGTCCGCCTACCTGTCTGTCTGTCAGACCGTCCGCCTACCTGTCTGTCTGTCAGACCATCCGCCTACCTGTCTGTCTATCTGTCAGACCGTCCACCTACCTGTCTGTCTGTCTGTCAGACCGTCCGCCTACCTGTCTGTCTGTCAGACCGTCCGCCTACCTGTCTGTCTGTCAGACCGTCCGCCTACCTGTTTGTCTGTCTGACCGTCCGCCTACCTGTCTGTCTGTCAGACCGTTCGCCTACCTGTTTGTCTGACCGTCCACCTACCTGTCTGTCTGTCTGTCAGACCGTCCGCCTACCTGTCTGTCTGTCAGACCGTCCGCCTACCTGTCTGTCTGTCAGACCGTTCGCCTACCTGTTTGTCTGACCGTCCGCCTACCTGTCTCTCTGTCTGACCGTCCGCCTACCTGTCTGTCTATCTATCTATCAGACCGTCCGCCTACCTGTCTGTCTGTCTACCTGTCTGATCGTCTGCCTACCTGTCTGTCTGTCTGACCGTCTGCCTACCTGTCTATATGTCAGACCGTCCGCCTACCTGTCTGTCTGTCTGTCTGTCTGTCTGCCTACCTATCTGTCTGTGTGACGTCCTTCTACCTGTCTGTCTATTTACCAGACCGTCCGCCTACCTGTCTGTCTGTCTGATCATCTGCCTACCTGTCTGTCTGTCTGACAGTCCGCCTACCTGTCTGTCTGCCTATCTGTCTGACCGACCGCCTACCTGACTGTCTGTGTTGATGCAAATGCGGCATCCGTGTTGGGTGGGTTATGTAACAACGATACATCACTTGATCAGTCTGTATTTCTGTCTGTTTGTCAACAAATCCGTTTGTCTATCTCGCCCAAATGTGGCCTCCATAACCTCATTTGAACTGCCTTGTCAGCCTGTTGGTTGATCTGTCTGTCTGCCATCCTTTACCGGGGCGTCTCTGGCCAACAGATACATGGCCTTGCAAAAAGACGGCGACCAGTTCCACCTGGTTCTTGCCCGTAACCTTGACGTGGACTACGGCACCCTGTTCTCCCTGGAGGTCACGGCCACGGACAATGGCAACCCTGCCCTCTCTTCCACCGTCAACGTCGACGTCATCTGGGTATGGGTTCTTTGAGGATGACGACGGCGATGAAGATGACGAAGATGATGGTGATGACGACAGCGATGATGATGTTGATGAGGAGGACACACACACACTCACACACACACACACACACACACACACACACACACACACACACACACACACACACACAGATACGGTAATATGGCCCTCCAAAAATTGGGTCGGTAGGCAGGCTTTTGATGTGTCGACGCTTGAGATACAGCTCACATTCCATACTGCACGGTATTTACATTTATGGCTGGACATCTACAGAGTCAAACACATCTAGTTTGTATCTACATATCTGTGCGGCACCAGTCTACACTAGTCTCATGATAAAAGACGCGATTCGGAGATCGCATGAAAATCAACTTCCCACTCGGGTTTCAGTGGCTCAGAGGGCAAGCAGTTCGTTCTGCACGATACTAACATTCTGATTTTTTTTTTTTACCTTTTCGGAAAACAAGTACTTTAGGGCCAGCGGAAAAAATGGGGTCGGTCTGATTACTGTAACCACATTTCCTTTTATTGCATGATGATGATGATGATGATGATGATGATGACGCATCGATAATGACGACTACGACGATGACGGTGGCTCTGTTCTCAAAATAAAATTTCCCTGCTCCTTCACCGTTTTCATTGAAGTGGTCAGTCAGGAGGATAAGGATGGTGGTGGTGATGATGATGATAATGATGATGGAGCTATTTTTACCAGAAATGACCATTTCCACTTCTCTGCTGTGGTTGTCGACTTTCTGATACAAGGATGACAAAGACGATGATGACGACGATGACATATGAGCAGACCCGTTTACCCATGCGATTTCGCCGTATTTTGTACACAGGTTCGGCGAAAATACGGTTAACAAGAAACAAAGTCAGTAGAGGCAGGGTTCTTGAGCCGTAATTGCACCTGCTGTGTGTAACCATTCTATTGTTTTCATGTGCTTTGAATAAACGGCAACAACTCTCGCTAACTCTCGCGCGCGAAACTGCATCTGGCTGCATATGGATCTTCGACAACAATGTTATGCTGATACGCTTGAGCAATGGCGGGAATTACAGTCCTGATATGTTAAAAAAAAAGAAAATGGCAAGAGAGCATGCATTTATGCCAAAGTATGTTGTTATGCTGATGGATCAGGTTTGAGAATAATTTATGTTACGAAAAACTATTCCCACCTTGTTACTAGAAGACAGTATCCTTGTAGTTCTACCCTCTGCTGTATGGTGGTAGATGAAAACAAATCCCCCCACCACTATAAAAAAGATTTGGAAGATTGATATACACATACACACTCCGTGAAAAATACACTGATTTTAGTTGAAAAATACGTCAGTTGTAGTCTTCATTTAAACAGGTCTGTATGGGTGATGCAATCACGATGACGATTATGGTCTGTTGCTGATGATAATGATGACCATGATGGTGATGATGATTTAATGGTGAAGATGATTACGACGATTATGATGTTTGGGCGACGATGAATATGATGGTGTTGATGGTGTAATGATTAGAATAATTGTCATCGTAACAGGGATGACGTTTGATGATGGACGTGACCCTCTCTGATCATAGTCTACTGCTTTCCTATTTATTGCTTTGTATCAGAAGATTATTGTGATAATACTGGTGAAAGTAATGATGACTGTCATGATGGTGATAGTAATGACTGTTAAGGGTTTCATGATCTTGGTGGTGATGATGATGACAACGATGATGATAGATATGGTGATCATGATGATTGATGACGATTACGACAACGACAGAAATAGAGAATAGCCATGATCAGTGTGCTATAATGATGAATGTAATTATGATTGTGATGACGATAGTGATGATGATGGCTATAATATTCCCCTTTCTCCATCCCAGTCATCGATTTTGGGTGGATAGTTGGAGCAAGATGACGACTTTAATTGTTGATAAAGACGATGATGATCAAGGCAGTTCTGGTGACTCTGGCGATCACAATAAACTGTTAGAATGCTTATTTGCTTGCTTTTGCGGTTGGTTAAAATGTTGATTGATTGATTGAAGTGCATGTGCATGCAGAACGAAGGCATGATGATCAAGGCAGTTCTGGTGACTCTGGCGATCACAATAAACTGTTAGGATACTTATTTGCTTGCTTTTGCGGTTGGTTAAAATGTTGATTGATTGATTGAAGTGCATGTGCATGCAGAACGAAGGCCCCAAAATCCTGAACCTCCCGGACACGAAGAGCTTGGCGGAGAACCTGGAGGGTCAGAAACCCATCTTTGACCTTGAAGTCATCGACCTGGAGTCTGACCAGTACAGCTGTGTGCTGGACGAAGTGGACCCCTCCACCGACCTCTTCTCTGTCATCGACACTGGCAACAAAAGTTAGTCCTCAGTGCTGTTGTAGATGATGGTGAAATTAAGCTGATATAGACCTTGCCATATTAAATAACCGGGAGAACCATCTTACTTTAGAGAGGAATATAAAAAGCCAGCCTTGTCGTGAAGAAAAAATAGCACAGCCATCTTCTGTTTGTCATGACAGCCAGTCATAAAGTGGGGAGCCACTGGTAAATGACGCTTGGGTGGTAAAGAACCTTCACATCCCTCAGCCATCCGTCATGAACAGCAGGGTAGAGATACTGCATGCAGTCCGGTACTTTAGGATTCCATCCCATTCGTTTCAGGCGGTTTGTAGTCCAGCCGACCACGATGGACCATGTCAGGGCTGGCTCCTCGCCAAAGTCGATTCTTTACATGGTTGTTTTAAAATAAAAATGAGTTTCAAAGCGAGATGACTAAAGGCGGAAATTGAATCAAACTTTAAAAAGAAAGGTTATCATTTCCGCAAGACAATACAGACAGACAGATGACAGGACAAAACACAACGCATTTCGGCCTCCCGGGTCTTCTTCAGGCAAAAAGAAACAACATTTAGGACAATGAAAACGACGAACGAGCAACCACTTATCTTCTCATATTCGGCGCAAAATGGTTGTTGAATGAAAACGAGGCCGTTGGGAAAGGGACCATGGGAGTTAAAATAATAATGATGACAAGAATAATAATAACAACAGCAATAATAGCGATGATGATGAAAATATTTAAATAATAAGAGGAGGTATACTGTTACTATCTTCCGTTCCCCCCTCCCTACACCCTCTCCATTTACTATATCTATTATTTAGTCAAATGCCAATCCCCTCCCTCTTTTCCATCTTATTTTCTTTCAATTTCATGTACTGTTCCTCTACATGATTTTCCCTTCCCTCTTTCCTGCAAGTAGGTGGAGATGTAGGTATATGAGCCCCCCCCCCCCCCCCCCCCCCCCCCCCCCCCCCCCCCCCCCCCGCCCCCCCCTCCCTTTTTTAATTTTTTAGGCATGCTAACCCTTTTCTCATTGATCATTTCCATTTCTTTCATTTCCATTTCTTTCATTTCCATTTCTTTCATTTCCATTTTCTTTCATTTCCATTTCTTTCCAAGCAGTGTTATGACATTAACACCAACATTGTTTCACTTATCACAATTAGTATTATGATCATCATCCAGCAGTACTGACATTAACACCAACATTGTTTCACTTATCACAATTAGTATTATTATGATCAT
>CM065742.1:36198810-36293810 GCA_033310375.1 Conus canariensis
CGACTGCACAAGCAACAGACTCCTGTTCTTCAAGTGAATGGACTCGGTTTATTAAAACAACCTTAGCTGACTGAGCCCATAGCCGCTCCTGATGCTCCCAGGTCCGAGTGGACCATTTGTCTCCCTTTCAGTATCAGAGAAAGGTTCAAACTTGGGAGGTACATTCCCGACAACTTCGACCTCCTTCACACAGTTCGAAGATATGCGCAAGGTGAGGGCACTTATTCTTATTGTTTAAATCCCATTGTGAAAGATTTTGCTCACTTGACACACATTCTCTCTCTCTCTCTCTCTCTCTCTCTCTCTCTCTCTCTCTCTCTCTCTCTCTCTCTCTCTCTCTCTCCGTACGGTGTGTGTGCTAAGTCATTAATACTTTTTACTTTTATGATCACAACTCTGTTCTTTCTTTATTACTTCACTTACACAGAATTTACTTGCCAGTAGAGGATTCTGTGAATGCTCATCCAAACTGGTGGGATCACAAGTCGTGAACATGAAATGAAAAAACAATAATGGCGTCGTGTAACATTTTCTATCTGACTACGATGCATTTTAAATTGAGATGGTGTTATAAAGGCTTTGTATACACATGTATACATAAATAACACTTTGTGTTTCATTTTACATGGAATGAACGCACAGTGGTACTTTAACACACGCATTTACAAGGCAAATCTGCATTCGATCATTATGAATAAATATTTATACTAATTGTCTGTATATGCAAAGTGTACATGAAAAACGAATTTTTATGTATTTTACTTTGAAACAAAACGCAGGCTGACTTAATTTTTATGTATTATCTTCTTTTTTTTTTAGATTTCAAGGTGTACTTCATGGGCTCTGGAAGTCTGGACGCCAGCGCTGTGCCGGAGTACGTGCTGACCGTGCGTTGCTATGACATCAACGGCCAGATGTCCCGGGACCTCACCGTCCTCGTGCAGCCCAACTCAGCTCCTGTGCTCACCTGTTCCCCCTCCAGTACTGTTGATTTTCTTGTCTTCGCTGTCTCATGCCGATGCTTTCTCAGTGGCATTACTCCTGCTTACTTCGGTTCCTCCATCAGCCACACCCCATTACCGTTCCTCATCCACACCCCATTACCGTTCCTCCATCAGCCACACCCCATTACCGTTCCTCATCCACACCCCATTACCGTTCCTCCATCAGCCACACCCCATTACCGTTCCTCCATCAGCCACACCCCATTACCGTTCCTCCATCAGCCACACCCCATTACCGTTCCTCCATCAGCCACACCCCATTACCGTTCCTCCATTAGCCACAACCCCATTACCGTTCCTCCATTAGCCACACCCCATTACCGTTCCTCCATCAGCCACACCCCATTACCGTTCCTCAGCCACACCCCATTACCGTGGTCCTTTCGCAGTCTCAGTATCGGGAATCCACAGAGAGCAAATTGTATGAGGTCGTGACAGGGTGACCCACTAGAGGAGACACTGCGCTACTGCTGAGTCACTTCCATGGTGGTCACGGGTTCCTGTTTTGATCCAACTTACGCAAGGCACCAGTAACTAAGATACCCATTGACGGTAGTAACAATAACTAAGATACCCATTGACGGTAGTAACAATAACTAAGATACCCATTGACGGTAGTAACAGTAACTAAGATACCCATTGACGGTAGTAACAATAACTAAGATACCCATTGACGGTAGTAACAGTAACTAAGATACCCATTGACGGTAGTAACAATAACTAAGATACTCATTGACGGTAGTAACAATAACTAAGATAGCCATTGACGGTAGTAACAATAACTAAGATAGCCATTGACGGTAGTAACAATAACTAAGATACCCATTGACGGTAGTAACAATAACTAAGATACCCATTGACGGTAGTAACAGTAACTAAGATACCCATTGACGGTAGTAACAATAACTAAGATACTCATTGACGGTAGTAACAATAACTAAGATAGCCATTGACGGTAGTAACAATAACTAAGATAGCCATTGACGGTAGTAACAATAGCTAAGATACCCATTGACGGTAGTAACAATAACTAAGATAGCCATTGACGGTAGTAACAATAACTAAGATACCCATTGACGGTAGTAACAATAACTAAGATAGCTATTGATGGTAGTAACAATAACTAAGATAGCCATTGACGGTAGTAACAATAACTAAGATAGCCATTGACGGTAGTAACAATAACTAAGATAGCCATTGACGGTAGTAACAATAACTAAGATAGCCATTGACGGTAGTAACAATAACTAAGATAGCCATTGACGGTAGTAACAATAACTAAGATAGCCATTGACGGTAGTAACTGCGAAGTCACGGGTCCATCATGGGTGAGCGTCCCACTCACCCTTTTTTCATTTAACATACGGTCAGTCAGAGACACATAGTAAGGGGAGTGTGTGGGGATGAGGGTGGAAAAACAGGGCATATGGGATGACTTTGTCGTCATGTGGTGCGTAGCACGTGTGAACAAACTTTGGGTTGGACCTCTGGGAAGGAGCCTGGAGCACCGATGAAAAGGCACTGTGCTGCAGCAATGGGAAAAGATTTGATGGGCTGTCCTTTTCCAGAAGTCTTCACGGTGCAGGTCTTAAAATGACACCACAGTGATGATAACAATGGTAATGTTGGACATCTATATAATGCATGTTCTAGATCTCTGACCTCGGCACATTACAAAACTACACAATTACATCGTCAGCTCATGCTCCACAAACAGTCCTCCACCTAGCCATAGTGCCTTACATATGATCATGGCAGCATTACATGCTACGGAACAGATGTGTTTTTGACATGTCTTAGATCAGGTAAGAGAATCTTCAGTGTCTGAGAGACAGAGATCCATATCGCCGGGGCTTGGGAAGAAAACAACCTGTCACGTTGGGTATTTGTTTTGTCTTGATGGTATTGTTCAGTGTCTTTAGCAGCCATTGAAAAGAAATAACGTCAATTGTTAAAACTCTTTCAGCACCGAAGTATCACCAAGTTACCAGCGCCATTCTAGGAGACCACTTTCTATGCCTGTTCCATTGCTACACCAACCCAAGGGCTATCAAAATATTTGATTTTCAGCATGGAAAATGTAGGGAAAACACGGCAGATTATGTATATACACACGTTTTCCTTGATATTGTATGAAAAAATACATGAAACACTGCTTCAGAAAAGAACAAGTTACCAGCATTTGAAGGGAGACGTGTCGGGATCCCTTCACAACTGACGCTGAAACGGTTAAGCTGTGATGACTTGCTGTTCTTTTTAGAGTCGACATGCGGCCACGTTTTCTTGTGATATTCTATTGTGTAATGTGGCCGCGATCGTGTTTTTGAGATGATTCTTTAATAACTGTGTAACATGGACTTGATCGTGTGTTATCAGATGATCCTTTTAAGTTTCTTGCGACGTCTCTTCGGACTGTCTGTAATGCACATGTTCTTGTTGTATTATCAGCCAGTGTGTCCGCTCATTCCTTTTCCTTGGCATCTGCATGTCTTGGACAGTTCATCCATGTCCCAGTTCCAGCTGGACGCTGCACATTACTTAATGCCAGTCTGGATTCTCGCTCCAGTTGCCGCTGGTGTAAGAAGGGTTGAGTCAGTCAGTACCATGGCTTGTTGATTTAAAGCTTGCCTATGGATTTAAGTCAGCGGAGTGCTTGTGTCTCGTGCTCCACATCTAGACTGGAAGTTGTCACAGGCATGATCGTTGTCCTCTTTTAAGCTGATTTCTTCTTTCTTTCGGTTAATTTCCTCTTTTTTTTCCAACTTTTTTTTTTTTTTTGCACCTGGAAACCTTCAGAATACACATTTGAAAGCAGCAAATCTGTTATTTTGTTATGAAGAACAAGTGCTTGAAAGCACTGTCTGGGTTTTTTTTTTCATGCCTTCTATCGCAGTTTCCACTTCTTTCCCCTGCGTTTATCTTTTTTTTTTTTTCGTTCTTTTTCATCTTAAGTAAGTTGGCATGCCTGTTGTTGACTTGTACTCAACACACTCTTCATGAATTGTTCGGCCATTTTGTGTATTCCGTCAAGAACTAACATTCAATGACTGCACATCCGTGTATAATACGATGTCTACAGTTTTGTCGATTTTATTTCCTCCTGTATCTGAATTTTTCTGGTGGTTTTGCTCTCTGACCATTCTGGCAAATGTCTTCTAAGCCCTGAGCCTATGACAACTTGGTAGAGGTGTTCGTTTGCTTGAGCTTTGATAAGCAACAAACAGGTAGGGTAAACATAACTCCAAAGGAATGCTGCTTACGACACCGAATCGCCTAGCAGACATGACAGCATAGAGCACACAGAACCAGCAAGGAAACATTCCCAAAAAAGGATGTTCCAATCTTGCCCATATACCCTGCACCGAACACATCTACACAGCAACAAGAACTGGAGAAATGAACAAATATGAATGAACTTTTTCAAAAAAAAAAAAAGAAAAAAAAAAGAAAAAAAAGTTAAAAGTCTGTGGGCAAGTTTGGAACATCCTTTTTGGGGATGTTTCCTTGTTTGTTCTGCGTGCTCTGTGCTGTCATGTCTGCTAGGCGATTCGGTGTCGTAAGCAGCATTCCTTTGGAGTTATGTTTTCGTGTGGGAGCAAGAGTTACCCTACTTGTTTGTTGTTTATAGTTTACTGTTCCCTGCCTCATTTCGTATTTACTTGAGCTTTGAGCTTTGACAGGCTGTCTTTCTTCTGTTCGTACAATTCATGATTTTCTACGATCTAAACGATTGCTGTTTGTTTCCATGACAGTCTCATAGGTGGGTTTGGGGATTTTCAAGTGCTGTGAAGTGTGCTTTCATTTGCTCTGGCCTTTGGCCTGACCTGCGTTGGAGGAAAGTGAAGCTGGTAACGTGTGTTCCTTGCCAATCAGTCTCACTGTTTTGTTTTGTATCCTTTCCAACTTCAGAAGTTTGCCGTGAACAGTTGTGACACCTAATCCATAACCAACCACGCTGGGGACAACTGTTCCCAGGTAGAGACAGTTTTGTTTAATGTCTAGCTGCCGTTGTTTTTGTGGCAGAGAGACCCTTTCCTTATTTCAATGCGATGTTCACAACATACTCTGTGGGCATTCCGCCAGAGCTTGTACTCAAGTGACTTGGAGTGTCAGTTTTCTCGATTAGTGTTCCTTTGACGGAAACAGGTGGGCTAATAATGATTTGCCTGCTGTACTTTTGTTAATTAAGAAAGCAGACCGCTGTCTGAGCCTGTGCAGGTTTGATGGAAGATTCAGTTTCTTGATATCAGTGGGCAGTGTCGTTCAGTTGTTGCTGTACTTCTGGTATTCTTTCCTCAGATTCCATTGACGTTTCATGGGTCAGCCCGTCGCATGCTATTGTCAGCACTCAAACCATTCTATTTTTTTTATTAAGACCTTTCACAGAAAAGTGACCCAAAACAAGGGAGAGCAGGAAGCCTTGAGGGTAATACCACTGACAGTTGATGTGATTTCGGCATCCGGGCTGTAGAATGACATTTTGTTCCTGAAGTCCTGCTTCGATCCGTTCTCAGTGCGATGCAGAGTCCATTTTAAAGATGTTCCAATAGAAGTGAAAACTGGACTTGAAGTATGCATCTTCTAGGTCTGTTGCTTCAGCGAATGCTTCTTAATTTCTTGGAAATTCTTCATATACTTCACAGGCAGAAGTGGTTACATTTGCCCTTGAAACTTTCATCTATTCTGTAGCCTCCTTAACTGGGAGGGAAGATGTGCCTATTTTCAAGGCCTCTCCCAAGTTTTCTTCTCTGACGCGGTTTTTCGATTGTTTTTGCTGTAACTGCCTGTGTTTGTCGCTCCCATGTGTCATTCCACCTCCCTGGCGTGTTCATCTTTCCTCCTTCCTCTCGCTTTCTTCCCCATTTACCTCGCTTTTTCCTTTACATTCCCCAAAGTCCTACATTTCTCCTCCTTTTTTTCCAATCCAAATTCCTTCATTTTGTTTTAATTTTTAGACTATCTTTTCTTTTCCTCAGGCCTTCCCTCTCCTCGCTCCCTCGCCAATCCTTCCTCTTTATTCTCTTCCCACTTCGATTCCCATACACAAGCAGTAGTCTTCTGGACTCGGACTATAAAAAGATTCAAGTTCTCCCATTAAGTCTGAGTAGAATACAACAAAGGGATCATAATGCACAAGATTGTGTCTGGGAAGGCACCCTCAACATTAGTTCACAGATTCTCAATAAATTCCTCAAGGACTCTACCCAAACTTCATGTTCCTGTTCCTAGAATTGACTTATTCAAATCCAGTTTAACATATTCAGGTTCCTGTCAATGGAACTCGCTCCCTGAATCAACCAAACAACGCCAGTGCATATCAACCTTCAAACACCATTATTTCAACCATCTTATGTGCCAGTACTTGCATATTCCGCCACAAATCCACCACCAATCACCACCACCCCCTTTGCCTTATGTATGTACCTGACTATTTAGAAAGTGTTTTTGTACTTGAAATGCACATGTATGTTATTTTGTTTAGTAAGTATGTCTTATATGAGTACGTGTGTGTGTGTGTGTGTGTGTGTGTGTGTGTGTGTGTGTGTGTGTGTGTGTGTGTTTCCTACTACCTCCTGCCCTCTTGTCATTCTGTCGATATGCTTATATTATGTGACTCTCTCTCTCTCTCTCTCTCTCTCTCTCTCTCTCTCCCTCTCTCTCTCTCTCTCTCTCTCACGGTTCTGCTGGAATAACTTGATTTATTATCCATATGACATCCCCTCCTACCCGTGTCGACTGGGCTATCATTATGCATTTCCCACCTCCATTTGTACTTTATTTTCTATCCCCCCCCCCTCCTGGGTGCTTCAAAATCGATTGTCTTGTATCTCTTTGGAATTTTTTGATTGTCAG
Source organism: Conus canariensis (assembly GCA_033310375.1). Taxonomy (NCBI): domain Eukaryota; kingdom Metazoa; phylum Mollusca; class Gastropoda; order Neogastropoda; family Conidae; genus Conus; species Conus canariensis. The sequence goes on from CM065742.1 coordinate 36,205,668, forward strand.
ATTGTTCTAAACATGCTCTCTTATCGCACCCACTCTCGCCTCTTTCTCCCCCACCCTCTCTGTCTCTCTCTCTGCAGACTTACCCTGCACTCCCTTCGCTCCTGCGTCTCTCTCTCTCTCTCTCTCTCTCTCTCTTCCCCTCATTTTTTTAAAAATTTTAACCCCGTATTGTATTGTAGTTCTAGTCACTTTTTGCATGCTTCCTTTGTTACCTTTTATTTTATATTGTTGACCCTACTCAGGGCGAGGACTGGTGTAAAAAAGCACATCAGTGCTTATCTATTATCCTCGTAAATAAAGAATTTTGTCTTGTCTTGTCTTGTCTTCCTCCACACACCCTCACCCCATCCACACTTCCTGTTTTGAATTTAAAAAATTAGATTTTTTTTTTAGTGCACATTGTGGAGCCTATGTTGTTGCTTGTGTTGTTGCTGTACGTAACTGCCGTTTCCTTTGCTGGGTGTGTAGCCAGCATCACTGTGGACGCCATAGCCACGGGGCAGGGAGACACCGTGTACACCGTCATAGCCAATGATCTCCAGGACGACCATTTGGAGTATGGCCTCACTTCCTCCGTCTTCGACGTGGGCACACGTAAGAAAATCCCTGTGAAGTGCTTTGACCTGTCCCACAACGTTCCTGCTCATGGAGCAGCGTGCTGGAGGAGGGGAGAACAGAGAGGGTGTGTGTGTGTGTGTGTGTGTGTGTGTGTGTGTGTGTGTGTGTGTGTGTGTGTGAGAGAGAGAGAGAGAGAGAGAGAGAGAGAGCACTATTAGACGATGTTTCCTTTCTGACTCTTTGCAAGGCAGTATTTGTCTTTGCAAGTGAAGATTTCGGAGATCAGCAACGGAAAGATGAATCAGAGACGGCATTCTCTCTCTCTCTCTCTCTCTCTCTCTCTCTCTCTCTCTCTCTCTCTCTGTTTATAAAACGAATCATTCCCCTTCAATTTTACTGTTTCATTACGTATCTTCCCCAAACGTACACGCCATGTATGTAGGCTGTCGTCCTTACAGTTATCCCCCCCCTCCCCACTCTCGCTCTCTCTCTCTGGCTGTTTGTTTACCTCTCTCCACTATATATGTATGCCATTGTCATTCAAATTGTATCTCTCCCTCCCACCCTCTCTCTGTCTCTCCTCTCTTTCTGTAGCTCTTTGTCAGTTTACCTCTCTCTCACTCACTAATCACTCTGCGCCAATTCTTTGCTTTTAATCCAGTTTGAATATGTGGCTCTCTTTTCCGGTGGTGTAAGTGATCATGTCTCTTTCATTCTGGTGTGTGTGTGTGTGTGTGTGTGTGTGTGTGTGTGTGTGTGCGTGTGCGTGCGCGCGCGTGCGTGTGTGTATGCGTGTGCTTGTGTGTATGTGAGATTGCTCAGGCCTCTTTTTCTTGCGTGTGTATGCGCGCGCGCGTGTGTGTGTGTATGTTCAGGTGTCTGTGTCGCGTGCGTGTGTGGGTGGGTGGTGGAACTAGTTAGAATATACGGAGAGAGTTTGCTTTCATTTCTGTCGATTTCTCCCTGGCCCCACACACCTCCTTTTCCCAGTCCTCTACCCTCACCTCCTCTCTCTCTCTCTCTCTCTCTCTCTCTCTCTCTCTCTCTCTCTCTCTCTCTCTCTCTCTCTCTCCGTTACTATCTTTCCTTCTCACTTTTCACCTTTCTATGTCTTCTTATTTTTCACTCTGTTCATAACATTATCTGTTTTTCTCTGCCTTTTTATGTTTCGTAATTGTGTTATTGGTATTCTCTCTCTCTCTCTCTCTCTCTCTCTCTCTCTCTCTCTCTCTCTCTCTCTCTCTCTCTCTCTCTCTTCCGTTTCTTCTTCTTCCTCCTCCTCTTCTTCTTCTTCTTCTTTCTTTCTTTCTTTCTCTGTCCGTCTATCTGCCCCCCCCCCCACCCACCCCCTTTCCCCGGTCTTCGTTTCTCGCTGTCATTTTCGCTTATCATCTGACTTCGTTTTTTGTCCTTTTTCGCTCTGTTGATAAAACTATCTGCATTTCTCTGCCTGTCTCTGTTGATAAAACTATCTGCATTTCTCTGCCTGTCTCTGTTGATAAAACTATCTGCATTTCTCTGCCTGTCTCTGTTTCGTGTTTGTATTGTTTGTGTTCTGTTTCGGTCTGAGTTTCTTGTCTCTGTCTGTCTGTCTGTCTGTCTCTCGGCATCATCATCCTCATTATATCATTATCATTTGTCGTAGTAGTAGGCCTATTGTTGTTGCTGTTGTTGTTGTTGTCGTTGTTCTTGTCGTTGTTGTTATTATCATTATTATTATTAATGTCATTGTTGAAGTTGTTGTTCTTGTTCTTGTTGGCGTTTAAAATTGTTTGTCGTACTATGCACATCTGCGTGCCGAGCACGTGCATGTAGGCTGCATGAGCGCCGTGGCCAGTTGCCATGTGTGTGTTCAGTGTCCGGGGTGGTCAAGGCCAAGAGGAGCCTGCGCTCCATGACAACGGACCAGTTTTCCCTGTCCATCAGCGTGGACGACGGGGAGCTCACAGCAGACTGCATCCTCAACATCTTTCTCACCAGTACGTGGCGTTTGAGCATACATATGATTTTAGTAATGAATGAGTGAATCAATTAGTTCATTAATTTATTCATTTATTGACAGCATTTATATAGAGTTTATCCTCAGTTAGACTCTAAATTCGAAAACGCTTCACAATCCACAGTATCGTTTGTACAACAGGGCTGTCTACGTGGGCAGAGCCGAATGAAGAGCTGCCTGCTGATGCTAATCATTCGTTCCCCTTGCTTCCGCTTCATCTTTTTTTTTTTCTTAGTGTTCATGAGGTTTTGTTATACCTTACGTGGACCCAGAATGCAAATTTACTGCTCAAAAGAGGAAGAGGAAGAAACGCAAGTTTTAAGTTTTGATATAATATCATTACTTCAAAAAGTGTAGCAGATTAGTTACATTATCTCTAGCCTTTTGATTGGCCACAAGATCTAGACTCCCACAGTTTATCCGCGCAAATCTGAAATTTTGTCCATGAGCCTAAAGTGAAGTCAGTAAGTGGATATTGAAAGTGTTGCATTTCTTTTTATTTTACGAGTATATTTGATTTCAGTGTTTGGAGAGGTCTGGACACTGCCTTCTGCTTCCTTCGCGATTGTGTGTTTCTTGACACGTCATCTGCTCTTAAAGTCGCTTTCTTGCTCTTCATGTTTTTACCTTTTCGTACCTGCTCTTCTTGACCTCCGGTTCGGATCTCAACAGGGTTTGATGGCGTGCAAATGAATAGATTCAAGGTAGCAACCTGTGTTAAGTTGTCCATCCTTCTTCCCCCTGTGTCTGTTTAAAGAACGATTCATTTGGTAGGGCGCCAACCAAGGTGCGTGAGCCGGGGTCAGAAGGGAGACCTAAACTGCGCTTTTACTTACGTCACAAACTCAGGTAACAGCATCTCACCCACTTCTTCTCTTTGACTTCTCCAGATGTGAACCAGGCGCCGTCTTTCGATAATCTGGACATTACCGTCGACGTCCCAGAAAACACTGTGCCCGGAAGTGTTATTTACGTCGTCGACGTGATTGATCCCAATATCTTTGATGCCGATATTGACGTGACGTGGACCTCCTCTCACGACTTCAAGTTTGAAGTGGACGTCTCTGCACTTAGTAAGTTGGCGGATAGCATGGGAGACATGCAGTGGTCATATGTATGAGATTCATCCGCGTATCCACACTTGCATGCAGGAGCGTGTGCTGGTGCACTCATGCGTGCGTACTTGCGTTCACACACACACACACACACACACACACACACACACACACACACACACACACACACACACACTCACACACACACACACTTGCTGCTCACACCTGCTACCTGCTTAACAAGGTTCCCCACTCACCTGCCGAACAGAACATGCTTTCAAGCAGACAGCTAAGCCATTTGTTTGCCTTTTGAGTGATGTATAACAAAGTGAGTTGCTGTTTTGTTAATACCCAGCTTCTGGTGTGTGTGTGTGTGTGTGTGTGTGTGGTGTGTGTGTGTGTGTGTGTGTGTGTGTAACTTTGATATTGGCATTTTCCTCGGCAATAACTAGAATGAGAAGAACCAGACTCAGCGGAACAGTGGATATTGACAAGACCTGTCCAGCCAACCCTTGCAGGAAGATGTCAGCAGAGGGTAAAGGCCGTAAATGCGCCACGAACATTTTCAGTAATGTCTTCGGTTGTATGAAATTGACTCTTTGTCAACAATGGTGATGAGTTGTCATAATTGATGTATACATTGATAAGAGATATATTAGATAATATTTTTAGATATGTTGCAACAAACACTGACTTACATTTTATCAAGAGGAAACTATTTTAAGCAGTTTCTTCCGAGCAGAGAATGAGATAAAATAAACATCTTAACAAATATTGGAGATAGAGAGAGAGGGAGAAAGAAAGAGAGATAGAGTAGATAGAGAGAGAGATCTTGCCAAATATACAATTTATTATTCATGGTGAATTAAATAATTGATGCCACATGAAAGCGGCAAATCAACTAGCCATAAAAGCTACAGAACAGTACTTATGTGTAATTCCTTTGAATTTGCGACAGAATTGAAGTTTGATAGCATAGATGACTATGGAAAAATCCAGACTGGAGGCTTTACGTTATCCTTCACGTCACGACAAAATGACGAAGAACATTGACATAAACGCGTTGGTGAGATAAGAGAGGGCAGTCTTTTCCCCCTCTCTGCACACCCCTTCCTGTCCTCCTCCTCCCTCCGTAGCCACCGCTTTTCCTTTCGGTGCACGTGTGTCGTGTCCTCGTGGTTTCCACAGCCTGAATGGACAGAGCCCGTTCTGACTCGTATCGTAGAAGGAGCCTGCTACAGCATTCAGCTAAAGACATCACAGTGCTGGTTTCCGATTCTTGAGTCGCGCGTGAATCAACTGGGTAAATCAGGCTGGGGATATACAGTGAAGCAAAATGGCTGAACTATCCAGGAAGATAATGGCGCGCACAGTTTAACAACTTCAAGTCTAACAATGACGGTAGAAGCAGTGACACAAGCACTCCACTGGCATTAATCCACAGGCCAGTTTAAAACTCAACAAGCCGTGATGCTGTCTGACTCCATGAACCTACTTCAAAAATGGAGAGTGGAACCGGAAGCCCTGCTTGGCATGAACTAATGCGTAACCATCCTTTGGAGAGACTCATATGGATGCACTGCCCTGGACATGCAGGAGTTAAAGGAAACGAGAGAGCAGACACACTGGCTGGCAAGGCAACGATAAAAACTAGATTACAGCTTGGCCGATCTGACGTGATAAGAAATCTGAAGAATCACTTAAGCATACAAGAGCAAAGCCACTATACCATGGACCATCTTTCAGATCTGAACATCAAGAGAGGAAGTGACCACGCATCCAGACTTAAGGGAAGAGCAAGAAATATTACCAACCAACCAAACATTGGAATAATCTCAGGGCCAACACTGCAAAGACTCCTAGAGATTGGGGCAAACTCATTCTGGGCCTTTCCAGTAACAGACAAATGATCAAACAAAGGTCAACTGGGATAAGACTTTGAATCCCTCAGGGACCCCAGCGTATACTGTAGACGTGTGTGCGCTAATGTGTGGTCATCAGTGGAGGGATGCAGGCGTGATAGAGAGACCACGGACGTGAGCGCGCTAGGCATGGTGTGTGAGTGTGAGTGAGTGAGTGAGTGTGTGTGTGTGTGTGTGTGTGTGTGTGTGTGTGTGTGTGTGTGTGTGTGTGGTTGTTCTTATTGCTGTGTGTGTGTGTGTGTGTGTGTTGTGTGTGTGTGTGTGTGTGTGTGTGCGTGCTCATGTAAGTTGTATTTGATGTTCTTGTTCTTGTTCCTAAGTCATCTTCTGAACATTAATTTTGTACAAACAATCAAAGGCACATGCAGCCAAAACAACACACACACACACACACACACACACACACACACACACACACACACACACGCACACGCACGCACGCACGCACGCATTTACACATGTAATATACATGCGCGTGCGTACAAGCGCTCCTTCCCACGTGCACACATATGAACATGCGTGCATGCGCACATACACGCACACACAAGAACGCGCACGCGCATACACATATGCACATGCGTATACGCCCACATACAAAGACACACACACATACACACATATATGTACACATACATATGCAAATACGTGTGCATGCTCACACAAGCCCACAAATCACACACACACATGCACATGCACTTCTGCACACGCACGCACACACACACACACACACACACACACACACACACACACACACACACACACCACACTCATGCATGCGTATACGCGCACATCATGCACACACACATGCGCTCACACACACACATGGGCCCGTGCCCACACATCCATACACACACATGTGTACTACGCAATGATAAAAATGGCATAGGTACTCAAGGTCTGACCAGCGCGTTGGGCTAATGCGTAGGTCAGACATCTAAGTCGTAGCCACGAGACCCTCTTCTTAAATTCTCTCATCTTAGTTATTGATTCATTCATCCATCAGTTTTGAATAATGCGCAGTGTGGTCTCAAAACTTGTGATGTGGATGTGGAGTAGCGTATATGTACTAGTCCGCACGCAGTGACGTCTCCTTGATGAAACTGAAACTGAAACTCAACTGGGCAAATTCCCCATGTTGTTTGTCACATTTGGAAAATGCTGTTTCTGTATGGTCATATATGCTGTCCATGCGGATGGCTTGTTATAACATTGTTTTTTTCCTTAAGAATCCGAAAAATATTCACAATGAAAAGAATTTAACAGCGCCTGTGTTTGCATCACTGGCGGACCTGAGCACGTTGTGTTACAGGGGTGACGATCAGACTAGCCCCTGGGCAAGAACTAGATTACGAATCCTCGCGTGACCGGACCATAACCTTGACCTTCGAAGCCTCCGACGGCTATCTGACGTCGGACGACGGAACACTGACGATTCGCGTGACGCCAGTCAACGAGCCGCCCTACTTTGACGGGAACGACCTCCACTACTACGCCACCTTCTACGAGGTGTCTGTGGACGGAAAACTGAATAAGCGGGTTCATGAATGAAAGGGTTTTCGTTCATTACATTCAGGTTTTACGTTCATAATCTCTGCGGGTGGTAAAGCAGACGGGAATGACATTCCGTGCGAGACACAGAGAGAGAGAGAGAGAGAGAGAGAGAGAGAGAGGGATGCAGTGTATCTAACACACACCACCAGAACGACAAGAAGTCAAAGTGGACTACAAGCATGAGTGCCGAAGGGATTCGAGCGTGGAACATCTGACTGCGAACTTAACGCTTGACGCCACAGAGCCGACCGGGAGGCACCCATGGGAGAGGGAAGGAGGATGTGGAATTATAGAGGGAATGGTGATGCTCAGGGAAGTGTGGGGTCGTAAAGAGAGAGAAAAAGAATACAGAGTCAATGACATGTAAACAAAGCATGATGTACAAGTATCAAGTTGACATGTACAAAGCTATACAGAGTCAGTGACATGTACAAAGCTCTCTGTTCATGCCAGGAAAGATAGTGGGATCGGGACCCTCTCCTCTCCCTCCCTCCTCTCTCTCTCTCTCTCTCTCTCTCTCTCTCTCACACACACACACACACACACACACATGCACGCACGCACGCACGCACGCACGCACGCACGAAGAACACACACACACACGCACACACACACGCACACACATACACACGCACACACACACGCACGTACGCACGCACACACACACACACACACACGCACGCACGCACGCACGCACGCACGCACGCACCACACACACACACACACACACACACACACACACACACACAAACACGCGCGTGCGCGCACACACATACATGCACACAGGACAGAGAAAGAGAGAGATTTGGATGGTTTGTTACAGCCAGGGAGAGAGAGGGGAGGGGTAGGGTAGTTAGGAACGGAGCGAGAGATGAGACAAATGTCTGGTTGATTGCTATAGCAAGAGAGAGAATGAAGAGATTGATTTAGTTTATTTCCTGCCGAGAGAGAAGAGATAGATTTGGACGATTAATTGCCGAGAGAGTGAATTGGATAATATAGAGTGAGAGAGAGGGAAAGATTAACATGGATTATTACAGTGATATGGGGTGGGGGGAGGGAAGGGGTGGGGGAGGGGGGTAAGAGATTATTGAATGTAACAATTGCATATTGTTACCAAGTGTGTATGCAGAAAAACATTTTACTTCCAGCGTACATGTTTTTTCCTTTTTTTTTCTTTTTAAATTTGCACAGTATTCTGACCCTGCGGAAGTGAACGCTCTGGGCTGCAATGTGATTGACCCGGATGATGATGATGAAGTGACCCTGACCTTGACCGGGCCTAACGCCGACCTCTTCTCCATTACTGACCTGGATAACTGCCAAATGACCTTGATCAGTGAATATGACCTTGACGGTGGGGCACCTAAGGAGGTGACCTTGACACTAACTGCCACAGACACGCTAGGAGAGACCGCTGAAGCCAGTGTCACCGTTACTGTTGAACCGGTAACTTTCCGATTGTGAGGTGTTCTGTAAGGGGAGGAGAGGAGGGGGGGGGGGGGAGGGGGGGGGGGGGGAGGGGAGGAGGAGAGAGAGAGAGAGAGAGAGAGAGAGAGAGAGAAGAGAGAGTAAATAGGTCGGTGAATTTACCTCGATTCGTCAAGTAAGAGCTGTCGAAATTACGTTCTAATTCCTGTTTACACTTTCCAGCTGCTCTCGTTCTTTCTTTCTTTCTTGTCTTCTGGCCGTGGCAATAGGATATTCATGGGGTTATGACTTTTGGGAAATTCCAGCTGAATGTTATGGACCTGGGCTTTACAGCACGGACAAATATCCCAGGCAGACATATTGTCCCATTTCAATGTGTGGATGTGTCTGTGTGTGCGTGTTCAGCCACACAAAACAGAAACTTGATGCATTATTCTGTATGTGATACTGTGTGATGCCAAAATGTCTTGAGCGATCATTTTCGGGGCTGAAATATCCAAGACCGTATTTTTCGAGCTAGGGTGTCTTCACGTTCTTTTAGGACAGACTGAAAAGACTGCAGTGTTGATGAAAAAAATAGCGAAATGATGTGGATGGTTTGTTACAGCCAGGGAATAATAAACAGAGAAAAGAACGTACAAAGCAACGGTCTTTCAATATGAAGCAGAAACGTCAATATTCGACGAATACGTCGTTTTCAGTCGTCCCAAATAACAGACAGAATATCAGAATAACGTAGTTCTCTCCTTCGCAGGAAAGGAGACAACATCAGCGCTTCACTCTATTCTTTGAAATGGTTACAGGAGAAATCCTGGCTATCCATCTGCAGAACAACACTAACGGTGACACCTGTCACAGGAGAATCGGCTATCCATCTGCAGAACACACTAACGGGACACTCACACGAGAATCCTGCTATCCATCTGCAGAACAACACTAACGGTGACACCCGTCACACGAGAAATCCTGGCTATCCATCTGCAGAACAACACTAACGGTGACACCTGTCACAGGAGAAATCCTGGCTATCCATCTGCAGAACAACACTAACGGTGACACCCGTCACACGAGAAATCCTGGCTATCCATCTGCAGAACAACACTAACGGTGACACCCGTCACACGAGAAATCCTGGCTATCCATCTGCAGAACAACACTAACGGTGACACCCGTCACACGAGAAATCCTGGCTATCCATCTGCAGAACAACACTAACGGTGACACCCGTCACAGGAGAAATCCTGGCTATCCACCTGCAGAACAACACTAACTGTGACACCTGTCAACCCATCAAGGTGAAGGTCAGATCACGCCACGAAAAAAAATGTCTGAAAAAAATACTGTGTCAAAGATGGCAAGAAACAACAGCCAATACTTCATGGTCCACCGATCCAACAACACTACTTACTAATTTCTTTCTTCCACGTACAACGCACGAGTGGAACAGTCTGTCAGACGAAATCGTCAACATGGCATCTGTGATTACACTTAGGAAGGATGTGGCTGCTTTCAGCCAGGGGCAGCCAGCCAAACAGACGATCCCTCACTGACGAGTAGCGGTGCTGAAGGCCAGGGTGGGTGCCAGTCAGCAGGCATCCCGTGGATCGCTACAAGTGGTCACACCTGGCCTAAGTCATGAAAATCGTAGTACCTTTTACATCATTTATTGATTCGTTGTTTTAATTGAGTTAATTAGTACTCTCCCCAGCTTTTCTCCATGGTGTTTTACCCAAAACTGGGTCCTGCCAACGTGATCCGGGCCATGTTACCCGCCTGTCCCCGACAATAGTACCTGTCTCCTCCACCCCCCCCTCTCTCTCTCTCTCTCTCTCTCTCTCTCTCTCTCTCTCCACTTATCTTCGCTTTTATTTCTCCCTCTTTTATTCTACCATCTGTTTTACTCGTTCCCCCAACCACTCCCTTCCCACAATTGTCTCTGTCCTCCTCTACCCCTTCCTCTTTTACCTCCCCGTTCATATCTCTCTCATTTATTGTGCCATCATATCCCCCTCTGTCCCCCCCCCCCCCCCCCCCCCCCCCCCCGCCCCCATTCCTCGCTACCGCTATTGTTTCTGTCTTCCCTAATCCTCCTTCTCTCTTACCTGCCCGTGTCTACGTTTTGAAAGTCTTGGATCTGATTAAAGTGGGTTTTTTTTCTTTACGCCTGCTTCGATTCCCAACATACTTTGGGTTAACAACATTGTCGCTTTTGAAATACGACTGATGCGACTGTCGGGCACAAAAAGTGTTCTTTTGGTCTGTCATGTAAGCTAAGAATCACGTGCCAAATTTGAACAAGATCAGATGAAAACTGGATTTGTTTTTGGAGCTAGAATACAGACACACAGAAACGCGCTGTATTGGATGTATATCACTGGTAAGCATTTGTAGGCTTCAGTTATTGCACACAGCTCCTACATGACCCTCCTTGGATAGTTGGGCACTAAAAACATAGGTTGACTTGATTATGGGCTGAAGTCTCACCCTCTGGAGAGTGAGAAAAACGATCGTTTCATCCACCACTCAGAGGACATTACTTCTCTTCGGACTGAAGCCAATTAAAAAAAAGCTGGAGCAGAGATATGGTTGTTGAAACTTCGTTCTTGGATTTGTTTGTATTTTTGTCTTTTATCCATTATATTAAAACATGTGTCGGACTGCGTGAATTTTCGAATTCTATTAACTTCATTGCGACTAGTACCTAATGAAACGCAGTTCACATGTTGGTTTTGACACTTTTTTTTTCAACCATCTGTACATCATCAATTCGGAGCTGCTAAATGAAATCAACCATCTGTACATCATCAATTCGGAGCTGCTAAATGAAATCAACCATCTGTACATCATCAATTCGGAGCTGCTAGATGAAATCAACCATCTGTACATCATCAATTCGGAGCTGCTAAATGAAATCAACCATCTGTACATCATCAATTCGGAGCTGCTAAATGAAATCAACCATCTGTACATCATCAATTCGGAGCTGCTAAATGAAATGTCGCCACGGTGACAGTTTCCTTTGAGTCTTCATTTGGCTTCTGGTCATAAATCCCATAAAATGATCATCATCAGAGATGCTTTTTTTTCTTGTTATATCTTTTGCTGGCCCTACCCTTCTCTCCTTACGGCCACATAACACGTCTGTCCACATCTTTATATTTGTATCCTGCAAAAAGACTGTCTTGTCTGCCAGTGTAATATGTCGTGGCCATGAATCCCGCGGTTCAGGGCCATCCATTAGATGCCAGGGCACCTTAATGGGAGGCTGGGCGTCTCACGGGCAGAACGAAGAAGTCCTAGACACGGGGTGACGTCAACGTTCAGAAGTGAACTGGTCGTAAACCCTCGTCCCAGTTGTGCATGATCCTAAAGCAGAGATGGGGGAATCGCTTACTGTTGCAGCTTCGGTTAGGACAACTGCTTGTCCCCTCATAGCCTTCCCCTTTTCCTACCACTAACTGTCATGGGACAAGGAATGAATGAATTATTGATCGAATAAACAAAAACGAACGAATGAAGGATGAATGAAAAATTGAAGAACTGAATGCATGAAGAAACAAATGAACTATCGAATGTATGAACGAACGAATGACAATGAATGAACCAATGAACGAAAGAATGGATAGTTGAATAAAGGAAACGAACGAATAAAAAAGAGCAAACATTGGATAATTGAATAAAGGAAACAAACGAATAAAAAAGAGCAAACAAACGAGGAATTAAACAAACAAAAATTGAAGCAATGAATACAAATGAACGAACAAAACAAATGACTAATGAACAAAAGAAAGAATATGTGAAAATATTGTTCGGGTGGTCCAGATCAACGACAATACTCCGGAGTTTGAGGGGCCGGTTCTGCTGCTGGTTGAATACGGGTCCCTGGGAGGAGACATCATTGGGCAGGTGGTCGCCACCGATCCGGACATAGGCACGGATGGCGTCCTCTTCTACGAAATTGCTACCGAGCCCCTCAACGCCCAGGCTGCTGACCAGTACCTCACCTTTTCCAGGTCAGTGGCATTGACCGGGTGGCTGAGTGGCTCGTGGGTCGGTGAGTTGGCAGGAGACCCAGTGTACGGGTGGGATGGAAAGGGTCGGGTGGGTGTACGGGTGGGATGGAAAGGGTCGGGTGGGTGTACGGGTGGGATGGAAAGGGTCGGGTGGGTGTACGGGTGGGATGGAAAGGGTCGGGTGGGTGTACGGGTGGGATGGAAAGGGTCGGGTGGGTGGCTTAAGAGGGGGATTAATGGGTTGATAGGAAAGTGACGTCATGAATGAGTGAAGAGGGGGTGGTAAATGAGCAGAGACGATATTTTGTCGATGAATGAGAGGAGGCAGGGTAGCTGGGTGGGTGGGTAGATAGAAAGGTTTATGGATGAGTGAGGTGGGGAGGGGGCTGGTGAATGCATAGGTTTGATGCATTGTGGCTAGATGGGGTGGGAATGAGACAGGCCGGTCAGTATCCAGGAAACTGTACAGGGGACTGAGGAAGAGGGGCTCTTTACTGGGTGATTCATCCGTTGGTTTTTTCCCCTCCTTATTTTCCATGGTAACGAAGATTCGTCCTATCCAGTCAAATGAATAGAGTTCAAACTTGTACATTACTACAATATTTTTACGAATACGAAAATTATTACGGTAATGCCTAGGGTTTGCAGTAACGCAAAATTATACTTTTACACATTGTTATTCATGGCATACATCGTCTAATTCTAAGTAAATCTTGCTTACAGACGGAAACAGAAATATTCAAGACAAAATGCAAATACTCGATTTATCTACAAAAAATGCCAATCTAGAATATCCTGTCTTCAAAAACTTCGGTCTCTTGCTGTTAAAAAGGACGTCTTAAATATGTTTTATCGTTGTTTTATAGAATCAGTGCTGCCATTTGGCTTTTTATGCTGGTTCGGAAATCTTAGCGTGAAAAACAAAAAAATCTTAAACACAGTAGTGGTGAATGCATGTGGAAATGTTACTGGCAAAAAACAAGAACAGCTAGATAAATTGTATGAATGTCGTGTCACAAAAAGCTGTAAACATTGCTGCCGGCAGTTCTCATGTTCTTTCAAAAGACTACAATGTTCTACCATCTGGACGAAGATTCCAAATTTCAAAAATCAAAACAAATAGAACAAGAAACAGTTTCATTCCCAATTCCATCAAACTCCTGAATCAAAACTGAACTTTCAATAAGATCCGGTTCAGAAAACTTGTTTGGCTGCTTTGGGGGTGCTGTTGGGTTCTTTTTTGAACCCTTGGTGTTGAGAACACCACAGAATTATGGACTGTGGTGCGTCTCTATTTGACACGAAGAGCACAGACACAATCAGCCGTGTCTCCCTGATGAGTCCGATCCAGCGGACGAAAGGCCTAGGAGCAGGCAATACCTATAAATCTGTCTTCAAGAGGAATTGTGATGGTTCCCTCATGCAGCTAGTGAAGGGTTTTCACATTTATAACATATATTTCCCCATTTTCTTCAAATTTTGTTGTTGTTTTTTTTTCAAATCTTTGCCAAGTCATTATTATAATGATGGAAGAATTGTTAACCTGCACTTGTTTTCCCCCACTACTTAATTGTTCAGCATTATATATATATATATATATATGTGTGTGTGTGTGTGTGTGTGTGTGTGTGTGTGTGTGTGTGTGTGTGGTGTGTATAGATCCATATACATGTTTTTTTATGGCCACTCTTAATTTCTCTTTGGAGATAATAAAGTGTTCTTGGCTTGGCTGACTTGACTTGACTTGACTGTTTATAGAGAGAACCGGGAAGTCCAGTCGGTATGTAGACAACAGTAGAAATGCTCCAGACAAGGTCTTTCTACACGAGTTGTGACTGAGGGAGTCTGTCTTGGGGGACGTTTCATTGGAGGTGAAACCAGATTTATTGGCAAAGACAAAAAAGTTAGAAACACAACTATCCAAGCCTGAAAGGAGCGAGTCTTTATTCTGAAGATCTTACTTCAATGTTTGTATGCGCTGTTTGTCGGCTGTTCTGTGAGTTGCCTGTGGAAACAGCCAGCTATTTCGTTAGCACCCCCATGGTTCAGTTTGTATGCGCTGTTTGTCGGCTGTTCTGTGAGTTGCCTGTGGAAGAGGCCAGCTATTTCGTTAGCACCCCCATGGTTCAGTTTGTATGCGCTGTTTGTCGGCTGTTCTGTGAGTTGCCTGTGGAAGCAGCCAGCTATTTCGTTGGCACCCCCATGGTTCAGTTTGTATGCGCTGTTTGTCGGCTGTTCTGTGAGTTGCCTGTGGAAGAGTCCAGCTATTTCGTTAGCACCCCCATGGTTCAGTTTGTATGCGCTGTTTGTCGGCTGTTCTGTGAGTTGCCTTGGAAGCAGCCAGCTATTTCGTTAGCACCCCCATGGTTCAGACCATGAGTCCTTCAAACAGTCAGTCACTGATTCCTTCTGGCCTGTCGCTTGTCGTGCCAGCACGGGGGAGTTCATCCTGACGCAGTCAATGGACAACCTGGAATCCAGCCTCAACTTCCAGTACGTCATCCGGGTATCGGACGGCGGAGACCCCGTGCGGACCGCCACCACCACCGTCAACGTCGTCTACGACCCCTTCATCACCACCACCCCGGAATACAACGTCACCTCCACCACAGAGGTCACCCAGCCGGACGAGACCTCGCTCTTGGAGGAACCGTTGGTCATTGGTCAGTGGAGAGGGGGTGGGGGGTGGGGTGGGGTGGGGGTGGGGGGCGGGCTGTCAGCGATGTCGTTGGCGGAAATTTCACATGAGGCAGGGAGCGGCAAATAGTAAGTGACAAACGAAAAAGATCACTTGTGTTCCCTTGCTGATACGGTTATTGACATGGCCATAACCCCAAACCAATAGTGCTTACAGCACCAGTTTGCATTGCGCAAATGCACACACGGGTCACGTGTCTGTGTGTCGGCGCGCGCGCGCGCGCGCGCGCTGTGTGTGTGTGTGTGTGTGTGTGTGCTTAGGTGTGTGTGTGTGTGCATAGGTGTGTGTGTGTGTGTGTGTGTGTGTGTGTGTGTGTGTGTGTGTGTGTGTGTGCGCGTGTGTCCGCTCGTCTGTGGACTTGCTTGCGCAGCAGCACGAGCGTGTCTGCATACATGTGTATATGTCTATAAATGCGTGCCTGTGCATGTGCGTGTGCTTACATGTGTGTGTGTATGTGTATATGTTTGCACACTTACACCTGCACATGTCAGTGTAAGGGCAATATGTAGACATCTGCATGAAATGGCAGTGTAGGGATGGCTGACAAATTGTAAATCGTAAATGATCCAAAAAAATAAATGAAGAAATTAGAAGATTGAAAATGACAACAAGGTCATGAAATGGGTCTTCAGGCTTATCTGAGACCCTGCCCATTAATCGGTTGAACCCTGGATGATTACGGACCCAATAGAAAATAAGGTCATGAAATGGGTCTTCAGGCTTATCTGAGACCCTGCTCATTATCGTGACCCTGGAGATAGAAAATGACAACAAGGTCATGAAATGGGTCTTCAAGCTTATCTGAGACCCTGCCCATTATCGTGACCCTGGAGGCAGTAGTCTCATCGTCGTCGTCCTAAATCGTCATCACCCTAACCGTTCAATGATGCCTGGTGTGTTCAGGCTTGCTGGTGGCCCTGGCCTGCGTTGCTGCTCTGCTGGCGGCACTGGGGGTGTTCCTGTGCTGCCGGCACTGCGGTCTGTGTGAATCCGTTTCCTGCTGTAGATGCTGCAAGCACCGCCCCACCAGCAGCACTACCAACAGTTCGTGAGTGTCGGCCTGCCTTTTCCTTCTTCTGCTTCTCCTTCTTCTTCTCCATCTTCTCCTCCTTCTTCTTCATCTTCTCCTTCTTCTGCTTCTTCTTTTCCTGCTTCTTCTTTTCCTTCTTCTTCCTCGTCTTCTCCTTCTTCTTCTTCCTCTCCTCCTTTTTCTTCTCCTCCTCCTCAACATCCTTTTTCTTTTTTTTTTTTTTTTCTTCTTCTTCTCTCTCTTCTTTTTCTTCTTCTTCTTCTTCTTCTTCTTCTTGAGACTTGAGGAGGTGAGGACGTAATGTATGTCTTTTGAGCGTGTGTGTGCTATAGCTGTCCTGATGCGCCGTTTGTTTTTAACTCTATTCGTTTCAGTCTTTTGTTTGAGAGTGTTGTTGCGATGGTAACAGTTGAATGATCAACTCTGACTTTGGGCACTGGAGACGCTGGGAAGGGCGGCAGACTAAGGTGGGTGGAGGGGGGGGGGGTACAGTGTGGGTGGAGGGGGGAGGAGGGTACAGTGTGGATCTGAAGACAGAATGGGGAAGGGAGGGGGTAAGATTCTGCAAATATGCTAGTCTGGAGACGCAAAGTGTATCTAGTATAGCGCGTACAATTTCACTTTACACATCTACGCACATAGTTTGCGTAATTACAGATGACATTTGCTATGGCGAATAAGAAGACAAAAAAGGTCTTATATAGAATGTGCTCTCAGAACTACAATCGTGTTTTATTAATTTTCCTTTCATTTCTTTTTTCGTTTTGTTTTGTTTTGTTTTTTTGAAGTGCCGGGATAGGCGGTTACCAATTCCCTTGAACCAGCATACCTTGGTCGGCCCGAGTTTTCATCTCTCTCTCTCTCTCTCTCTCTCTCTCTCTCTCTCTCTCTCTCTCTCTCTGTCTCTCTGGGTCTCTGTCTGTCTGTCTCTCTTTCTGTGTCTGTCTCTCTCTATATATGTATATATATACCTATATATGTACAAAGAGAGACAGACAGACAAACAGACACAGACAGAAAGAGAGACAGACAGACAGAGACACAGAGAGAGACAGCATGTTCACATGTGTCCCTCTGTGAAAATCGCTACCATAAGAATCAAGGCAAGACACTAATATCATTAATCACACACACACACACACACACACACACACACACACACACACACACACACACACACACACACACACTGAACATCAAATTACGGGGGGAGGGGAGTAGAGGCTTTCAACCTATGAAGACTTTGACAATGTTGTATAAACGGAGAAAAAAATGATATAGAAAAATTCAAAACTTCATTTGGCCAGTTTGGATTGTCCATTCTAGATATACCAACCTTCCGTCTGGTTTGGACGAGATTGGCCAGTTTGGATTGTCCATTCTAGATATACCAAACTTCCGTCTGGTTTGGACGAGATTGGCCAGTTTGGATTGCCCATTCTAGATATACCAAACTTCCGTCTGGTTTGGACGAGATTGGCCAGTTTGGATTGCCCATTCTAGATATACCAAACTTCCGTCTGGTTTGGACGAGATTGGGCAGTTTGGATTGTCCATTCTAGATATACCAAACTTCCGTCTGGTTTGGACGAGATTGGCCAGTTTGGATTGTCCATTCTAGATATACCAAACTTCCGTCTGGTTTGGACGAGGCTTCTAGTTCCAAGCAGTGGCCCCAGAAGGGCGGAAGGGAAGGGCCGTGGGACGCACTCTGCCCCAGAAGGGCGGAAGGGAAGGGCCGTGGGACGCACTCTGCCCCAGAAGGGCGGAAGGGAAGGGTCGTGGGACGCACTCTGACATAGAACAGAAACACAGTCCTAGTCTTGTCAAGGCCACCTGCTTTGCAGATGATTTCTGATCGTGTGTACTTTTCTTTGTATGTTTCATCCGTGTGGGGAAGCTGTATCTAACGAGAGGACAATCTGTTTTCACAACTGGACGGTTTACTTTTGGGAGAGGATTTCTGAGTATGCGTGCTTTCATTTGCATGTTTTACCACGCTGATAAAGGTTTTTATCTAGCAGACATTGAGAGGAGAGTCTGTGTTCACGGTAAGACTGCTTACTGTTGTGTTATGTGTGTGATTCGAGGTGTCTGTGTTATGTGTGTGATTCGAGGTGTCTGTGTTATGTGTGTGATTCGAGGTGTCTGTGTTATGTGTGTGATCCGAGGTGTCTGTGTTATGTGTGTGATTCGAGTTGTCTGTCTGTGTTATGTGTGTGATTCGAGGTGTCTGTGTTATGTGTGTGATTCGAGGTGTCTGTGCTATGTGTGTGATTCGAGGTGTCTGTGTTAAGAGTAGATTTGGTTCGAGGTGTCTGTGTTAGGTGTGTGATTCGAGGTGTCTGTGTTAGGTGTGTGATTCGAGGTGTCTGTCTGTGTTATTTGTGTGATTCGAGGTGTCTGTGTTAAGAGTAGATTTGGTTCGAGGTGTCTGTGTTAGGTGTGTGATTCGAGGTGTCTGTGTTAGGTGTGTGATTCGAGGTGTCTGTCTGTGTTATGTGTGTGATTCGAGGTGTCTGTGCAATGTGTGTGATTCGAGGTGTCTGTCTGTGTTATGTGTGTGATTCGAGGTGTCTGTGCCATGCGTGTGATTCGAGGTGTCTGTGTTATGTGTGTGATTCGAGGCGTCTGTATGTGCTATGTGTGTGATTCGGGTGTCTGTCTGTGTTATGTGTGTGATTCGAGGTGTCTGTCAGTTGCTATGTGTGTGGGATTCGAGGTGTCTGTCTTTGTTATGTGTGTGATTCGAGTTTCTGTCTGTTATGGTGTGATTAGTGTCGTCTGTGTTATGTGTGACTCAGGTGTCTGTTTGTATGTGTGATGAGGTGCTGTCTGTGCTATGTGTTGATTCGATTTGTCTGTGTTATGTGTTTTTCAGGTGTCTGTCTTTATTGTGTTTCGAGTTGTCTGTTGTAGTGTGTGATTCAGGTGTCGTCTGTCTGTGTGTGTGATTCGAGTGTCTGTGATTGTGGTGATTCGAGGTGTCTGTCTGTGCTATGTGTGATTCGAGTTCTGTCTGTGTTTTAGTGTTGCTAGGGTCATGTCTGTGATTGTGTGATGAGGTGTCTGTGCTATGTGTGATCGAGGTGCTGTCTGTGCATGTGTTGATTCGAGTGTCGTGATTGTGTGATTCGAGGTGTCTGTCTGTGTTGTTTGTGATTCGAGGTGTCTGTCTGTGCTATGTGTGATTCGAGGTGTCTGTCTGTGTATTGTGTGATTGAGGTGTCTGTCTATGTGTGGATTCGAGGTGTCTGTGCTATGTGTGTGATTCGATGGGTCTGTGCCATGTGTGTATTGAGGTGTCTGTCTGTGCATGTTGTGATTCGAGTGTCTGTGTATGTGTGATTCGAGGTGTCTGTGCATGTGTGTGATTCGAGGTGTCTGTCTGTGCTTATTGTGTGATTCGAGTGTCTGTGCCATGTGTGTGATTGATGTCTGTGTTATGTGTTGATCGGTGTTGTATGTGTGTGATTCGAGGTGTCTGCGTGTATGTGTGTGATCGAGGTGTCTGTCTTGTTATTGATTATTGTGTTTATGTGATTCGAGGTGTCTGTCTGTGTTATTGGGTGATTCGAGGTGTCTTCTGTGTAATGTGTGTGATTCGAGGTGTCTGTCGTGCTTGTGTGTGATTCGAGGTGTCTGTCTGTGTATGTGTGTGATTCGAGGTGTGTCAGTTTGGTGCTGTTGTGTGATTTCGAGTGTCATGGTGTGTATGTGTGTGATTCGAGGTGTCTGTCTGTGCTATGTGTGTTGATTCGAGGTGTCTGTCTGTTGTTATGTGTGTGTGATTCGAGTGTCTGTCTGTGTATGTGTGTGATTCGAGGTGTCTGTCTGTGTATGTGTGTGTGAGTGTCTGTCTGTGTTATGTGTGTGATTCGAGGTGTCTGTCTGTGCTATGTGTGTGATTCGAGTGTCTGTCTGTGTTATGTGTATTCGTGTGTCTGTTTATGTGTGATTCGAGGTTCTGTCTGTATTGTGTATTCGGTGTCTGTCTGTGCTATGTGTGATTCGAGTGTCTGTCTGTGCTATGTGTGTGATTCGAGGTCTGTCTGTGCTATGTGTGTGATTCGAGGTGTCTGTCGTTATGTGTGTGATTCGAGGTGTCTGTCTGTTATGTGTTTGAGTGTCTGTTGATTATGAGTGTGTGATTCAGTGTCTTGTTATGTTGTATTCGAGGTCTGTCTGTGCTATGTGTGTGATTCGAGGTGTCTGTCTGTGTATGTGTGATTCGAGTGTCTGTGCCATGTGTGTGATTCGAGTGTTTGATGTTGTTCATGTTGTCTGTGTTGTGATTGAGGTGTCTGTCTGTGTATGTGTGTGATTCGAGTGTCTGTGTAGTGTGTTATGTTCGTAGTGTGGATTGAGTTCTGTGTATGTGTGTGATTCGAGGTGTCGTCTGTGCTTGAATGGTGTTGATTCGAGGTGTCTGTCTGTGCTATGTGTGTGATTCGAGGCGTGTATTGTTCATGTGTGTATGTGTGTGATTCGAGTGTCTGTGCTATGTGTGTGATTCGAGGTGTCTGTCTGTGCATGTGTGTGATTCGAGGTGTCTGTCTGTGCTATGTGTGTGATTCGAGGTGTCTGTCTGTGCTATGGTGTGATTCGAGGTGTCTGTCTGTGTATGTTCAGTGTGCTAGTGTGTGATTCGAGGTGTTCTGTGCTAGTGTACTGTGTATGTGTGTGATTCGAGGTGTCTGCTGTGTTATGTGTGTGATTCGAGGTGTCTGTGCATGTGTGTGATTCGGATGTCGTCTGTGCTATGTGTGATTCGAGGTGTCTGTGCTATGTGTGTGATTCGAGGTGTCTGTCTGTGTATGGTGTGATTCGAGGTGTCTTGTCTGTGCTATGTGTGTGATTCGAGGTGTCTGTCTGTGTATGTGTGTATTTCGAGGTTGTGTTGTTTCGGGTGCTTGCTATGTGTGTGATTCGAGGTGTCTGTCTGTGCTATGTGTGTGATTCGAGGTGTCTGTGCATGTGTGTGATTCGAGGTCTGTCTGTGTTATGTGTGTGATTCAGTTGTCTGTGTTATGTTGTGATTCGAGGTGTCTGTCTGTGTATGTGTGTGATTCGAGGTGTCTGTCTGTGCTATGTGTGATTCGAGTTCTGTCGGTTAGGTGTCATGTCTGTGCATTGTG
Source organism: Conus canariensis (assembly GCA_033310375.1). NCBI lineage: Eukaryota > Metazoa > Mollusca > Gastropoda > Neogastropoda > Conidae > Conus > Conus canariensis. The sequence continues at coordinate 36,227,063 of CM065742.1, forward strand.
TGATTCGAGTGTCTGTCTGTTTATGTGTGTGATTCGAGTGTCTGTCCTGTTGTGATTCGAGGTGTCTGTGTATGTGTTATTCAGTGTGTCTGTGTTTGTGATTCGAGGTGTCTGTCTGTGCTATGTGTGTGATTCGAGGTGTCTGTCTAGTTGTTATGGTGTATTCGAGGGTGTCTGTCTTGTTATGTGTGTGATTCGAGGTGTCTGTCTGTGCTATGTGTGTGATTCGAGTGTCTGTCTGTGCTATGTGTGTGATTCGAGGTGTCTGTCTGTGCCATTGTGTGTGATTCGAGGTGTCTGTCTGTGTTATGTGTGTGATTCGAGGTGTTGTCTGTTATGTTGTGATTCGAGGTGTCTGTCTGTGTTATGTGTGTGATTCGAGGTGTCTGTCTGTGCTTATGTGTGTGATTCGAGGTGTCTGTCTGTGTATGTGTGTGATTCGAGGTGTCTGTCTGGTTCCATGTGTGTGATTCGAGGTGTCTGTTGTGTATGTGTGTGATTCGAGGTGTCTGTCTGTGCTATGTGTGTTGATTCGAGGTTTTCTGATTGTGTTATGTTGTGTGATTCGAGGTGTCTGTCTGTGCCTATGTGTGTGATTCGAGGTTGTCTGTCTGTGTATGTTGTGATTCGAGGTGTCTGTCTGTTTATGTGTGTGATTCGAGGTGTCTGTCTGTGTAGTGTGTGATTCGAGGTGTCTGTCTGTGCTATGTGTGTGATTCGAGGTGTTCTGTCTGTGCTTATGTGTGTGATTCGAGGTGTCTTGCTGTGTGATTCAGTGTGTGTGTATGTGTGTGATTCGAGGGTGTCTGTGTCATGTGTGTGATTCGAGGTGTCTGTCTGTGCTAATGGTGTGATTCGAGTGATGTGAGAGGTGTCTGTGGCTATGTGTGTGATTCGAGGTGTCTGTCTGTGCTATGTGTGTGATTCGAGGGTTGTCTGTGCATGTGTGTGATTCGAGTGTCTGATGGTGTTATCGTCTGTGCTATGTGTGTGATTCGAGGTGTCTGTGCATTATGTATGTGAGTTCGAGGTTGTCTGTGCTATGTGTGTGATTCGAGGTGTCTGTCTGTGTATGTTGTGTGATTCGAGGTGTCTGTCGTATTGTGTTGATTCGAGGTGTCTGTTGTGCTATGTGTGTGATTCGAGGTTGTCTGTGTGTAGTGATTCGAGGTGTGTCTGTTATGTTGTGATTCGAGGTGTCTGTCTGTGCTATGTGTGTGATTCGAGGTGTCTGTCCTGTGTATGTGTGATTCGAGGTGTCTGTCTGTGTATGTGTGTGATTCGAGTGTCTCGTGTATGTGTGTGTCAGGGCTGTCATGTGTGTTGTGATTCGAGGTGTCGTCTGTGCATGTGTGTGATTCGAGTTCTGTTGTGCCATGATGTGTGATTCGAGTTGTCTGAGTGCTATGTGTGTCGAGTGTTCAGTGTCTGTGTATGTGTTGTGATCGAGGTGTCTGTATGTAGTGTGTGATTCGAGGTGTCTGTCTGTGTCTATGTGTGTGATTCGAGGTGTCTGTGCTATGTGTGTGATTCGAGGTGTCTGTCTGTGTTATGTGTTGTGATTCGAGGTGTCTGTCTGTGCTATGTGTGTGATTCGAGGTGTCTGTCTGTGCTATGTGTGTGATTCGAGGTGTCGTTTGCTTTGTGATGTGATTCGAGGTGTTGCTGTGCTATGTGTGTGATTCGAGGTGTCTGTCTGTGTTGTGTGTGATTCGAGGTGTCGTCTGTGCTATTGTGGTGATTCGAGGTTCTGTCTGTGTTATGTGTGTGATTCGAGGTGTCTGTCGTGTATGTGTGTGATTCGAGGTGTCTGTCTGTGTATGGTGTGATTCGAGTGTCTGTCTGTGCCATATGTGTGTGATTGATGTCGTGATGGTTGTTCTGTCTGTGCTTATGTATGTGATTCGAGGTGCTGTCTGTGCTATGTGTGTGATTCGAGGTGTCTGTCTGTGTTATGTGTGTGATTCGAGGTGTCTGTCTGTGCCTATGTGTGTGATTCGAGATGTCTGTCTGTGTATGTGTTGATTCGAGGTGTCTGTGTTATGTGTGTGATTCGAGGTGTCTGTCTGTGCTATGTGTGTGATTCGAGGTGTCTGTCTGTGTTATGTGTGTGATTCGAGGTGTCTGTCCGGATGTGTGTGATTCGAGTGTCTGTCTGTGTCATGTGTGTGATTCGAGGTGTCTGTCCTGTGCTATGTGTGTGATTCGAGTGTCTGCTGTGCATGTGTGTGATTCGAGGTGTCTGTCTGTGCCATGTGTTTGATTCGAGGTGTCTGTCTGTGTTGTGGTGATTCGAGGTGTCTGTCTGTGCCATGTGTGTGATTCGAAGTGTCTGTCTGTGCCATGTGTGTGATTCGAGGTGTCTGTCTGTGGCGTGTGTGTGATTCGAGGTGTCTGTCTGTGCCATGTGTGTGATTCGAGGTGTCTGTCTGTACTAAGCGCGTTCTGTGACAGAAAGCCGAACACGCCTGTCCGGAGTAACAGGATCAGTGTGATCGCAATGGAACCTGAACCATCCTATACCGCCCCTCCTCCCATCATCACCGCTACCGCCTACGGTAGCAGAAGAGAGAGAGAGAGAGAGAGAGAGAAGAGAGAGAGGAGAGAAGTTTGCTTCCGACTTTTACTTGAAAACTCAATCCGTTTGTACTTTGTCATCTCGGAAACGGAAGACAATGGCCTACTGAGCGAAATTGATCAAACAGGGAGAGTACGCTGCAACAAATAACTGCTCTTTGTTTTTAATGCAGCCCGCTACTTACCCGCACTTTGTCAACAATATGACCAGCTGAATAGAAATTAGAAGTCGGAGTAATTTGAAGATGATGTGATATTATGAACAGTTGAATGGGGAATTTAGTAGACACAAATCAAAAGTCAAGCCACAAATGATAAGAGAATTAAGCGAAAAACATAGCTTGCATTGCGCTGTAATTAACCCCGGGTCTAAACAGGCAGTTTAGACAGTTATAAACGTTGACTGTTTATGTGAATAAATCTTAAATAAATGTTAGCGAACCGCCCAGAGAACGTGGACAAACGAGTCACAAGACGAAACACAACGCGTTTCGACCTCTTAGGTCTTCATCAGGTGAGACATAAACGAATAAAACAACGAAAATTCACTTAGCTTTGATCGCTTCAGATCACTTCACAGGGTTCAGCGCAAGGAAGAAGGCGTTGAATGACTGTGTGTTGAATGATTCAACGCCTTCTTCCTTGCGCTGAACCCTGTGAAGTGATCAGAAGCGATCAAAGCTACGTGAATTTTCGTTGTTTTATTCGTTTATGTCTCACCTGATGAAGACCTAAGAGGTCAAAATGCGTTGTGTTTCGTCTTGTGACTCGTTTGTCCACGTTCTTTGGGCGGTTCGCTAACATTTATTTAAGATTTGTTTAGATTTCCGCCTGCAGTCCTCTCGCTTTGCAACTAGATCTGTTTATGTGAATGTCAACTTTTCTTCACTAGTGAAATGTATACCTCTTCTACGGGAAGGCACTCTGTCAATACAAAGTATTACATTAACTCCTTTGGTGTTTCGTGTTTCGTGGTTTAATTCGTTTAAATCATAGCACAGAAAAAGAAAAAAAAAACAACAACGAAAAACACTACATAATCATGCACGCACATGGACACAACTGGGCAGCGTATGCGTTTTATTATGTTTATAACACCACAGACAGTGACTTTGTAGGACCACAAACGTAATGGCATTTATGTTATCTTCTACTTATTTTCATATTCTCTTCAGTGTTTATCTGGGTAACTTACAATGCGTTATCACAGTTGTTAACAGCTTTGTGGGATAGTGCTTTTTTTTTTTTTCAAACGATACGCGTGACTTTAAGTACTACACACACACACATGTGTGTGTGTGTGTGTGCGTGCGTGTGTATGTGCGTGCGTGCGGGCGCGCGTACGTGCGTGTGACATGTGTGTGTGTGTGTGTGTGTGTGTGTGTGTGTGTGTGTGTGTGTGTTGTGTGTGTGTGTGTGTGTGTGTGTGTGTGTGTGTGTGTGTGTATGTGTGTGTGTGTGTGTGTGTGTGTGTGTGTGTGTATGTGTGTGTATGTGTGTGTGTCTGTGTGTGTGTGTTGTTGTGTGTGTGTGTGTGTGTTGTGTGTGTGTGTGTGTGTGTGTGTGTGTGTGTGTATGTGTGTGTGTGTGTGTGTGTGTGTATGGTGTGTGTGTGTGTGTGTGTGTGTGTGTGTGTGTGTGTGTGTGTGTGTGTGTGTGTGTAGTGTGTGTGTGTGTGTGTGTGTGTGTGTGTGTGTGTGTGTGTGTGTGTGTGTGTGTGTCTGTGTGTGTGTGTGTGTGTCTGTGTGTGTGTGTGTGTGTGTGGTGGTCTGTGTGTGTGTGTGTGTGTGTGTGTGTGTGTGTGTGTGTGTGTGTGAATGAAACCCATAACGAGTTGTCAGTTTTATGTCAGATATGGCTGTGTGTATATCATGATTTTTACAAAGTGGTTGGTTAGTGTGGGTTTAAATGATGGACGTGACTATGTGCCAGTACACAACGAGTGGCATCTCAGTAACGATGCCTTTCACTTTGCAATCGGTGGGCGAAGTGAATACCCAGCCAGTTTCAAGCTATGCTTAGGTGAAACAGCAGAAAAAGGTACATTGTCAACTTACAGGTGGAAATGAATTGATTTCCACCTTACAGGTTGACAATGTACCTTTTCTGCTGTTTCACCTGTTGTGTCAACATGCTGCAGTCAACCTCCAATTCTTTTTGCAAGTATGCTTGTGATAGTTCAGTTCCATGTGCACCTTCAGTAGCCAGTTTTAAAGGATGCATGAGACATGATTTCCGTTCCTTGCTCTGACTTAATGGTGTACTTCAAACAATGGCCAGATTCCCAGTGATAGGAGAGACTCCATTTCCATTGTTTGTGCTCACCCAGTGGTCAATTTTGAATGGCGTGATTTACATGTTTTGTAGTGTACTTACTCACTGGCAATATTAAAAAGATGTTGTGACGGAATTTGTGTTCCTCACGCTTACTCAGCTACCATCTTTAAACCTGGCTTGTGACGAAGTTTCCGTTCGTCGTGCTCATTCCTGTTGTCAATAACAAATGATGGCATTTTTCAACGGTGCATTCAACATAATTTCTGTTCTTCGTGCTCATTCATTGTCCCCTTTAGAATGATACTTAGACGCAATTTCCTGTTCTTGAACTCTTTCAACGGCCTATTTTTATCGTTCACTCAGTGGTCGCTTTTACATGATACAAATGACTTTTCTATACTCATGGCGAGCCTTTATTGTAATAAGCGCATGCCTCTGTCTTAGCAATGCATGCGTTCATTGTTAGTCATTTTGAAAGCAATGCCTATGAATTGGGAATGATGGAGGGGTTGATTGGAGTGTGTGTAGGGGCTCCAGACCCCATCTCAGTGAAGAAAAAAATCAAACGCCCGCATGCCGCTGGCGGGTAAGTTGAATGACAAACCACACAGTTTGAATAGTTGCTTTGCAAAATTCACTGACAATCATATACAAGTCCACCCTCCCCTCTCCCACGTGTTATCTCCCATTTTGAAAGGTCGAGTTAGATCGCAAAGCGCAACCCCGTCACCCCTTCCCTCACCTCCACACAGCTGATGCCCCTCTCACTTTGCCTCCCTCACCTCCACACAGCTAATGCCCCTCTCACTTTGCCTCCCTCACCTCCACACAGCTAATGCCTCTCTCACTTTGCCTTCCTCACCTCCACACAGCTAATGCCCCTCTCACTTTGCCTTCCTCACCTCCACACAGCTGATGCCCCTCTCACTTTGCCTTCCTCACCTCCACACAGCTGATGCCCCTCTCACTTTACCTTCCTCACCTCCACACAGCTGATGCCCCTCTCACTTTGCCTTCCTCACCTCCACACAGCTGATGCCCCTCTCACTTTGCCTTCCTCACCTCCACACAGCTGATGCCCCTCTCACTTTGCCTTCCTCACCTCCACACAGCTGATGCCCCTCTCACTTTGCCTTCCTCACCTCCACACAGCTAATGCCCTCTCACTTTGCCTTCCTCACCTCCACACAGCTAATGCCCCTCTCACTTTGCCTTCCTCACCTCCACACAGCTGATGCCCCTCTCACTTTGCCTTCCTCACCTCCACACAGCTGATGCCCCTCTCACTTTGCCTTCCTCACTTCCACACAGCTAATGCCCCTCTCACTTTGCCTTCCTCACCTCCACACAGCTAATGCCCCTCTCACTTTGCCTTCCTCACCTCCACACAGCTAATGCCCCTCTCACTTTACCTTCCTCACCTCCACACAGCTAATGCCCCTCTCACTTTACCTTCCTCACCTCCACACAGCTAATGCCCCTCTCACTTTACCTTCCTCACCTCCACACAGCTAATGCCCCTCTCACTTTACCTTCCTCACCTCCACACAGCTAATGCCCCTCTCACTTTACCTTCCTCACCTCCACACAGCTAATGCCCCTTTCACTTTGCCTTCATCACCTCCACACAGCTAATGGTTCTTTTTTTTTCTTTCTTTCTTTTTTTTTTTGGGGGGGGGGGGGGATGGGGGGGGGGCGTTTTTGTTGTACTCCCAGTTCTTATAGAACAGGGAGAAAAGAAACACCCGAAGGTGCTGGGGAGGACCCAGAGAAGCACTGTCTTCACCTGCCTTTAGAGCAGTCCTGTACCACCCTTGGAGGCCTGCGCTGTGTTGACGATGGGTACAGGCACGCGCAGGACACTCCATTAAGATATCAAGGGACATAACTGCTCCTGAACAGAGGTAAATCAGACTACAGGATGCAGCTCTTAACAGCCTTAAAGTAGCATCCCCATGGGTGTACCAGCCCGTATTTCATGACTGCGGAGCCCACCGGCGAAAAACCCTCCAGCTGCCGAGCACACCCCACAGACCCAACCACCCCTGCCCACGGACAGATGAAGACAGTGCCACTCCAGACACAGCCAAGCTTTCGCCATACGGTCTTATGTGCCCTCAAGAGAGAATCCAAAGTTGTAGTCTTTCCCACTGTCAACAGGACTTTCCCTGTGGTCAGTGGGTCTTTCCTCACCGTCACTGGACCTTTCTCCAGGGTCAGCCTAGTTTAGGCAAAGAAGAAAAGAAACACCCGAAGGTGCTGGGGAGGACCCAGAGAAGCACTGTCTTCACCTGCCTTTAGAGCAGTCCTGTACCACCCTTGGAGGCCTGCGCTGTGTTGACGATGGGTACAGGCACGCGCAGGACACTCCATTAAGATATCAAGGGACATAACTGCTCCTGAACAGAGGTAAATCAGACTACAGGATGCAGCTCTTAACAGCCTTAAAGTAGCATCCCCATGGGTGTACCAGCCCGTATTTCATGACTGCGGAGCCCACCGGCGAAAAACCCTCCAGCTGCCGAGCACACCCCACAGACCCAACCACCCCTGCCCACGGACAGATGAAGACAGTGCCACTCCAGACACAGCCAAGCTTTCGCCATACGGTCTTATGTGCCCTCAAGAGAGAATCCAAAGTGGGGGGGATGGGGGGGGGGGGGGGGGGGGGGGGGGGGGCGTTTTTGTTGTACTCCCAGTTCTTATAGAACAGGGAGTACTTTAAAATGGGAACGAAGAAATGCTGTCTGTGTGTCCGTGTGTGTGTGTGTGTGTGTGTGTGTGTGTGTGTGTGTGTGTGTGTGTGTGTGTGTGTGTGTCCGTGGTCAAAATGTGTTCCACTCGCTCCAGACGAAACTACTGGGTCGATCTTTCTGAAAATTTGTAGGCATGTTCATTATGGGTCAAGGATGATGCCCGACTTTTTAGTTTACCGTTACAGCCGTTACTAACGGCTGTAACGGCCCGTAACGCTTTTTCTTCTTTATGGAATATCTCCGAAAGTACGTGGCCGATCTTTGTGAAAATTAGCAGGTATGTTCATTATGGGTCACGGATGATGCCCGATGTTTTAGTTTACCCCGTTATAGCCGTTACTAACGGCTGTAACAGCCTGTAACGGTTTTTCTTCCTTATAGAATATCTCAAAAAGTACTAGGCCGATCTTTCAGAAAATTTGTAGGTATGTTCATTATGGGTCACGAATAATGCTGATGTTTTAGTTTACCGTTATAGCCGTTACTAACGGCCGTAACGGCCTGTAACGCTTTTTCTTCTTTATAGAATATCTCAGAAAGCACTTGGCCGATCTTTCTGAAAATTTGTAGGTATGTTCATTATAGGTCACGGATGATGCCCGATGTTTTAGTTTACCGTTACAGCCGTTACTAACGGCTGTAACGGCCTGTAACGCTTTTTCTTCTTTATAGAATATCTCAGAAAGTACTTGACTGATCTTTGTGAAAATTAGCAGGTATGTTCATTATGGGTCACGAATGATGCCCGGTGTTTTAATTTACCCCGTTATAGCCGTTACTAACGGCTGTAACGGCCTGTAACGGTTTTTCTTCTTTATAGAATATCTCAGAAAGCACTTGGCCGATCTTTCTGAAAATTTTTAGGTATGTTCATTATGGGTCACAAATAATGTGCGATGTTTTAGTTTACCGTTATACCGTTACTAACGGCTGTAACGGCCTGTAACGCTTTTTCTTCTTCATGGAATATCTCAGAAAGTACTTGGCCGATCTTTGTGAACATTAGCAGGTATGTTCATTATGGGTCACGAATAATGCCCGATGTTTTAGTTTACCGTTATAGCCGTTACTAACGGCTGTAACGGCCTGTAACGGTTGTTTTTCTTCATGGAATATCTCAGAAAGTACTTGGCCGATCTTTGTGAAAATTAGCAGGTTTGTTCATTATGGATCAAGGATGATGCCTGATGTTTTAGTTTACCGTTATAGCATTACTAACGGCTGTAACGGCCTGTAACGTCTCTTTTTTCTTTATGGAATATCTCAGAAAGTACTTGGCCGATCTTTGTGACCATTAGCAGGTATGTTCATTATGGGTTACGGATGATGCCCGATGTTTTAGTTTACCGTTATAGCCGTTACTAACGGCTGTAACGGCCCGTAACGCTTTTCTTCTTTATGGAATATCTCAGAAAGTACTTCGCCGATCTTTGTGAAAATTAGCAGGTATCTTCATTATGGGTTACGGATGATCCCGATGTGTTAGTTTACCGTTTATAGCCGTTACTAACGGCTGTAACGGCCTGTAACGGTTTTTCTTCTTTATGGAATATCTCAGAAAGTACGTGGCCGATGTTTCTGAAAATTTGTAGATATGTTCATTATGGGTCACGGATGATGCCCGATGTTTTAGTTTACCGTTACAGCCGTTGCTAACGGCCCATAATGGTTTTCTTCTTTATGGAAAATCTCAGAAAGTGTTTGGCCGATCTTTCTGAAAATTTGTAAGTATGTTCATTTTAGGTCACAGACGATAGCCGATGTTTACCAGAATAGCCATTACTAACGGTTACACCAGCCCAAGACGGTTTTTCCTCTGTATGGAATATCTCACGCGTATTCAGGATAAACTGGGAGTACCTTTATATGCTTTACATCTTGTTTGTTTTATTTTGCCACCGGTCATCACGTTTAATGGCAGTTTAGATTCTAGACGATGAATACGATATTGAGTCTACCTGGCCTTACCATGAACAGCGAGTGACGATGTCTCTGATCTGTTTTTTTTTCAGAGGGCCGCAAGATTTCTGCTTTACTGCCACTTCCGCCTCCGCACTAGTAATGATGTCAGACCATGATGACGACATTTTCTGGTTCATTTGGAGGAAGTTTTGCTGTTGAAGACTCATGAAACTGAAGAGAATAGAAAGGAGGGTGTAGGTGAGAATAGAAAGGAGGGTGTAGGTGAGAATAGAAAGGAGGGTGTAGGTGAGAATAGAAAGGACGGTGTAGGTTAGAATAGAAAGGAGGGTGTAGGTGAGAATAGAAAGGACGGTGTAGGTGAGAATAGAAAGGAGGGTGTAGGTGAGAATAGAAAGGAGGGTGTAGGTGAGAATAGAAAGGAGGGTGTAGGTGAGAATAGAAAGGAGGGTGTAGGTGAGAATAGAAAGGAGGGTGTAGGTGCATAATGTCGGTGTCTGTTTGATTGTGTGTTCGTTTGTCAACAAGTTGTCGGTTAGTGAAGCATATCTGGAATTGATATATTCCACGAATTTAACCGAAGATTTTAGCACTGGGATGTAAACTCGTGGGGCGGGCTAGTGCTTTAATATGCTACTACTTTTTCGTAGTTGTCATCTATCGCTTAGAACAGGGACAGGGTGGTTTTAATGACCAGTCAGCATAGCGGGTTCACTGAGCAGACCATTCTCCTGTTGTGTGCGGTGTCTGAGCGTTCTCCTGTTGTGTGCGGTGTCTGAGCGTTCTCCTGTTGTGTGCGGTGTCTGCGTTCTCCTGTTGTGTGCGGTGTCTGAGCGTTCTCCTGTTGCGTGCGGTGTCTGAGCGTTCTCCTGTTGTGTGCGGTGTCTGAGCGTTCTCCTGTCGTGTGCGGTGTCAGAGCGTTCTATTGTGTGCGGTGTCTGAGCGTTCTCCTGTTGTGTGCGGTGTCTGAGCGTTCTGTTGTGTGCGGTGTCTGAGCGTTTTCCTGTTGTGTGCGGTGTCTGAGCGTTCTCCTGTTGTGTGCGGTGTCTGAGCGTTCTCCGGTTGTGTGCAGTGTTTTGAGCATTCTCCTGTTGTGTGCGGTGTCAGAGCGTTCTGTTGTGTGCGGTGTTAGAGCGTTTTCCTGTTGTGTGCGGTGTCTGAGCGTTCTCCTGTTGTGTGCGGTGTCTGAGCGTTCTCCTGTTGTGTGCGGTGTCTAAGCGTTCTCCTGTTGTGTGCAGGGTCGAGTGTTCTCCTGTTGTGTGCGGTGTCTGAGTGTTCTCCCGTTGTGTGCGGTGTTTAGAGCGTTTCTGTTGTGTGGGTGTCAGAGCGTTCTCCTGTTGTGTGCGGTGTCTAGAGCGTTCCTGTTGTGTGTGGTGTCTGAGCGTTCTCCTGTTGTGTGCGGTGTCTGAGCGTTCTCCTGTGTGTGCGGTGTCTGAGCGTTCTCCTGTTGTGTGCGGTGTCTGAGCGTTCTGTTTGTGTGCGGTGTCTGAGCGTTCTCTCTGTTGTTGTGCGTGTCTGAGCGTTCTCCTGTTGTGTGCGGTGTCTGAGCGTTTCTGTTGTGTGCGGTGTCTGAGCGTTTTCCTGTTGTGTGCAGTGTCAGAGCGTTCTCCTGTTGTGTGCGGTGTCTGAGCGTTCTCCTGTTGTGTGTGCGTGTTTGAGCTTCTCCTGTTTGTGTGCGGTGTCAGAGCGTTCTGTTGTGTGTGGCGGTGTTAGAGCGTTTTCCTGTTTGTGTGCGTGCGTCTGATGCGTTCTTCCTGTTGTGTGCGGTGTCTGAGCGTTCTCCTGTTGTGTGCGGTGTCTGAGCGTTCTCCTGTTGTGTGCGGTGTCTGAGCGTTCTCCTGTTGTGTGCGGTGTGCTTGTGTCTGTGAGCGTTCTCCTGTTGTGTGCGGTGTTTGAGCCGTTCTCCTGTTGTGTGCGGTGTCTGAGCAGTTCTCCTGTTGTGTGCGGTGTCAGAGCGTTCTCCTGTTGTGTGCGGTGTCTGAGCGTTCCTGTTGTGTGCCGTGTCAGAGCGTTCTCCTGTGTGTGCGGTGTCTGAGCGTTCTCCTGTTGTGCGGTGTCATGAGCGTTCTGTTGTGTGCGGTGTCTGAGCGTTCTCCTGTTGTGTGCGGTGTCTGAGCGTTCTCCTGTTGTGTGCGGTGTGTCTGAGCGTTCTATCCCTGTTGTGTGCGGTGTCTGAGCGTTCTGTTGTGTGCGGTGTCTAGAGCGTTTCTCCTGTTGTGTGCGGTGTCTAGAGCGTTCTCCTGTTGTGTTGGCGTTGTTTGACGTTCACGTTCTCCTGTTGTGTGCAGTGTTTGAACCGTTCTCATGTTGTGTGCGGTGTCAGGTCTATGTAGCGTTCGACTTCCTGTTGTGTGCGGTGTCCGAGCGTTCTCCTGTTGTGTGTGCGGTGTCGAGCGTTCTCCTGTTGTGTGCGGTGTCTCGAGCGTTCTCCTGTTGTGTGCGGTGTCAGAGCGTTCTCATGTTGTGTGTGGTGTTGACCGATCTCCTGTTGTGTGCGGTGTCTGAGCGTTCTGTTGTGTGCGGTGTCTGACGTTCTCCTGTTGTGTGCGGTGTCTGAGCGTTCTCCTGTTGTGTGCGGTGTCTCTGAGGCTGTCTGGCTTCTCCTGTTGTGTGCGGTGTCTGAGCGTTCTCCTGTTGTGTGCGGTGTCTGACGTTCTCCTGTTGTGTGCGGTGTCTGAGCGTTCTCCTGTTGCTGTGCGGTGTCTGAGTGTTCTCCTTTGTGTGTGCGGTGTCTGAGCGTTCTCCTGTTGTGTGCGGTGTCAGAGCGTTTCTGATTGTGTGCGGTGTCTGAGCGTTCTCCTGTTGTGTGCGGTGTCTGAGCGTTCTGTTGTGTGCGGTGTCTGAGCGTTTTCCTGTTGTGTGCGGTGTCTGAGCGTTTCTCTGTTCTGTGTGGCGGTGTCTGAGCGTTTCTGTGTTGTGTGCCGTGTCAGAGCGTTTTCCTGTTGTGTGCGGTGTCTGAGCGTTTCTGTTGTGTGCAGTGTCAGAGCGTTTCTGTTGTGTGCGGTGTCTGAGCGTTCTGTTGTGTGCGGTGTCAGAGCGTTCTCCTGCTGTGTGGGTGTCTGAGCGTTCTCCTGTTGTGTGTGCGGTGTCTGAGCATTCTCCTGTTTGTATGCGGTGTCTGGCGTTCTCCTGTTGTTGCGGTGTCTGAGCGTTCTCCTGTTTGTATGCGGTGTCTGCGTTCTCCTGTTGTGTGCGGTGTCTGAGTACTCTCCTGTTGTGTGCGGTGTCTGAGCGTTTCTGTGTGTGTGTGCGGTGTCTGCGTTCTCCTGTTGTGTGCAGTGTCTGAGCGTTCTCCTGTTGTGTGTGGCTGGTGTCTGAGCGTTCTCCTGTTGTGTGCGGTGTCTGAGCGTTCTGTTGTGTGCGGTGTCTGAGCGTTTTCCTGTTGTGTGCGGTGTCTGAGCGTTCTCCTGTTGTGTGCGGTGTCTGAGGCGTTCTGTTGTGTGCGGTGTCTGAGCGTTCTGTTGTGTGCGGTGTCAGAGCGTTCTCCTGTTGTGTGCGGTGTCTGAGCGTTCTCCTGTTTGTGTGCGGTGTCTGAGCGTTCTGTTGTGTGTGCCGTGTCAGAGCGTTCTCCTGTTTGTGTGCGGTGTCTGAACGTTCTGTTGTGTGCGGTGTCTGAGCGTTTCTGTTGTGTGCGGTGTCTGAGCGTTCTCCTGTTGTGTGCAGTGTCTGAACGTTCTCCTGTTGTGTGCAGTGTCTGAGCGTTTTCCTGTTGTGTGCGGTGTCAGAGCGTTCTCCTGTTGTGTGCGGTTCTAGCTTTCTCTGTTTGTCGTGTCAACGTTCTCCTGTTGTGTGCGGTGTCAGAGCGTTCTCCTGTTGTGTGCGGTGTCAGAGCGTTCTCATGTTGTGTGTGGTGTTTGACCGATCTCCTGTTGTGTGCGGTGTCTGAGCGTTCTCCTGTTGTGTGCGGTGTCTGAGCATTCTCCTGTTGGGTGCGGTGTCTGAACGTTCTGTTGTGTGCGGTGTCTGAGTGTTCTCCTGTTGTGTGCGGTATTTGAGCATTCTGTTGTGTGCAGTGTTTGAGCGTTCTCCTGTTGTGTGCGGTGTTTGAGCGTTCTGTTGTGTGCGGTGTTTGAGCGTTCTGTTGTGTGCGGTGTTTGAGCGTTATGTTGTGTGCGGTGTTTGAGCGTTCTCCTGTTGCGTGCGGTGTTTGAGTGTTCTCCTGTTGTGTGTAGTGTCTGAGCGTTCTCCTGTTGTGTTCGGTGTCTGAGCGTTTTCCTGTTTTGTGCGGTGTCTGAGCGTTCTCCTGTTGTGTGCGGTGTCTGCGGATCAGGCTGATCACATCCTCCCTCTAGGTCTAGAAGAATCGGCAGTCCTGGAAATCATGGTCAATCATCATTGGGGTAGCACCGCATGGATGGAATATACATGAAATGTCCTTAGTGAGATCTGGGATCTACCAGCCAACTGTGTATACTTCGTGTGGCGTTCTCGTCAAGCAGTCGTTGAGGAACACTGTGCACCATATGTCAAGACCTGGGACACGCCATAGAGCCGTGAGGACAAGGTAGTCAGCCTGCACACACTGACCTGCACATGTTGGATGGTCGACATCCTGCATCATCCACATCAGTGGCACTAAGGCGGGTGTAGAACATTCCAGGTTCAGTGTGTAACTATTGTAAAACGAGTGTCACTGGATACTGTTTTCGATCTATTATGGAATGTCCAGAACGCACTGCTTTTGATATCAGTTTATTCAAAAGAAGTAGGCCTACTTGAAGCGAAAGCCTGTGGGTTTTTTTTGTTGTTGTAATTTCTGGAACTTGTGTTCAAAGCAGGGGAAAATGTCAGATTGAAATGAAGCAAATTCAAACAGATGGGAAAGACTGTGATAATCGGTGTTTGTCAAGTGTTTCTTCGATCACCGAAGGTTTGCATGGCACATTCCGTGAATATTTTATTCTGTTGTTTAATAACTCACCAGCTCAGAATGTTTTGATTGATACTTTTGTTTTAACCCTGCTTTTGAAACATAGACGTTATTGTTACTCACCCCTGCCCCAAACGGGGCAAGGGGTTTAAATTTCATTGTATGAAATTGACGTTTAAGAACGTCGAATAGTTTCTCTTATTTCGCTGATGAAAACCCTCCTTGTACAGTTCTTAGTCGTGGCCAAAATCACAAGCAATCGTTTGCCTGAAAGTCCTTTAGCTGCTGTACAGAAGAGCTAACGTTCCTGCTTGCTTTAGTTTTCCCAAACATAATAAGACACACAGGCTTCTTATTTCATTGTTACTTGTTGTTTTCCTCCCTCCCCCCCCCCCCCTCCCCCCCTCTCTCCTTTCTGTCATCACATTTTGTATTTAAGTCACAGAATCCTAATGATCATACTACCTAAGGTAAAATTCATACCGCACTCGGTCATGACACCCCTGGACGTGACGTTGACGCAATTGACACTGTGGGACAGGTATCACTTGTGATGACACTTTCAACACAGCACCCGTGAGATATGATACAACAGACACTGAGTGATGACACCAGTTAAGGTCAAACTGACGCAAGACACTCAGTGATGACACCCTTTTCAACATGATACCCTTGAGGTGAAAACATGCAGTCACTCACAGACACCCAGTGAGGTAAAATTCACACCACAGACACCCAGTGATGACACATTTGATGTAAAGCTGACACAGTATACACCCAGTAATGACACATTTGAAATAAAGCTGACACAATATACACCCAGTGATGACACATTTGAAGTAAAGCTGACTCAATATACACCCAGTGATGACACCGTTTAAAATAAAGCTGACACAATATACACTTGATGATGGCACCTTTTGAAGTAAAGCTGACACAATATACACTTGGTGATGACACCTTTTGAAGTAAAGTTGACACAAGATACACTTGGTTATGACACCTTTTAAAGTAAAGCTCATACAATATACACGCAGTGATGAAAACTAAAGCTGACACAATATACACTTGGTGATGACACCTTTAGAAGTAAAGCTGACACAATATACACTTGGTGATGACACCTTTTGAAATAAAACTGACTCAATGTACACTTGGTGATGAGAAGTAAAGCTGACACAATATACACTTGGTGATGACACCTTTTGAAGTAAAACTGACACAATATACACTTGGTGATGACACCTTTTGAAGTAAAACTGACACAATATACACTTGGTGATGACACCTTTTGAAGTAAAACTGATACAATATACACTTGGTGATGACACCTTTTGAAGTAAAGCTGACACAATGTACACTTGGTGATGACACCTTTTGATGTAAAGCTGACGCAATATACACGTGGTGATGACACCTTTTGAAGTAAAACTGACACAATACACACTTGGTGATGACACTTTTTGATGTAAAGCTGACGCAATATATACACTTGGTGACGACACCCTGTGAGGTAAAACTGATACAAATATATACCCAGTAACTTTTATTTATACATCTGATCTGTGATATATGTACATGAGGAGTCTACATACAGACCCGAATCATCTGATTACCTTCACTTACTTCTTTCCGTATACCAGCCACCCCCTCATCCCTCCAGCCTCTGCTTATCATTTCCCCCGATCCCCGCCACACCCCATCCCATTCGTCTGATCATGACTCGTTTCCGTGTTTAAAGCCATGTCCGATCTGTGGAAAACCACCGTAAGATGACGTGGGCCACCCCTTACCTTGGTTCTTCTTGGTTTTCCTGTTACATGGCCATACACTATGGAGGACATGATGTTTCCTTTTTTTTTTTTTTTTTTTTTTTGTGGTTCGGTTCTTATTTTTGTTTGTGAAAAGGACAAGTAGTTTCCCGAATGATTTAACACTGTGCTTTTGATCCCTCATACCCCCCCCCCCCCCCACACACACACACACAAGCGCGCACACGCACGCACACACACACACACACACACACACACACACACACACACACACACACACCTTGCTGGATCTTTTCTCACAGATTTTTTTAGCAGCAAAATCAGTTATTGCTCCGTACGTTTAGTTTTCACTCTCTACAATTTTTCAGTGTTCGCTCAATCACAAACTCTCTACAATTTTTCAGTGTTCGCTCAATCACAAATGTGTTGAATCATGTTATTACGTCAGTGAATCCGAAGTGCCATTCAAAAAACGTACTACAATTTTGGTGTTTCTTGTACATTATCTGTTTAGTGCGTTGTTTACACTTGTTTCTGATTGAATGCCAACAGTTGCTGATAATCATTATTAAAGATTTTCTTGGTTAATCCTTCGTTTCTGACTTCCATCGTGTTCGGAGGCATGCGTGTCAGCGTAGGTGTGCGTTTACCAGAGAGGAAAAGGTGAACGAATAGTAAGTCTGAGAATTCAGTTTTTAGTGGATTCCATGTGAAGTGCGGATGTGTGTTCATTAGAGGGACAGGGTGGACAGACAATAACAGTCTGACAACTCCATCTTTAGCCGACACCATACGCTATGTGTACAATTTTAAATAAATACAGACAGACAGACGGAAGGAAGTGGGGGCGAGGGAGGGGGGGGGGGGGGGGGGGGGGGGGGGGGGGGGGCAGAGAGGACTGGGTTAGGTGACTGGTGTTCACACTCACATACATACACATACGAGTGTGCGCATATTCAAAAGGGTCCATTCGGGCTCACACACAACTGCAACTCTGAATAACGTTTGTTTACACACACACACACACACACACACACACAACACACACACACACACACACACACACACACACACACACACACACACACACACACATATTACAGTAATACTGGCCGAATAATATAAACGAATAAAAATATATGATTTGACATCTTTATTCAGTTTATGCCGAAAGGACAGCCAACATCAACCGACACCGACACATATGACACTCTGCGTGGTGAACACTACGGCAATAACATCAACACATCTTGCAGTTGAATCAGTTCATCAAAACACCTCTCAGACAACGTGTTAGCTGTCAATATTAACCAGGCAACAATGAAAACAATACAAGCAAAAGCTGTGATTTGTGCGATTTGGGAAACACTGCCTTACATTATCTCTTTATGGAATGTGTTTTTAGAAATAAAAAATAGTCACCACAGCGAACTAAATAGTTGCCAGTAGCGAACAAAATATGAACATAAAAACAAACTAGACAATTTGAGGAACGTGTGTACAGCACAGCCGTTCTCCGAAACAGACAAAAAGAAATGGAGAAAAGAACTTGGTAACAAACAAAAGGTCAAATGTATGGGTGAGTATAACTAGCTTCACCTGGTAACAAACAAAAAGTCAAATGTATGGGTGAGTATAACTAGCTTCACCTGGTAACAAACAAAAAGTCAAATGTATGGGTGAGTATAACTAGCTTCACCCTTTCCCCATTCCCTTGATATCAAATTAAATTTGATTAGATGAAAATGCTTCTCCTTTAGGAAAACAAAATGTCAACAAAGAAAATCACCAAGACAACTCGATTTACAAACAAAACAGTTACAGGCAGGCCTCTGACTAAACTGATAAGTTTGAAATGTTAGTGATAAATCATTCACAAAGTGATAAATCATTCACAAAGTGATAAATCATTCACAAAGTGATAAATCATCAAAAGCAGAGGAGGACAATGAGGACAGAGCGGATCTCTGGCAGGATCAAACGGATCCTTCCATCCCAATCCGCACCAAGTTTCAATGGTTGTGTATGTGTGCATGCATAACCAACCCGGCATGTTCTTTCCGTCCTTCGGATGAAACGCGCATCCTTCAATGCCAAATCCAACACGACTCAAAATGTCGTCAGGTCTGTCTACTTTCACTTCTTGTGGACCTGTTTGGAGGAATGAACTTCTGTGTTCTGTTCATCACGCTCCCTATCTTACCACTAAATCCAGACTAGAAACTCGTTTATATTCATTTTCTTCTTCCTTTCCGACACAATTCTATTACTTTAGTGTCGTAGTATATGTATTTCTGCAGGCAAATTGTAAGGGCGTTTTTGATGTGCTTATGTATTTTGAATGTGTGTGTGTGTGTGTGTGTGTGTGTGTGTGTGTGTGTGGGGTGATCAGTGTGTGTCTGTTGATGTGAATGGGTTGGGGCGGTGGGGTGAGCAGAATACTGGTATGTTGGTGTGTGTATGTATGTATGTATGTATGTATATGCATTAGTGAGAGTGTACGTATGAAAGTGTTTCAACGCTGATTTTTTTTTTCTTTGAAAGCGCTGTGATCGCGGCAGAGATAGGGCGCATGTAAATCCCCATTATCATCATTTGTGTTGGTTCACGGATCAGATTCCGTCTTTCCAACTAGTATCATTAAAATTGGTCCACTTAGTTTCGGCGTAATCTTGCCCACAAACCGACCGTCCGGCAGACGTGGGAGAAAACATAACCTCCATGGCGGAATTCATTATCGCGATTTTTCGCTTATCCAAAACAATTGAAAAAACGTTAAAAAGTCGAATATATCTTTGTCTGCAAATATTAATATTACGGTCTCCATCTGGATATCTTAGCTCGAAGACACTTTTTGGATGGACATGACCAAAGTTTAACGACCAATCTCCCAGAAGTGAGCTGCTGTTTGTTGCATCGTGAAACCACCGATCTTTGATCTGTCGGGAAAGGAAAAACACCATGTAAACTTCACTGGCTGGACACCACCGATCTTTGATCTGTCGGGAAAGGAAAACCACCATGTAAACTTCACTGGCTGGACACCACCGATCTTTGATCTGTCGGGAAAGGAAAAACACCATGTAAACTTCAATGGCTGGACACAACACGCTCGTCAAAGTGTGGCGTTTTCGAAAAATGTCCACGAAAAGGTTGAGAATGCATTGCCTGACTGTTACGAACTCCTTTCTTTTCTCCTTTTTTTCTGGCTATGATTTACACGGTAGTCATAACAATGACGAAATCATCACACGAAGGGAGCAGACAGCCTACCATTCAGGACAGCGGTAGTAGCAGAACCAAGAACCGTTGGCGCAGGACTCCTTGAAGTGTCTAAAACAAAACAAAAAAAGAATAGTTGTCTTCCGAAATGAATTTAATTCCCCGCGTGGAGACCCGACACCAGGCGTGAAGAGCGGTGTACATAGTCGTCCATCGGACCAGAGGGGGGATGGGGGGCAGATTTGTTTGTGTACCCAGAAACTACTGTTGACGGTTTCCCACCCGAGATTGGAGGGTTTTGTTTTGTTTTCCAGAATCCGTATATTTCTTAAAACACCTTCAAACGGTTTTTTTTGTTCAGCACCCACTCCACCTCTACCACCCCACCCTCCCAGCTACTCCCCCCCCCCCCACACACACACACACACACACACTTCCAAAAAAAACCCAAAAAAAAAACGAACAAACAACAACAACAACAAAAAAACCCGTACTTCATTTAAACCTAAAGGTTTTTCATCTCATGCATCTATCTGAGCACAATTTAGTTTCTATGGCGCCGAAGATGAAAAGTAGCGGTCTCATTTATCTTCGTAGATTGAACATCGCCATCTCAAGTGTGAAATTAAGAAAAGGTTAACTTATGCCAATTTCAAATCTTACCAATGGCGTTCTTGAGAGTTCTAACCGAGGAGCGCCGTAGAAGAACAGAAGACTACTGCTCATCTATAATGCAGCTGACCACACGCTGGGCCTTTCATGGTTGTTATGCATGATAAGATCATGACAACGTTAAGATCATGACAACGTTAAAGTAAAACTCCCGAGGCAATATCAGCTGAGAAAGAAAGAAAATGTTGACTGACAGTAACTGTGAATATACAATACCACCTTTTTATTAAGTGTATTTTTTTAGTCATATGGTGTATTCAATGCATTTCTTGTAAAATGGTGACTAAAAAATTGCACCCCAAATTTACGGTTGAACCAAGTCTGAATGGGAGCATTGATCATCATCATCATCATCATCATCATCACCAGTGACAATGTGAAAGGTGACAGCTACACTTCTTTTACCCTGCTGGTCAGAAAAAGAAAACAAAACGGGGGGAAAAAAACGAAACAAGACAAACACAAAAACCCTTGCCGCCGCGATGGTGCAGTGGTTTGTGTTGTGACCGGGGAGGTTGTGGGTTACAGTCTCGTCAAACACAAAAACCCTTGCCGCCGCGATGGTGCAGTGGTTTGTGTCGTGACCGGGGAGGTTGTGGGTTACAGTCTCGTCAAAGGAGGTTGTGGGTTACAGTCTCGTCAAAGGAGGTTGTGGGTTACAGTCTCGTCAAAGGAGGTTGTGGGTTACAGTCTCGTCAAAGGAGGTTGAGGGTTACAGTCTCGTCAAAGGAGGTTGTGGGTTACAGTCTCGTCAAAGGAGGTTGAGGGTTACAGTCTCGTCAAACACATGCATTCTGTTCGTTTGTTTCTTGCTTTTGTTCCGGTCTGAATCGTCGAGTGCCGGTGGTCTGGGCCCAGATGGAAAGAATGGAACCACACTGTCTGGTTCCATCCGCTTCATTGAAGCACGTCTGACAGTGTTAGTCACATGTTACAAACTACACAGACGGGTCTTAAATAAATGTTAGCGAACCGCCCAGAGAACGTGGACAAAGGAGTCACAAGACGAAACACAACTAGTTTCGACCTCTTAGGTCTTCATCAGGTGAGACATTAACGAATAAAACAATGAAAATTCACTTAGCTTTGATCGCTTCAGATCACTTGGTAGGGTTCAGCGCAAGGAAGAAGGCGTTGATTCAACGCCTTCTTCCTTGCGCTGAACCCTACCAAGTGATCTGAAGCGATCAAAGCTAAGTGAATTTTCATTGTTTTATTCGTTAATGTCTCACCTGATGAAGACCTAAGAGGTCGAAACTAGTTGTGTTTCGTCTTGTGACTCCTTTGTCCACGTTCTCTGGGCGGTTCGCTAACATTTATTTAAGATTTGTTTAGATTTCCGCCTGCAGTCCTCTCGCTTTGCAACTAGATCTACACAGACGGGGTCAATATCTGTTGGGTCAAGTTTCATGTGTTTGTAATTATCATTATTATCATCATCATCATCATCATTGTTATCATCATTATGATGATGATGATGATTATTATTATCATATATCCAACCGACTACACGGGGCCTTTCCGGGCACGTTAAACTTGTACTGGAAAAAGTCTCACATCCTGAATAGATCAGATCATTACCAAAAAAAAAAAGATTATATCACGACAGAGAATTAAGCAACAAAAGCAGTTCATGACGTTGCACCAGAACTATTGACGTCTTATGGCATTAATAAATGAATTAAAAAAAAAAAGACCTTGGCTGTTCTGAGAGCGCCTCGCATTTCCCGCGATTTCTCACTTCCAGCCACAAAAAAAATAATAAAATAAATAAAAAAATAAAAATTCAAAAAGTGCCATGTGGGCAAATAAATACTGCAGAACGGATAGCCAGTGTTGATTCTAGACAGTGTGTGCGATTTTCATATGCCAGTCGATGGATTACAACAACAACAAACTTGGCACGCTGTAAGTTGCAGCAAGAAAAAGGTAAGAGTTTCTAGAACAAAGGAGGAATGGCCCTAACTGGCACAAAAACAGTTGACGACACTGAACAGAAAAAAATGACAGTGTCGTAGAAAAGAGGAAGATTGTAAAACAGAACTTGAAACTGCTAATGCCATGATATATTGGGAAAGAACCGTAAACACTAGCAAACAGACCTTGAGACTGCTAATGCCGTTATATATTGGGAAAAGAACCGTTAACAATAGCACACAGAATTTGCGACTGCTGATGCTATGATATACTGGGAGAAGAACAGTAAACAACAGCAAAAAGAACTTGAGACTGCTAATGCCATGATATCGGAAAAGAACTGTGAAAGTAGCCCTGCTGTTATAGTCTTGGACGAAAACGGCATTCCACGATAATACAATAACCACGAGCACATGTATATAATGTATTTGAATAAGCAACTTATAAATCGTTTATGAGATTAAAAAAAAGTATTACAAAATATATTCGAGATGTAAATAACAAATAACAATAATAAACAGCATTCGTAGAGCTACATCTTGTGCAATAGACCGATTCAAGGAGTTTGTACACGTCATTCACACACAGATGTATACCGTAACTTAAAACACAGCCCCCAAAAGACTAAACATATAAATAAATAAACGGTCACATGAATGCACGAAGGCAGGAGGAGGGGGAATCGGGCAAGAAAAAGGAAGGTTTCACGGTTGGCTCTCAAAATGTCCAGCGTTGTTTCATGACAAAGAGGAAGGGGTTCCACGTTTGTGGCTTATACAGACAGGAGGAATGGCGGCCGACTGCCGTTTGTTTGCAGCTGGTGATTCAGAAGAAGAGTATATCCGATGCGGAACATATGGGGTACAAAGGCGCAGAAAGGGCAAGAGTTGTGAAGACATTTTCAGCTGACGGTGTTCATCTCATATATTTGATCCTAAGTGAGACAGGTAGCCAGTGAAGAGACTGGGAGACGAGAGTGGAGCGTTCAGACATTTTCTTTCCGAGGACAATCAGAGCTGTGGAACGTTGAATTTATTGAAGGGGTTAAATGGATGAGGCAGGTTTTATTGAAGGGGTTAGATGGATGAGGCAGGTTTTATTGAAGGGGTTAAATGGAGGAGGCAGGTTATTGAAGGGGTTAAATGGAGGAGGCAGGTTTTATTGAAGGGGTTAAATGGAGGAGGCAGGTTATTGAAGGGGTTAAATGGAGGAGGCAGGTTATTGAAGGGGTTAAATGGAGGAGGAGGCAGGTTATTGAAGGGGTTAAATGGAGGAGTCAGGTTTTATTGAAGGGGTTAAATGGATGAGGCAGGTTTTGTTGAAGGGGTTAAATGGATGAGGCAGGTTTTATTGAAGGGGTTAAATGGATGAGGCAGGTTTTATTGAAGGGGTTAAATGGATGAGGCGGGTTTTATTGAAGGGGTTAAATGGATGAGGCGGGTTTTATTGAAGGGGTTAAATGAAGGAGGCAGGTTTTATTGGAGGGGTTAAATGGAGGAGGCAGGTTTACCAGACCAGACAGAATTACGATAGTCGGTGCAAGAGAATGAGAGATATGAAAAGTTTAGATAGATGTAGCGTCTGTGGCCAAGTATTTCCAAATAAAACTAATACACCGCAAGGACAGAGAAAGCTTTTCTTTTGTTCCTACAAGCATTCGGCTGTGTCAGCATTGAACTGTAACTTATTCCGAGTAATCCCATTTTTTTTATGTGAAGGAAGAGGTCAGTTATCTCTTGCAGTAGAGAGGACAGCTTTTCATGAGTGTCATTTCTCTTAACGTGGTATCGTCTGCTACAACTGATGCTTGACATTCTGACGGCTGATGACACTGGCAAGAGGAACAGCGTGTAATGCGAACAGGGCACAGGACAGATCCTTGTTGGACACCCAGTTTGGGATTGAGAGGTTGATACTAGTGATCCTTGATTGCAATGGCACAAGGTCAGTCGATTTTAAAAGTAACGATGCAGCTGAGGGCAGTTCCGTTGATTTTAAAGGTGTTTTGAACACGGGAAAGAAGGATTGAATGGTCAATCAAAAAGTGAATTACGCCACAGAGGCATTACAGTGACAGTTCTAGTCCAACCCCTTCCCCAAAAGACCCTCTCTCCCTTTGAACAGGTTCTTCTGTGTCTTTACTCCATTGACGTCCAAAGACTGCCCCCCATTTAAGAAGTATTTCTTTTCTGAAATATTCGTTATTTTGTCTATTGTGTACTAGTCCATCAAAGACTCTCTCCCTAAAAAAAAACCAGTAATTACATCTGTCTGTGAGGTCATTATCGTCAGATTCCACTGCGCTAATATCAGAAACACCAGACCAATACCAGGGGCAAAACTACTCCTAAGAAGACTATTTGGCAGGCACAAATGATGTAACATCAGTGGATAAGTATGGGCCCACAATACATGCATGTAACAGGAACATAACTGACAAAGATGAAACCATGAGAAAAGAAGTAATTCATGCACCGCATTACAAACACTAGGATGACAATTGCGCACACAGAGCTATGAAATATTCACACAATGTATCTCAACTAAATGCGAGTTTTTATTTCATCAAATGTGTTATTGCATTCAGATTTGTCCATATTAGCTACACCACATCTGCTTAGCTACGAGATCATTGTATGCATGAGTTCAAGGTGATGAATGAATAAAATAATGACCAAGATGAAAGGAGTATCAGAAGATGAGGGTCCATTGATATTTCAGCAGATGTCTGACCTGCGTATTGGTCCAACGCACTGATCGGATCGCGAGTACCTACATAACATATTTGCATGTGTGCACGTGCATGTGTGTGTGTATGTGTGTGTGTGTGTGTGTGTGTGTGTGTGTGTGTGTGTGTGTGTGTGTGTAGGGGGCGGGTGAACGTACAAATGTATGCAGTGTTTGTGTGCATGTCCGTGTGTGTATGCACGTATGTACGTGTGTATGCGTGTGTAATCTGTGGGCTTGTGTGAGCATGCTTCTGCATGCACGCATGGGTGCACATTTTATGTATCTGCCTGTGTACATGGGTGTACACGCACATGTGTGTGTGTGTGTGTGTGTGTGTGTGTGTGTGTGTGTGTGTTGGTGTGTGTGTGTGTGTGTGTGTGTGTGTGTGTGTGTGTGTGTGTGTGTGTGTGTCGTGTATGTGTGTGTATGTGTCCATGTGTGTGTGTGCATTTTATTATTTGTGGGCAATGGCTGTTTAGAGGATGACATAGTTATATGTCAACAGTAACAACAACAATAATGATGATGATGATGAGAAATGGAAAGAATGAAGGAAGTAAGGAAACTGCATGAACGATATTGACTGGATGACACAGAAAACGACTGAATGAAGCGCCAGCTGGCAGCTCTTCAGTCGGCACTACCCAGGTAGGCAGCCCGTTGTGTAAGGACTGTGAATTGTAAAGCGCTTAGAGCTTGGTCTCTAGCCAAGGATAGGCGCTATATAAGTATTCATAATAATACTAACAATGAGAATAATGTTAATAATGATAACAACAATAATAATAACAATAACAACAAGAATAATGATAACAATAATGCTGATGACTATGATTGTGGCGAAGACCAAACTAATGATGATGAATACTGGGTTTACTATATATGCAAACAACAACAACAATGACAAGTGATAGTAATGACAATGATAATGAAAAAGTTATAATCATGGAAAAGAAATTATATGTAAGTAGTAATAGAAAGCATATTAAATGAAAATAGTGATAAGATTCTTTAAAGGGGGAGGGAAAGGGGGAAAGGGGGAGGGAAGGGAACACACACATACACACACACACACCTTGTATGCAGGCCAAGTATATCGTGAACGGACGGGGGTCAGGATAGTAGCGGACAGAGCAGAGTTGATGGGACGGTGGTAAGAGGTGGAGTGCAGTGGATACTTTTCAGGAGATGATCAGACATACAAAACCTAAAACCCAGGGTACAGACTATGTCACACCTCGTTGGTTGCTATAAAACCCAGGGTACAGACTATGTCACACCTCGTTGGTTGTTATAAAACCCAGGGTACAGACTATGTCACACCTCGTTGGTTGCTATAAAACCCAGGGTACAGACTATATCACACCTCGTTGGTTGCTATAAAACCCAGGGTACAGACTATGTCACACCTCATTGGTTGCTATAAACCCAGGGTACAGACTATATCGCACCTCGTTGGTTGCTATAAAACCCAGGGTACAGACTATGTCACACCTCGTTGGTTGCTATAAAACCCAGGGTACAGACTATATCACACCTCGTTGGTTGTTATAAAACCCAGGGTACAGACTATGTCACTCCTCTTTGGTTGTTATAAAACCCAGGGTACAGACTATGTCATGCCTTGCTGGTTGGTTGTTATAAACCCAGGGTACAGACTATGTCATGCCTTGCTGGTTGCTATAAACCCAGGGTACAGACTATATCGCACCTTGTTGGTTGCTATAAAACCCAGGGTACAGACTATATCGCACCTTGTTGGTTGCTATAAAACCCAGGGTACAGACTATATCACACCTCATTGGTTGTTATAAAAACCCAGGGTACAGACTATGTCATACCTTGCTGGTTGCAACGGCTGATGAAAGGCAGCTTGTTTGTTTAAAAACTTCTCTTGCTCTGCCGGCCTCAAGGTAAGCATAGCTTCTGTTTCATTACAGCCCTGTCAACCTCAAGGTAAGCATAGCTTCTGGTTTATTACAGCCCTGTCAACCTCAAGGTAAGCATAGCTTCTGGTTCATTACAGCCCTGTCAACCTCAAGGTAAGCATAGCTTCTGGTTCATTACAGCCCTGTCAACCTCAAGGTAAGCATAGCTTCTGGTTCATTACAGCCCTGTCAACCTCAAGGTAAGCATAGCTTCTGGTTCATTACAGCCCTGTCAACCTCAAGGTAAGCATAGCTTCTGGTTCATTACAGCCCTGTCAACCTCAAGGTAAGCATAGCTTCTGGTTCATTACAGCCCTGTCAACCTCAAGGTAAGCATAGCTTCTGGTTCATTGCAGCCCTGTCAACCTCAAGGTAAGCATAGCTTCTGGTTCATTACAGCCCTGTCAACAACATGGAGGCCTGTCAGGCTTGTCTCTGTGTAAAAAGATCAGTAGCTGGGGAAAAGAAAACAACACACACACACACACACATACACACCACCACAACACACACAACATTTAATTCTCTACACCAATTCACAGCAAAACAACATAACTATTGTAATCCTTGTAGCAGATGAAACTAAGGTGCGCTTGTCGTTCCATTTTCTATCACACCCTTGGTTTAAAAAAAAATGTAACCAAAAAAAAAAAAAAAAAAAAAAAGTACTAGTGCCATGAAAACAAACAAAAAGCAAACAAACAAAAAAATGTGAAAAAAAAACACGACTTATTTGCAAATTGACACTGCAGTACTGGCAGGTAGTAATCAATCTGGACTGTTTACAGTTTCGCTATCTGCTTGTCAGCTCACAGCAGCAAAGCTGGCATGTTGCTATAAATTGTAACCAAGCAAAAAGCGTGTACAGCCATCACAAGGAAGGTAAATGGACCACGAAGGCAGAGAAACCAACCAACCAACCCTGATAACAGTGGACAACAGTAAAGCAAGCTTAAACCAGACAGTTACATGGACAGGGTTACAGCAAAGGGGACATTACTAGCACAGAATGCACTACTGGTTGGGTTATGGTTTATACTTGTGAGACACAACAGCCCCCCCGCCCCCCCCCCCCCCCCCCCCCCCTCCTTCCTTCTCACCTTCCTACTCCTCCCAGCCCAGCATTTCCACAAGGCCTTAACCTGCTCTGCAGGAGGCAATGTAACTTAATCATGCATACCACAATGTAATCATGTGCACAGCCAGAAGAGCATAAGCAAGAAACAGTCAGTAGAACATTTAATTGGAATGGTTTAATTCTTAACTATACAGTCTCCTTCCGGAAATTGAATACCTCCACTGTTCATACATTTTCTGCCTATGCTACTGCCCTGTGCCATAGAGTCTGTCACACCATGTACACATGCAAAAAAAGACCAGCAAACACACACACACACACACACAAAACGGACACTGCTCATTGATTTATTTGAACTTTGTCATGGAACGTCCCTGTAACTTCTCTGATGCATTTGAGTGTGAGGACTTAATGACACAAATGCTTAAATTGTTACACTGAGACTGTCTTAAATTCAAACTCTGTGGGAAAAATTGCTGATTTCAACCTATTCAACCTTCATTCAGAAACCTGTAGGTGTCATTATCTATAAAGGCATGTCTAACTTTCTGAGTATCAATGGGCTGACTAGTCAGTGTATTCTGTACACTCAGTTTTGCTTTGCTGTGCTCCACATGTTGTGCACGTGTACACACTGCATCTCCAGACTTGTTGACAATGTGGTATTCAGCTCTGACCTGACAGTGTGTGCACACATGCTTTGCGACACTTTCCTGAAAAATATTGACCCCAAGTGGTTGGCTACTAATGCAGAAGAGTAAAAGAGATGCAGATTATTTTAGAATGCTAAAGCAAAATGTATGAATGGATTAGGTATGAGAACGCAACAAAACTAAACCAAGTACACATATTACATGTTTCAAGCACTTATGTGGTTAAGGAGGGTGTGGTATTTTTTTTAAAGAATAAAGATGGGTGAACTTGGTGCGCTTGCATGCTCACGCACACACACACACACACGCACACACACATACACACACGCACACACACACACACGTTTTGCACTGTTTCACACACACAACATACAATATTTATATATCTATATATATATATATATATATTACATATATATATATTACATATATATATATATATATATATATATATATGTTGTGTGTGTGTGTGTGTGTGTGTGTGTGTGTGTGTTGTGTGTGTGTGTGTGTGTGGTAAAATCTCCACAACGACACAGAGAGAAATAGTGAAAGACAACACGAACACAGCTTTACATTTTTACATTTTATGAGCAAAGACAGGTGGCATACTGCACATTGTCTGAACGGTGCATTCTAATTATTGATCAATACACAACAGAACAAGCATGTAAAAACAGATTCAACCATATACACACAAAACCCTAACACAACATCTCGATGAACAGCACATATGATTTAACACGCATAAATAAACAGAATGAACAGATGTGACAGAATCATTCAATAATTCATCTAACTATTATATTATGTAAAAGAAATAAAGATTGAGTTGAATAATACAAGAGAAAATAAAGCATTGCAGCTGTTTTGTGGCTCTTCTGCAAGACCAGCAACACGGGTCTGGGTACATAAATCAAGAGGAATGTTCTTTGTAATGCCAAGACATGCCAAAAGACATGCACAAAGGAGGGAGCAAGTTTATTAGAAAAATCTACACCATTTTCTCTTTAGACTGCTGGCATTCACATTGCAGCCCATTAAGCTAGAGAACAACAGACTTGCAGAACAATGGAATCAATGAGCAGCTTTCACGTCATACCAAGTACAAATTCTTGCTTTAAAAAAAAAAAAAGTCAATAAAGTTTTAATTCTACATTTCTGTAAATACATCCTGAGAGCCAAACCACCAAGTAAAATGTTACTTGAGCCAACACTTTTTTGTTTACACTGGGTTTTGTGGTTGCTATTGTTCAAAACTGTTCTTTATATCCATTATCTTTGTGACACACCATGCTTCCTGATTCAGTTAAAAAAACAGACATTTCACTTGAAGCCTACCATGATGCAGAAATGACTAGCGCTGTGTTGTCAGGTGGCAGCGTATAATACATACATATACTGTTCAATGCTGCCCAAACCACCTCCCTCCCCTACAAGGCAGAATATGTCAACATGCACAAATTGTTTTTTCTCTTTAAGCTTCTGTACACTGTAGATTAAAAAAAAAGTATACAGGCTTGAACATAAAGCATTCACACACACACACACATACATACACACACATACGCACACATACACACACACCTTCATCATCCCTCAAAGGATTGCTCTTAAGTTCAAGACTTTTACTTCTTTGCTCAGAAAAAATTGGTCCCACAAATAGAGGAGTTTGACATAAATATATATATATATTATATATATACAAATCTAACGCACAGATTAAATGAATATGGGGGGAACCAAAGCCATTCTCTCCCTGATTACATCTGGTAATTCTCCATTCACGGAACCACCAACACACACAAACCCCCCCAAAAAACTGTAATGCTACCACCAGTTTCATCCAAACTGGTTCACTGACACCAATGATTTGAAATATCTTGAAGCCAACCTGCAATTGATTCAATTAGAAACATCATAATCATGATCAATCATGATCACATAACAGTCAAACATGACTTAAAAAAAAAAAAGTTACTTCATACCCCAAACACAGTAATGTCCTTGTTTTCAACCACTTTCATTAGCAAGGTTGGTGTGCTGTTTCTATTTCTATGGGCTGTTGTTGCCTACAGTCAAACAGGCACCTTTGAATTTCAACTGATAATACTTTCATTACCTTCCCTGGGGCTTCCATCACAAATTCTGTACAGCACTTTGCCGGGTATTAGAAATAAGGACCTCGCAGCTGTGTTCACCATAAAACATCACCTCTGACAACAAGCACAGCACGTCACATACGTTACAACCAGTCTTAGCAAACCATTGATGGCTAAATTCACCTGACATCACTTTGCTGCTACTAGTACACCTTAGTGTCTGTGAAAGTGGCTCACAGAGCTAGGATCTGTGCCAATGCCATCACCGTTGGTTGTGTCTTTCATTGCAGCACCTCCCTGTTGCCCATGGGAAGGTAAGGCTATAATTAATCTGAACCCCTAGACCTTCATTTTACTATAACTCTTCAATGCATCCCTCCCTCAACCACCCTCCCTCTGTATCTTTCTGTTTGTCTCTATTGTATATCATTCAAATCATCTGGTATTTGCTCCCATGTCCACTGCATGTCTTCTCCCCACCTATCCATTCCCCCCTCCCACTCCTCTCCCCACACCCTCCATCTCCACATTTTCACTCTGTGCCATCACTCTCTCTCACATAGCACACACATATGTGTGCAGGCTAAACCCCACTGAACTGAACACAGCACAGTCTCAGGACTATGTAATTCCACTTGCTGGCTTATCATGTGCACAGCCAACAGCATGGTCTTGGGGTAAATTTCATCTGTGGTAGCCCAGTGGTTAACATAATTGATTAAGGCTAATTACTTTAATTTGGAGAGTGTTAATACTTACAAAGTTTGAGTTTGACCTTCTAACCTGATGTGTGCTGCCATTTCAATGTCATACTGGCACAAAAATATCCCTATAAACACTTCTTACATGAATGAAGAAAAAGATACACCCAAAGGCGCCCATGGGACCCAGACAATACTGTCCTCAAATGCAGAACCAACCAGCTGGGAGCAATTCTGCACCACCCTTGGAAACCTGCACTGTGTTGACATAGGGTGCAGGGACAAGGGACATAACTGCTCCCTGACAAAGGCCACTGTGTGATGGCCACTGGAATGACGTAACAGAACCTCCACAGAAGCATCCCCATGGGTTACCAGCCTACCAACCCACCAGTGAATACGCCACCATAAAGCAACTGCTGCCTGCATCCTGCAGCTCCACTCGTTGCTGTTCCAATGACTGGTGAAACCAACACATCACCAGACACAGCCAAGCGTTCACCACATGGTCTTACATGCCCTCTATAGATTATCCCACATTGCAGTCTTTCCTGCTGTCAATAGGAATTTTCCTGTGATCAGTGGGTCTTTCCTCATCATCACTGGGTTTCTCCCTGGATCAGATTTATATACTGGTATAACATTTTATGTTGATCAACATTCATCATCATACCATCATGTACATTCCATATTTTGTAACACCACCTTGATAATCCTGAAGGATCAAATCAATTGAATTCTGGAAATTTAGACATTTAACTCTTTTTTACATATCAACTGATCACCTGTGTTCTGAGTCTCAGAGTGTCTTGATGTGGATCTTTTCATTTCAACAAATGATCACTGTCTCTTTATTTTACCTCACTTCAGAATGAGGGACATGGAATGTAACTATGCCATGTTAGAATCGTCAGATGATTAGTGTTTAGAGATTAACATGCACTAAACAAAGAAAACTTTACCAGCATGTAAGAGAAACTTGAAACCAAGTGGGAGCGCAAATCTGAAGAGTAGTCAAATATTTGGGATGTGACAATACACATCATGAAACAGAACAAAATTCAAAACATCCTGAGAACTATGGTTCTACAAACATGGACTCTGACAATGCTGTGAGCACACAAGACGATGAGGAAATCTGAAGAGGAAGTAGATAAAACTATACAACTGCCCTCCCCCGACTCTGACACAGACACTGAATGTGATTTGCTGAGAGAAATGGAAACTGTTACACTGTAAGGGAGAGAGTTCCAGAAAATCCTGTACTGCACAGACCCTGAACATGGCTCAAACCCTAGCTGTTAATTTGTTCTCCAGTTCATGGATGTATCATCATTCTTATGCACTAGTTTCAGACTGCACCAAAATGGACTGTTGATGTGAGAGGGTTTTCACTTGTTCACCCATCAGTAGTCTTAACCATCCATCTACCGTCTTAACATGAGAGAACACTCTTACCCTATTCTGGCGTCTAGAACCTACAAAGAATGTGAAGTGAATGTGCTTCCCTTCAGCAGGCTTGTCATAACTGAAATCAAACATTTGCTTTGAGGTAGGGCTTGTTTATTTTCCTAACTAATTCATCACTCAGCCTTTTTTTTCACTTGAGGTCCTGCAGTCAAAAGGTTGGAGTGTTTAACTGTATTGCCAATGATCATGAGACAGACAACCTAACGACAGGTATAGGCCCCACTTTTCACCATGCTGTGCCAAAACACAATGAGTCTCTGTTACCTGCCCCTACAATTGTTAGGTTGTGAGACTATAATCTGAACTTGCTGTGAAATAAGCCTCTACCACTTTCATTATTTAGTTCTGCTTCCTTACTGTGTGATATCGCATTTCCTGGTTTATTGCTGCTAAAAGTGAAGCCTTTGTTTCATTCCACACTGGAATTTAAACTTCTCACCCATTCATTTGGCAAAAGTAGCACACAACAATTGCTTTCATTTTCTCTCCATCCTCTCTCTTTGACTGTACATTTCTTGTTTGTTTTCATTTTGTATTGTAAGCAGATATTTCTCTTTGGAACATTGTCCTGAACATGGGGGAGTGGCAAGGACAATCCTCCCAAGGAACAACAGCGTCTGTGTAGCAGTGAAGGGCCATTACACCCACTGGGTTAAAAGGAATGCTGTTATCATGCACAATGAGATCACATACAACAATATAACCAAAGTATGAACAATATTCAATAGTTTCCTTCCTCTGTGTCTTTATATTATGGAATGCTTGACCATAAACATCATGAGAAAAAAATTTGTCAATAAATCACATTTCAACAAATATTGCACAGCGTAGTCACATAATCAAATTCCATTTCAAATCCGCACGTCTAATA
Source organism: Conus canariensis (assembly GCA_033310375.1). Taxonomy (NCBI): domain Eukaryota; kingdom Metazoa; phylum Mollusca; class Gastropoda; order Neogastropoda; family Conidae; genus Conus; species Conus canariensis. Next base: position 36,260,576 of record CM065742.1, read on the forward strand.
CACAACTCACAGATTTTCTTAATTTTGTCTATTGTTTGTGATTTACTGAATATTAACATGCTTTTGAAGAATCTAAAATATCTCTGCAAATTGTCAAGAATTTCCTTCTACGGTTTAACATGCTTTGGGTGAATTGTAAACTTTGAAGACAACAGTATTAGATATATATCCCCCTTTCCTTCCTCACACCCCAAACAAAAAGCGATTTTCCAGTGTCTCCTGTCCTTCCCTCTACTCTCCTCAACCCTTTGAAATTCTGTCCTACCACAGCTCTCTGACTGGACATCCCCAACAGTAATCACTGATGTATTCCTCTGCAGCCTTTTGCCAGCCACTCAGGCCTGTTGCTGACATTTCATCACGCATTCACGGATAAAACTTTGCCTTGTGCATGCTCAATGTGAACGAAGCTACTGGTTCAAATCAAGGTATAAACTAATGAAAGACTGACCATTTGGGAGACTATACAGCTATGGCACTGCTATTTTGAATACTAGGAAGTAATTCTCTGTCACATACACAAATGCAAGAGGATGAAAACTAGTTTGCAGAGAGATTTTAGCCGAAACACCCTTGAATGGAATGCACTTATTGTGTAAAAAGTAGGCTGCTTTCATTTTTAACTTGACCATGTTCAACACACACACACACATACACACACCACTCACACATGCATCCAGACACTCTCACAAAAACGGAAGGAGACAATATGAACAACAACAAAAAAACTAACACAAAACCCTTTATGAAGTAGGCAGATTTCACAGTTTAATTATGTGGTTGGAAATAACCTCCACCAACTTATGTTATATAACCCTGTATACACATCATTAATATAAAAATCAGAAAAGAAGACAGACAAGGATGTTAGAGATATGCAGGGAAAAAAAGTTACTTACTATGCTTGACAACAAAATATTACAGAGGGGCAGGTCAAAGCTGGCCAAACAAAACAAAGCTTACAAAAACCAGCTGAGGGAATGTACTGCAAATGAACCTGCTGTCCTTTCAAGTCTTATATGTATGGCCACCTTTAATGTCAATATCTATGTTTTTCTCGGTTGGTTGTTGTTGTTGTCAGTTTTTAAATGCAAAAGAGCATGTAAACATTTCTGTGCAATTTTCACACCCCTGGAGTAAGGAAACCAGTGAATGAATGACACAATGCACATGAACTTACAAACAAATTGTACAAAGAAATACATGCAGGTTTAAAAACATCTTCTGACAAAACTGACAAACACCTAATTCAATCTCATCCATATTTCTTTTAACAAAAAACAAACAAACAAACAAAAGAAACAAAAGTAGAACTCTTTTCCTCTCTACTCAAAGATGTAGATTTTCAAAATAAAATATTCAAAAACACACACACACACACACACACACACACACACACACACACACACACACACACACACACAACAAAAACTGGATTGTGCAGGATAAAACAATGCCAAAAGTGCCAGACCAAGGCACCTTTCTCCATCAGAACTCAAAACCTGGTTACTCCGCCGATGAGTCCCCCACTACCATATCACTGACACACCGTATGGGTCAGTGATGTGCCTGACAGCTAGTAATGTCTGTGGGGTTCACTTCAAAACTAACAGGCAGAGCTCAAGAATGATGGAGCAGGCACGTTTCTTCATACAGGAATGACTGTGGTTTGCTGGTCAAACCTCAATAATGCCTCTGCTGAAAAACGCTGACCGCTGATCCACTGATGTATGTGTCTGCATTAGAATTGGCCAGGAGGAATGTAATGACTTTAATGCTCCTCACAGCACATCACCTGCAAATTCTTGGGAAAAAAAAGCAAAGAAAAGAGCAAAAACTGTGTTAAATAACTGCTTCTTCCAGTAGCCTTCAGACCTAATGGAACTTGTGATAGAGAGTACCAGGGACTCCTGTTGGTTTGTCAGTTAGTTGACAGTCAGTGCTCCGAGCAGCAGCACTACCAACAGGAAGTTTCCCTCCCAAACCATTGCTCAGTCTGCAGGCTCACAGAGCGGTGTTCTCTTCCATGGTAGGATCCAGATGCCAGATAATATGGGCCGTGAACTCCAGACGGTTGCCTAGACGTTTCAAACACTTCTTGCAGGTGAAGGGGTCTGTCTCGTCGGCAGAGTGCAGACTCTGATGCAGCAAGCCCAAGGCACTATCCTCGAACCAGATGCAGCAGTGCTGGCAGCGCATCATCTTTCGTCCAGAGGGAAAGCTGTCCATCCCCGGCAGGTTGAACACTGTGGAGCTGGCAGCAGAGGGAAAGTTCCCGATGGGGTTGTAGAGGCGTCCAGCGCCATTGTACAGGCTGCCAGTCACTGTGGGCTGGACGGCGTGGGGGGCGAGGTTCAAGGTCGGGGTGGTGAGGATGGGGTGAGTGCGGAAAGCCAGGACGTTGGGCAGGAGGCTGATGGTGGGGCGGGTGGTGATGGTGGTGGTGCTGGCTGCCGTCAGAGTGAGGGTGGCGGAGGAGGTGGTAGTGGAGGAGGAAGCTGCCGATGCTGTCTGAGGGAAGACCTGGTCCCACAAAATCAATGACTGAATGAGACATAGTGCATGCCACTTTTCTCACATCAATGACTGAATGAGACATGGTGCATGCCACTGTTCACACCATCAATGACTGAATGAGACATGGTGCATGCCACTTTTCTCACATCAATGACTGAATGAGACATAGTGCATGCCACTTTTCTCACAATCAATGACTGAATGAGACATGGTGCATGCCACTGTTCACAACATCAATGACTGAATGAGACATGGTACATGCCACTTTTCTCACATCAATGACTGAATGAGACATGGTGCATGCCACTGTTCACAACATCAATGACTGAATGAGACATGGTACATGCCACTTTTCTCACATCAATGACTGAATGAGACATGGTGCATGCCACTTTTCTCACATCAATGACTGAATGAGACATGGTGCATGCCACTGTTCACAACATCAATGACTGAATGAGACATGGTGCATGCCACTTTTCTCACATCAATGACTGAATGAGACATGGTGCATGCCACTGTTCACACCATCAATGACTGAATGAGACATGGTGCATGCCACTTTTCTCACATCAATGACTGAATGAGACATGGTGCATGCCACTTTTCTCACATCAATGACTGAATGAGACATGGTGCATGCCACATTTCTCACATCAATGACTGAATGAGACATGGTGCATGCCACTGTTCACAACATCAATGACTGAATGAGACATGGTACATGCCACTTTTCTCACATCAATGACTGAATGAGACATGGTGCATGCCACTTTTCTCACATCAATGACTGAATGAGACATGGTACATGCCACTTTTCTCACATCAATGACTGAATGAGACATGGTGCATGCCACTTTTCTCACATCAATGACTGAATGAGACATGGTACATGCCACTTTCACATCATGACTGAATAGACAGCATGCCACAATTCAACAGACTGAATGAGACATGGTGCATGCCACTTTTCTCACACATCAATGACTGAATGTAGACATGTGTGTCATGCCACTTTCTCACATATCAATGACTGAATGAGACATGGTACATGCCACTTTCTCACATCAATGACTGAATGAGACATGGTGCATGCCACTTTTCTCACATCAATGACTGAATGAGACATGGTGCATGCCACTTTTCTCACATCAATGACTGAATGAGACATGGTGCATGCCACTGTTCACACCATCAATGACTGAATGAGACATGGTGCATGCCACTTTTCTCACATCAATGACTGAATGAGACATGGTGCATGCCACTTTTCTCACATCAATGACTGAATGAGACATGGTGCATGCCACTTTTCCACATCAATGACTGAATGAGACATGGTGCATGCCACTTTCTCACATCAATGACTGAATGAGACATGGTACATGCCACTTTTCTCACATCAATGACTGAATGAGACATGGTGCATGCCACTTTTCTCACATCAATGACTAATGAGACATGGTGCATGCCACTTTTCTCACATCAATGACTGAATGAACATGGTGCATGCCACTTTCTACTCAACATCAATGACTGAATGAGACATGGTGCATGCCACTTTTCTCACATCAATGACTGAATGAGACATGTACACGCACTTTTCATCACCACAATGACAATGTGCATGCCACTTTTTCACAACATAACACTGTGCATGCACTGTAACGACAGCCACATCTTCTCACACATTGTACGACATAACACTGTGCATGCCACTTTTCACACCACAGTCACACTGTGCATGCCACTTTGCACACCACAGTACACACTGTGCATGCCACTGTTTACACACCACAGTAACACACTAACGCATGCCACTTTTCACGCAACAGTACACACTATACATGCCACTTTTCACACCACAGTACACACTGTGCATGCCACTTTTACACCACAGTACACACTGTGCATGCCACTTTTACACCACAGTACACACTGTGCATGCCACTTTTCACACCACAGTACACACTGTGCATGCCACTTTTCACACCACAGTACACACTGTGCATGCCACTTTTACACACCACAGTACACACTGTGCATGCCACTTTTCACACCACAGTACACACTGTGCATGCCACTTTTCACACCACAGTACACACTGTGCATGCCACTTTTCCACCAACGTACACACTGTGCATGCCACTTTTCACACCAACAGTACACACTGTGCATGCCACTTTTCACACCACAGTACACATGTGCATGCCACTTTTCACACCACATGTACACACTGGGCATGCCACTTTTCACACCACAGTACACACATGATGCATGCCACTTTTCACCCAACAGTACACACTGTGCATGCCACTTTTCACACCACAGTACACACTGTGCATGCACTTTTCACACCACAGTACACACTGGGCATGCCACTTTTCACACCACAGTACACACTGGGCATGCCACTTTTCACACCATAGTACACACTGGGCATGCCACTTTTCACACCATAGTACACACTGTGCATGCCACTTTTCACGCAACACAGTACACACTGTGCATGCCACTTTTCACACCACAGTACACACTGTGCATGCCACTTTTCACACCACAGTACACACTGGCATGCACACTTTTCACACCACAGTACACACTGTGCATGCTACTTTTCACACCACAGTACACACTGTGGCATGCACTTTTCACGCAACAGTACACACTATGCATGCCACTTTTCACACCACAGTACACACTGTGCATGCTACTTTTCACACACAGTACAACTGGCATGCACTTTTCACCACAGTAACACTGTGCATGCTACTTTTCACCCACAGTACACACTGTGCATGCTACTTTTCACCAACAGTACACACTGTGCATGCACTTTCACCACAGTACACACTGTGCATACTTTTCAACCACAGTACACACTGTGCATGCTACTTTTCACCCAACAGTACACACTGTGCATGCTACTTTTCCACCAACAGTACACACTGTGCATGCTACTTTTCACACCACACGTACACACTGTGCATGCTACTTTTCACGCAACAGTACACACTGTGCATGCTACTTTTCACACCACAGTACACACTGTGCATGCTACTTTTCACACCACAGTACACACTGTGCATGCTACTTTTCACACCACAGTACACACTGTGCATGCCACTTTTCACACCACAGTACACACTGTGCATGCTACTTTTCACACCACAGTACACACTGTGCATGCACTTTTCACACCACAGTACACACTGTGCATGCTACTTTTCACACCACAGTACACACTGTGCATGCCACTTTTCACACCACAGTACACACTGTGCATGCTACTTTTCACACCACAGTACACACTGTGCATGCACTTTTCACACCACAGTACACACTGTGCATGCACTTTTCACACCACAGTACACACTGTGCATGCCACTTTTCACACCACAGTACACACTGTGCATGCCACTTTTCACACCACAGTACACACTGTGCATGCCACTTTTCACACCACAGTACACACTGTGCATGCCACTTTTCACGCAACAGTACACACTGTGCATGCTACTTTTCACACCACAGTACACACTGTGCATGCTACTTTTCACACCACAGTACACACTGTGCATGCCACTTTTCACGCAACAGTACACACTGGGCATGCCACTTTTCACACCACAGTACACACTGTGCATGCCACTTTTCACACCACAGTACACACTGTGCATGCCACTTTTCACGCAACAGTACACACTGTGCATGCCACTTTTCACGCAACAGTACACACTATGCATGCCAATTTTCACGCAACAGTACACTGTCTCTTAATCAAATACAATGGACTACAGACCCTCTTTCATAATGTTTTTTTCTCTGCTTTGTCTGAGCTTTCCTGATGTATTACTACCTAGCTTTCTTATGGTCAGTTTTAGTGGAAACGTTTTATCAGAGGCAAAATCTTTTGCACATAATCAAGCAACAACAGAAACTGAAAGTTCTCAAAATTGAACTTTTCATCAAAATCAAAGAACACAACCTGGAACCTCAGACAACCCAGCTGTCCTCATCATGACAAAGGGTCGCAGAAACTGTGTATCACAACTTTCACTTTGCTAGACACAAGGTAATGCGTAAAGTTATGTATAATATGAAATGTAAAGTATGTATAATATGAAATGTAAAGTATGTATAATATGAAATGTAAAGTATGTATAACATGAAATGGACAAATAAATTTTTCATCCAATATGACATAAAGCACAAAATGGGGTCCACTGCCAAAATCAGTGCTCTGTCTTAATACCTATCATGATAATGATGGCAGTTGAAATCTGAAATTGATAAACTGGTATGCATTGTGCATGGAAATCAATGAAGTTTACTTGACTGATCTTGGTGAAAATCACATGCTGATGCTGCCACTAACAATTTGCAATCAAGTGAGCTAAGTTACTATGCAGTTTAGACTTTTTTTTTGTGACATTGAAAATGACATGTCTTTTACTCACTGTCCAACCGCAGGCTGAAACTGTCTTTGAATTATTATATCAGACTTTTTTCGGAACCGGAGAACCCTGCCTATGACTGTGTCTTTGGCCCTCAGTTCCAAAGGAAATTCGAAAACAACCCTAACTGTATTCCGCCGTTTGGTCTTCGTATGCAGCCTCACGCGCGGAATGCAGGTCTAGACCTAGGAGTTGTGTCTGATTTTTCCAAGTTTCCAGATCAGCCTCCGTGGACCTTTTTCACACCAGAGATTCGTTTCGATCTTGCACCTTTTCGCAAAGAGTCTACCAGCTCTCTGGCGTACAAGGCATTGTATGCTGACCTCTGTTCGAAATTCCCATCCTATCAAAAAGTTTTCACCGACGGTTCCAAGTCTGAAGATGGAGTGGCCTGTGCAGCCTATTGCCCTGGTGCTCCTTCTCAGATACTGTAAGAACATATTCCTTCAGAGGCTTCTGCTTATTCTGCTGAACTTACAGCTCTGGTTCTGGCGCTGAGGATCTCACAATCTACGAGGAGGGACTTTCTGGTTCTGTCGGATTCATTGTCAGCGTTGGAGGCCATAGCTGGCTGCAACCTTCAGCATCCAGAACTTTTACACTTCTTTGAACTTTTGACCAAGTTGAAAGCGGATGGTTATAACATTATTCTGGCTTGGGTTCCTGGTCATGTTGGCATCGGAGGGAACAAAATGGTTGATCGTTTAGCCAAGAATGCCACAAGAGAGAAATTGTCCAACATATATATCCCCTGCTCAGATCTGAAACCCAAAATTAACGATTATGTGAGAGACCTCTGGCAGGAGGACTGGAATACACAGATGGATAACAAACTCTCAGATCCGTCCAAACCTTAAGGAGTTCCTCTCATATACATCTGGTGGTCGTAAAGAAGAAACAGTTCTGTGCCGGCTGCGCACCGGCCATTCGTATTTTACCCATTCGTACCTTTTAAAGAGTGAAGAAGCGCCGTGGTGCATTCCATGTCATGTACCACTCACAATGAAACATATTCTTTTAGAGTGTTGGGACTTACACGATGTGAGACACAAACATTTTATGGCAGATTCCATGAAAACCTTGTTCAGAGATGTCCCACCTGACGCGATCTTTGAGTTCTTGAAAGAAATTAACATTTTTCATCGGATCTGAGATTTTACAGTGGAAAGATTTTTAACAAACTTTCAGATGGTTTTTCGATGTATTTTAAAGAATTGTGTGAATGACTGACTTGTGAGTTGATTTTAACGTGGTGACAGCCCTGATGTGGCCCTTTGCGGTCAGCTGGGCTATAACAGTATAAGCAACATTATCTTATCTACAACATAATACCATTGCAAAGTTCAACAACAACAAAATGCTTCAAATTCTAAATCACATAGTAAACATTATCCATTTTCTCTTGGCATAAGCATTTTCATAATGAAAGTTGGCTGGATCCTGAACCAAAAAATATCTAGGTAAATATGCAGGTAACTTTTCATGTAAATTTTGAGTGCATTTCCAACTAAATTAACAAATTGTAAACAAGAAAACAGACAGACAGACAGTAAAAACATAACTTTAACCAGATGATTGAAACTTATTACATAAAGAGGCAGTTTTCATCTTTATGCAAGAATGTGGTGATAATATTTGAAACTTAATTTTCTTTTGAACACTTGTAAACGTTATTAACACATTTTCAATCCTTGTACAAAACTTAATGAGATATGAGCCCACTGATATGCATTTCCATATATGCCTTTAAATATTCAAAATGTAGGATTTTGTTCTTATGCCTCAATCGCCGCCTGCAGTCACCCCACTTTTAAACCTGTTTCTGGACTCAATGAAAGTATGGATCACTTACGTCATAAGACTTTCCCTCCAATTTCAAATGCTTCTTGCAGGAAATTACAAAAATCTAACATGTCAGGTCACACACTATTGCCGCACTTACCTGTTGCTGAAGTGTCATAAGAGTGGCAGTGGCTGTAGCTGGTAAAACGGTGGGGCGGATGAAGCTGGTCTGCGTGGTTCGAGTCTCCGCTTCAGCAACACTGCGAGTGGCTGTGACAGCACACACAGAAGTGGTGTGGGACACATCAGATGCCGTGCCATCCTCCATCTCCTTCTCCTCCCCGTCCACTGAGTTTGAGCTGTCCTCCTCCTCATCGTCCCTCAGGTCACTTCCAGAGGGCAGCATGATCATGTTGTTACCATCCAGCATGGTGGAGGCTCGAATCTCCTCAATGTCTGGAATGTCGCTGTTGTCCTGCCCCTCAGCTAAGGAGTAGCAAGCAGAGATGGACATCTGAGGAATGTCTGAATCTTCACTCTTGTTGCCTGAGTCACTGTTGTCTCCCTCTTTCTCCAATTTAACGATGGTAGGTCTGTTGTCCATCAAAATGCGTTCCAAAATGGGCATGGAATGGTCTGATGTTGAAGCTGACTGGTCAGGTGAGTCTGTCCCTTCTGTCTTCAACACTGGAGCTACTGTCTGCCAGGACTCCGAGCCAGAGCGACGGGTGATTTTAAATTTGGAGAAGCCAAGCCGTGATAAATCTTTCCTACGTCTGTTGACCGTTTTGGATCCCTTTGGTCGGCCAGGCTTCTTTTTCTTGGTGGAGGAGGTTTTTGAGAAAGAAGCACTGTTCTTGGTACTCATGGTTGGGTCAGGAACACTGAGCACAGGGAGAAATTCATCAACACGAGCTTCGTGGGTCTGCTTGTGCTTCTTCAGTTTCTCATTGGACTCAAACACCTCCCCACAATAGATGCAGGAATAGAGCTTGTTGAAGCCGTGAGTAAGCAGATGTTTGCCCAGCTCTGACCTGTCCTCAAATTTCACTCCGCACAGTCGGCAGTGAGACTTGTGGGTCAGTCCTATGGGTGTGCCAGTCACCACCACCTCTCCTGACAGCTTAGTGTGCACTCTCATGTGCTGCTTCACATGGTCTGAGCGAGGGAAACGCTTCCCACAAATGCTACACGGAAATGGCCTCTCACCGCTGTGAACACGCACGTGTCTCTGAAGCTTGGAGCGGGTGTTGTAGATTTTCCCACACACACCACAGGTCAGTGGTGGTCTTTCATCATCATGGAGCAAGGCATGAGCATCCATATCCGTTCGGCGTATGAACTGCTTGCCGCAAAATTTACACATGAATCGTGTGATGACTTGGACGGCTGAATGGCTGGGTTTGGATGTAGACTCTGCATCATCACTGCCTTCGCCTGTGTTAATTTCTGTCGGCTTGGTGCCATTGTCACAGCCTTCGTCACCTGTCTCCTGGGGGCTGGCCAGAGTCTCTGCACTCATACTCTGAGAAACACAGCCCTTAGTTGTCACCATACATACAGACGCTGTCAGTATTTCATAAATAAAGCAATGTCAGATTAACATTAATATTAATGACACAGTAACTATCTTTTCTATGACAAAGTAACTATCTTTTCCTTTATGAAGAAACTGACTGTAACTAGTTTGGGAGTTTACCACGGTAAGATGTATGATTTTCATAGTAAGTTGATGACTTTCATAAACTTATCTCCAAGAATAGCCAACATGGTTTTAGTGTTCATTCCATTACCTGGGACAATGGCACCTAGGCTATTAGTAAGATGAGTTTTACTTTGACATTGACAAATGATCCTAAAACATGAAGACTTTAAGGACTACAGCAATCACAAAGTTGATGATAGGATCAATTTTCCACAGTGAGAACAACATCTCCAGTTCAGAGCTGCACACACAGTTCTAAAACTGACCAACTGCGGACTAAAATTTAACTAGGTGAGCTTTTACACAGCAAAGTGAACAGCCCATGTGTCTAAATTGCAAACAAACATATACACTGAAACTAGTGAAAGGCAGAAATTCTGCACATCCACCTTCATATCATATGGCCTCCATCAGTTTATCATTAGTAGGGTAATAAACGATATGAGTTCTTGAGTTCCATGCAAAGCCATCTTGATTTTGTATCAACTCTATCATCTGTTCATTTGCACATGGGGTGAACTGGTCATTGGTTCATAAAGACTCATGGAAACTTTGTGTGTTATCCTTGACTTTCTTTCTTTTTACTTTGTCTTTCTCCTCTTAAGCAAAAACAAATACATACACAAAGGTATGTTTATTGTAATATGGGAGTAAAACAGGCTGGAAGCAGATTTTTTTTCTCGCCTTTTAGTCTTCTATGAGCAAGTAACTTTATGAATAAAAACTTTCTTCCCCTCCAGGGGAAGTAATACAGACTGAAAGAATTATTTCCCATGCTCCCCTTTCTCCCTCACATACAATGGGTAAATGTAATAACGTTCATACCATAAGAAAGATTTAACATTTCAATCAGTTCATAAATGTTAACATCACAATATCTCTGTTCATTAGAAAATTTAACTTATTTTCACTGAATTAATGCTTGTATGCAATCACTATGAACCTAGGAAATGTAGTTTTCACTCTAAGTTCCAGGAAATTGAAAAAAGGAAAATTAAGGTCAACATGTACTGGGTGGGTTAAACTAAACTTCTGTTGTTGCAATCCTTAATCACATTGCTAAGTGAAGTTACAGTCAGTTGTTGCTACCAATTTTAATCAGTCACAAATATGATTCTCACTACCTTCTTGCGTCACCACCCCCTTCTTTCCATCACATGTCTCCCTGATCATGGCCCTCTTTCATGACAAATGTCACCTTTTCCTTCTCTTCTTTGATCTACTATCATTATGTCCTCACCTTCTTCTCTCTTCCGTCCCCATCCCCTCACACACACATACCACTTCTTTCCAAAAACATTCTTTTTAATTCTTAACAACATGACTCTCTTCACTGTGTTAACAACATGACTCTCATTACAAATGATAAAATTCTCTACCTCTTTCCTTCAAGATCATTCTAATTCCTTTATCCTTTACCAAAAGTGCAACTAACTGTAAGACTTTTGAAACATTTAACATCTGATTCTGAGCATATTTTCAAGTGTTAGGCTGAGGCCATACTGAGAGCTGTGATCTGCACTCTAGCTGTGCAATGAAAAGAATTATATCAGTTCCTGCTATAGGAAGCACATCATTGACATGATGCGCATGTGGTGCTAACAACAAGTAATGGTAATGTTTGCACCATGTATGGTTACTCATCACTAGCGTTAGCACTACCTGCGTGGCTCGCTCTGCATCTACAGTAACTTGTATTTGTAATCTTTCTCATCATGAAACTTTCACCGCTAGCTATCCACCACTCACAACACAAAGCCTGCCCACTGCTAGTCCACAGTGCAGCTGACAGGTCAGCTCATAATGTGGTAAAGTCCCTAGAGGTTTTAAAAACTCTTTATAACACCATGTGTTAGGTACCAGACAGTCATATATTGCAAAGAAAAGGTCACTTCTCATGTTTAAATCTCTCTCTCTCTCTCTCTCTCTCTCTCTCCTCTCTCGCAAAAATTGTCTGTATATATCAGTATCTGTCCTGAAAGTCAGATTTGTCCTTTCTTGCCTTTTGCTAGTGCCTAAACATTTTTACTGGCCACATCAAGTGTGGGTTTTTTCCTTCTTCTTTTTTTCTTACCAGCTTTAAAATTAGTACTTTCTATACCAAAAACTTACTTGTAAATCTATGTGTGCTGAATTTTAAAAAAAAAGAAAGAAAAGAAAATGGATTGGTTGGTGTGAGAAGGGTGGAGGAGGAAGGTTGGTGGAAAAGGGTGGTCATGATGGGGAAGAAGTGGGTGGGGGAAGGGAAGGGAGGAGCTATCATAAAATTATTAACTGGGCAAAGGTAATGGGAGATCAATTTGCAAAGTTTACGTCAGGGCTACATCCTTTACATTTTGTAAATTAGAAAACCTTTGAACTGTACAATCCTGCTCTACACTGAATGGACTTTTATTACATCCAAACACACAGGATGGTACATTAAACATAGACATCACAGTGACAATTTTTAGTTTAGCTGAAACTCTATCAGCAAAATCAGTTTGAAAGTACGATAGAGTATGGATTAGAAGAAACTGGGAAATCCGATTAATGCGGCAGGGATGTTGCACAATATTGCTGGTGTCAACTGATGAGTGATACATGAAATACACAAATAACATCACGACGATGTGAAGAGAAAAATCAATCCTATTCGTCATCTGGTCCGTCAACTTGCCTGCAGCTGAGCTTCGTACAAGCTACGAGTATCATGTGTATGTGCCACTGCCAATGGGCCAGTCAATATCTCCAGCTGAACGATACTGTCGCAAGCTTCTAAGAAAGTTTACAGCCCCACACCCTTCAAGCTGTAATAAGTTTGCAGAAAAATAATGTTTACCTGAGGAGCAATCCTCTATAGTTCATTTGCGGAGGATTCTTTCACCGAAAATCACAACTAGCTTTCCCCGTCCGCGTCAAAATGCTAAGTAGCATGGGATGTCACTCTGCCAGTTTGCGGTTTACCTATGCGAATTGTTATCTCCCTGGAAGTGCTTTTCCCTAGGGTGGGTGACAAAAGGTCAAAGGAAAACAGGTTCATTCACATCTGTCAGTCTATGAGCCATTTTCTCTCAGAAAAGTGAGAGAGAACGAAAGAGTGAATTAATTTTGTGTTCTTTTTCTAAGTGAGGAAAAATAGTAAGCATATTAAAAAAAAAAAAAAAAATTTAGAAAGAGAGGGTGTTAGTTACCGCCAATGACATTGACAAACAAAGCACATGACAAAGCACATGTGCTTTGTTTGTCAATGTCATTGGCGGTAACTAACACCCTCTCTTTCTAAATTTTGCTTCGTTCGCTGCCGTCAGTCACTCCATTTTGAAGCATATAAAAGCTTCTTTACATCTTACTCTTAAGAAACAAAAAGTAGATGGTAAGAACACATAACTAGAGAAATTGAAAAATAATAGAATACATAGGTAATGCTGCTTATAGCCCAGGCGACCGCAAAGGACCATATCAGGGCTAATACAATAATGTAGGATGAAAGTATATATATATACTAGCAGGGGCACCCGGCAGTTGCCCGGGATATGAACATTCTTTGCGATACTCACGTGACGGCAAACATGTATTAATTGTTTTGATTTACAATCAACCCCCTCCCCCTCCCCCCCCCCCCCCAACATCTTCCCACACCTCCCCCCACACAAATACACATTCTCTCTCTCTCTCTCTCTCTCTCTCTCTCTCTCTCTCTCTCTCTCTCTCTCTCTCTCTCTCTCTCTCTTTACACATTCTATTGTTTTCCGCCTGCCTCTGGCCCCTTTCCTCTGGATCTTCCGTAGTACGTCGAGATGCTTTTCTCGCTCGATTTTCCGCCTGCACTCACTGTTCCCATTCCCATTCTTCTGATTGCCCTTAATTTTATAGGAATAGACTTTGTGCAGAAGTAGTTTATTTGAACGGGTCTGTGTCTAATGTAAAAATAGTGTATCAGGCTTTGCACTGTACAATCATTTTTCTGGCCCCTCTCATTCCTCCCTTTTCATCCCCCTACCCTGTCCCATCCATGTTGCAAAATTACTTACCGTTACTGGACATATGCATACCGAATTTTATCAATAGCGGTGTAAATTTAGAAAATAACGGTTTTTAACGGTCAATGTTAAGTTTTGGTTCGTAAAATTTGCATAACATTGTTCAGCGCTTAAAACTGTACGTGCATACGGAATGTTATCAAGAAGGGTGAAAATTTAGAAATTCAGAAAATAACGGTTTTTAACGGTCAATGTTAAGTTTCGGATCTTGAAAATTGTATATCATTGTTTAGCGTTCAAAACTGCACATGTATATCGAATTTCTTCAAGAATACTCTAAATTTATAAATTAACGTTTTTTAACGGTCAATTTTAAATTTTGGTTCGTAAAAGTTGTATATCATTTTTCGGCATTTAAAACTGCACATGTATACCGAATTTCATCAAGAACAGCCTAAATTTTAAAAATAACGGTTTTTAACGGTCAAATTTAATGGTCATAATGACTATCTAATGACCTTATGTTGCCCGCTGGATGTTCCTGTAGGCTTATGTCAAGTTTGGTGGTGATCCGATGACTCTCGTGGCCACCAACCTCAGAAGATCTGGTTTTAAACCGTTTTTATAGGGTTTGGTGTTTTTAACGGTTTTTAACTGTTATAAATAACGTTTCATAACTACAAAATAACGGTTCTAATTTTCGAGAAGTAGCCCTGTACCTGTGCAATGTCACAACGGCCATTTGATGAAAAGCAGAGGAAAAAGATGTCTTTGAAACCGTTATAACAGTTTTTTTAACGGTTTTTAACAGTTTTATTTTTTTAGAGATTAGCCCCAAACCATCCTCGGGTCACAACAGACGTATCTGCTAAACCATCCATGTTGCAAAATTACTTACCGTTACTGGACATACGCATACCGAATTTTATCAATAGCGGTGTAAATTTAGAAAATAACGGTTTTTAACGGTCAATGTTAAGTTTTGGTTCGTAAAATTTGCATAACATTGTTCAGCACTTAAAACTGTACGTGCATACGGAATGTTATCAAGAAGGGTGAAAATTTAGAAATTCAGAAAATAACGGTTTTTAACGGTCAATGTTAAGTTTCAGATCTTGAAAATTGTATATCATTGTTTAGTGTTCAAAACTGCACATGTATATCGAATTTCTTCAAGAATACTCTAAATTTATAAAATAACGGTTTTTAACGGTCAATTGTAAATTTCGGTTCATAAAAGTTGTATATCATTTTTCGGCATTTAAAACTGCACATGTATACCGAATTTCATCAAGAACAGCCTAAATTTTGAAAATAACGGTTTTTAACGGTCAAATTTAATGGTCATAATGACTATCTAATGACCCTATGTTACCCGCTGGATGTTCCTGTAGGCTTATGTCAAGTTTGGTGGTGATCCGATGACTCTCGTGGCCGCCAACCTCAGAAGATCGGGTTTTAAACAGTTTTTTTTTTTTTTTATAGGGTTTGGTGTTTTTAACGGTTTTTAACTGTTATAAATAACGTTTTATAACTGCAAAATAACGGTTCTTCTTCTTTTTTCTTCTTCCTCGTTCGCCATCCCGTTAGATGAGCAGCCCGGTGTCCTCGATGAAGGCTGCCGTCCGTCGCAGCTCCTCCAGGGTGCCATACAGCTTGGCATCCACTGCTGTCGGTGTTGGCCAGTACTTTCTCCTGGATGCTGCATACGTCGTACAGACTTGAAGGATGTGGTCAGTTGTCATTGGTCCCTCACTACAAGGGCACTCTCCACTCTGTCCAATGCCAAATTTTGTGTGCATGTGGTGGAGCAGGCGATTGTGTCCAGTCCTCAGGCGGAAGATCTTGACCTGTTCCCGTCGTCCCAGCAAATGGTATGTGTCTTCTGGGTTGTATTTGGGATGCAGGAGGCGCCATTTTATTCCTTGTTGTGCCTTGATGATTGTCTTAATTTCATCGTATGACACCAGGTTGTTGGCCTGCTCCTTCTGTGCACCATCTTTTGCCAGAATGTCCGCTTTTTCGTTGCCTCTGATGCCACAGTGTGCTGGTACCCATTGTATCACCACTTTCTCCACTCTGGCACTCAGGGCAACAAGGGCTGAAGTGATATGGTTCTGTTCTTTGCAGCGGGAGTTCTTGAGGGCTTGGAGCATGGAGAGAGCGTCAGAGAAGACCACCACCTGCCCTGTTGTTCTTTTGGAGTTCTGCAAGACTGTTGTGGCTGCCTCACAGAGGGCTTCTCGCTCAGCTCGGAAGTTGGTGGAGTATTTTCCTGTTGGAATTGCAATTTCTTCATCTCCGTCTTTGTATCGAAGGAAGATTCCAGCTCCACCATCCCTCGTTGCCTCTGTGGCGGAGCCATCTGTGAAGACATGGGTCCAGTCTTCCTGGGGATATTGGTTGCAGATGTACTCCATGGCCAGGGCCTTCCTTTGGGTGTCTGACTGTATTCCTCTCTTCTCCACTCCGGGAATGCTGGTGACGACTGTTGGGAACACCTGCCTCTTCCAAGATGGGTGGGTGACATTTGCCGGGATAGGCTTTGCTTCGTGTTCCATCAAGACTGGGCTTTGTCTTTCAAGGCGTCTTGACTGGCAGATGAAGCTGCCTCTTTTCAACCGGCTCTTGGTGGGTCTGCTCATTCTGTTGTTCATTGGATGGTTTTCAAGGCGTTTGAATTTTGCTGCTTGGATGAGGATCTTTGTGTCCCTTCTGTCCTCTAATGACTGTAGCCCAGTGGTCTCTTCCATCTTCAGGATTGGGGTGGATCTCATGGCGCCAATTATGACACGCTGAGCTTGGTTCTGTATCTTATTGAGGTGGTTGAGGTTAGACTTTGCAGCTGATGCCCATGCTGACGTCCCGTACTCAACTACAGGTCGGACTCTCCCTGTATAGAGTCTCTTCAGGATACGTTCGTCAGCCCCCCAGTTCGTCCCCGCAAGTTTCCTCATGATCGCCAGTCTCAACTTGGCCTTGCTACAGCATCTGGTGATCTGCTGTTTCCAAGTGAGCCTGCGATCAAAGGTCACTCCCAGGTAGGTAGGTGTGGGTTCCTCTGCAAGCCTTTGGTTGTTCAGTGTCAGCTTCGCCTCTTGCTTCTTGCTGGATAGGCTGAAGACTGTGTAGGTTGTTTTGCTTGAGTTGACAGAGACAAGCCATTCCTTGGTCCAGTCGCTGATCTTGTTGAGCGCAGTCTGGAGGCGTACCTGTGCTGTGGTGGTGTACTCTTCAGAGCACCAAAGCACCAGGTCATCTGCGTAGATCGCTCCTCTGACCCCTTTTGGCAGTTCTCTGACGATGTCATCTATGAAGATGAGGAACAACGTTGGCGAAAGGACTCCTCCTTGTGGTACTCCCTGTCTCAGCACCTTCTTCTTGCTTTTCTGGCCCTGAATCTTGACTCGGGCTTGGCGATTGTGTAGGTACTGGCTGATCCAGGTGTACATCCCCCCAGACACACCACATCGCCGTAGTTTGAGCCTAAGTCCGTCCTTCCAGACTTTGTCGAACGCCTTCTCCATGTCAATCCAGACAGCAAGCGTGTTCTTCTTTTCTTGGAAAGCGTCCTCAATGCTTTGCGTGATGAATGTGATCTGGTCTTCTGTTGATCTGTGTTGGCGGAAGCCTGCCTGTTCAGGGCTCAGCAGCTGATGCTCCTCAAGGTGCCAGACAAGCCTTGTGTTGACAAGTCTCTCCATCAGCTTCCCTAAGCAGCTTGTAAGGCTGATGGGTCTGTAGCTGTCAGCCTTTGACTTGTCCTTTCCCTTTTTGTGAATGGGGATCATGTCTGCTTCCCTCCAACACTGTGGTACTGATCCTGTCTTCCAGCTGGAGTTAAAGATTTTTAGAAGGACTACCTTGCTCTTCATCCCAAGATGCAGAATCATTTCATTTGTGATTCCGTCTGGTCCAGGTGACTTCTTCAGGTTGAGGCTCTGCAACGCTTCCTCCAGCTCTTTCTCTGTGAAAGCTGTGGTCATGACTTCCTCTTGGGGCTCTTCCTCATGAAGTTCACCTTGGGCCCTGTGCACTGCAGCTCTATGTTCAGGAGGGACTTCCAGATTGCTGATGTTTTCATAGACGTCTATGAAGTGGTCTGCTGCTTTCTTTCCAGAGAGGTAATTTCCATTCTCTTGTATTGTTATAGTGGTGTGACTTGTTGTTTCATTACAGAGGGTTCTAGCCAGTTTCCACAGCTTGCTGCCATCCCTGTCGAGATTTAGGCTTTCAGTTTTCTCTTGCCAGCTTTTTCTTGCAGCTTGTGCGCAGGACAGCTTGTATCTGGCAGTTACTTCCTTCAGCGCTATGTTATTCTCCAGTGATGGCTGCTTTTCTGCTCTGTCCCTGGCTTCCGTAACAGCATCTTCCAGATTCTGGAGTTCCTCCGTCCAGTAGGGCTTGTAATCTTTACGTGCTCCTCTTGGGATGGATTCTGTAGCAACTTTCAAGACGGCCTTTGTGAAGTCTCGAACCATCTTGTTTGAGTCCTTCTGCCTGATGTTGATTGGCTTTGTGTGTGTATCAGTGAGGGTCTCGAAGAGAGTCCAGTCCGCCTTTCTGTAATTCCAGCGGGGAAAACACTTTGCTTGTGGACACTGTAAGTTGAGGTTGATAGAGAGTTTGACGGGCTTGTGGTCACTTCCTCCAAGCTGGTTGAGGACTGTTCTTGTGGTCCTGACGAACAGGTCGTTGGTGGCGAACGCTAGATCTGGTGTTGATGTGGTCATCCAGCATCTAGAGTAAAAGGTGGGTTCATCATCTTCTTGATTGATGAGATGAAGATGTGTGTCAATCTCCCAATCCTCAACTTCTTCGCCTCTCTTGTCCGTCTCCTCATAGCCCCATCTCTCTGAGTGACTGTTAAAATCACCCACCACCACGCAGTTGTTGTCTGGGATGTTCATGTATGTGAGGGAAAGATCACGATCTTGAGGGCAATAGACATTGTAGATCCTGATGTTGCGTTCCTTAAGGACTATATCAATACCTTGGATCTCTGCCTGTTGATTGGTGTTGATCTTGAGTTCTTGTGCGGCGATGGAATTCCGCACCAAGATAAGCACCCCTCCTTTGTTTCTTTCCTCACGGTCCAACCTGATGGTCTCGTAACCCCTCACTTGAAAGCGATGGTTTACGGTCAAATGTGTCTCTTGGACACATGCGATATCAATATTTTCTTGATGCATCCTTTCTGCCAAGCCAAGTTTCTTTTTATGCACCCCTTCTGCATTCCACTGGAGAATGTTGAGCATTCTGGGTGGTACCGTTTGCTTGGCATTAGCAGGAGGATGAGGTCTCCTTCTTCGTCGCATTGACATGCAGAATTTCTTTGTCTGACCACCGACCGCTTGGGTGGGCCCCTTTGAGGCATAGGGCCCGGCTCCCGACCTCCCCGGCGGGTCTCCGAAGGTCGAGCGCCACATCGAAATTCTGTGGACTGCATCATCATGGAAGCGTATATGCGTGGTATCATGGTTTAAGCTGCGCCAGTGGCCCGATACCTCCGTCTTCAGCTGGAGTTTTCTTTCGGGGTGCCTCACCCTTAGCTCATGGCCCGTGCGTCCTGCCCTGTGAGCACAGGGGGGATTGTTTCTCCGGGGATCCCACCCCGGGGCTAGAGGTTATACCGCGCCTCTTGACCGCATGATGAGCCCATCATAGGACACATGGGGTATTTCAGTGAGGACAACAGTGCCACCTGTTGACCCACCCCGTCCTGATAGGAACATCGCCAGTTGGTCCGGGACTGCTTATTCTGCCAGGCAAGCCTGACTTATATCGCAGCTAACCCCCATATCTGAGGGCCATTCCCCTATCCGCCACCCGGGGACCCGCCGAGTTGGGGATGGTTGCCCCACTACTGAATTGGAAGCAGCCTGGTCCCGGAAATAACGGTTCTAATTTTTGAGAAGTAGCCCTGTACCTGTGCAATGTCACAACGGCCATTTGATGAAAAGCAGAGGAAAAAGATGTCTTTGAAACTGTTATAACAGTTTTTTTTTTTAAGGGTTTTTAACAGTTTTATTTTTTTAGAGATTAGCCCAAAACCATCCTCGGGTCACAACAGACGTACCTGCCAAATTTCATGACAATCGGTTGAGCCGTTTTTGAGTCTATAGCGTACACAGACACACACACACACACAGACAGAATTTGCCCTTTATATATATATATATAGAGAGAGAGAGAGAATGCTGAACAATTAAGTAGTGGGGGAAAACAAGTGCAGGTTAACAATTCTTCAGTCGTTATAGTAATGACTTGGCAAAGATTTGAACGTAAAAAAAAAAAAAAAAAAAAAAAAAAAAAAAATTGAAGATGAAGACAATGGGGGGAATATATTATAAATATGAGAAGCCCTTCACTAGCTGCCTGAGGGAACCGCCGTAATCCCTCTCGAAGGCACATTTATTTGTATTGCCTGCTCCTAGGCCTTTCGTCCGCTGGATCGGACTCATCAGGGAGACACGGCTGATTGTGTCTGTGCTCTTGGTGTCAAATAGAGACACACCACAGTCCATAATTCTGTGGTGTTCTCACCACCAAGGGTTCAAAAAAGAATCCAACAGCACCCTCAAAGCAGCCAGCGAAGGGTAGTAAAATGGAACAAAACAAAAGTGTGGAGAGGAAAAAAGTTGCTGAAAAACTAAAAGCATTATTCAAACAGTATAAAATGTAGGGAACAATCTTTGAGCCTATGCTTGAGGATCCATTCAAGGATGCAAGGGAGATCAAAAGATATGGAACAGTGTGAGTGGTCAGCTCTGCTGTTCAATAACCCAAGCATTGTGAGTGGCTAAGAATTGTACAGAACAACCTCTACTTGGATCTCCTAAGAGATGCAATCTCCCACTGATTGACCAAACAATAGAATGCTGAACAATTAAGTAGTGGGGGAAAACAAGTGCAGGTTAACAATTCTTCAGTCGTTATAGTAATGACTTGGCAAAGATTTGAACGTAAAAAAAAAAAAAAAAAAAAAAAAATTGAAGATGAAGACAATGGGGGGAATATATTATAAATATGAGAAGCCCTTCACTATATATATATATATACTAGCAGGGGCACCCGGCGTTGCCCGGGATATGAACATTCTTTGCGATACTCACGTGACAGCAAACATGTATTAATTGTTTTGATTTACAATCAATCCCCCCCCCCCCCCAACATCTTCCCACCCCCTCCCCCCACACAAATCCACATTCTGTCTGTCTGTCTGTCTGTCTGTCTGTCTGTCTGTCTACCTCTCTCTCTCTCTCTCTCTCGCTCTCTCTCTCTCTTATACATTCTATTGTTTTCCGCCTGCCTCTGGCCCCTTTCCTCTGGATCTTCCCTAACACGTCAAGATGCTTTT
Organism: Conus canariensis; assembly: GCA_033310375.1. Taxonomy (NCBI): domain Eukaryota; kingdom Metazoa; phylum Mollusca; class Gastropoda; order Neogastropoda; family Conidae; genus Conus; species Conus canariensis. Next base: position 36,282,359 of record CM065742.1, read on the forward strand.
CTCACTCGATTTTCCGCCTGCACTCACTGTTCTCATTCCCATTCTTCTGATTGCCCTTAATTTTGTAGGAATAGACTTTGTGCAGAAGTAGTTTATTTCAACGGATCTGTGTCCAATGAAAAAATACTGTATCAGGCTTTGCACTGTACAATCATTTTTCTGGCCCCTCTCATTCCTCCCTCTTCATCCCCCTACCCTGTCCCATCCAGGTTGCAAAATTACTTACCGTTACTGGACATACGCATATCGAATTTTATCAATAGCGATGTAAATTTAGAAAATAACGGTTTTTAACGGTCAATGTTAAGTTTTGGTTCGTAAAATTTGCATAACATTGTTCAGCGCTTAAAACTGTACGTGCATACGGAATGTTATCAAGAAGGGTGAAAATTTAGAAATTCAGAAAATAACGGTTTTTAACGGTCAATGTTAAGTTTCGGATCTTGAAAATTGTATATCATTGTTTAGCGTTCAAAACTGCACATGTATATCGAATTTCTTCAAGAATACTCTAAATTTATAAAATAATGTTTTTTAACGGTCACTTTTAAATTTCGGTTCGTAAAAGTTGTATATCATTTTTCGGCACTTGAAACTGCACATGTATACCGAATTTCATCAAGAACAGCCTAAATTTTGAAAATAACGGTTTTTAACGGTCAAATTTAATGGTCATAATGACTATCTAATGACCCTATGTTACCCGCTGGATGTTCCTGTAGGCTTATGTCAAGTTTGGTGGCAATCCGATAACTCTCGTGGCCGGCAACCTCAGAAGATCTGGTTTTAAACCGTTTTTATAGGGTTTGGTGTTTTTAACGGTTTTTAACTGTTACAAATAACGTTTCTTAACTGCCAAATAGCGGTTCTAATTTTCGAGAAGTAGCCCTGTACCTGTGCAATGTCACAACGGCCATTTGATGAAAAGCAGAGGAAAAAGATGTCTTTGAAACCGTCATAACAGTTTTTTTAACGGTTTTTAACGGTTTTATTTTTTTAGAGATTAGCCCAAAACCATCCTCAGGTCACAACAGACGTACCTGCTAAATTTCAGGAAGATCGGGTTTTAAACAGTTTCTTTCATAGGGTTTGGTGTTTTTAAACGGTTTTTAACTGTTATAAATAACGTTTTTTAACTGTCAAATAACGGTTCTAATTTTCGAGAAGTAGTCCTGTACCTGTGCAATGTCACAACGGCTATTTGAAGAAAAGCAGAGGAAAAAGGATGTCTTTGAAACCGTTATAACAGTTTTTTAACGGTTTTTAACAGTGAATGTTAAGTTTTGGTTCGTAAAATTTGCATAACATTGTTCAGCGCATAAAACTGTACGTGCATACGGAATGTTATCAAGAAGGGTGAAAATTTAGAAATTCAGAAAATAACGGTTTTTAACGGTCAATGTTAAGTTTCGGATCTTGAAAATTGTATATCATTGTTTAGCGTTCAAAACTGCACATGTATATCGAATTTCTTCAAGAATACTCTAAATTTATAAAATAACGTTTTTTAACGGTCAATTTCAAATTTCGGTTCGTAAAAGTTGTATGTCATTTTTCGGCATTTAAAACTGCACATGTATACCGAATTTCATCAAGAACAGCCTAAATTTTGAAAATAACGGTTTTTAACGGTCAAATTTAATGGTCATAATGACTATCTAATGACCCTATGTTACCTGCTGGATGTTCCTGTAGGCTTTTGTCAAGTTTGGTGGCAATCCGATGACTCTCGTGGCCGCCAACCTCAGAAGATCGGGTTTTAAACTGTTTTTATAGGGTTTGGTGTTTTTAACGGTTTTTAACTGTTACAAATAACGTTTTATAACTGCCAAATAACGGTTCTAATTTTCGAGAAGTAGCCCTGTACCTGTGCAATGTCACAACGGCCATTTGATGAAAAGCAGAGGGAAAAGGTCTTTGAAACCGTTATAACAGTTTTTTTAACGTTTTTAACGGTTTTATTTTTTTAGAGATTAGCCCAAAACCATCCTCGGGTCACAACAGATGTACCTGCTAAATTTCAGGAAGATCGGGTTTTAAACAGTTTCTTTTATAGGGTTTGGTGTTTTTAACGGTTTTTAAACTGTTATAAATAACGTTTTTTAACTGCCAAACAACGGTTCTAATTTTAGAGAAGTAGTCCTGTACCTGTGCAATGTCACAACGGCTATTTGAAGGAAAGCAGAGGAAAAAGATGTCTTTGAAACCGTTATAACAGTTTTTTTTAACGGTTTTTAACGGTTTTTTTTTTTTAGAGATTAGCCCAAAACCATCCTCGGGTCACAACAGACGTACCTGCCAAATTTCATGACAATCGGTTGAGCCGTTTTTGAGTCTATAGCGTACACACACACACACACACACACACACACACACACACACACACACACACAGACAGAATTTGCCATTTATATATATACTAGCAGGGGCACCCAGCATTGCCCGGGATATGAACATTCTTTGCGATACTCACGTGATGGCAAACATGTATTAATTGTCCTGATTTATAATCAATCCCCCCCCCCCCCCCCCCAACATCTTCCCACCCCTCCCCCCACACAAATACACATTCTCTCTCCTCTCTCTCCTCTCTCTCTCTCTCTCTCTCTCTCTCTCTCCCTCTCTCTCTCTCACTCTCTTATACATTCTATTGTTTTCCGCCTGCCTCTGGCCCCTTTCCTCTGGATCTTCCCTAGCACATCGAGATGCTTTTCTCGCTCGATTTTCCGCCTGCACTCACTGTTCCCATTCCCATTCTTCTGATTGCTCTTAATTTTGTAGGAACAGACTTTGTGCAGAAGTAGTTTATTTCAACGGGTCTGTGTCTAATGTAAAAATAGTGTATCAGGCTTTGCACTGTACAATCATTTTTCTGCCCCTCTCATTCCTCCCTTTTCACCCCCCTACCCTGTCCCATCCAGGTTGCAAAATTACTTACCGTTACTGGATATACGCATACCGAATTTTATCAATAGTGGTGTAAATTTAGAAAATAACGGTTTTTAACGGTCAATAAAATTTGCATAACATTGTTCAGTGCTTAAAACTGTACGTGCATACGGAATGTTATCAAGAAGGTGAAAATTTCCAAATTCAGAAAATAACGGTTTTTAACGGTCAATGTTAAGTTTCAGATCTTGAAAATTGTATATCATTGTTTAGCGTTCAAAACTGCACATGTATATCGAATTTCTTGAAGAATACTCTAAATTTATAAAATAACGGTTTTTAAACGGTCGATTTTAAATTTCAGTTCGTAAAAGTTGTATATCATTTTTCGGCATTTAGAACTGCACATGTATACCGAATTTCATCAAGAACAGCCTAAATTTTGAAAATAACGGTTTTTAACGGTCAAATTTAACGGTCATAATGACTATCTAATGACCCTATGTTACCCGCTGGATGTTCCTGTAGGCTTATGTCAAGTTTGGTGACGATGCGATGACTCTCGTGGCCGCCAATCTCAGAAGATCGTGTTTTAAACAGTTTTTATAGGGTTTGGTGTTTTTAATGGTTTTTAACTGTTATAAATAACGTTTCATAACTGCCAAATAACGGTTCTAATTTTAGAGAAGTAGCCCTGTACCTGTGCAATGTCACAACGGCCATTTGATGAAAAGCAGAGGAAAAAGATGTCTTTGAAACCGTTATAACAGTTTTTTTAACGGTTTTTAACGGTTTAATTTTCTTAGAGATTAGCCCAAAACCATCCTCGGGTCACAACAGACGTACCTGCTAAATTTCAAGAAGATCGGGTTTTAAACAGTTTCTTTTATAGGGTTTGGTGTTTTTAACGGTTTTTAACTGTTATAAATAACGTTTTTTAACTGCCAAATAACGGTTCTAATTTTAGAGAAGTAGTCCTGTACCTGTGCAATGTCACAACGGCTATTTGAAGAAAAGCAGGGGAAGAAGATGACTTTGAAACCGTTATAACAGCTTTTTAACGGTTTTTAACGGTTTTATTTTTTTAGAGATTAGCCCCAAACCATCCTCGGGTCACAACAGACCTACCTGCTAAACCATCCATGTTGCAAAGTTACTTACTGTTACTGGACATACGCCTACCGAATTTTATCAATAGCGGTGTAAATTTAGGAAATAACCGTTTTTAACGGTCAATGTTAAGTTTTGGTTCGTAAAATTTGCATAACATTGTTCAGCTCTTAAAACTGTATGTGCATACGGAATGTTATCAAGAAGGGTGAAAATTTAGAAATTCAGAAAATTACGGTTTTTTAACGATCAATGTTAGGTTTCGGATCTTGAAAATTGTATATCATTGTTTAGCATTCACAACTGCACATGTATGTCGAATTTCTTAAAGAATACTCTAAATTTATAAAATAACGGTTTTTAACGGTCACTTTTAAATTTCGGTTCGTAAAAGTTGTATATCATTTTTCGGCATTTAAAACTGCACATGTATACCGAATTTCATCAAGAACAGCCTAAATTTTGAAAATAACGGTTTTTAAACGGTCAAATTTAATGGTCATAATGACTATCTAATGACCCTATGTTACCCGCTGGATGTTCCTGTAGGCTTATGTCAAGTTTGGTGGCGATGCGATGACTCTCGTGGCCGCCAACATCAGAAGATCGGGTTTTAAACAGTTTTTGTAGGGTTTGGTGTTTTTAACGGTTTTTAACTGTTATAAATAACGTTTTTTAACTGCCAAACAACGGTTCTAATTTTAGAGAAGTAGTCCTGTACCTGTGCAATGTCACAACGGCTATTTGAAGAAAAGCAGAGGAAAAAGATGTCTTTGAAACCGTTATAACAGTTTTTTAACGGTTTTAACGGTTTTATTTTTTTAGAGATTAGCCCAAAACCATCCTCGGGTCACAACAGACGTACCTGCCAAATTTCATGACAATCGGTTGAGCCGTTTTTGAGTCTATAGCGTACACACACACACACACACACACACACACACACACACAGACAGAATTTGCCATTTATATGTTAGATATATATATATCTATATCTATATCTATCTATCTATCTATCTATCTTATCTATCTATCTATATATATAATATATATAATATATATATAACTAGCAGGGGCACCCAGTGTCGCCCGGGATATGAACACTCTTTGCGATACTCACGTGACGGCAAACATGTATTAATTATTTTGATTTACAATCAATCCCCCCCCCCCCCCAACCCAACATCTTCCCACCCCCTCCCACACACAAATACACACTCTCTCTCTCTCTCCTCTCTCTCTCTCTCTCTCTCTCTCTCTCTCTCTTATACATTCTATTGTTTTCCGCCTGCCTCTGGCTCCTTTCCTCTGGATCTTCCCTAGCACGTCAAGATGCTTTTCTCGCTCAATTTTCCGCCTGCACTCACTGTTCCCATTCCCATTCTTCTGACTGCCCTTAATTTTATAGGAATAGACTTTGTGCAGAAGTAGTTTATTTGAACGGGTCTGTGTCTAATGTAAAAATAGTGTATCAGGCTTTGCACTGTACAATCATTTTTCTGGCCCCTCTCATTCCTCCCTTTTCATCCCCCTACCCTGTCCCATCCAGGTTGCAAAATTACTTACCGTTACTAGACATACGCATACCGAATTTTATCAATAGTGGTGTAAATTTAGAAAATAACGGTTTTTAACGGTCAATGTTAAGTCTTGGTTCGTAAAATTTGCATAACATTGTTCAGCACTTAAAACTCTACGTGCATACGGAATGTTATCAAGAAGGGTGAAAATGTAGAAATTCAGAAAATAACGGTTTTTAACGGTCAATGTTAAGTTTCGGATCTTGAAAATTGTATATCATTGTTTAGCGTTCAAAACTGCACATGTATATCGAATTTCTTCAAGAATACTCTAAATTTATAAAATAACGTTTTTTAACGGTCAATTTTAAATTTCGGTTCGTAAAAGTTGTATATCATTTTTCGGCATTTAAAACTCCACATATATACCGAATTTCATCTAGAACAGCCTAAATTTTGAAAATAACGGTTTTTAACGGTCAAATTTAATGGTCATAATGACTATCTAATGACCCTATGTTACCTGCTGGATGTTCCTGTAGGCTTATGTCAAGTTTGGTGGCGATCCGAGGACTCTCGTGGCCGGCAACCTCAGAAGATTGGGTTTTAAACCGTTTTTATGGGGTTTGGTGTTTTTAACTGTTTTTAATTGTTATTAATAACGTTTCTTAACTGCCAAATAACGGTTCTAATTTTCGAGAAGTAGGCCTGTACCTGTGGAATGTCACAACGGCCATTTGATGAAAAGCAGAGGAAAAAGGATGTCTTTGAAACCGTTATAATAGTTTTTTTTTAATGGTTTTTAACTATTTTATTTTTTGAGAGATTAGCCCCAAACCATCCTCGGGTCACAACAGACGTACCTGCTAAATTTCAAGAAGATCGGGTTTTAAACAGTTTCTTTTATAGGGTTTGGTGTTTTTAACGGTTTTTAACTGTTATAAATAACGTTTTTTGACTGCCAAATAACGGTTCTAATTTTAGAGAAGTAGTCCTGTACCTGTGCAATGTCACAACGGCTATTTGAAGAAAAGCAGAGGAAAAAGATGTCTTTGAACCGTTATAACAGTTTTTTAACGGTTTTTAACGGTTTTATTTTTTTAGAGATTAGCCCCAAACCATCCTCGGGTCACAACAGACGTACCTGCCAAATTTCATGACAATCGGTTGAGCCATTTTTGAGTCTCTAGCGCACACACAGACACACACACACACACACTCGCACACACACACACACACACACACACACACACACAGAATTTGCCATATATATATTAGATTGTTTTCCGCCTGCCTCTGGCCCCTTTCCTCTGGATCTTCCCTAACACATCGAGATGCTTTTGTCGCTCGATTTTCCGCCTGCTCTCACTGTTCCCATTCCCATTCTTCTGATTGCCCTTAATTTTGTAGGAATAGACTTTATTTCGGATCTTGAAAATTGTATACCATTGTTTAGCGTTCAAAACTGGACATGTATATCGAATTTCTTCAAGAATACTCTAAATCTATAAAATAACGTTTTTTAACGGTCAATTTTAAATTTCGGTTCGTAAAAGTTGTATATCATTTTTCGGCATTTAAAACTGCACATGTATACCGAATTTCATCAAGAACAGCCTAAATTTTGAAAATAACGGTTTTTAACGGTCAAATTTAATGGTCATAATGACTATCTAATGACCCTATGTTACCCGCTGGATGTTCCTGTAGGCTTATGTCAAATTTGGTGGCGATCCGAGGACTCTCGTGGCTGGCAACCTCAGAAGATCGGGTTTTAAACAGTTTTCATAGGGTTTGGTGTTTTTAACGGTTTTAACTGTTATAAATAACGTTTCTTAACTGCCAAATAACGGTTCTAATTTTCGAGAAGTAGCCCTGTACCTGTGCAATGTCACAACGGCCATTTGATGAAAAGCAGAGGAAAAAGATGTCTTTGAAACCGTTATAACAGTTTTTTAACGGTTTTATTTTTTTTTTTAGATTAGCCCCAAACCATCCTCGGGTCACAACAGACGTACCTGCTAAATTTCAAGAAGATCGGGTTTTAAACAGTTTTTATAGGGTTTGGTGTTTTTAACGGTTTTTAACTGTTATAAATAACGTTTCATAACTACAAAATAACGGTTCTAATTTTCGAGAAGTAGCCCTGTACCTGTGCAATGTCACAACGGCTATTTGATGAAAAGCAGAGGAAAAAGGATGTCTTTGAAACCGTTATAACAGCTTTTAACGGTTTTTAAACGGTTTTATTTTTTTAGAGATTAGCCCCAAACCATCCTCGGGTCACAACAGACGTACCTGCCAAATTTCATGACAATCGGTTGAGCCGTTTTTGAGTCTATAGTGTACACACACACACACACACACACACACACACACACACACACACACACACACACACACACACAGAATTTGCCATTTATATACATATATTATATTTATATATATATATATCCTTGGAATTTATCCTTGGAATTTATTAGTTTATTGTAATTTAGTCCCTTGCGGATTCATTCCAAGAACTGGCCCTCAGCACTTGTGTCTTAAGAGGTTATCTTTTTATATTTTCTACTTTTCATAAGAAAATGTAGCTTGTTTTGCTCTTTCATGATTTTCTTTTGCTTCTTAGGTGGCACCTTTGGTTAGTTTTTTGAAAACTCAACAAACATACTACGGTATTGCACACCAGACTTTTCTAGGATAGCATTCTTGTTAAAACCGAAAAGGCAGAGGAGTCAAATTACCACTTTCCGCGGTCACTGAAGAGAAACAATCAGGTTTCGAAATATCGGTATCTGACCAGGAGTTATATGTTAATAATTGTTCAGCATTAATTGTTCAGCAGGAGTTATATGTTAGTGAGTTTCCTCCTCATTGGAGAATGTCTCCCCCTTGGAGACTAAAAGCTTGCCGAAGGCTCATTTTGAGAAGCATTTATTTCATTTTTTCCTCATTCACCCACTCAAGCACATACTGTTAGTTAGGCAGAATTATCTACCACTGCAGATATGAATGCTTATCTCTCCCCCTATGTCTCCAATCTAAGACATAAGAGCAAGTTTTGTTTATAATTGAAAATTTTTTGTAGTCATTGCAACACCAAGCTGCTCTGTAAGTTGTTGGAATGGTGCTCGGTATTTATCCTTGGAATTTATTAGTTTATTATATATATATATATATATATATATATATACATACACACACACAGTCCCTAAATTGGCTTGCCAGTAACTCTCCCTGTCTATGAGTTTATCTTCAGATGTAGGCTAACTTGTTCGATGGGGTGGATGGAAAGAAAGGGGAGAGAGCCTTATCGTCAGGGTGCTCAGTCTGGGCGAGGTGTCTGGCAACCCCACATCGCTGGGGGAAAAACATTGAGCCCAAGCATTTTCAGAGGGATCTACTAAATCCTGAGTATGGCACCCTCCTGATACAGAATCCTGTTTCTCATTCTCTGCATGCTGTTGAGTTCTGTACGGGAGTTAAAACCCTTAAAGACAGTCCTCAAATTGGCTTGCCAATAAGTCTCCCTGTCTAGGAGTTTGTCTTTAAATGTAACTTGTTCTCTCCCCTCTCTTTCTTCTGCCCCCACCCCCTCAATTTCTTAAAACTCTACTGGCATTGAGAGAGAGACTTGCATCCCTCCCCTCCGGGTTATGTGTGACCGAAGTTGTAATGGATACAGAGGTTTCAGCGACTACTATTATAACAATTGATGAAGGGGCTTTATGTGTTGGATTCATTAGAATATGTATGTCTTAGTCTCGAGTCTGAAAAATCTTGATGTATAACACTTTATCATAATGACAGAGAGAGAGAGAGAGAGAGAGAGAGAGAGAGAGAGAGAGTGCAAATGGGATAATTTTAGATAGTATGTATATAGTTTTAGTTGGTTGGTTTTAACAATGTTGTAGTATCAAAATTATTTTGTGCAATGTACACATACTAACGGTTGGCTGTGTATGATGGATGGTGTGTGTGTGTGTGTGTGTGTGTGTGTGTGTGTGGTGGATGCAGTGGGGTATGAGTAATGTAGTGAGTGTGTGTGCATCTAAGATTTGCCTTGTATGCTGCTATTTAGTGTGTGTGTGTGTGTGTTGTGTGTGTGTGTGTGAATACGTGTATGTGTGTGAATGTGTGTGTGTGTGTGGTTTGCCGTGTGGTTCATACTTGACTGTGTATGTGTGTGTGTGGAAAGAACAATAGAAATATAAAAATGTAAAAAGTGTAAAATGGATGGGAGCGCCGATGGTGTGATAACTTATTGTTTTTCGAATGTGCGGATTCCTGATGAAGGCTGGAAAGCCGAAAATTTGAAAATGAAGTGGAAGAAACAGGCATGGGCGTGTGGACTTCTTAATTGTTATAATTTTCCTGTATGGAACTATCCCTGCCCCTTCTACTGCTAGGTGCGGAGTCAGACAACTGATAGGGTTTCCTGAAAAAAAAAAAAAAATATATATGTGTGTGTGTGTGTGTGTGTGTGTGTGTGTGTGCGTGTGTGTGTGTGTGTGTGTGTGTGTGTGTGTGTGTGTGTGTGTGTGTGTGTGTGTGTGCGCGCGCAGTCTGATGTATTACTAACTGTGCAGGCACCCCCAAGAACACCAGTCGTAGGAAATGCCGCCGGTTTCGGAAGAGAAATGCATCACAGGGGGTCAAACCTACCAACGTAATCAACCTCTCCAGTGTGAACATCACAGAGGAACAGCTGCGTGTCCTTGCACTGGGACCCAAGTTTTGCCCGATCCCCAGAACGCTGGACCACCAACTTTTAGTTGAAGACGTCAAGGAGGGATGTCGCGGACTGAGACTTAAGGAATTGTTTTATTCTGAGGATAGTCCTCAAGACCCACCACCCAAATTTTACAATAAAACGTTTTACAAACCACCTTCAGGAAGAGATAAGATTTTAGACATTTACTGTGAGTCCCTCGTAAATCGTGTCTTCACTTACAATGTATCCAAAGAACCCAAGGATAATGTGAAGAAGACAGAAAGAAAGGCTCTCAGTGAGCTACGCCAGCTCGTTTTAGATAGAAGTATTAGAATTAGCACGGCTGACAAGGGTAGGGCGATAGTCACTCAAAACACCAATGACTATATCGATGAAGCCCTGAGACAACTGAACAATTCTCAATATTATTTATAGGTAGAGAAGACCCCACAGTAAGTATTGCTAGACAATCTAATATCATTGTTAAAGATCTCCATGCCCTAAAAATATACTGATGATAATACCTACAAATGAGCCCTTACTAAAGCTAATAAATGTCGTCCCCATCTATTTTATACTTTGGCTAAGATTCACAAAACTCTAACCCCCCCCCCCCCCCTCCCCCTAATGGACAGCTGGTTACAAGGCTTTGTTCTGATCTACCCAGCCATGTTAAAGACACCACATACCTGCTCAAAATCTTACAAGATCTTAAACACCAAATATGGTTCCTTCCCCCCCCCCTTCCCCCCCCCCCCCTCCCAACACACGACTTGTCACTATCGACGTCGTCAGTTTATATACTAGCTTTCCTCACCAAGATATAGAGGCCACACTCCGTTACTTTCTGTCCCACTATCATGATTTCAGTATTCCCCCTGCCAAGTATTTCATCAATATTGCCCAACATGTTCTCATGAATATTTTTTTTCCATTTTGAAGGTAAGGTGTATAAACAGGTATCTGGAACAGCAATGGGCACACCAATGGCACCCGCCGTCGCTTATCTGGAACAGCAATGGGCACACCAATGGCACCCGCCATCGCTTATCTGTTTATGGGGATGTTAGAAGCTTCACTACTTAACAACGCACCAATGCCCGTTCCCAGTGACTTCTGGGTAGGTTTATTGATGACATTTTTCTATTACGGATAGGTTCAGCAGACCACTTAGACACCTTGTGTCAGTATATCAACTCTGTCCATCCCTCGATTAGTT
>CM065742.1:36303810-36328810 GCA_033310375.1 Conus canariensis
ACCCACCACGTGAAGAGTGAGGTCAGTGTGATTGCTGTCTGAACTGGTGCAGTGAGATCTGTGCAGATTATGATGGTGGGGGGTTTACATTTGTGACTTTATCAATGAGTGGCATACAATATTGTTTAAAGCGAACAACACACCGGATTAAAATGAGCCCAACAGATCAGTCATGTCCATTCCGTATCCAAGTGAAAACACATGACCTTCACAATAAGTTAATTTTCTTGTTAGTGTTCTTTCGCGTTTGTTTTTCACACAGTAGGGCTTACCCTAGTCACGGGATGCCGCATATATTTCTTTCTGTACATGAACTGGTGACAAAAAGGAGCATTTCGTTTGAGACAAATCATCAAGTATTTTGATATTATTATCATTATTATCGCCATTTCAAGATTTTTCCGGCATAGAATATGCGAACAACTCATCCAAGACAGTACTTAGAACTGATATTTAACATTTTTTTTTATTAGAACCGACGATGCTGCATGCATAAAACTTGAAAACAATGCTGCAATGACATTACAGATTACTCGTGTTTTATCCTCACTGTGTACAGTAAATTCATAATGCAAGGTAGGTCCAGGATGCCCCGTTGTTTGCCCATTTTATCCATGTGTTGGGCAAAATTAATTTTTGTTTCAAAATTGAGTGAATGAGAATTTCAGACAGATTTATGGCCGAATTTCTTTCCCAGTAGTATATGTTGTTCAGTTGTGTATGACGTATTCGTCGACATGCACTGGTCGTCATACAACTGATAGTTTCGACACTGTGAGGCGTTCAAGTTAGGGGCTTTACAACCCTGGCAATAATATGAACTAAACAGTCATATATGTAAACAAATTTTGTAACTACACATATTACATTTTGTAAATGAAATAATCCGATTACATAGTAGCATTTAATCTGTTTCATGTACAAATGCAACATTTACAATTTGCGTACATGATATATTCTATTAGAGTACACACACACACACACACACACACACACACACACACACACACACACACACACACACTACCACGCGTGCACTCACCCATGCATCCATTCACACACTATGCTTAAATAACACATAGCCTTTTTAACTGGGATTTGTCAGCACCACTGAGTGACTTAACAAGTTGTACTCAATGTAGAATTTCCTTTCATCTGCTCAGGTGTTGAATTCTTGAAACAAATAAAGTTTCCATTGATCAATGCAAACTCTGGTTGACTTCTCCAACATGCCAAACAGTCACATTGTCTATAGTGTGTTCGCACAGCTGTCGGTAAACAGGTAATATGTGCGAAGATGGTGGAGAGAAAAAGAAAGAACATTCTTCCAATGTGAATTTGAATATTATGCTCTTAAAATACATCTCATTCTTGCAATCAACGTCTTTGAAATATGAATGTCTGAAAATTATGCGAGCAAACCTTTGTTCTGTCTGAGCTGAACAAGTCGTCGATGCGACTGTGTTGGGCTGGCTGAATTTGCTTTTTGTACTCCCAGTTCTTATAGAACAGGGAGTACTTTACAATGGGAACGAAGAAATTCTGTAGGCCTATGTGTGTCTGTCTGTTTGTCCGTCCGTGGTCAAAATGTGTTCCACTCGATCCAGAAAAAACTACTGGGCCGATCTTTCTGAAAATTTGTCGGCATGTTCATTATGGGTCATGAATGATGCCTGATGTTTTATTTTACCGTTATAGCCGTTAGTAACGGCTATAACGGCCCCTAACGGTTTTTTCTTTTTTTTATGGAATATCTCATAAAGTACTTGGCCGATCTTTCTGAAAATTTGTAGGTATGTCATTATGGGTCACGGATGATGCTCGATGTTTTATGTTACCGTTATATCCGTTACTAACGGCTATAACGGCCCATAACGGTTTTTACTCTTTATGGAATATCTCGGAAAGTACTTGGCCGATCTTTTTGAAAGTTTGTAGGTATGTTCATTATGGATCACAGATGATGATTATTATTATTATATCGGGTATTTATATAGCGCCTATCCTCGGTCACAGACCAAGCTCTAAGCGCCGATGGCCGATGTTTACCAGAATAGCCGTTACTAACGGCTATAACGGCCCAAAACGGGTTTTCCTCTTTATGGAATATCTCATTCGTATTCAAGATAAACTGGGAGTACTTTTATATGCTTTGCATCTTGTCTTAGATCTACATTGAACGTGTTACGGTCGTGGTAGGAGGCGTTAAAATCTCTTTCATCTATAAGAAGCTGCGTTCTGAAGTACAGAGGTTCTGTTCCGATTGGTTAATGATCTTTAATCTAAAACGAGGTTTCTCTTGCAGACAACACATTCTAAATCTTCTGTATTGATGCTTCCATCCATTTACCATTCCTTTTTTTCTTTTGCTCGGTATTTCATGGAAGAAAGGTCTTCGCTGGTTGCCTTCTGAGCAGCGTAACAAGGAATGGCACAGTGAGACCTTACTAGCACGTTGGCACTAGGCACGGGCAGGTCTCCAGTTCACTATTTTCATCAAGATACATCTAAATCTAAATGAATTTCGTGATCGGACAAATTGTGACGTTTCCTACGTGATTCGTAAAGGATATTGGTAAGTAAACATAAGCATCATCATTGCATAAGCGTCGACCATACTGTGACGTTTCCTGCCTGATTCTTTAAAGATGTTGCAACGTATACCCGCACACCGTTATTACATATCTGTCATGAGTCGGCCGACTGTTCTCGAACATATAGGCAAATTAAGGGTAGTTTTGCTGCTGTTGAGAGCAAGTTCCTTGGGTTGTTCAAGTGTGCGAACTCAGGCATCACCAGAGGGGAATACCCCAAGTCGTATACTGAAGGAGGGAGAGTTACTGGGAAGTGGTTCACATGTCCAGGGGAGATAGTAACAAGTGCATGCCGACCTGCCTGTCCTGGGTCGGAAAGAGTGTCCACCTCCTCCACTAGCAATTCACTGGGTACCCTAGTGACCTGAGGGAAGGCGATCGTGTCAGGTGACCGTCACGGTTTGGTGACCGTCGGCCTGCAGGCAGGGTACAGTGACCATTCAGTCGTTCTTGTCCTGAAGGATGAATGGAAGACTTCGGCCTATTGAGTGATTTGCATCTTGTTGTCTATCGAGTGTAGTAAACACTTGAAACATCAGTCTTGGCTTGTGGAGAAGTCCAGGCTGTTAGTACAATGGGTAGCTTTGGGGAATCGAACATGAGTTCAAAGTGGAGGTTATGCATTAACCACTTGGTACCCAACTCTTTGTTGGCGCTAGCAGCTGTGGTGTGTGTGTATGAGTAGGTGACTAGTGATTCCATTGGTGGAATACAAATAACTCGGGGAGTTATTGGTACAAATCGTGTGAAGTGTGTGTGCCGGTGGATCCATTGGTTGAACCAGTTAAACTCGGGTTCTCTCTTTCTTTGAGAATGGATATAAGATGCTCAGAAAACCAGGAAGTGTGTGACTCACTTAAGGGAAAGTGAACTCATCCCGTCTTGCTGAGGGCTCAAGAAAATACAGCGAGAAGCAGAGGTTTGCTGTTGCCTCAAAGCCGACGACAGTTTAGAATTGTCTCCTGGGTGGGGACGTAAGACAGTGGGGGTTGCTGTAGCCTCGGAGCCAAGAATTGTCTCCTGTGTGGGGACGGTCGACAGCAAGACGTATCAGCCTGTTGGGGCCTCGACAGGGAGCTGCCAGACAACGGTGGGTGTTTGCAGCCAGAAAAGACCCGTGGGAGAGGCCGACAGGAGCCCTTTCCGTGGAGAGGGCGAAGTGCAGTGGAGTCCGGGAGACTCGGTCTGAGGGTTCAACTCAAGCTACGTTGCCAGTGTCCCCCAACTGGGATTTGGCCTATCGGGAGGACACAACAGTGTGGCAGCTTCAGCGATCGTAGTCGCACAGTGTGATGAGAGAACTGATGGTCAACCAAGGAATGCTGGCAAGTTATGAACGTTTATTTGTTGTTAAGTTTATAAGTGTGCAAACAGAATAGTGGAATATTGTCTTTCCTGGTGAACTGATGGTAATTGAAGGAAAGGGGATGCGATTATGAGATTATCTGTGTGATGTTTACATTTTTGTATTATACAGATAAGTGTGTTGTGTAGTGACGGGTGGGGGCTCGGAGTTAAGTTAAATAAAAGTTGATTATTTTGTATGAAATGTTATTGGTTTCCCGTCACCTTTGTGCAGGCCCGATGTGAGTGACAGAGTGCGTGTGCCTATGCGAGAACGCATGTTGGTTGTGAAAGCGTAAATACTTCTGTCTATACCCCCCTTGCATCCCTGCATATGATAATCATATTTTAATAACGAGGGGCAGCGTCGGAGACCCGTCACAATATCTGTACGCTATCTATCGACCATAGTAAAACAAACTGTTCTAAATCCTGTGAGTTTTCATCTAGGATAAGAAAACTGGTCAGGGACCAACTTTTGAGGTTTTGAGTATTACATTTTGGCACAGTAGCGTGGAAATGGTGGCAGGAATTTTTAGCGTATTTCAAAATAGGTCTTCTTCAGGTCAGAAAGACATATCGATAGGCCAAACATACACAATCCACTATTCTACCAACACGTGCGGGGGCTCTTTTCAAAAGAGAACTGTTTCTGGGCTATCTTTAGTCATGCATATGAATTACTGCATATAAAAAGTGCACGTGTTACAGCGCACACACACACGCACTCACACACACGTTCACCCTCTTTCTCATCTCTCTCTTAAACACACACACATACACACACACACACACACACACACGTGTGTATGCATGCGCAAACAAAGACATGAGAGAGAGAGAGAGAGAGAGAGAGAGAGAGAGAAGAGAGAGAGAGAGAGAAAGAGAGAGATAGGGAGACAGAGAGACAGAGACAGAGAGAGAGAGAGAGATTCACGGCAGCAAAACTACACACACACACACACACACCAGCCGCCGTGGCGAAGTGGTTAGCGTCGCGGACTCCCGGCTGGGAGGTCGTGGGTTCGAATCCCATCAGAGTCATGTGGGTTTTTCTGCCCCGACCGGCTCCTACCCAGAGTTGAGTTTGCTGTGGACTCAGTTGGGAAGACTGGGACCACACAGTCGAGTTTCATCCACTAAATGGATGCGTTTCTGAGAGTGTTGCTCAAATTTCCTGACCAACACTGCAGGTGTCTGTATCTCTCGGGCCTGGTTGACGCCGGGATATATTATGAAAGGAAGCGTAGAGTACAGCCCTGTCATGTAGTCTCAGACCGAAATGGAAATCCGTAGCATCATCTTAATCATCCTCAATCTCATCGATCAGCATTTAAAAAAAAAAAGTCAAATTCTGTGGCCCTTCATGCCCTGCTCTCATGGTGACCTCAATTTCGATGTCCTCTCCACGTCTGTGGCCTTGGTTTGGTTCCGTCGGGGTCACCGGTATCGGTGAGTCCATGGGGGCTGTCGCTGGACGGACGTGGTGGCGCCCTTCGGAGGGAAAGCTCACTCATGCCGGCTCCGCGACTAAGCAATTATTGTCGTCAGTAGGGGGCTTAGTAGGTGGTGTCCTGCGTATGTTAGATCAGAACAGGCGCCACTGAACACCACCGAAGTGACTCGGCAGCAGTGCAGTGTCTCCTCCGGTGGGCTGCCTCTTGACGACTTGACATTGACTGCTCCCCGTGGATTGCCGGTGCCGGGGCTGCGGCGGGGCCGACCGGGCTGTGGCTGTGGACGGGGTGTCGGAATGAGCGGCGTGGGTGCATTGCCTCTGAGGTGGCGCAGAGATTGGGACAGCAAAAAAAAAAAACAAAAAAAAAACAACTACACACACACACACACACACACACACACACACACACACACACACACGCACGCACGCACGCGCGTGCATTTATAGCATTTTTTTTTTTAATTCCAGTCATCAATTTTCCAAGGTTTCAAAGCCAAACCAGAATGATACCACATTGTCAAATCCACCGAACCACCTATACCCCCCTGCCCACCCCCCACCACTCTGCCATCAAGACGACACTGCAACATCAAGCGCGCCGGAACCACTACATGTACAGTTCAGCACATTGTATCTGAAGGCGCATTACCTACAATTATTTTCACCTAACAGGTTTTCCTTTTAAAAGCTGTGCTGTGATGCAGCGCAATTTGTTCCAACGCGGCAATTTGTTCCAACAGGTGCGGCAATTTGTTACAATGGTACAAATTGCCGCACCGATGGCGGCAATTTGTTACAATTGTTTGTTTTTAAAGGAGATACAGGTAAAAAAATCACAATTGCAATATTGTGTTTTCTTAAAATGAGCAATACGAATAGGAACTTTTGACACCAGTTTTGATATATATTGTTGCTTTTGTTCAGTTTTACCCTAAACCGGAGGTTGTAGATATCGGTTTATCACTGCAACTCAGTCTCGATTCTCTCTCTCTCTCTGGGGGAGGTTTTCGCTAAGGCTGATCGTAAAGTCAGTTAAAACAAAAAAAATCGGTTTTGCCCACTTTCATAATTTCACATGCATTTGTGCTTTTGAACACACACAGTGATTGTGTATGAATTTGAGAGCAGAATTTCTACCCAGGTAGATGGAAAGAGAAATTATACTATGGCCTCTTGCAATTGACCCAAGTTGTCGCTTTACATTGCAGTGCGTATCCAAGCTGTTCCACTTCCTTCCTTCCATATTGCTGAATATGTCCTGGAACACGTCCCTCGACCGGTTAGTGTGGGGCGTCTCTACATGGCAGCAGGCCAAGGCAGTGGCCTTGCTATTGCCATTAGGAGAGTCGTCAACAATCCCCGATGGTGGGATGCCCGGCTGTTCCTTCAGCAAGACTTCATCCGAAATTTTGAGCTTAGAGGAGTTTGGTATCTTAGACGCAATTGAGCTTTAATAATAATAATAATAATAATGAATACTTATATAGCGCCTGTTCTCGGCTAGAGACCAAGCTCTAAGCGCTTTACAATCAACACTCGTTTACACCGTTTCTTGATGACCAAACTTGTACATTTCTACTTCCTCTCCTTGTATTTTTGACTGGATAGTTTGAGAAGGATTAAACTAAACATTGTATTTTGGTTGTTTTTTCATTGAGTAGTGTTTTTGGTATCGAAGACACAATTGAGCTTGGACATTTTCATTGTATACCAATAAGCGTGCTGAAATGATAATTGTCTGTGTGCATGCAGCCATTTTATTCTCTCACAAAATTGAGTGTTTGACAAACCGTTTCATGATAATCAAACTTGTACATTTCTACTTCTTCTTCTTGTAACTTTGACTTGATAGTTTCAGACGAATAAAACATAAACATTGAGTAGTTGTTTTTCTGATTTTGACAAAACAGTTTAAGCATACTGAAACGCCTAAGATTTTGTTTACAAACTTCTGATTAATTTGACAAAATCATTACAGGAAAGTTATGTAATTAATGTGAGTTTGTTTGACACAAGCGTTTTTGGATAATGAAACCTTCCTCTGTTTTTCGAAGAAATTGTTGAATTTTATCAACATTTCAGAATAATGAAACCGTAAAATAATTTTTTTTAATGAGTTTGACATTGAGCTTATTTGGTTCTCTTTTGCTGAGCAGATTCATTTTAGAAAATTAAAAACAGAATCAAAATAAGCTTTTTTCTGCGTTCGTCCGTTTGCTAAGGGATGGGGATGATGATGATGATGATGATGATGATGATGATGATGATGATGATGGTGGTGGTGGTGATGTGTGTGTGTGTGTGTGTGTGTGTGTGTGTGTGTGTGTGTGTGTGTGTGTGTGTGTGTGCGTGCGTGACGACTGTTATCAACATCGCAAAAATCATAATTGAATCAACAATCAGTACACACTTGCGTCCAAAAGAAACGCGAAAGCTCATCACGCTAATTTCACAACCATCACAGTAAACTGTTAACTTTAAGGAACTGTTTGCTTTCTTCTGCCCTCAGGTCACACACACACACACACACACACACACACACACACACACACACACATGCATGCACGCGACGCAACGCAACGCAACGCACACATGCACGCACGGGGGAGGGGGGGGGGGGGGGGGGGGGAGGGTATTTTTCGAACAAATGGGGGAGTATGGGCAATATTTTTTGGCAGGGGATGGAAGCAGGTGCATACCCCACGACAGTAGCGATAGCGGCCGTAGTGCTAAACGATCGTAGTTGTGTTGAGACGTAGTGCTAATGAAATAAAATCGTAGTGATAACGTAACATAGTGATTTTGGTCATAGTGCCGACGTAATGTAGAGCTAGAGAGACGTAGCGATAGCGATACGCACCCGTGTCGGGGATGGGTGTCGAAGTGTCGGGTTTGGGGTGTCGAGAGGTGTCGGTGGTGGTCGGAAGACGGCACAAAAATATACCTTCCCATGTCGAGGATGGGTGTCGGAGGGTCGGGGTGGGGTGTCGGGAGGTGTCGGTGGTGGTCGGAAGATGATTCAAAAATATGCCTCCTCGGTTGGCCCGAATTTGTTAATCTAAATTTCTAAATATTACAAGTTTGATTTTTTCAACCTCTATCTCCTTTAACAGGTACAGGTGCGGCAAAATGTACCAAAAGAAAATTGTAACAAATTGCAGCAGTCGGTGCGGCAATTTGTACCATTGGAACAAACTGTCGCATTGGAACAAATTGCGCTGCATCAATGATGGAGTTAAAAAAGAAAAAAATCCGATCATTCTATGCAGCAGCCAGAGCGCGGTACTCGTTGTGGCGGGCAGGCATACAAATGATGGCAGCACTTGACTGGAACCCTTGAAGGCAACATGCTCTTTTCTTTTTCTTCTTCTTCTTCTTTTTTTTTTATTTTTTTTTTTTACTTCATATTGAATATGAAGTGCTCTTTAAACGAATAGAAGCCGAATCAGCGACCAGACTGTTTAATTCAACATCTTTTTCTTTGTTCTTCATCCCGGTTTCTTTCATTTAATCTATGTGTCCAGCTACATGACTGGCTCACTGATGTAAACGTCCTTGTTATTAGTACCCGGTAAGGCCTCCATTCAGGTGTTGCGTGACACATCTTCATGGTTACAAGGCAGACGGGCGCTGTGCAGAAGTCACTAATACAGTCCATGATACGGGGTCTGGCAGTCACATGGCTGCAGGTGGGTCCTGATAAGCGTCGTGAGTAAGCACAGCATTGAGCAGAATGTAACTGATGCGATTCATGCTACGGGGCTGGCATGCAAGTGGCTACAGCAAGGGGTCTGGTTGGCAGAGCGGGTAAGCTGTCAGATTCTTGCTCCAAGGTCCGGGGTTCGGTTTCATTTCGAGACAGCCATGTCTGAAGAGAGTTTACCTTCAGAGTTAACTCCCTTGCAGACTCCAGTCAAAGCCTTTCGGATGAGACTTCAGACCCAGGTCCCGTGCATGACCGCTTTCATGAAAGAATCTTGCGCGCACGTTAAACCCCTGTCCACCTGTCAGAGAAATAACAGGTCGTCCTAAGCGGATGGGATGAAACTGAAACACATACCCTGTTAAGACGTCATCCCACAGACAGCCTTGCCACCTGAATGGTAGGCTTCAAAACGATCACATATGTAAAAAGTTAATCAATGGTAAACATCGGAGTTGAAACAGGAAAAAAAAAGGTGACAGCGCTGGACCGCAGAGCTAAGCTGACGGTCCAGTGATCGAACTCCTCATGAGGACGGTTTCAAAACTCTCTGTCTGCCCGCAGGAAATGGGGTTCCTGTTCAGTTCTGAGCAAGCGGCGGCAGAAAGACAGGATTAGGTCCCACTTTCCGTTATGCCCGCGCATCAGACACGGTGAACCTCCAACAGTCCACCGCCCTCACGGCCATTACGCTATGGGACTTTTTCTTTCTTTTTTTTTATCTTGGTAAGATGTCTGTCTTTATCTTTTCGTTCTTCGGCTTGGACTCCAAGGTTCACAGCTAGCGAGATGTTTACGGATGCGACCGATTTAAATCTCACCATAAAGGTAGCTACATTCCATCTTCGGGGGACAATGTATGACACGAAACCGGTGCGCGTGTTTTACTGTCGTGTCATCCATCCTGCCGGCACACGGTGGCATCCTCTTCTCTGAACAGTGGACTGGGGTTGAACGGACGAGCAAGACTTTTTCTTTTTTTTTTCTAACTGATGTCTGAGTCCACGCATGAGAGCTGGGTTCAAAGTCATATGGAAAGGAACAGGAGGGGAGTGGAACCTGCACAGATGGTAATCCCAAAAAGACGTTTTCTTCAACCCTGGTTGTCTAGAACGGGAATCAAACCCCGGCCCTCCAACCAGCAGGCCCCATGCCTGGGAACAAACAGTGACAGACAGCAAATCTGGACTGTCTGCAGGCAGGCAATGTAACACAGAGCACTAGAACAATGTTACTCTGCGGAGTCTGACAGAATTCTCACCAGTAATCAGTCTCAGCGCGGGGTTTGGCACACCGGCTTACGTTACGAAGCCGACACAGACACGAAAACAGTGTCACACTTTGAAAGGCAAAAGGCTGTAAACCCAGAGACAACTGGAAAGGCACACGGTACGGCGAAGACCTCTGCTAGGGTCGAACAATCCTCCTTATGAATGGTATATTGTAAGAATCCTCCCTTATGAATGGTATATTGTAACAATCCTCCCTTATGAATGGTATATTGTAAGAATCCTCCCTCATGAATGGTATATTGTAAGAATCCTCCCTTATGAATGGTATATTGTAACAATCCTCCCTTATGAATGGTATATTGTAAGAATCCTCCCTCATGAATGGTATATTGTAACAATCCTCCCTTATGAATGGTATATTGTAACAATCCTCCTCATAAATGGTATATTGTAAGAATCCTCCCTTATGAATGGCATTTTGTAAGAATCCTCCCTCATGAATGGTATTTTGTAACAATTCCTCCTTATGAATGGTATATTGTAAGAATCCTCCCTCATGAATGGTATATTGTAAGAATCCTCCCTCATGAATGGTATATTTTAAGAATCCTCCTCATGAATGGTATATTGTAAGAATCCTCCCTCATGAATGGTATATTGTAAGAATCCTCCCTTATGAATGGTATTTTGTAAGAATCCTCCCTCATGAATGGTATTTTGTAACAATCCTCCTTATGAATGGTATATTGTAAGAATCCTCCCTCATGAATGGTATATTGTAAGAATCCTCCCTTATGAATGGTATATTGTAAGAATCCTCCCTCATGAATGGTATATTTTAAGAATCCTCCTCATGAATGGTATATTGTAAGAATCCTCCCTCATGAATGGTATATTGTAAGAATCCTCCCTTATGAATGGTATTTTGTAAGAATCCTCCCTCATGAATGGCATTTTGTAACAATCCTCCTTATGAATGGTATATTGTAAGAATCCTCCCTCATGAATGGTATATTGTAAGAATCCTCCCTTATGAATGGTATTTTGTAAGAATCCTCCCTCATGAATGGTATATTGTAAGAATCCTCCTCATGAATGGTATTTTGTAAGAATCCTTCCTCATGAATGGTATTTTGTAACAATCCTCCCTCATGAATGCTACTTCGTAACAATCCTCCTTATGAATGCTACTTTGTACCAATCCTCCTTATAAATGGTATTTTGTAACAATCCTCCTTATGAACGCTGCTTTGTACCAATCCTCCTTATAAATGGTATTTTGTAACAATCCTCCTTATGAATGCTACTTTGTAACAATCCTCCTTATGAATGCTACTTTGTAACAATGCTCCCTCATGAATGGTATTCTGTAACAATCCTCCCTCATGAATGCTGCTTTGTAACAATCCTTCCTTATAAATGGTATTTTGTAACAATCCTCTTTATAAATGGTATTTTGTAACAATCCTCCTTATGAATGGTATTTTGCAACAATCCTCTTTATGAATGGTATTTTGTAACAATCTCCTTATAAATGGTATTTTGTAACAATCCTCCTTATGAATGCTGCTTTGTAACAATCCTCCTTATGAATGGTATTTTGTAACAATCCTCCTTATGAATGGTATTTTGTAACAATCCTCCTTATGAATGGTATTTTGTAACAATCCTCTTTATGAATGGTATTTTGTAACAATCCTCCTTATGAATGCTACTTTGTAAGAATCCTCCCTTATGAATGCTACTTTGTAACAATCCTCCTTATGAATGGTATTTTGTAACAATCCTCTTTATGAATGGTATTTTGTAACAATCCTCTTTATGAATGGTATTTTGTAACAATCCTCCTTATGAATGCTACTTTGTAAGAATCCTCTTTATGAATGGTATTTTGTAACAATCCTCCCTTCTGAATGGTATTTTGTAACAATCCTCTTTATGAATGGTATTTTGTAACAATCCTCCCTTCTGAATGGTATTTTGTAACAATCCTCTTTATGAATGGTATTTTGTAACAATCCTCTTTATGAATGGTATTTTGTAACAATCCTCCTTATGAATGCTACTTTGTAAGAATCCTCTTTATGAATGGTATTTTGTAACAATCCTCCCTTCTGAATGGTATTTTGTAACAATCCTCCTTATGAATGCTACTTTGTAACAATCCTCTTTATGAATGGTATTTTGTAACAATCCTTATAAATGCTACTTTGTAGCAATGCTCCCTTATGAATAGTATTTTGTAACAATCCTCCTTATGAATGCTGCTTTGTAACAATCCTCCTTATGAATGCTACTTTGTAAGAATCCTCCCTTGTGAATGGTATTTTGTAACAATCCTCCCTTTTGAATGCTATTTTGTAACAAGCTTACAACTTGGTAGATATCAATGTATTAAGTGTGTCTGTCCCTCACCCCACCCCATGCATCATTTCTTGAGAAAATTATAATGAAGTCGCGAAAAATGTCCTATCTCGAAATGTCTACAAACGTTAAAACACACACACACACACACACACACACACACACACACACACACACACACACACACACACAAAACCCTCAGAATGCATCCTTTGACCAGCATCTGTGTCAAACTGTACAGGATTCTCCCTTAGCCACATTCCATTCCTACACCAAGTTCGGTTCAATTTGGTTCAGGAGTGTGTGTGATACTGTTGACAGACAAACCAACCAACCAACAAAACTGCTGATAGACAAACCAACCAACTAACAATACTGTTGATAGACAAACCAACCAACCAACAAAACTGCTGACAGACAAACCAACCAACTAACAATACTGTTGACAGACAAACCAACCAACCAACAAAACTGCTGATAGACAAACCAACCAACCAACAAAACTGCTGATAGACAAACCAACCAACTAACATACTGTTGACAGACAAACCAACCAACCAACAAAACTGCTGATAGACAAACCAACCAACCAACAAAACTGCTGATAGACAAACCAACCAACTAACAATACTGCTGATAGACAAATCAACCAACTAACAATACTGCTGATAGACAAACCAACCAACCTACAGGCGCCGATGACAACACAACCTCCTTGGCCGAGGTAACGATCTCAGGGCAGTTTGCTTTATTTTGTATTTTGTCTTCACAACGGAGATGTTGTAGAACAAAGCAAGCGATGGCCACGCTTTCTTCAGCAGCATTCCCTCCTTTCAGTCAGCCGTCTCCTGTTTCATTCCACTGCAGGTGGCTGCCAGTACCGGCAGACTGACAGTTGGCCAGAATGATAGAGTACACTCCGCAGAACAACGTTTTCTTTACTGCAAATGACAGAGTTGGGGATATGCCACACGCACAACACGAACCAGTATTTCGTGTGACATCATGAAAGACACACAGCGTTTCATGTCATTTCGATCTGACGTACGTTTTGCCGGCATGCATTTTAAAGTGATGTCAACGTCGTTTCGCGCGGTTCTTGGTTCCATGGCTTGCTCCAGTCTGAGTTAACTGTTGTGAAGAATTGCCGTCAGCCAATGAGCGGCCCCGTTATGTGACATGTGATTTCAGTCCGCGGCATATGGTAAACAATGGCTGAAAAGAAGACTCTTCCGCTTCAAACTCTGCACCTGAGCGAAACTTCCATCCTTACTTATTCCAGGGACAGGAATCTCACTGGGATCCGCAGTGACCATCATACAGCAGTCACAATCAGAGGGCAGCCAGCTGGACCCCTGAAGGTGAACTGTATTCTCTCAACGGGCAGTGAGTGCACTGGTAAGCACGATCACTGCTAGGAGATGATCAGACCTAGATCCAATGTGATCTACATTTCAAGTGTCCACTTTGTTCTTTTGAATATGATGTATTGGGGAGCATGCTGCGGACAAAATGTCACCGCCATACACAGTGTCACACGGTCAAGACTACAGAATGTCACTCCGATAAGCAATGTCAAACTGGGTGTGGTTCTGTACCAACATGTCACATACTCACGTCTATGCCTTCGTCTCACCTGGTGCACCTATACCGCAAATAAGAGCAGGCCAGACCCGACACCAAATCAACCATTTACATATGGTGACAATTTGTTCCACAGTGGATTGAAATACGCGACCTTTCGATACAAATTGTCACACAGGTACCAGGGTAATATTCTGCACTGCAACGTCAGTACAGAATGTCGCCGGATGGCGTTTTGCACTGGGGTGACATTTTACCTTGTAATGACACAGTGGAGCGGTGCTGCCAGCAATATAAATACAATGGAGCAAAAAGACAAAAGTAACAAATTTCTTACAAACAAATAAATACACTGTAAGGTAGCACTGACACTCAAGAACTGACCTGTCTACAAAAACAGAATACAAACATGGAACAGATCCACCGCTTGGGTGTACAATGAGGAGAATGTGGACGGGCATTGCCCATCTCCTCTCCAGTCTGTTGGAGCATTAAGGACACCGACATGGATTTCAGAAAATTGGTCAAGCTTATCTGGTCCCCTGCGGGCGCATGCACCCGATGCCAGACTATCTAGTAGACGGGTGGAAGAGTTTCAAATTCTTTTAAGAGATCTACAGGTGACCAAAACGCTGAGGGTAAGGGGAAGACTGTGGAGGGCGGGAGGAAGGGCATGGGAAAGGAGGGGTGGGGGTTATCAGCATTGGCGGTTGTTCTCATTCCTTAATGAAGCACACTCGCCTAGAAGTTAGTGTGTTAAAGGGGAGTGGGGTGAAGAGTGAGAAGGGGGAAAGGGAGAGAGCGGGAGTATGGTAGTGCTTATTCTCCTTCGAGTGAGAAAGAGGGAGATGTGGAGCGGAGGGAGGGGAAGGGGTCAAACATAATTCTCATGTCTTGTACAACATTTGGCCATAATTTGTGTTACACATAGATTTATGTTTCTTAAGAATGTGATTTGCAAAGTGATTTTTTACATACACCCCCCCCCTTCCCCTCCCCCCCCCCCCAAATTGGACCAGAACGTACAAGGAGAGGAGGAGGGGGCAAGGGGCTGATAACTTCCGGAACCTATGGAACCCGTTTATTCCCCCTGATTCGGGCCTACATCCAAGTATCCATCATAGCATTCCGACCACATACGTGCTGAGAGACGGAGTGACCAAGTCCTGAGGGCACAACAGCACACCCAAGTCTCCGTTATAACACCACACATTTCGGCAGTGAGCAAGCAAAAACGGCAGGGCCAAAGTTACATAAACAGCTCAGCGAACTGAAAGCCGCCGCTGAAGCAACAAGTTCGTCATTCTGAAGGTCAAAGATTTGTCACAGTATGAAATAATAAAGAAAGTTAAAAAGTCATCATGGTTTTTGTACTTGAAGGCGAGAGGGGAATCAAAAACGTAAAAATAAAAAAACATCAACACTCGTCATCCGTTTGTCAAACACTAAGAACAATAAATCAAAGAAAGAAATGACTGTACCTATACAAGCAATTTTGCAAGTTCACCACAAATTATGGTGAAACAATTCCATTGTCCCTGGCACACAATCTAGATATCTAAAACACAGTTTTTCAAAGGGAATAATACTGGAAGAACTGAACCAATATTCTTTTTTTCACAGAAGAAAATAACAGATGTCCAAATTTCATTAATTTGAGAAATCGGAAACGCGCATCAACTTCTGCCACTCAGGGACTGAGCGAAAGGGTAAAAAAAAAAAAAAAAAAAAAAAAAAAAAAACGAAAACAAAAATTCCCTACATCATCAGCACTCGTGTGAATAACGCGCATCCACGCTCCAAGAACAGTCCTGGCCAATCCAATTGCGCGTCACAGCCGATCACGTGGTGCGTAACAGCCAATCGTAAACGGCCACGTGACCGTCCTCCTGCCCCACCCACAGCTTCCCTGACTGGTCCAGCATGGCACAACTGATCTTGGGAAGCAGACCACGGCTGAGGTCGGCGTCTTCGTCGGTGGTGCCTCGTTTCCACTGGATGATCTCCTCCTTCCGGCTCAGCTTGTTGCCGCTCAGCTCCACGATCTGAGGGCACAAAAAGACAAGGCTTTGACTCAGAAACAACAGTTACACAAACAAAACAAAACAAAACAAAATTAGCGTATTTTAGGTGCGTCTTAACAGAGTCAAGCTAATTCCCATCAAATTTACATTACATCTGTTCATACTGATACTCACGGTGAGGTTTGTGGAATTTACTATTGACAGAAAACACAAAAGTTCATACAAACGTAGTGCAGCCATATACAATTGCTCTAATAGTTACTGGACACACACATTTTTTAAAAAAAAAGAAATGTTACATTTTCATTACCTGTCATTTACATCCGAATTTGTAATGAACCAGTACACATCCATACCCTAGCTCATCTGACACAGTGAAAAACATACCCTGAGATGTGTATCTCGGCTCTTCACATTCCCACGCACAGAATGCAAATACTCCAGAAACAAAAGATATTCTCTCTTACCAAATAAAAAATACGTATGCATGCACATTTACTGATAAACACGTCCCAAAGCACACACACACACACACACACACACACACATGCACGTACACTTGCGTGCACACACACACACACACACTCACACACGCCACACGTACACATGCGTGCCTACACACACACACACACACATACACGTACGCACGCACGCGCGCACACACACACTCTCTCTCTCACGCCACCTACCCACCCACACCTGTCTCCCCTCACCCCCCACCGCCTCCCCCCCCCCCCTTACCTCTACATTCCCAGCAGCCGCGTTTGCTACCAGGACTTCCCCGACCCCGGAGCCCATGCCCCTTAATCCGCTGAGACAGCGGGGCCGCAGACCGCCCGTCTCCCCGCAGCTGGCTACCTCGGAGAAGTCGGAGTCCAGGCACAGGATCTCCGTGGCGCTGCCCAGGTAGATGCGGCCCTGCTTGCTGATGAACATGGACACGGGAGAGAACTCCGGGCGGGGCAAGGTGACCCGCTTCAGGCGGGCGCCACTGTCACTGTAGAAAGTGAGCGACAGTTCTTTGCCGTCATGGGAGGTGAACACCAGCTCCTGGAAGGCGTCAGAGAGTCAGGGTTCTTTGTTAGCCGACGAACCAGCAGAGGAAACTGTCTGGCCACCGCGTTGTTTTAGCACAGACAGACATTATGTGGGTGGAAAGGGAGGGCGGGAGGGGGGGGGGGGGGGGACGAGAATCAATACAAGCGACGTCCGTATATGACGTGCAAGTGGCAAAGGCAAAAATCAACAACATGACTGACTGTGAGAAGAGGTTCTATTGAAGAAAACACATACCCCCCCCCCCCCCCCCCCCACACACACACACACACACGCTCACATCCGCAGGCTTGCACGCGCGCATGCACACACACACACACACACACACATACGCACTGTAGGCGTGCATGCGCGCAGGCGTGCATGCGCACGCACACATATACATATCACACTCACACACACACATACACACTCTCTATTTCTCTCTCTCGCTCTCTCTCTCTCTCTCTCACACACACACACACACACACACACACACACACACACACACCACGCGCGCGCACGAATACACACACACACACACACACACACACACACACACACACACGCACGCGCGCGCGCACGCACGCACGCACACACCCATACACCACACACACACACAACAACAACAAACAACAACAACAACAACAACAACAACAACAACACAACAACAACAACAAACTTTGTACATACGATTTTCAGTAACAAATGGCATGAAAATCAAATCTTGATTGAAAATGGCAAATTCCTGTATAAAGTTGTTGCAGAACTGGTGAGTGCATAACAGCAGAACTGCTGATGTGTGTGTGTGTGTGTGTGTGTGTGTGTGTGTGTGTGTGTGTGTGTGGTGTGTGTGTGGCGAGAGAGAGAGAGAGAGAGAGAGAGAGAGAGAGAGAGAGAGAATTACTTGTAGTCGTGACAATAACACGGCAATGAATTCCACTGAGTTGGTTCATGATCAGAAAATGAGCAAGAAGCAAATGTTCTGGTGTTCACATGAGGTATAGAAACAAATCGGAAGTGGATTTATTTAATGTAACTAAAACTCTCAAACTTCACACCTGCTGATAAATATTCTGAAGACTGTCATTAGGTGTCTCACAGGCCTAAACAGAACGAACCCACTTTGATTAGAGGAGAGAAAGCGAGTGAGCCACTGAACTAATGACAGCACCGTGCCGGTGTGCGCATCTAAATACACTGTCACAGATAAAGACAGGGATGCGAACATAAAAATACAGTACACATCTGTTACTGTTTTTCCTTCTTCTTCTTTCTTCTGTTGTTTTAAGACGACAGGGGTGTTGCTGATAACGATGACGCCGACGATGGAGCAGGTGAATACAATTTTCATCACGTTGCATTGATTTATTTTTAGATCAATAAGATGATCGGCTTTTCAAGTTAATGCAGCAGTCTGAGAATGCACGATGAAAAGAGTCACTGCAGAAAACGGAGCAGCATATTTAAAACAAGTCAGGTCTGGACAATGAATCTGAGTTTGAGTAGCTGAGTTCTGCTAAAGAAACACTGACACCAAAAAAGAAACAAACAAAAAAAACAAAAAGAGAAAAACTATAAATAAAAAAGAAAGGAAAGAAAGAAAGAAAGAAAAGAAAGAAAGAAAGAAAAACTTTCCATTTCTGTGCTTGAAAATTTATTTTGATTTCTGACTTCAAAAAGATCCGTCAGAATGTGGCGCTGAAAAGTTCTTTCCATATATCACTCTGACAAGTTCTTTCCATATTTCACTTTGAAAAGTTTTTTCCACATCTCACTTTGAAAATTCTTTCCATATCTCAATTTGAAAAGTTCTTTTCATATATCACGTGGAAAAGTTCTTTCCATGTATTACTTTAAAAAGTTCTTCCCATATATCACGTTGAAAAATTCTTTCCATATCTCACTTTGAAAAGTTCTTTCCATATCTCACTCTGAAAATTTCTTTCCAATCTCACTTTAAAAAGTTCCTTCCATATACTACTTTGAAAAGTTCTTCCTATATCACTTTGAAAAGTTCTTCGCATATATTACCGAAAAATTCTTTCCATATATCACTTTAAAAAGTTCTTTCCATATATCACTTAAAAAAATTCTTTCCATATATCACTTTGAAAAGTTCTTTCCATATATCACTTTAAAAAGTTCTTTCAAAGTTCTTTCCATGCATCACTCTGAAAAGTTCTTTCCACAAATGACTGTGGTAAGTTCTTTCCATACATTATTTTAAAAAGTTCTTTCCATACATCACTCTGAAAAGTTCTTTCCATATCTCACTCTGAAAAGTTCACATATCACTTTGAAAAGTTCTTTCCATATATCACTTTAAAAAGTTCTTTCCACATATCACTTTGAAAAGTTCTTTCCATACATCACTTTGAAAAGTTCTTTCTATATACCACTTTGAAAAGTTCTTTCAACATATCACTTTGACAAGTTGTTTCCACAGATCACTTGGAAAAGTTCTTTCTACATATCACTTTGACAAATTCTTTCAATATATCACTTTTGAAAGTTCTTTCAGTTCCCGACTGAAAACTTTCAATTTTCGACTTCGAAAGATGTGGCAGTTTTTCATGTTGAAAAGTTCATTTAATTTCTAAATTTGAAACGTTCTTCCATTTCGGACTTAAAAAATACTTGTCTTATCTGATTTTGTAAATTAAGAAGAATCTACGTCTTACTTTGAAAACCTCTTTCACTTTCAGAGTTTGAAAAGTGTTGTTTGTTAGCTTATTTGGAGTTTGAAAAGTGTTGTTTGTTAGCTTATTTGTTTCTTTGTTCCCAATTTCTGTCCTTGAAACATTCTCTCTTTTACCCACCATCAACACTATTCCCCCCCCCCCTCCCCTATGATACTCACCCGCTTGTCTGTGCAGGCCAGGGCAGCGGGCGGACTGAGAGGCGACACAAAGTCCCCAGCCACGTCCGTGTTGGTGTTCAGCCTCTTCACGGCGTTGGGGAAGGGCAGAACCACGTAGACGAAGCCGTCCCGGGCAGGCGTGAAGTCCACGATCTCCCCGGGAAACTCCAGGCGCTTGGCCTCGGTGAGGTCGGCGGTGATGGTGACCAGGCAGTTGCCCACGGAGGCCAGCACGGACCCATCCCTCCAGGGGCACAGCTTGCGCAGCTTCCTCTGCTGCTTGGTGGAGCTTAGCATCAGCTTGTGGCGCAGCACAGGCGACTGGAACTGCACCGTCATGTAGCCGAAGGCGCTGTCCTTGGCGATCAGGGACTGGATGGCCGGGCTCATTTTGAAGGAGAACTGCAGGTGGCCCCGCGAGGGCGGCACTCTGGACATCACCGACTGGATCCTGGCCATCAGCTTGGTCTTCTGACGCAGGAACTCTGCGTCGCCGGCCGCCATGGCGTCACTGGCTGACGTCAGCAAGGATTGCAAGGCGTTCCGCTTCTCCTGGATGTTCTTCATCTCGCCCTCCACCACCTTGCCGATGCGGCCCTTCAGGCCGCGCACCTTCTCCGCGGACTTGTCAGCGCGCGCGCTGATGACGGAGCAGGCCTGCTGGCGCGTACTATCCACGGTCTGCACCACCAGGCGGCAGCTGTCTTCAAGGGCCGTCACTCGGTGCCGGCACTCGTCCTCCAGGTCGGCCAGCGCCCCCTGTAACGTGGTCAGACTCAGCAGCTGTCGGCGAACCTGTTTGGCAGACAGCCCGAAGTTAGGGATAAGGAGGAGTTCATAATTCGTATGACTACAGTCAACAGCCCGAAGTTAGCGATGAGTTCACAGTTCGTATGACTAC
This sequence comes from Conus canariensis, assembly GCA_033310375.1. Classification (NCBI taxonomy): domain Eukaryota; kingdom Metazoa; phylum Mollusca; class Gastropoda; order Neogastropoda; family Conidae; genus Conus; species Conus canariensis. The sequence continues at coordinate 36,324,914 of CM065742.1, forward strand.
AGTAAACAGCCCGAAGTTAGGGATAAGGAGGAGTTCACAGTTCGTATGACTACAGTAAACAGCCCGAAGTTAGGGATAAGGAGGAGTTCACAGTTCGTATGACTACAGTAAACAGCCCGAAGTTAGGGATAAGGAGGAGGTCATAGTTCGTATGACTTCAGTAAACAGCCCGAAAGTCAGGGATAAGGAGTTCATAGTTCGTATGACTACAATAAATAACCCTAAAGTTAGGGATAAGGAGTTCATAGTTCGTATGACTACAATAAATAACCCTGAAGTTAGGGATAAGGAGTTCATAGTTCGTATGACTACAATAAATAACCCTGAAGTTAGGGATAAGGAAGAGTTCATAATTCGTATGACTGCAGTAAACATCCCGCAAGTTTGGAATAAGGAGGAGTTCATAATTATGACCACAGTAAACAGCCCGAAAGTTAGGGATAAAGAGGAGTTCATAATTCGTATGACTACAGAAATAGCCCAAGTTTGGGATAAGGAGGAGTTCATATGACTACAGTAAACAGCCCGAAAGTTTGGGATAAGAAGGAGTTCATAATTCGTATGACTACAGTAAACAGCCCGAAAGTTTGGGATAAGAAGGAGTCATAATTCGTATGACTGCAGTAAACAGCCCGAAAGTTTGGGATAAGGATGAGTTCATATGACTACAGTAAACAGCTCGAAAGTTTGGGATAAGAAGGAGTTCATAATTCGTATGACTACAGTAAACAGCCCGAAGTTAGGGATAAGGAGGAGTTCATAATTCGTATGACTACAGTCAACAGCCCGAAGTTAGCGATAAGGAGTTCACAGTTCGTATGACTACAGTAAACAGCCCGAAGTTAGGGATAAGGAGGAGTTTACAGTTCGTATGACTACAGTAAACAGCCCGAAGTTAGGGATAATGAGGAGTTCGTAGATCATATGACTTGAGTAAACAGCCCGAAAAGTGGGGATCAGAAGTACGGCTACTTTGATTTATAGGAAAGAACCTGAAATCTGTGATGAGCAATATTTCATAGATCGTTTAATTCATAACAGACACCCTGAAAATCAGTGACAGGGAATAGTTCATATAGTTTATAACAAACATGTAAATCAGCGATAGGAAGTGGTTCGTAGTTCATAGGCTACAGTTTATTACAAACAACATGAAAATCGGCGATAGGAAGTGGTTCGTTGTTCATACAGTTTATAACAAACAACATGAAAATCGGCGATATGAAGTGGTTCATAGTTCATATAGTTTATTACAAACAACATGAAAACTGGCGATAGAAAGTGGTTCATAGTTCACATAGTTTATAACAAACAGCCCGAAAATCAGAAAAAGAGAAGGATTCATAGTTTGTGTAGTTTACAACAAACAACCCCAAAACTGTGAACATGCAATAGTTAATAATCCGTACAGTTTATAATAAACAGCCCGAAAATAAAGTTTGTAATCTGTTGGACACACGTTCCGAAATCACGGGTAGTTTACAATTAATATTCTTTGAAACCTATTGGACAAATACTCCAAGTCACCGATAGGTCACTGGTCATATTCGAGAAAACTGACTGGATAAACATTCCGGAAATCACGTGCAGTTCACGTTTCACATTCTTTCAAATCTGTTGGGAAAAAATCCCGAAAATCACAGATATTTTCACGTTTAAACAAAAACAAAAAAACAAAAAACAAAAAAACCATGTGGGACACACATCGTGAAAGTCAGAAACAGGTTATGACATGATCATGGTGCACACTCTTTAAAACCACTGGACCAAACTTTCCGACAATCAGGCCCTGGCCGTCATAGCGCACGGACCGTTCTCAGTGAACGTTTGAAACACGACCCAGCGCACTCTCTCGCAGACTTAACTGCACGTGACTAAGTCTAAGACAGTGAAACCCCCATCCTCCCCGTCCCCCCTCCATGCCCTTCCCTGCTGCCTGCCTGCTGACCTCTGAGCGGTGAAGGGGCGCCTCACGATCCACGGGCACCACGCTGTGGTCCTGGCCCTGGTGCTGGGAGCAGGTGGGGCGGCAGACGAGGGAGGTGCACACCCGGCAGTAGTAGGCCCACTCCCCAGACCAGTGAGCCTCGCACGACAGGTCCAAGCTGGCGCTAGGCGAACTGTCCGGGCTCTTCCTGCGGGCCTGCCATAGTCAGTCAATCAATCAATTAATCAATCTACCAATCAGCCAATCGATCGATCGATCAATCAATCAATCAACCAATCGATCTATCAATCGATCGATCAACTAACCTGAGGACCGAGTTGGTTTAGTGGATAAAGCACCAGATTCTTGTTTCAAGGTCCAAGATTCGATCCCCGCTCGAAACAAAAGTTAGGCTGGAGGTGATTATCTCTTTCGGAGTTAGATCTGTATTGATTCCAATCAACTTCTTGTTCCTGAACGCATGCATTAAGGAAAGAAAAATCTTGCCCTTACGTTAACCCCCATTCCACCTTTCGGAGAAGAGTGAAGGCCATCGTGAGCCAGTGAGATGGAGGACACAAAAATCAACGCAGGCACACTGGTGTCTGTTTAGACATCGTCCTGGAAGACAGAATGTGGCTACCTTCATGACGGGAGAGGAAACGGTCGTACACGAGAAAACGTCACCTGGGTCGTGAAAATGTCACCTCGGGATTCTAGCCGCGGAACGAGGAGAGAAAGAAAGAAAGAAAGAAAAGAAAGAAAGAATGGAAGGCAGAAAGAAAGAATGGAAGGCAGAAAGAAAGAATGGAAGGCAGAAAGAAAGAATGAATGAAAGAAAGAAAGAATGAAAGAAAGCAAGCAAGAAAGAAAGAAAGAAACGCAGAAAGAAAGAATGAATGAATGAAACATTGAATGAAAGAAACAATGAATGAATGAAAGAAAGAAAGAAAGGCAGAAAGAAAGAATGAATGAAAGAAAGAAAGAAAAGAAAGGCATAAAGAATGAAAGACAGACTGACAGAAAGAAGGATGGAAAGAAAGACAGACAGAAGGAAAGAAAGAAAGAAAGGCAGAAAGAAAGAAAAACAGACAGAAAGAAAGACAGACAGAAGAAGGAAAGAAATAAAAGAAACAAACAAACAAAGAAAAACAGAAAGAAAGGCAGAAAGAAAAACAGACAGAAGGCAGAAAGAAAGAAAGAAAAATAAAAAAGAAAAAGGGGAAGAAAGAAAGAAAGAAAGAAAGAGGGAAAGAAAGAAAAACAGACAGAATTTCTGACAGACAGAATGAAAGACAGACAGACAGAAAGAAGGACAGACAGACATAATCAATCAGTCTGACAGAACAGGTCGATGCTGGATCTACTCCCTGTGGACCTGCCGCAGGGCAGGCACTGAACGTCCATCAATTAGAACATTGAAATATACCACAAGTCATCTCGCCGAACTCTCCTTACGGGCCATCCAAAGTGCACCATCGTTGAAAATCAATCATTCAACAATCCCAACCACCCAATCAATCAGCTATGCAGCACTGTATCATTCAATCAATCCAACATATCAATCAGTTTCTATAATCAACTGGGGAGAACTGGTGCAGGTGTACCACGGCAGACTCACGCGACTTGGGAACTGCTACTGTTCACTCGCCTTCCAACATGATTTCTGTCCCTTGTGTTGTCTGTCTTGCACCGGGATCGAAGTGAATCTTACTCCAGGGCTCCCCTAATCAAACAGCGCGTGTGCAAGCATGCATTGTAGCCCATTGGCAAGGGAATGTACAACACTGGACGAATCACGGGCCCTGACTAAACTTAGTATTTACAACTAAAAGACACTGAAAAAGGAGACGAAGTTTAAACGATCTTTTTCTAATTCAGCTTCATTCCATTGGAATTCCCCTTCATCTTCAACAAAAACAGGATGAATCGTTGTCTTAAAGGACGAAAGGTCAAACACAAAAGAAATC
>CM065742.1:36333810-36338810 GCA_033310375.1 Conus canariensis
TAGACGTCTATCTCCGGTTTGCTGGAAAACACACACACACACAACACACACACACACGCACACCACACACACACACACACACACGAGGCAAATATGGCATCTTTTTGTAGATTCCAATGCACACTGTACAAAATGACCAACAAAAATGTGTACAGTGGTTCACAGCTGGTAGGATTCTTTGTTTGCATTGTGGCTATAGTTTTGTTCTTTATCTAAGTTGCTGCAAAGTTAGAATACCGAGTTTTATGGTATGATTCTTTGTTTGCATTGTGGTTTTAGTTTTGTTCTTTATTTAAGTTGCTGCAAAGTTGGAATACCGAGTTTTATAGTATGATTCTTTGTTTGCATTTGTACCTATAGTTTTGTTCTTTATCTAAGTTGCTGCAAAGTTGGAATACCGAGTTTTATGGTACGATTCTTTGTTTGCATTTGTACCTATAGTTTTGTTCTTTATCCAAGTTGCTGCAAAGTTGAAATACCGAGTTTTCCTCCTCTTTTTCTTCCTCTCCTACTTTTTTCTATCTTTTTGGGTTTTCTTTTTGTTCTTTATTTGTTCTGTCTTTCTGACAAACCAAATCGCGCTTCTTGGTTTCTATGTCCCCTGTAATATGACACAACCCTGTGTGACATGTCGAAGTTCACAACTAACACTCCATCCACTCCTTCACCAACCCTCTTGTACAAACTGTACAAACACACATGCCACCCCTCCCCCCCCTCCCCCTTGTCTCTCTCTTTGTGTCACAAACGGCAGTATAAATTTCGAACCTATGCCAACTCTTCTCTCTGAAAAAACTCAACCCTCCCCCCCCCCCCCCCCCCCCCACCCCCTCCCTGTTTTCTCACCCTGACTTGGCGACAATGACAGCGCGAAAAAAATTACATCACTCTGTAACCACGTCGCCCGCCTCTCCCCCTTCCCCCTCTCTCTCCTCTCCCCTCCCTTAGCGGATAGCGCTACAATGGAAGAGGAGAGTTTCCACTAAACACTAAGACAAAGGACCCTCTCTCCAAACACACCCCCTCCCCGCATATTCACCACCTGCACGCCGATGGTCGTGCATGAGGCTCGCAAATGACACAATTATGTTAAACCGTGCTTTGTCAATTGGCATGTGCTACTATAGGCGCTGAAACAGTCCCCAAATTTTACGGCACCAGCGTGGTTTCAAACGTTCAAAACTGGTCCATTCCATGGTAGGGGATGGGAGACGAAACCCCCCTCCCCCACCCTCCCTTTTCTTCGACACAAAGTCAACCAGAGCAGAAACCGGAATAGCCTATAAAAAGGGGAAACTGAGTCCCTGCCATTCGATGATTCAATCACTCAACACCACAAAGAACAAACTCCCCACCATTGACGGCTTCTACCTGCCAGTCCTGGGCCTTGAAGGGGATCGAGTTATGGTGGCGACTTACGTCAGCACCAGACTAACATACAGGACCATCCAAGTTTCCACCAACCAAACCAGATGTCGACTAACCACATGTGTTGTTGCCATACCAACGCACAAGAACCGATCTATCAATCTAGCCAACGTCTACTATCCTGAGGGAAGCAAAACCACAGCAGACGTCACCTGACGCAACGACCTCGGAAACAGACAATAGTAGCTGGGTAGTAGCTGGAGACTTCAACATCAGTCACCGACTGTGGGACGCTGGGCAAACACAGGAAACCGGAAATCACCTTGCCGACATAGTCACCAACTCCAGCCTGGTCCTCCTCAATGACGGGTCCATCACCTGAATCGGCCAAAAGGGACAGAGGAGCAGTGCCATCGACCTGACCATGACGACACCAAACCTCAGCCTAGACGCAGAATGGACAGTAGGAACGAACCACCTTCAGTCCGACCACCTGCCTCTACACCTTGTGCTCCAATCCGCCCACCCTACACCCACGGCAATGGACACCAGACCCCAATTTCAGTACCACAGAGCTGACTGGGACCGCTTCGCACAGCTACTTGCTACTGAATGCGACTCCAGCAACCCGAAAGACCTAGACATCAACATCTACCATGACAACATGAGAGCCACGACCCTTCGAGCAGCAGATGCTGCCATCCCAAAGAGGGTGCCAGGCACGGATGGATCACACCAGCACTCAGCCGTCTGGTTGAACGAAGAATGTACCAAAGCTACCAGCAAAAAACAACGCATTCTCTGTAAATTCCGGAAAGATCTCTCCGAGGACAACAAATCCGAACTGATCGAAGCCACCGACCAATTCCAAGCCATCGCCGATGAAGCCAAAAGGGACCACTGGGAACGATTCTGCAAAGAAGAAATATGTGAACCCACAGACAGACCCAAAATATGGAAAAAGGTGCGACAGATGAGGAAGCAGAGACATCGACCAGAGCGTCCCCTCCTCACAGACGGCCAGCTTACAAAAAATACACAAGAAAAGGCCGAAGCACTCACCAGCACATTCTCCAAGGCGAGCCAATCGTGCCATCTCCCTGCTGAGATGCTCCTATGCAGACTGGAGGCAGAAACCAACTTCACCATACCAGCACCGGACAACTTTGGCGCCATTAACAGCAGCCTAACCCTGGAAGAAGTGAAGATGGCAATCACCAGCCTAGATTTGGCCAGCAAAGCCACAGGAGAAGATCCCATCTCCTATCACATGATTAAACGGTTCCCAGAGCCCACTGTGCGAGTACTACACTTGTTCTACCAAGTCTGCTGGGACTCTGGAAACATCCCGAAGGCCTGGAAGACAGCATATTGTTGTAGCGATCCCCAAGAATGGGAAACCAACCCACCTTCCCTCCAGCTACCAACCTATCGCCTTAACGCCCTACCTCGGAAAAATCTACGAGAGGATCCTGAAGAACAGACTAGAACACCATCTGGAGACACACAATATCCTACCTCTTTGCCAGGCTGGCTTCAGAAAAGGACGCAACTGTATGGAGCACTTTATCCAACTCCTTGAAGATGCCAAACGCTGGACCCTGCCAAACAAATCCAGAACAACCGTCGCTACCTTCTTTGATATCAAGAAGGCCTTCGACACAGTCTGGCATTCCAAACAAGATCGGCACCCTCGGCATTTCAGGCCAGATGTACCAGTTCATTTCAACCTTCCTGGACTCCAGAGAAATGGCAGTGAAAGTGGGACCCTCCATATCCCGGATGCACACCCTAGACATGGGCGTGCCACAGGGCAGTGTGATAACACCAACCCTCTTCAGTATCATGCTGCATGATATCAAGAAGTCCCTCAGACCAAGACCAAATCAGCCAGTGCTTTCCCTATACGCCGACGATTTGGCCATCCGGTCGAACATGATGGAGACACACACAGTAAGCCAAATGAGACAGTAGCAAAAGGACATAGACAACATCCAGTCCTACATGAAAGACAACGGCTTTGAACTGTCGGCTGAGAAGACAGTTCTAATGGCCTTCACAAAATACAGGAGGAACCTGGATAACTACCACATAAGAGTAGCTGACCAGCTCATATTTCCCAGCAAGGAAGCCAAGTTCCTTGGCGTGACCATCACTCCCAACTTCACCTGGGAGAAGCACATCAGGGAGCTCACCACCAAAGCCACTAGAGCAGTGGGGCTCATAAAATCCCTAAAGCAAGAACCCTGGGCTACACCAGAGAGCCTGATCCACCTGACAGGAGCCCTGGTGCGATCAAGACTGACCTATAGATGGCCATGAAGCGTTCTTCACTGCACCAAAAACCTCATGGCATAAACTCGAACGAGTGGAACTGGCAGCACTCAAGCATGCCTTTAGCGTCAGCCGACTCGTCATCAACGACCTTGTTTACCAGGAAGCAGGTTGGCTTCCCCTCAAGGACGAATGTCGCCGTAGAAACGTGAACTTCGAAGCCCGTGTCTCAGCAGTAGGCACCACTGTGAAAGCCACCCTCCAGGACAACCCAAGCACATGGTACACCGCCTACAGGCACTTCCTCAATGAAAGGAAGGCTGACCTCCACAGACGGACATCGCCCTTCAGTGACCAGACCAAAGAAATCTGGGCAAGGGCCAGCACCGGACCACATGACGTGGAACCAACTCCTACACATCCGCTTCCACCATGGGAACTGAAGAAACCACTAATCATCCATCAATATGGAGGGACCATGCCCAAGAAAGACAACCCACTCTACTTGTCAACACTGGCAAAGGAAAAAATCGGAGTAGAATACGACCATCACCCAAAACTCTACACTGACGGCTCAGTGCTAGAAAACGGTGAGGCAGGATGCGCTCTGGTTATCCCAGAACTCAAAACCACCAAGCAGTACCGACTACCCAAAGGGATCAGCATTTTTACTGCCGAACTCTACGACATTTTAAAGGCCTGTGCTTCCATCAACGACACGCCACGACCTCCCCAGGCCGTGATCATCCTAACGGACTCCAAGTCCTCATTGCAAAGCTTGTCGACAGGGTGGATGAAGAATCGACAGGAGCTCCAAGCCGAAATCCTGTTCCTGGCTCACCAAATTATCTGTAAAGGAGCAGACCTTACCCCGATGTGGCTGCCCTCCCATACAGGAATCAAGGGCAATGACATGGCGGACACTGCTGCCAAAATTGCCGCAAGAACTGGTCACCAAGTCAACCTATGACTATCTCTGGCTGAAGTTACCAGCAAAGCCCGACAAGCCGCCTACGACATCAGGAACGACGCTATGAAGGCCCAATGTGCCGAGCGAGGATGGGTGTTCATGCCCATGCAAAGAAAAACTCCACGACTCCGACTTCCCCGAGGAATCCAGCAAATCCTCCGACGGATCAGGACAGGATACCACAGATGTGTCCTCCTGGGCCTGACCTGCCAATGCGGGTCAGAGGCCTCTCTCCAACACGCCCTGAGTGACTGCACCGACCTCCCCACTGCCATGACCACCATCCGAGACTACAGACGAACACACCAACTACAGCTGCAAGAATTTCTACTGCCGCACCCAACCCTCGAGACTCAACCCATGAGGATGCTCGCCAATGCCCTGGTGT
>CM065742.1:36343810-36346310 GCA_033310375.1 Conus canariensis
GGGACGAGGGGGAAGAGAAGCAGAGAGAGACAGAGAGTGAGTACAAGTGACACTGTGCGTATGGAAGGAAATCAACGCTATCAGTCATTCGGGAAATTGTGTGTGTGCGTGCGTGCATGCGTGCGTGCGTGCGCGGGCGCGCGCGCGCGTGTGTGTGTATGTGTGTGTGTGTGTGTCTGTCTGTCTGTCTGTGTCTGTGTCTATGTGTGACCTCTTCAGCCGATTTATTGTTGATTGTGCAGTAGCCACATCCAGTTCAAAATCCGACCTTCTACAGTTCATAACATTTGCTTCCAGTGTCCACCCAGCTCTTCCCATGCCCCAAGGTATAGGATCACATCAACATGCAGCATACCGAATGAAGACGTTTCAGGTCCGGGTATAACGGAAAGAGCTTGGAGTTAAAGAGCTGATGTCCACTTGCTGATGGCCGTGGTGGAAGTGAACTGTCCGGGTCCGTGTCGTTTAGGACATGGCTTTACGAAAGGCGGATCCTAGCCTTCTCCTTCCGCCGCCTTGCCTTTCCCTGAATCAGAATTCAAACACCGTTTGCTGTTGGGAAGACTGAAAGGGTTTTCAATCTTCTTTTTTAAATCGAGCCCACGCAAAGCTAGAAATTCCCTGGAAATTTTTCGTTTTCCCGTGGAAAAGAAGAAGAAAAAAAAATCCGCCTCCCCCCTCCTCCTAATTTCTGCTTGCCTCCCACTGCCCCTCCCCACCTCTCCAAGTAAATAAACGGTTTGATGAAAGCAACCATCCGTGGAGCGGTGACACGTCAGCAGACATCATGTAATGACAGAATGTTCTACGCCGTGTTGTTGAGGCCTAACAGAGAATTAGGACACAAAACAATTCATTCGTTCACAACAGTAGAAATAGAAAAAAAAAAAGTTTTCTATTGTGTTCACGAGTGCAAAAGAGAAAAGAAAGGTTGTTGTGCTCCCACCATTAACACACTCCTGGACTGAAGCAAAAAAATGAAATCAAATCTCTGCCTTGCGCTCTGTCTTTTTTGTCTTTCCCTCTTTAGCAGCAACACACACACACACACACACACACACACACACACACACACACACACACACACACACATATATATATATATATATATATATATATGGGGTATCAAGGGGACGGTAAATAGGTATAGTAAAGGCTTGGAAGTGACAAGTGAAAGACGGAAGCGCGATTGATCTACATGTGGACAGAGAATTTCCGCCAGAAGACTGAGTTGTCACGGGCAATCGGACGAGTGGGTATTTCTAGCCCTATCACGAGTGGACATGTCCCTAAAAGCTTTCGCTATGAGGACGTAAATCTCAACTATTTTCAGTGGATCGACCTCACGACCGTGAGGTCCACAGCTAAAAGGTTCGACCTTTGACTTCGGACTGGACGCCAAGGTCCAACAGTTTGACTGGCGGATCACTGCCACTATCGGGCATCGCAGAGCGAAGTGGCGGAAGAGCACTTGGGGGAGCGCAGACCTTTGCCAAGGTTCTAAGGATCCTGGATCTGCCCTTGGATTCCCATCCACACCACAGATCCACATCAACATCTAACGAATTCGTCCTTGCGCTGCATTCCATCTCTTGGCAAGTTTGGGTGAAATTCATTTCGTAGTCGGTTTTTGTTGCTGTTGTTGTTTGTTAGGGTTTTTGTTTGTTTGTTTGTTTGTTTTTTGCTGTCCCAACTTCTGTGCCACCTCAGTGGCAGTGCACCCACACCGCTCATTCCGACACTCCGTCCACAGCCACAGTCCGGTCGGTCCCGCCGCAGCCCCGGCACCGGCAATCCACGGGGAGCAGTCAATGTCAAGTCGTCAAGAGGCAACCCACCGGAGGAGACACTGCACTGCTGCCGAGTCACTTCGGTGGTGTTCAGTGACGCCTGTTCTGATTCAGCATACGTAGGACACCACCTCCTAAGCCCCCTACTGAAGACAATAATTGCTTAGTCGCGGAGCCGGCGTGAGTGAGCTCTCCCTCCGGAGGGCGCCACCACGTCCGTCCAACGACAGCCCCCGTGGACTCGCCGATACCGGTGACCCCGACGGAACCAAACCAAGGTCACAGACGTGGAGAGGACATCGAAACTGTGGTCACCATGAGAGCAGGGCATGAAGGGCCACTGAATTTGAGACTTTTTTTCACGCTGATCGATGAGAATGAGGATGATAAAGACGATGCTACGGATTTCCATTTCGGTCTTAGACTGCATGACAGGGCTTCCTTTCCGGCGTCAGCCAAGCCCGAGAGATACAGACACCTGCAGTGTTGGTTAGGAAATTTGAGCAACACTCTCAGAGACGCATCCATTAAGTGGATGAAACTCGACTATGTGGTCCCAGTCTTCCCAACTGAGCCCGTGGTAAACTCAACTCTGGGTAGAAGACGGTCGGGGCAGAAGAATCTCACATGGGAATCGAACCTGCGACCTCCCAGCCGGGAGTCCGCGACGCTAACCACTTCGCCACGGCGGCTGGTCGTTTTTTTGTTTC
>CM065742.1:36351310-36505305 GCA_033310375.1 Conus canariensis
TATCAGCACATTTTATACACATCTATGAAATGATGTTGTCGGAAAAATGTCTTTAGATTTTCTCTGTAGTTGCGTTGGCGAGCTCTTCTCCTCATCTCTTCTCTCATCATCTTCTGTGTTGTCGTGTTTTGTTGTCGTGTGTTGTGGTGGTTGTGTCTTGTCGTGTGTGTGTGTGTGTGTGTGTGTGTGTGTGTGTGTGGTGTGTGGTGTGTTGTGTTGTTCTTTCGTCTTTCGTTTGCTTATCAAATAAACAACAAAAAAGCTAAATTGCTAAATTGTCGTTTACAAAATACACACACACACGCGCGCGCGCGCGCGCACACACACACGCACACATTACCCACATATTTATCTATCTCTATCTGTCCATATCTACACACACACACACACACACACACACACACACACACACACACACACAGACTGACAGACAGACTGAGACAGAGACAGAGACAGAGACAGACAGAGACAGACAGTGGCAGAGTTAGGTGCAAATTTCAAGTGATGTTTGAAATCAGTGGTGTTCACACACACTCTCTCTCTCTCTTAAACACACGCACGCGCGCGCGCGCACACACACCCACACCCACACATACACACACGCGCGCACGCGCGCACACACACACACACATGAGTGTACACACCAACCGGACACACACATACACACACACGCGCGCGCGCGCGCACACACACACACACACACACACACATACGCGCGCGCACACACGTACACATGGCGAACGCATACCGCACACAGTGTGTCAAGCGGGCACTTCGCACGACTTCTCGCTGGAAAGTGCCCGGGTTTTTTTTTTCTGAAGATCTCGAGCTACAACGTAGCTTGCCGCGTGATCCGCGGAGAACACGCGTGATCTTAAGGGTGTCCGCTAACTGGCAACTCGCCGCTGAAATATTTCGCAGACAGTATTGTTGTGTCTGTTTTTGTTGCTTTTTTCTGACAGGACTGGGTTTTTGTTTGTTTTTTGCACGTGGCGACAGCCTTGAGTGGGCCTTGTATGATCTGCTGGGCTATACATAATGACACGGAGACGGAAACGGCGTAGCTTTCTGCTGGGAAAAAAAATCCGTCACAAACTGGTCACCAGTCACTTCTGTGAAGGGGAATAAATGTCAACAACAAATGACGCCATTAGCCTATCGGATTGAGTTTTTAAAAATAAACAAATATCATGAGCCTGTCTGCTGTCAGAATGAAATTGAAGGTAACGTTTATAATCGTTACAAACTGTGTCCATGACAGGACCATCGAGTTCAAATACATAGTAAAACCTCAATGCTACCGATCAATGAAAAACATTCATGCAATGCTTCATATGCTCTCACGTGCACCGGTCGCGCAAATGAATACCTGATACTATTCTAGTTTATAGAAAAATCACAATGCCACTCATCTAATTTTCGGCCACGTGGCCTTTTTCAAGAGAAAAAAACAAAAACAATCCAACTACGTGATGTCCAGCTTTGGCAACAGGTCAGAGCAAAGAATTGACGTCATAAATATAATGCGCAAGTTCTGACATCATAATATGTGATGTCATCAACAAGGAAAGGAAAAAAAAAAAAGGGGAGGGGGGGAAGGGGAAGGGGGGAGGGGGGTGCAAGTTGTGTGTGGGTGTGTGCGTGCGCGCGCGCGGGTGTGTGTGTGTGTGTGGGGGGGGGGGGGGGGGGGGGGGTAGTTATACTGTAACCAATGTACTTCAAAAACATAGCAATACGCTCCATAAATCACAATGAAAATGAAACCATAGAATAATGTGACCATAGTCCTGTCTGTGACTGTGCATGGCATACAAGAACTCATATGAATATATATATATATATATATATATATATATATATATAATTTTATGCCAATCATCAATGTTGTTCGTAGGTAAATCTGGATAGGGTTGTTACAAATTTGTCTTAACATTACATCCATTTGGCATCCTAGTATCTAATGCCCTTATCCATTTTTCTTCAGTAATAAGTCTGAAGCTTTTGCTTTCACCATAAGCTTTTGCCAACACTGCAACAGCAAGGTCTCCCACTGAATGCTGAAGGAAATGTCGCATTATTGGCTTTTCTCTTTGGAACTTGATGTCACGTCTGTGTTCCACTATTCTTTCTTTCAATGAACGTCCGGTTTCACCAACATAAACTGTCTTATTACACCGTTTACACAACAGAGCATATATCAAATTTCTATCTGCACATGTCACCTTACTAATAACATTGTGTGAAGATTTCTGCTTTGTGTCCAACACTGTTGAAGTTACTAGTGAAGAACAGGTGTCACATCCACAAGTTTCTGTTTTTCCCTTCACTACTCTTTCAGTTTTCTGGTGAACCAACGTATCACATAAATTTTTATCCCGTCTGTATGCAGGCATCGGTAGTTTATGGAATACTTTGCGCATGTATTCTGACTTATAGAGCGTATCACTATGTCTCTTTAGTACACCTTGTACATCTGGCAATAATCTTGAAAATGTCAACACTAGTGGTACTCTTTCAGTGTTTTCTTTCTTCTTTTTCTGAATTAGATTATAATGGATTCAGTTTAGGGGACTCACACTACAGACAGACAGATGGAATAGCCATAGGGTCCAGACTAGGGAGAAACTTTGCTTGTACATACATGCGGAAGTGGGATGAGAAGCTTTTGGAGTTTGAACAGAAACCTTTTTTCTACAAACGTTACATTGATGATGGGTTTGGCATTTGGAATGGTGACCTTGACTCCCTTTTACGTTTCACAGATTATGCCAACACCATACATACCAACATAAAAATCACTCTACGATGGAGTAGAGAACAAATTGAATTCCTTGACACTCTGGTTAAGTTAGAGAATGGCCATGTCTACACGGATCTATTCAAGAAAGATACTGATAAACAGTTATACCTCAGGCAGGATTCTTGTCATCCCCCACATACAAAAAAAATCTCTAGCATATGGTTTGGGTGTTAGGTTGAGAAGAATCTGTGAAAAAGATGAGGACTATCTAAAACACAGATCTGAACTTAAGAATCAGTTGCGCAAACGGGGCTATAGTAGCAAACTCATAGAAGGTCAGTTGAAAACAGTTGATAACACAGATAGGAACCAACTTCTTCAGAAAAAGAAGAAAGAAAACACTGAAAGAGTACCACTAGTGTTGACATTTTCAAGATTATTGCCAGATGTACAAGGTGTACTAAAGAGACATAGTGATACGCTCTATAAGTCAGAATACATGCGCAAAGTATTCCATAAACTACCGATGCCTGCATACAGACGGGATAAAAATTTATGTGATACGTTGGTTCACCAGAAAACTGAAAGAGTAGTGAAGGGAAAAACAGAAACTTGTGGATGTGACACCTGTTCTTCACTAGTAACTTCAACAGTGTTGGACACAAAGCAGAAATCTTCACACAATGTTATTAGTAATGTGACATGTGCAGATAGAAATTTGATATATGCTCTGTTGTGTAAACGGTGTAATAAGACAGTTTATGTTGGTGAAACCGGACGTTCATTGAAAGAAAGAATAGTGGAACACAGACGTGACATCAAGTTCCAAAGAGAAAAGCCAATAATGCGACATTTCCTTCAGCATTCAGTGGGAGACCTTGCTGTTGCAGTGTTGGCAAAAGCTTATGGTGAAAGCAAAAGCTTCAGACTTATTACTGAAGAAAAATGGATAAGGGCATTAGATACTAGGATGCCAAATGGATGTAATGTTAAGACAAATTTGTAACAACCCTATCCAGATTTACCTACGAACAACATTGATGATTGGCATAAAATTTATATATATATATATATATATATATATATTCATATGACAGTTCTTGTATGCCATGCACAGTCACAGACAGGACTATGGTCACATTATTCTATGGTTTCATTTTCATTGTGATTTATGGAGCGTATTGCTATGTTTTTGAAGTACATTGGTTACAGTATAACTACCCCCCCCCCCCCACACACACACACACACACGCGCACGCACGCACCGCACCCACCCGCACCCCACACTCCCCCCTCCACCCCCCTCCCCCCCCCCTCCCCCCTTTTTTTTTTCTTTCCTTGTTGATGACATCACATATTATGATGTCAGAACTTGCGCATTATATTTATGACGTCAATTCTTTGCTCTGACCAGTTGCCAAAGCTGGACATCACGTAGTTGGATTGTTTTTGTTTTTTTCTCTTGAAAAAGGCCACGTGGCCGAAAATTAGATGAGTGGCATTGTGATTTTTCTATAATGTTTTCTTCCCTTTGGAGGACTATTGCTTTTGTTTTTTATTCTAGTTTACTTTTCAAGACATAAAAACGTAGCAAGAAACATAAATAGATAAATAAATTAAATACATGAAAAAGTAGAATGAAATGAATTACTTAAAATGAAATAAACTGATAAACAATTTTCAATGCTAAGATAAAGTTCATATGAACATATCTTCGCAAAGCAGAACATGCTGTTGAACTTTTGAAACGACTAGTCTCCCATACTTATAAAAACAGAACTCGCTTATTGTTAATCCAGCTTCATTTCCTTGAGAGGTAATGATTTGAATTGGGTGAGCATCATAGGGGCTTTCCGTACATATATAAAGCTTAATGATGGTCCTCGACCTAGACAATTACTCAGTAATTTCAGTTATGTTTAATTGATGAAAACATGGAAAATGCAATAAATTGTTAAAAATACTCAAATGAATATTATCAGTTGTTCAGCAAGAATAGATAATATTCAATATACAGTAGACGGTAAAACATTGCAAATCATTCTAATCGGAGTTAATACGTTCTACAATGTAATTACAGTGTCTGTGGACACTTGCTGGAATACAATGCAATAACTACACAGCGGTATTGTCCTTTGTTCAGACTTTTGAGTAGGTAACGATGTATTTTGGTTCCAATGATTTGATTTGATTTGATTGATTTTGATTTAACGTCTGTTCACAACAATGGTGATATTAGACTAGAATTCTGGTTCCAATAAGTTTCTACAATGATAAGACAAATTTGTCTGAAAGCTGGAATAAGGAACGACAGAAGTTTACAGTTTTATTCTTTACTTTCAATCTGCAACAGGTGGAAGCACCAACCACTTAACCTAGTCTCACCCACACGCGCACACAGATTAAAACATCTACCAATTCGAATATATCGATTAACCTTTCGCTACATAAACACAGGCACACATATGCGCACACGCACGCATACAGACATGCTCGCGCGCGCGCACACACACACACACACACTCTCTCTCTCTCTCTCTCTCTCGTGTGCAAATGTCAGGTGATATAAATATGCTGCGTATTTTATGCATTATCGTGCTGTCAAACTTATGAATAGATGAACAGCTAAACTGCACTTTTTAATTTATTCTAAAACGTTTGAAAATGTAAAAATAATAAAGTGTTCATTTTCTCTCCGATTGTAATTTAAGTCTTTTGATTGTTTCTCCCATACTGTATCTGATGTCTCAATAACACACTGTATATGCCCGTGTAATTTTGAAACAATGACATTAACATTTTTTGTTTTTGAGCACCTACGTCACACGTCTGTGGACTGCATTAAAACAAAATTGCCGATATTTCTTTAGGGGCATTGGAAACGAATCATACCTTTCTTGCTAAAAACAAACAAACAAATAAACAAACTGGAACAATATTTGGGATTTTCAGTGTGAGAACTCGAGGAAATAAATCAGGCTGGTAGATTCATCTTGTACAGATCTCCTTAAATCAGCGTTCTAAACATTTACACTTTAAGAAATAGGGATCAGGATGAACTGACATTAGCCTGGTACACCTATTTTGTGTAAATCTCCTTAATTAGCATACTTCACATTCAACTTCAGAGTGAGACGACATTATGGACTGGCAAACCCATTTTGTATAGATCTTGTTTTTCTTGCCATTTTCAACACGCTCATTTTTTACAAGTATGGAGCGCGCGCGCGGCGCGCGCCACACACACACACACACACACACAACACACACACACTATGGCTTAAATATCTGTAGCGCTGCCACGGGGCGTCCGAACTGCCACAATGACCGGTGATGAGACAACTGAAAAGTTCAACACTATTCACTCCACAACCTTCAGCCAGTTACCGAGCAGTTTGCTGCCCAGTAAACGTGTGTGCCAGCTTGTTAACAGCCCACGTGGCAGTTGCCAACGGGACGGGACTATTTACTGACCTTTACTTTTGTGCCGTCTGTTCAAACCACACTCCGACGTTGCCCATCAAAACTGCCGTTGACAAATGGTGAACGCTCCTCTCATTCACCCGCCGCAAGGCTGCACAGTGTGTTGTCACATAGGTTTACTCCGCTGTCAACCGACTGGCACCAATGACTTTTGCGCGTCTATATCCAAAGCCTCAGTGTTTTACCAAGTAGGCCTATGTGGAATGTGTGTTGGAAAAGCTAGGTCAATCACAGTTTCAAAACAGGCGACCTTGGTCACAGGCGACATTTTGCGAGTGTGTCGTCTGCCACCGGTGTACGACTGCGCCGTGCATTGCTGTATCACGCTCAATTTCGCCCGCGTTGTGTGCTTTTTCTCTTTCAGCATACTCCAGCGAGAATGAGAATACCCGTTATTTTATGCACCTTTGAGGGGACGTATTTAAGGCAGAAGAAAATTGTGACGGTACATGATAGGAATTCTAAGCCTTAGAGATAACAGGTTGTCTTTGTATTTATCGAAGATGAAGGAGAAAATAAGTTGTTTACAATTTGTTTTTCATCTCTCTTTTAATTATATATACTAGTATATATGTTTGGCTTATAAGTCACCGAATTCTGTAAATCTTCTTGCAATCAGCACCTGATACCAGTTTCACATGTCGCTCAACAAACTGTATGAACAGGGGAGGTAACAAGACCACGTTTACGAAAAAAAAAAGTCATTTGTACGGTCTAATAATGGATATATGATACACGCAAACATGCTTTTTGAAAAAAATGCTGCTAGTCAGTTTCAGCCAGAATTTGTCATAAAGAAAAGAAGAGACGGGAAAAAAGAAAGAACCACTACCACCACCACCACCATCACAACAACAACAATAACAACAACAACAACAACACACACACACACACACACACACACACACACACACACACACACACACACACACATTCCACAATCTCATCGCACGCACGCATGCACGCACGCATGCACATACACAGATCTTCTTTACCACAACTCTTCTTAGTCAGACCACGTTTTCTGTCCAAAGATTATTTCTAGTGAAAAGACATTCAAAAAGGATACATTAATACGACAAAAACAACGACGAAAAAAACCGCGGGCGGAAACTGTAGATGTACAGGTATAAACGGCGTGACTGGAATGCTAATGACAAGGGACAGAAGCGGGCGAAAACGCCGTGAAAGTGTTCAGTCAACCACACCAGCTGTTCAAATCCAGAGGCACATGGTATGAGTCTATCGCGTCAGATAACAACAGCGCTGTCTGCTATGTTTAATTCATAGACACTTTGATTTTCATATCCTTTTCGTTGTCCATTCAAAACCATTTACCGGAGTGGCAGTTTAATTATGAGGAATTTCGGTCAGCGTTGATGTTTGTTTTCTCTGAAAAGGAATCTAAGAAGTCAGTTATGGTGGTCGAGACCGAGACAGACAACATGAAGAGATTCCGGTTCGGATTCAGATGATCAGCTGAGGCCAAAGCAGCATAGGAACAAGGGTGGCTAACAGCAGTATTCATCTGAGAGAGAGAGAGAGAGAGAGGAGAAAAGAGAGAGAGAGAGAGAGAGAGAGAGAGAGAGACAGAGAGAGAGACAGAGACAGAGACAGAGAGACAGAGAGAGACGATTCTGTCGAGGCAAATTGAATTAACCTTACAGTTTCTTGAGGGCTTATTTCACAATATTGAATGGAATTCAACATTATTTCCTCCCGCAAATACATCACGAAAAAAAAAAAAATCGAAATACAGCTCCAAACAAACTTTCTTCCCTCTGTCTAACATTGATGATATTTATCAACATTCCTCACACACACACACACACACACACACACACACACACACACACACACACACACACACACACACACACACATCATGCATGCACAATATAATGAATGGATCAGCCCCGAAGAAAATCATTGAAAGCTTTGTCTTCAATAGTTGCAAACATACACATAAACCGTCTCTTCCCAGACCTCGAAGTGATCTTTATAAATCAAGTTTTCTGTATTCTGGAGGGACCGCGTGGAATAATTTGCCTTCCTCCGTTAAATCATGTCTCTCAAAACAGACATTTAAAAATGCACTAAAAAATGCATCTGATAGAAACTCTGCGCATCAGTTAAAAGTCATTTCCATCAATACGATCCCCTTATCTCTCTCTCTCTCTCTCTCTCTCTCTCTCTCTCTCTAGGTATATCTTTTGCTTGTGTGGTGTGTGTGTGTGTGTGTGTGTGTGTGTGTGTGTGTGTGTGTGTGTGTGTGTGTACTTGAACTTTATGTTCCAACAAAAGTTTCGTTATTATTTCATATTTCATATGAGAGTTATGTATTTGCATGATAGAAATTGTGTGCTTTTAAAATGTTTTTTGAGCTTGTGGTTATATGTTGTATTAGTTTCTTTCTTGTTTACGAGGGCAGGATGTAGAAAAGCTGGAAAGCTTATTCTTTAACCCTCAATAAAGATAATTTTGACTTGACTTGACAAGCGGGCGCGCGCGGGCAGACAGTCAGACACGCACGCACACACATATATTGTTTCTAGAGAAATTTACAAAAATTATATATATATATATATATATATATATATATATATATAAAGTGGCTTGCGATGTTAAAGAACAGAGAAAAAAAGAAAGAAAAAGATCTGTCCTTCGATGTGGACACACACCAACATTAAATGGACCACTCTTTAAGCTACAAACCATCTTTGCGCCAAGGTTCGTTCAGATCGGTTCTGGAGTGTTTGAGTCATCCTGCTAACAGACAGGCAACCAGAAGATGCGAGTTCCAGATATATGGTCCAGAGTAAGCTAGGCTTGTTTTGTATTGATCAATGCGTGAGTAGGGGAGAAGGAATTTCTTCGAGCCAGAAAAGCTGTTCAATCTTGTAAAAAGGGCACTGATATAACATGGCATAGTATCTGTCGAGATGGTAAACATAAATGATGCCTTGTTGAATTCCAGTTGCTTACTCAGAAGAAGTATGTTCAGCGCTTTTAGTTTTTCGTCTACTGTTAGAGGTATTGGTGGATGGAGTAGCTTTGCCGCATGTCTATGGAGAGAGAGAGAGAGAGAGAGAGAGAGAGAGAGAGAGAGAGAGAGGAGAGAGAGAGAGAGAGAGAGAGAGAGAGGCTGTATGGGATTACGAGAAGGCACACACCTTCGCGTGCACCACACACACACCACACACACACACACACACACACACACACACACACACACACAAGAGAGAGAGAGAGAGAGAGAGAGAGAGAGAGAGAGAGATTGACTGATTGATCTTTAATACGCAAGGATGAAGATGTTAGGCCAAAGCCTGGTCTTACAATCTGTCCTTATCATGCATATAACATAGCAACATTGTAATCTAATTTTACAATGATAGGCAGACTGTTTTTAAAAGTAATAATAACATGGTGGGTAGTCAAACAGAAGGAAACTTACAAATAAATAAACAAACAAACAAAACTACAGCAAGAGAGGTCGGAGGAGGGGGGGCGGGGGGGCGGGGGGGGGGGGGGGCAGAATGGTAGGTAGGGGGAGGAAAAGAGATATGGTAGACAGAGTGGGAGTGGGGTTGAGCGATTTAACGGAGTAGGTTATATGTTTAGACGGTGTATTCAAAGTATGATTTACAGAAGACTTTGTGAATAGACGTTAATGATTTTGATCGAATAATCAAATTAATGAGATATAAAATGTTTATATAAATGTTTCTGGAAAAGTTTTAAACTATTCGTATTTTGTAGACTCGTTGGAAGTGAGTTCCAGATTTTGTGGTCCAGAGTAAGCTAGGCTTGTTTTGTATTGATCAATGCGTGAGTAGGGGAGAAGGAATTTCTTCGAGCCAGAAAAGCTGTTCAATCTTGTAAAAAGGGCATTGATATAACATGGCATAGTATCTGTTGCGATTGTAAAATAAATGATGCCTTGTTGAATTCCAATTGTTTACTCAGAGAAAGTATGTTCATCGCTTTTAGCTTTTCGTCTGTTTTTAGAAGTACGACTGGATGGAGTAGCTTTGCTGCACGTCTATGGAGAGAATTCAGCCTTTTCTTGTGAACATCTTTACTCCCGTCCCACAATGTTGAGGCGTAATTGATACGTGACATTATATGTGCATTGAAGAAAAGTTTAAGCACAATACTGTTGACGTAGCACTTTAATTGAGATAACAAGAAAAGTTTTTTTTTTTAGACTACATTGCATACATTATTGAGATGAGATTGCCATTTCAATTTTTTATCTATCGTCACCCCTAAAACACGATGCTCATCTAACTGTTCGATAGATGTGCCATTCAATTGAAGCTTTAGGCAAAGATGAGTCAATTGGTGCTTTTGGCGGGCAGCTATAATCATTGATTTGGTTTTGGCTGGGTGTATGATCAATGAGTTTGAATGACACCAGTCTGACACGTCGTTCAGACTTTCCTGGAGAGGTTTCTGTGGTCTGTAGATCAATACCATTCGTTCGGAGTGACGAATCATCTGCAAATAAATCTGTCGTGATTTTTTCATCTGATATGGATAATGCTAAATCATTGATGAAGATGCAGAATAGGAGGGGGTCTAGTACTGAGCCTTGTGGGACTCAATGTCTAACAGAGTCTGAAGCGGAGGTTCTGCCACTACTAAGCACCACCACATACCGAGTCCTATTGTTCAAGTATGATTGGAATAATAAGACTGTCGAGGAATGGTTCAAATAAATACATAGTTTCTTTAAAAGAATAGAATGATCAACAAGATCAAACGCCTTTTTGAAGTCAAGAAACAATACCCTGTCATTTGCAATTGGTTCATATTTCAAAGCCACGAGTCACACATTCGTGATAATGTTGTGTGGCAGGAGTGATTACATCGGAATGCAGATTGGAGTGGGTGAAACAGTTAAATAAAATTTGTTTTTCTCCATGAACTGAGATACGTGTGCGTGTATGTGTCTTTCGAGGGGTTTGGTTAGAACTGATAGTAAGGATATAGGTCTGAAATTATTTGGATCCGACGAATCATCTGATTTTGGAAGGGGATCACTTTGGCTTTTCCATCACTTGAGGGAAGACATTAGTTTCAATGGATAAATTACACACACTCATATATATATATATATATATATATATATATATACCATTCCTTTCCAGCAACTTACAGAGCAGCTTGGTGTTGCAATGACTGCAAGAAATATTCAATTATAAACAAAGCTTGCTCTTATGTCTTAGATTGAAGAAATAGAGGGAGATAAGCATTCATATCTGCAGTGGTAGATAATTCTGCCTAACTAACAGTATGTGCTTGAGTGGGTGAATGGGGAATAATAAATGCTTCTCAAAATGAGCCTTCAGCAAGCTTATAGTCTCCAAGGGGAGACAATTTCTAATGGGGAGGAAACTTGCTAACATATAACTCCTGGTCAGATACCGGTATTTCGAAACCTGATTGTTTCTCCTCAGTGACCGCGGAAAGTGGTAACTTGACTCCTCTGCCTTTTCGGTTTTAAGAAGAATGCTATCCCAGAAAAAGGCTGGTGTGCAATACTGTGGTATGTTTGTTGAGTTTTCAAAAAACCAACCAAAGGTGCCACCTAAGAAGCAAAAGAAAATCATGAAAGAGCAAAACAAGTTACATTTTCTTGTGAAAAGTAGAAATATAAAAAGATAACCTCTTAAGACACAAGTGCTGAGGGCCAGTTCTTGGAATGAATCCGCAAGGGACTAAATTAAAACTAATAAATTCCAAGGATAAGTAACCGAGCACCATTCCAGCAACTTAGTGTTGCAATGACTGCAAGAAATATTCAATTATAAATAAAGCTTGCTCTTACGTCTTACATTGAAGAAATAGGGGGAGATAAGCATTCATATCTGCAGTGGTAGATAATTCTGCCTAACTAACAGTATGTGCTTGAGTGGGTGAATGGGGAATAATAAATGCTTCTCAAAATGAGCCTTCAGCAAGCTTATAGTCTCCAAGTGGGAGACAATCTCTAATGGGGAGGAAACTCACTAACATATAACTCCTGGTCAGATACCGGTATTTCGAAACCTGATTGTTTCTCCTCAGTGACCGCAGAAAGTGGTAACTTGACTCATTGCATTGAGGGTGAGATTAACGTCCTATTGGCCTGAGGCCCTTAAGGACAAGGTTCATGCAGACATAGGTCTGCATATTTGTGGCAACTGTTGTCGCCTGGCAGTAGTGGGTAGTTTCAATGAGGGTCGTCGCATTTGTCTCCCAGAGCTCGTGTTCCTCTTGAACATTGGCTCAATTCTGGTCGTCATCTTCTTGAACATTGGTTCAAGTTTGGTGGAGTTGGTCTTGAACATTGGTTCAGTTCCAGGTTCTTGGTCGACCGACGGTAGGCGTCGGTGTGTGTTGCCTGCTGTCCCCCAAACATCAGGCTGTCTTCAGGACCACCGGGCGGCCTTCTTCATGCTCGGGTGGCAATGGTCCTGTGCCGCGTGAGGCCGCCTCAAGGAGGAAGCAGGACGAAAGTCGCTGGAGCGCTGCACGAGTCCCTAAAACTTGGCGGGCACTCGCTGACTGCGGCCGGGAGGGCAATTTTTCAGCCCAACCCCGTAAGGAGTGCCCCCATGTCTGTCACCCCTTAAAACAGCACAGTATTCCAGGCCAGGGTAGTCGCAGTCAGGCAGCGCTACTTCGCCAATCGCCCCACATCTCCAGGAGCCGTCCCACGGCGACACAGGCTAGACCCGTCGTCACCCATATGGCTGGAAGGTTGTCTGTGCCGCCCGACGACGCTGATCTCTCACATCAGCATCCTTCAAAGGAGAGCTGCCACCTCTCCCCTGGTATCCACTGCTATGCCACACTCGCAGCAGTGGGGGAACTTGACTCCTCTGCCTTTTCGGTTTTAAGAAGAATGCTATTCCAGAAAAAGGCTGGTGTGCACTGCCGTGGTATGTTTGTTGAGTTTTCAAAAAACCAACCAAAGGTGCCACCTAAGAAGCAAAAGAAAATCATGAAAGAGCAAAACAAGTTACATTTTCTTGTGAAAATAGAAAATATAAAAAGATAACCTCCTAAGACACAAGTGCCAAGGGCCAGTTCTTGGAATGGATTGGCAAGGGACTAAATTACAATAAACTAATAAATTCCAAGGATAAGTAACCGAGCAACATTCCAGCAACTTACAGAGCAGCTTGGTGTTGCAATGACTGCAAGAAATATTCAATTATGAACAAAGCTTGCTCTTACGTCTTAGACTGAAGAAATAGGGGGAGATAAGCATTCATATCTGCAGTGGTAGATAATTTTGCCTAACTGACAGTATGTGCTTGAGTGGGTGAATGGGGAATAATAAATGCTTCTCAATATATATATATATATATATATATATATATATATATATTTGAGAGACTCAGCAATGTAAGGTTGAGCAAGCTTGAGAAGAAATGTGGATATGTTATCAGGACCCATGAATTTTTTATTCTTTAATTGCGCTATGCGCATCCCTACTTCGTGTACAGCAAGAAGGGGAATTTTGACTGCGTTACTGGATCCAAGTTTTTATTTGCAAAATGATATTAGGGAAGTCGGGCATGTATATTCATTTGGTGCTCTTATAGTCTGTGAAGCTTGAGTAACGATACCTGATAATGACAGAAAGTGTGCATTAAATTCGTCCGGAGTGATGCTTGTAGTTGAATTATGTGAATCTGTACGCTTGTTGTGTACAACAGTGTTTATTGCCCTCCAGATGGGCGCTGTGGTTTTTGCATCTGTAATCATTTGACTGAAGTACACTCTTTTGGCTTTTTCAACTTCGTTTGAAACAAAGTTTCTCTGCTCTTTGTATTCGTCAAATACATTTCCTGTCTTGAGTTCGTCACGTAAAACTATTTCTTGCAGCAATTCTGGTGTTAACCACGGGTTCATGTGCAGATGCCTAGCTCTTTTTTGATGTTTTGGCGCATGTTTATTTATGATGGTGAGGAATATTTGGTACCAGAAGGACAGCGCATCATTGACGTCTGAGTAATTATAAGTAAAGTGAAATGGGGAAATGTTTAAGTCATAGAGGTATGCTGTTTCATTAAACTTTTTGAAAGAGTGGTATTGGATGGTCGTGTCACCTTTGGGTGGTGGTTTTGGGAGCCTGAATGAAGGACCACGTGCAGAAGACTGGACAATGATCGCTAATACCAGAATGCACCACTGAAACATCTTCTTTTTTTTTCCTTTTTATTTGTGGCATCAGTTATCGGATCAATGGAGCAGCTACGTCGGTGACTTTTTTTTTCTTTTTTACCTCCTAAGGCCGAAATCCACCTCTTCATTTTTTGGTGCTTCACACTGTCCTCTTCATCTGCCAAACAAACAAACAAAACAAGACAAAAAAACAAACAAAAAAAAAAAAAGCGGAAAAAAAAAAAAAACACTTCCCACAACTACCTTCTTTTTTTTTCCCCTTTCTTCTTCTTCCTCCTCTTCTTCTTCCCTTCTTCTTCTTCCCCTTCTTCTTCTTTTTCTTCTTCCTCTTCTTTTTCTTCTTCCTCTTCTTCTTCTTCTTCCTCTTCTTCTTTTTTTTTTTTACAACCAAGTTGCGAGGAGGACGTAAGGAAAGACCGGTAGCGAGAAGACAAGTATCCGTGTGTGTGTGTGTGTGTGTGTGTGTGTGTGTGTGTGTGGTGTGTGTGTGTGTGTGTGTGCTCGCGTGTCTATATATATATATATATATATATATATATATATATATATATATATATATATATAAACATGGACATGAACATGAACATTAACATGAACATTAATTCATTTTCATAGAATTAAAGAGTGCTCACCTATTCCGGATAGGAGCATGTTATAAGATTTCTTGAGTCTCCGAACTACAACGTTGTTTCAAGCTTTCGCTCTCATCAGGTTCTAGAAGTTATTAGATGGCGTAATTTATCCGATGACATACTTTATCAGATGACGTGATATATTGGCTACGTTTTATATGTGTGACGTAAAGTTGTCCTATTCATGCATGCCAAACATCAAGCAGATCATAGAAAGCAACAACAAGAAAAAACTCCACCAGGAAAAAAGGAGCAGCACAAATCAAGAAAGCAACTGCAACTGCCGGAAAAGAGATGAATGTCCACTTCAAAATAACTGCCAAAGCCAGAACATTGTATACCAAGCAACTGTCACGGAGAAAAACACGCAGAAAACAGAGACCTACATTGGAATGACAGAAACAACATTCAAAACCAGATACGCAAACCATAAACAATCATTCAAACAAGAAAGGTACAAAAACCAGACAGAATTAAGTAAACACATATGGACACTAAAAGAAAACAATATTGACTACGACATTTCCTGGAAGATAGTCCGAAGAGCCAGGTCGTACTCCTCCTCCAGCAAAAGATGCAACTTGTGCACAACAGAGAAGTACTACATACTCTGCAAACCAGGCATGGCAACTTTGAACTCAAGAGTGGAGATGATCAGCGCATGCCCACATAGACGAAAGTTCCTCCTAGCAAACGTAACATAAATGACACACAGAAAGACCCTATCAGAACGTCACACATATAAAACGTAGCCAATATATCACGTCATCTGATAAAGTATGTCATCGGATAAATTACGCCATCTAATAACTTCTAGAACCTGATGAGAGCGAAAGCTTGAAACAACGTTGTAGTTCGGAGACTCAAGAAATCTTATATATATATATATATATATATATATGTGTGTGTGTGTGTGTGTGTGTGTGTGTGTGTGTGTGTGTGTGTGTGTGTGCGCGGGGCACATGTGTGATTGTGTATGCGTGTGCGTGTGTGTTCGTGCGCGCGCGACTAAAAATCCGCGAGCCTACAAAATCATGGGTAAATAGTCAAAAGCATATACGCATCAATAAATCCTCTCCGCAAACATATGTAGTTATAGAAAGAATAAGCACAGATACAGTGAATCACGATCTTCACTCACCCCCACCCCACCCCCCGAAAGGAAATGAAATAAGTTAATAAATGAAAGAATGAATGAATAATTAATTAAAACTTCGAAACATGAACTAAAAGTGATAGTAAATAACTATATAAGAGAGCCAGCAACTGATGAACCGACACAGGCCAAAAGAGAAAAAGAGGGCAGAGAAAGAGGAAAGCGGGCGCCAGAGGAGGCAGAGGGGGGATGGGGGCAGGACCCGTAGACAGGGTTGGAAGAGGTTGGAAGATGAGGTGAGGTATGAACTAGCTCCTTATATTGAATTTTTTTTTTTCAAAGATTGATTGCAATGAGAACGCAGACCGTGTTTTTTTTTTTAAATACTGATTGACATTTTCCTAACTAATAAAATGAGATTGATGTATACATATTTTCCACGAGGGCAGATTGAACTGTTCACACCAAACAGAACATCCGTGACTGACAACGTTAGCCTAATATTTGTGTCTACATAAATTTTTTGCTCAATGAAATTTAAGAATTTTTTTAACAACTGGACAATTATCGAAAAAAATGTTCAATAAAATCCACCGTATCAACACAATATGAACATTGTTTTCTCGTATTTTCATTTTGTTCAACGTCACATTTGTAGGGTAAATATTATGTAACACTTTCCAGTGAAGGACTCTAAGTCTCACTTCTTTGGTGGTTTCTTTGGCCCTAGATCAGCTGTGTTTGTCTAGCGTGTAACCAAATTTCCTTTCCCAGAAATAATGGGCCGTTGGTATATTTGTTCCGTTGTCTTTGGATAACATTTTCCTGATGTTCTTTGGTTTTGTATTAAAATGTTTTGCATCACAATCCTGTCGGCTTGTGCATGGATCTCCTCTCTCTATCCATTGAATCCACTCTTTGGGAATAGAGTTAAGAAGGGCATTATATCAAAAAATAATGTTAGCTTTGCTTCGCCCAATCATATTCTGTACTTCCTCAAGAGAGAAATATATGTTCGTTCTAATAGATTATAACTTTCATCTGTTCAATTCCACTGTTGTGACAGTTTAGAAAGAATAGGACTTTATTTTTGTATTTAATCAAAGAGTTGTTGAAAAGAAGCTGTGACTGGAAATTACCACTGCTTATTTCATTTTGTTTATTTATAGTTTTGTTATCTACATAAAATGCAAACATGTCTTTCCAGAAATCATTACACACACACACACACACACACATATATATATATATATATGTGTGTGTGTGTGTGTGTGTGTGTGTGTACATGTTACATACTATATAATATATATATATATATATATATATATACACACACACACTATATATATATATATATATATACACACACCTGCATACACATACATACATACATATACACACATATATGCATACACACACACACACACACACACACACACACACACACACGTTTTTCCTTTTTTCCCCCTTTGTTACGGATGGAATGAGTGTGTCGCGGGTGTTTGACTGACTCTCACACAGAAATTATGGATGCATGCACGACTTTTCCCATTCACATACACACACTCACTCACCCGAACATTGACAGCCAGGCAACAGAATAACACTTTTTTTTGTTTTATGCTGCCCGAGCCATCAGACAAACAGATATATTAAATATAAGTTCATCAATAGGTCGGCACGCCAACCATAAGGCGTACACACAAAACTATATGTAATTGGCTATCTACTAGCACTGCTGGTGCTGGCCGCGTCTGGTCCAACACAGTTCTCTGAACTGCGCAGGGTTCCCACGATGACGAGGAGGATGTTAAAGACGACGAAGACGACGTCTACAGAGCCGAGTCCGACACAGGACCAATGGAACTTCACAGAGCTGTGGCTCAAAATCACTACCACACTGACGGCGTCTCTGCCGACGACAAGGCGACAGTCTCACACAGGAGCTGTGGCTCACACAACAAAACAGAATGCAATGATGGCCTAGCCAACAGGTCGCTGGATCAAATCTCGGGAGCAGCGCTCTGGCTTGGCAGCAGCGGCGTCTCCAGCCCAACTGGCTCAGCGGGTAGTCGGTCCCGGGCGCAGTGGCAGGTAGGGTAGTTGTCAGCACTCAGGCCGGCCTCTCCACGCAGACACAAGGCAGAGAACAAGGAGGTAGATCACAGCTACAGCCCCAACCCTCAGAAAGTGGCAGCCAGTCCCCTTCAGACCAGGGTACACTTCTACCTGGGGGAACTGATTAACTGCCTTGATTATCATGGCTACTATTCATTACAATCATGACTACATTCATATTCATTAGTCATCACATTCCACTAGAACTTGGGACAAACAGCATATTCTTTCTTCATAACACTACAACATTCCCTTTTCCGGAATCACAACACTACACAGGAAAAGATTTCAATATAAACCTTTCAAAATCTAGTTTTCCAAATTGGGGGAAGGATTCCCACCTAGACCCTCTTCAATAAACCATGAATACAATCATTACACACAATTAATGATTACTTTTCATCAAACTATGAATGTCTTTCGTCACGACAAAAATGTTCATTTCTTTTCCTTGTATCACGACAAGAATGTTCATTTCATTTCATATAATCACCAGATTTGAGGAGGTTTCTTTTTTCAAAAGATTCATCTACTTCAATATATGTAAGGGAAAGATTTCCACACACTCTTGTTTACCAACACACAACTATTCAATATTCACATCAAGAGTGAGTTAAATACTCATCCACATCAAAAATCAAAACCAGCATATATATTCTATGTCGCTCACTTTGGGAGCTTATGTTGTTGTCTCGTTCGTCATTTCTTTAGATGGATTCCCCCGTCTCCTCGACAAAGGTGGCAGTACGTCGCAGGTCCTCCAGTCCTCCATAGAGCTTCCGGGCCACTGATATTGGGTAGGAGCTTATTATCCATAGCATCAAAACTCTTTTTCTTTTTTCCTGAAGACCGCTTCCTTTAACACTCACTTCATCTATTCATGTTTTCCGAAATAATTTCGTTTTGCTACCCTATCAAGTCATAGGATAACAGAACAAATACTTTTCTTTTCTAAACAAAACCTTCACAGTGCGCTGAGGAAGTTTCAGTCGCTCCTAAACGGGAATACGGTTTCGGTTTGCTAATAAATAAATATTGAATGATAAATACCTGACTGCCACCAAAAACAAATAGGAGTCCCTCTTCGGCTTCTGGGTAGTTGCGTTGCCGGAATCACTGCAGAGACTGCCTAACCGTTTCAGCTCACCCGGCTTAAACAGAGCGCAGGTGAGCAGCAGTCAGGTAAACTTTTCAACCGACTTCCGGACGACTACCTTCCGGTTAGCACGGTTGCGCGAAAATTTGTGACTGGACGGGAAACCCTTTTTTTTTTTTTTTTTTTTTTTTTTAAAGATACCCTCGTATTCATCTATATAGACACACATATGTTTCTAAAACAAAAATTCAAACAAACAAACAAAAAACTGTCGTCAATTCCCTCTCTCACCCCCCCCCCCCCCCCCCCCACACCTACCCACCCCTCTCTCTCTCGCTATCCCGTCACCCTCCCCCCCCCCCCCTCGCCCCCACCCCCGTGCGCCCGTCCATCCCCTGTCACCCGCCCTCCCCCCCCCCCCCCCCTTCAGTGATGAGAAAATGCATGTTGACCTGAACTTAACTTATCTCTCTACCCCCCCCCCCCCCCCCCCCCCCCCACCACCCACCGGCCCCAACCCTGCCGTCTCGCTCCCTGCCCCCTCCCTCCTCCACCTCCACCCCCACGCCCCCTCTTTCTCTTTCCGAATTAACTTCCAATGAAGGAAATAAATCTGTGTTTAGGTTGTCCATGCTTCGGCTATTCCTCCTCATCCCCACTGTCGGGGTCCTCCTGCTATTTTTTCCCCCTTTCTCTCTCGTTTTCTTTTTTTTTTTTTCCTTTTTTTTTTCGTCAATCATGTCATTTTTTTTCTTTCTCAATTTCTTTTCCTCAATAATTCACTCTCACCATGCAATTCTGTATATTCTATTAATGATGGACGTTCTCTTGCTGTTGTAAGTGTCGTGTCGTTTGATGCAGTCGTCTGGGTTTATTTATGTACTATTGTGTAGTGTACTGACGCTTTCATTCTGCATATGAGAGAGAGAGAGAGAAGAGAGAGAGAGAGAGAGAGAGAGAGAGAGAGAGAGAGAGAGAGAGAGAGAGAAGGCAGCTACGGTCAGGACTTAATCCATAGTTATCCCTCCGTCTTTTTCTGGGTCAAAAAAAAACAAAAAAAAAAACAAAGCCCTCAAAGCCCTCCTTGAAACGAAATCGAAAACAATAATACAAGGAGGACACGAGGAATGAGCAGACTAGTATGGAAAGTAGGATCACCGTACGGTGACGGTTTTAAGACATAAAAACGGAGAGAGAGAGCGAGCGAGAGAGAGAGAGAGAGAGAGAGAGAGAGAGAGAGAGAGAGAGAGAGACACACACACACACACAACACACACACACACACACACCACACCACACACACACACACACAGAGAGAGAGAGAGAGAGAGAGAGAGAGAGAGAGAGAGAGAGAGAGAGAGAGTATTTATCAATATTTCTGATTCCATACTCTCTGTCAAAAATGACTTGCAAAGAAATAGCAGATTCAGTCTTTTTTGTAAATACTGATGCACATTTGGCCTAACAATTACAAATGATTTATGTACTTCTACCAACCATCCAGTAATGTTGAGTTTTCAATACCCAGTAGTATGTTTAATGCAGACAACTTCAGGTGAACGCTCGTTTCTAGGAAAATTTTTTGTTCGATCTATTTCCAGAAACTTAACACCACTGGGCAGTCATAAAAGAAATGTTTGATGTAGTCAACGGTATCCTTACAATATGAACATTTATTGTTGTCTTTTAATTTAATTTTATTTCAGAGTATCTTTGTGGGATAAATATTGAGAAGAATTTTCCAGTGCAAGACTCTCAGTCTTGTCTCACTTGTACATACATTTGCTGATTCATCAATCTCCGCATCAAATTTTCTGAGCCAAAAATAAAAAGCGTTGGTGTAGATAGCGTTGTCGTTTTTGACAATAGCTTTCTGATTTGACTGGGTTTTGTATTGAACAGTGCAGCGTCGCTTTTCTGGGAATCTGTCTCAGTTTCAGTTTCACTTCTTTCTGTCCACTGAAACCAAACCCTTGGGATTGCATTCATTAGTGCATAATACTGCAAAACGGTATATGCCCTGTTATGACCGATTTTTTTTTTCTTGTATTTTCTGCAGAGACAGTATTCTACATTCCCTTTGGTGAATGAAATTTCTCATATGTTTAAGCCCTTTCTCCTGCCAAGACTTGAAAAACAGTACCTTATTTTTGTACTTTACCTGACAGTTGTTAAATAAAAATTGTGAATGGAAGTTTGAGCAATTTATATCTGATGGATCCTTCATAGATTTGCTGTCCAAGTACGAACGTAATACTTCTTTCCAGAAGTCATTTTCAATCAGTTCCAAGCCTATCAGATCTTTTGATCTACAATTTAAAAGTGAGAAATTTTGGTTAACAATCTTATCTAAATAGCCATTTGGGCATTAGACTTTATTACCACAACTTTACCATGAATGCTCAAGTCCCTCCTACTTCAATCTTTTATGAGCTTATTCATTCTCTCAGTTCTACTTGTCCAATTGTCTTCTATGTGTCTCGCCATTCTACAGCTTTCAAAATATACTCCTAATATGTTAATTTTGTCAGCTGTGGCGAAAGGAAGATTTGGATTGCCACATTGTCTGCCCATTTTAAGTGCCTTTGTTTTCAATGCATTGAGTCTGAGACCTGAGAAGCTTTTAAAATCAGTAAAAAAAAAAATAGTTAACGAACTATACGGTCTTCTTCATCTCTGAGAAATAAAGTTGTATTGTCCGCCATTTGTTTTATTTTCAAATGCATGAATACTCTATCATTATCATGAGGGGTTTCAATCCCTACGATCTGACTGTTTCTTACTTTAACAGCTAATGATTCCACAGCCAACACAAAAGCCAATGGGGAGAATGGGCATCCCTGTCTGATACCGCATAACACATCAAAAGGCACTGAAATCCATCCACCGTGGTTAACTGAACTTATAGTACCTTTCATTGAAATAGAAAGCCATCTTTGAAAATCTGGACCAAACCAAATACAGAAAAAAACATGCAAAAGGAAATTCTTAGAAACTGAATCAAAAGCCTTTGAAAAAACTACTGCAAGTAAATATCCAGCTTTATTTGTAGTATTTAAGTAATTGATGACATCATCAATCGATCTAAGTATTGTGGATATGTTTCTTCCTTTAAGGTAACCCACTTGATCTTCGTGAATCAATTTATGGATAACAGAGTTTACTCTTTCTACTAATGTTTTTGCAAGAAAATTATCATTACAGTTAAGTAAAGTTATTGGTCTCCAATATTCTAATCTATCTCTGTCTAACTCTTTTGACTTGTGTAATGAAGTCAAAATTTCTTGCCTCTGCGTACATGGAAGTTCGCCTTTCTGAAAGGATTCTTCAAAAGGCACTGAAATCCATCCACCATGGTTAACTGAACTTATAGTACCTTTCATTGAAATAGAAAGCCATCTTTGAAAATCTGGACCAAAGCCAAATACAGAAAAAACATGCAAAAGGAAATTCTTAGAAACCGAATCAAAAGCCTTTGAAAAATCTGCTGCAAGTAAATATCCAGCTTTATTTGTAGTATTTAAGTAATTGATGACATCATCAATCGATCTAAGTATTGTGGATAGTTTTCTTCCTTTAAGGTAACCCACTTGATCTTCGTGAATCAATTTATGGATAACAGAGTTTACTCTTTCTGCCAATGTTTTTGCAAGAAGTTTATCATTACAGTTAAGTAAAGTTATTGGTCTCCAATATTCTAATCTATCTCTGTCTAACTCTTTTGACTTGTGTAATGAAGTCAAAATTTCTTGCCTCTGCGTACATGGAAGTTCGCCTTTCCGAAAGGATTCTTCAAAGGATTTTGCCACAGTTTTGCCAATTTTTGTCCAGAATAATTTAAGAAATTCGATCGTTATCCCATCACTACCTGGTGCAGACCCATTTCTCATGCATTTTAATGCACTAGTGGTTTCTTCAAGGCTAACTGTTCCTTCACACGAATCAGCTTCCACTTCGTCGAGACGAGGAAAATCTTCATTCTCTAGAAATGCGTCTCTTGCAGCCTTTACGTCAGGGGAAGTTGTTGGTTGACTATACAATCTTTTATATAAAAAAAAATGTACCTGCTCTCTAAGTATGTCTTTTTGGTCTGTTATTATTTCACCGGAATCTTTAAACAATCTAGTTATTATCTTGTTCTTGCTCCAGGCCTTTTCTAAATTGCAAAAATATTTAGTATTTCGTTCACCCTCTTCTATCAATCTAATATGTGACCTTACTTGCGCCCCTTTTGCTTTATCTACTAGAAACAAATCCTGCTCCTGTTTCAATTTCAAATATCTAGCTTGGAGGTTACAATTCCTAGGATTAATTGTTAACTCTTTTTTAACTTCCACTATTTGAAGCTGTAGAACGCGTTCATTGTTTCGTCTTTTGCATGTCAAAGTTTTACCAAAGTCACTGCAAAAAGATCTGATTTCAGTTTTACAAAGATCCCACTTTTTACTGTTTGAATCGTTATCATCCTCATCTGCGTTTAGTAATCTTTCTAACAATTCGTTCATCTGTTGCACAAAATGTGTGTTCTTTAAGAAACTGTTATTAAATTTCCAATAGCTTGGGCTGCGAGTAAAATCACCTCGATTGAGTTCAATAACAACGCTTTTGTGATCAGAATTGGGAATGGTAAAGTGCTCACAAGAGACACAGTTGTGTAACAAACCATCAGAAATGAAACAATAGTCCGAACGACGAGCAACAAATGGGTTTGCTCGGTGCCATGTAAAGTCTGTCTCTTTTGGGTGATAAATTCTCCATAGGTCAGAAAGCTGCAGAGAGGAGATTGTATGTTTAAGTGTGTTCACCTCTGTTTCTCGATGAGAAAGGCCAGAAACTATATCAAGTTTGTTGTCCATAACACAGTTTAAGTCACCACACAGAAGAAGACTGTGATCTGAAAGATCACAAAATTTTGTACAGAGATTTCTAAAGAATGTTATCTTCTCACGAGTCTTGTTGGGTGCATAAACATTTGCTAAAGTAAAGTCAAAGCTATCGTGTGAATCTTTTACTGCTAAAAGCCTATCTTCTGTTATATTATGTCCAGTTCTTGCTGTTTTAAATAATGGAAAATAGAAAGACGTTTTAACTTATTTCTTAGGCCACTTGCATTAAGAGAGGATATTCGTAATTCAGCCATCTTTTTGACACAGACGTATCATTAATTTTGCATTTGTACATTCAAATTGGTGAACAGACCAATGAATGCATACGAACGTACACACATACGTACATGCATACATACGTACGTACATACATACATGCATGCATACATACATACATACAAACATACATGCATACATACAGACAGACAGACATACATATATACAGACAAGCGGATATACAGAAAGACAGACATGCAGACAGAAAGACAGACAGAGGAAAATAAACAGACAGACAGACGCAAACAAGCTGGTAGACAAATAAACGATGAACAGATAGACTGACAGACAAACAGAAAGGCAGAAATAAAGACTGACAGACAAACGGACAGAGAGACAGGCAGATAAGTACATAAGTAAATGAATGAATAAATGAGCCAAAAACATGTTAAGGTGACATTTGCATCGTATTCTATCTCGTAGTCCGTAGACGTAAACCAAAGGTCAAAACGAAATCTTGCCAAGTCTGACCAATTATTGCCAATCTTCAGCTGTCATAGGACCTGAGATTTGTAAAACCTCTGAAGACGCTGGGATCCTGGAATGCCGGTCGTGTCTACGCTACTTGCCCGACCTCTCAGGTGGACTCCTTCGATCAAACGAACGATCGCATTTCGGGGTTTCGGACCTGCTACGAGACTGCTGCTCCAAAGATGAAAAAAGAGTCGACTGACGGACTGGAGCTCGACTCCTGCCACTTCGGTTGTCTTTACCGTCTTTATGTGTCACCCCTTTTTTCGAAGGGTCATCTGACTTAGTCGTCTGGATATTCACCTGTACCCACTAACTCGCTTCTTGCATATCCAAGTGCACCCCCTCACTTACCCTTTGTCTTTTTTGAGACTGGACTCTGATAAGCGGGCAAACGGGGTCTTCACGCTTGTGACCAGTCTGTTTGCATTGTCGGCAAACAGCTTCTTTGCTGCACCGAGACAGATGATGGTCGGGCTCCAAACGAGAGCATGTAACTGTTCTTTTCACCTACTTCTGTTCCTTGTGGTAAACACTCGTTGCGAAAATGCTTACTTTGAGCTGTTTATCCAAAGGAGTTGAGGGACCGAGATAAACACAAACCTACGTCCCGTCAGAAACCGGATTAGTTTGCGGTCCTGGTCTCTGGCCCTCTCATATTTCACGCTTGACCTGAGCTCACACCCTGTTTTAACAAGGGAATGCTCGATCTCTGAATCGGCAACAGACAATGGAATGTTATTAAGCCATACCTTTTTGGATGGTTTTTCCTCACCGGTGTCGTCTCTCATGATGAAAGGATTTGTGCTGCATACCTGAAGCTTCGTGTCTCTCAGGCACAAACCTTCCACAAGAATGACTGTTCGCGCCCTCTCTGTAGCCGGGTAAATGGGCCAAAGTCCCCTGATTTCTTGAGCACTGAGGATTGTGCCTTGGCCTGCAGCGCGCTCGGACGCCAAACAAATTTCGAGGACGGTCGGTCTGTTGTCGGTGGTGTTTGGGATGTCTCTTTGTTTAACAAAGACCGGTTTGACCGTAAAAAATGAAGCCATTTTGAATTGCTGAAATCGAACTACAAAGACGATGCAGCTTTTTTATGAATAGCTCGGAAAGTTTAGCAAAGAAAGAGAGAAAGAAAAAACAAACAAACCTAAGTCCGAAAGAAAAAAAAAGGTTGAACAAGGTTCGAGCTTCAGTATCAAGAGCGCGACGCAAACGTGACCGAACACCACGAGCGCTGCTCACCAGAGTTCTTCTTCTTCTTCTTCCTTTGAGTGTCCACAATCAACTATTTGATATTTTTTTTACATTGTTCAGGTTGGGGCTCGCCCGGCGAAGAAGGAGAAAAAAAAAAAAAAAAGAGAGAGAGAATCAGAGCAGCTGTTGCACCCTTGACTGGAAGGTGTCAAGAGTAGGGGCGGTCACAGACTCTGCTGACAACTCATTCCAGTCTCTAATTGTTCTAGCAAAGAATGAGTTCTGCCGATACTGTGTGCGGCACTGGATGGCAGAGTACTGTTTGTCATGTCCTCTTCTTTGGCGGACCGGAGCTGGATGTAGTTTGCTGTGGCTGATTGCGACCATGTTATTTTGAATCTTATACAGCATTGTCAGCCATGCCATCTGCCGGCGTCGCTGAAGGGAGGGCCATCCCAGTCGAGAAAGCATGTTATTTACGCTTGAGGTGTTGTGGTAGCGGTTCAATACGAAGCGAGCCGCCCTTCTCTGTATTGCTTCTATTCTGTCCACATTCCTCTGTGTATGGGGGTCCCACACAGAGCTGGCATATTCCAAAAGGGGCCTGACAAATGTCAGGTAAGCCCTCTCTCTCAGCTCTGTGGGGGCAGCTTTCAAGTTCCTACGAAGGAATCCCAACATCCTGCTTGCTCTCAAAGTGATGGCATCAATGTGAGAATCCCAGCTAATGTTCTTCTCAATGGTGACGCCGAGATACTTGACTGATGACAGTGTCCAGTGTGTGTCCATGCAGCTTGTACTGGTAGTGAAGGGGTCACCGACTTCTGGTCACAGGAAGAACAGTACACTTCCCTGGGTGAAAGACCATGTCCCAGCTCTTCTCCCATTCTCCAAGGCGATGGAAGTCCTCTTGTAGCTGGTCTTGGTCTCTCTGGGATGTGACTACTCTATAAGCTGCAGTGTCGTCAGCGAACAGCCTACAAGGTGAAGTCAGGCTCTCAGGGAGATCATTGATGTATACAAGGAACAAGCAAGGTCCCAAAACTGATCCTTGTGGTACACCTGACATATTCTGATTGGGCTCCCTCCACTACAACTGCTTGACGTTGGTTTGACAGAAATCCCTTGATCCAGCGGTTGACCTCACTCCTGATGCCGTAGTGGTGAAGCTTGTGTAAGGGGAGACTGTGATTTACCTTGTCAAATGCTTTAGCGAAATCCATGACAAGGATGTCAGTCTGTCGTCCCTCTTCCATGCTGTCTACCAACTCATCAAAGAACTCCAGGAGCTGGGTCTCACAGGATCGCTGACTCCTGAACCCGTGCTGCTGGGCATAGAGGATGTTGTTCCGCTCTAGATGCTCCATCACAGAGCTCACGATGGTGTGCTCCAGCAGTTTGCAAGAGATGCAGGTCAAGGAGACAGGCCTGTAATTTGCTGGGTCGTAATGCTCCCCCTTCTTGTAGATTGGTACGACGAGCGCATCCCTCCTGTCAGATGGAACTTGACCAGTAGTGAGGGATGACTGAAAGATGGCAGTGAGTATGGGGGCTATTTCCTCCA
Source organism: Conus canariensis (assembly GCA_033310375.1). NCBI lineage: Eukaryota > Metazoa > Mollusca > Gastropoda > Neogastropoda > Conidae > Conus > Conus canariensis. The sequence continues at coordinate 36,379,051 of CM065742.1, forward strand.
CGAGTTCTCTTAAGACCCTTGAGCTGACTCCATCGGGACCACTGGCTTTATGAGGGTCTAGTTCTTTCAACAATCGTTTGACTCCTTCCTCAGTGACTGTGATAGTGTTCAGCTGTGAGTAAGCCTTGTCTGCCGTACTACACTTCTCCAAAAACTCGTCGTGGGAGTAATTTCTGCCATCACTGAACACTGATTGGAATTGTTGATTGAGGGCCTCTGCTTTTTCTTTTGGGTCAGATAACAGGGTTCCGTTCATCTTGAGAGAAGCAACTCCTGCATTGGTCGACATCTGGTGCTTGATGTATGTCCAGAAGCGTTTGTACTTGCCAGCTTGCTCGGAGTCTTCTCCAATCAGGGTGCTGCTGAGGTATTCCCAGTATGCTCTACGTATTTTCCGCTGAGCTTCTCTTCTGAGTTCTCATGCCTTCACCCTCAGTTCTTCAGTACCCTGTTTCTTCCATTTTTTGTAGGCTCTATTTCTCTTATTGATGAGGTGCTTTAATTCGGAGGATATCCATGGTAGAAATCTCCTGGTTCCTGATAGTTTGGTTGGAATGAAGGTGTGAATGGCTTGCTGGAGTGTAGCTTTAAATGGATTCCAGATTTCCTCAGTGTTCATCAGGTCTCTTCTTTCTACAACACCTGCAGCCAGGTTCCTCATCGCCTCCCTTAGCCCATTCCAGTCTGCCTTCTTGTAGAGTAAGATGGTTCTTTCTACTGGCTTTTTCTTCAGTGGGGAAATGATGAACTCAGCATACACTATGCTATGATCAGAGAGGCCTGGAATAACTTGCACTCTGGGAACAAGCTGAGGACATTGGTGAAGATGAGGTCCAGGATGTTCTCCTCTCTTGTTGGTTCCATCACCATCTGCTCGAGGCCATGGTCATGGATGATGCTGGCAAGCTTATGATGGAGATCTGGACAGGGAGACTGAGGTTTCAGCGTCATCGCAGGCCAGTCCCAGCCTGGAAAGTTTTAAGTCCCCTCCAATAAGGAAATGCGCATTGGGGATCATAGCTGACCTGATCAACGATGATTCAAAATGAAATAGTGACTCCCTGTCAGTAACATGTGGCCTGTAGTAAGAACAGAGATAAAGAGATCTTTTTCCCTTGAGTTTCAGCTGGACCCAAACAATCTCACAGTCTGTTTCAAGCTCGGGGACTGCACAACTGTCAAACATAGTTCTCACAGCTACCAGTACTCCACCACCCCTTCTGCTGATCCATTCTCATTGAGTTGGTCATACGTGGGAGTGTGGACGCTCTGACAGTGGGCGTGAAACCACTGCCCACAGGTTTCACACTCAATCCCTCTATCCTCCCACGTAACAGTAACATCACAGGTACCACACTGCCACTGCTGGCTGGACTCACTGGGAGCAGGACCAGGGTTGGGTTCTGGAGCATATGACAGGGAAAGAAGCAGGCCTGCCAAATAAAGCAGGACGAGTCGTTGCTGGTAAGTTTTAGTCCTTCTCTGACCTGATCTGGCCAAGGAGTCGATGAAGAGGCAATAACTTATTCCAAGAGTCCGAAATAAAATTTTTCTTCGAAATCCTTCTCGAACAGGGTCATGGTTATGGCCTGGAAGGCAAGAATCTGCTACAAGAGTTTTGTACAGGAAGAGGAAAACAACTAGGACCGTCAAAGTATACTGTAAGCACACCATACTATGATAAGAGTGTTATGTCCATCTGTATAATCCCACATTCAAAATTTGATACATCATGAGGGGCACCATCAGACAGTCACAAGAAAACGATGAAACGTAGATAGTTGATAATTGGGGGGGAGGGGGGGGGGGGGGGATTACTGCTTCCAGTTCTCACAAATTTACATTGTTGAATATGTCACTGTGCCAATCATATGGTGGCATTCAGTCATTTGCGTGACCAATAGTTCATGGGGCTTCACACATACTGGTCCCAGTACACAGGAGCTGGTCACCTCAGAGCGTTCCTCCCACAGATGGCAGTATAAAAGAATTTAAGGTGTACTCACAGTTTTCAACCAGAGAGAGCAGGAGCTCTATTCACATCATAGTTAATACCATATAAGTATATCGTCGAACACTTGGGAGCGTAGCAACTCAACACAGCACTAGCACTAGCAGACGACGCATCAAACAAGATCGTTCATACAGAACCGTGCCGCCATCTTGTTGTTGTACTAAGTTGTTGAAACACAGTTACGAAAGTCTCTGTTCAGCCAGGGGCCAAATTATACCATTCCGTTGCAATTACTGAAGAGCCCGTAACATCCTTGCACAATTCGGGCGACAGAGCCGCCTCTTTTACTAAAAGAACTCGAATAAAAAACAAACAAAAAAAAACAGCAAACCAGAAGAGCAGACTCAAAAATAAACCTCCCAACCGGAAGCGGAGTTTTCTGCTTCTAACCGGCGAATACTTCTGGTGTGAGAGTGCAAGATTTTGAACCTCTGACAATAGTTTTGACCAGAGTGTTGATTTTTTGTTTGAGATTTAGTACTGCTCGATTAGATTTGTAGGCGTAGGAATGGCGTGGTGGTTTGCTTGATTTTTGAGGACGAAAGCTGTGTGTCGGTTTTATGTTGCTTGTAGGAGAGGATGTGCGTGATGTTTTCACATCGGAGTGGGTGGGAGGTTGGTTCTGTTTTGTTTTGGTGTTGGCATGCTCTTGTTTTGACTGAGGAGAAGTTCGTTTCAGCTTTGTTGGAATACAAAGAGTATTTGTGGTGGGAGCCTGGGTGAACTGTGTGTGTATGTTTTCCTCGGGAGACTGTGGCGGAGCTGTAGAGGCAGGCTTCGTGCATGGCGAGGATGTGGATTTGGGCAGAGTGGTATCAGAGCTGGGTGGTGGGATGGTTGTTGGGCTGGTCAGCAAATGCAATCTGGGGAGGTGAGGAGGACCATGGGGAGACGGGATGTCCTGGGCGGAAAGGCCACCAGAAGGGAGCGTCTTCAGGGAGGGAAGGGGAAGGTCAGACAGATTGTCGCATACTGCCTTGTTAAGGCTGGGATGAAGTCTTAGCGGGTCAATGAGAAGACTGTTCGAATCACCTGGATTAGTGATTCAAACTCCTACCGCAGCCATTTCTTGCACAGTTTTCCCTGCATAAGAACAGTGCCTGTAGAGTAAAATACTGTGATGGTGATGAGTTTCAGGGTGCTACAGTTGACTTGCACCTTGGTCCGGTACAACTCATCACTGGGGAGGCTGGTGGGGATAGAGGATATATCGGCATTGTCGCTGAGAACAAGAGGCCAGTTAGGTTTGGCGTAGTCGGCCCCCTTGCACACCAAACTCAGGTCTGTTGTTGATGTCACAATATAATGTTTGTATAGTATTTGTCTTGTTATTGGTAACAGGTGTAGTGGGATTTTAGATGTGAGTTGCTTGGGGTCTGTTGTAATGTCAGTCTGCGGAACCCAGTCACATAGAGCGTCGCTGCTATTCGTGACCACAGACATGACCGTGAAAGCACGGGCAGGGTGAAGAGAAGGAGTGATTTGGAGAGCGGGGAGGGGAGGTGAAGGGATGTTGGAGAGTGAGGGTGGTGAGGGTGTGTGTGTGGGGGGGGGGAGGGAGGAATGGGGGAGATATCACGGTCAACTCATGGTCAGAGTCTCTCTCTCTCTCTCTGGCAAATATTGAAACTATTTCATGAAAATATAACCTACTTCAGTATTGTGCGTGCGTGCGTGCGTGCGTGTGTGTGTGTGGAGCGTCAGAGCATTACGTAATGTTTTCCTGATTTTTGCAACAAATGACTGGCGCTTGCAACGCATCTGACGTCACGAGAAAAAGGAATTTCCTCCTTTTCCGGTTGTTCCGGTTGTTAATTTTTTCTGTCTGAGATTTCCGAGTGCCGTCCCTTCTACGCTACGGATCTATGATTTACACGAAGGCAGGGGAGGCACAGATTCATGTGAAAATGGTAGGTTTCAACGAATCGGTGATAGCCATGTAAACATGCTTCTCTATTGCTGTGCATTGTGACTCATAAGTACTTACAGAAATGACAGAACACTACCCATGTGCGCGTTTTTGTCCGAACTCAAGCTGGAACTAGAGAAAAAAAAAAGAGGCACGATAGTGGGAATGGGATCAGAAGTTATTCCTTCTTAAGTTTGAGGTACCCAGCTTCGACCTGCCGACGATTCGTTTGTGCTTTGGTATCGAATCGAGGGTGCTTGCTCACAAGAAACCTGAAATGGAACGAAAAAAAAAAAAATTAAGCCGTACACAACAAACGCGTTACAGCATGATGTCAGCATGATTTAGATTATGATGAGCCTGCTTGCGGTGATTATGATCTTTTGAGGAATTGTAAAAACAATGATTTTTCTGTTGATTTATGTTGATCAGAATCACACTTTGAGATCAATCATCAAATGTACATTATGTGTGTGCATATGCTTATTATTCTCTTCTGTCTGTCTGTCTGTCTGTCTGTCTGTCTGTCTCTCTCTCTCTGTTCTGCTGGAATGACTTGATTTGTTATCTGTATGACATACTCCTCCCGCCTCCCCCCTCCCCCCTCCCCTACCCATGGTGACTGGGTTATTATTATGCATTTTTTTTTTTTATCTCCATTTGTGCTTTATTATTTTCATTCTTTTTCCTGGTGCTTCAAAGTCGATTGTCTTGCATCTCCTTGGTATTTTTTGTTTGTTAGATTATTCTTAACATGCTCTTTCCCGCACCCCACACTCAACACTCTCTCCCTCTCCCTCCCTCCCTACCTCTCCCTCTCTCGTTCTCTTTCTCACACCCTTCCCTGCACTCCTTTTGCTCCGGACTGCGTCTCTCTCTCATTTTACTTTTTTTTTTTTTTTTTTTTTACAAATTTTGTATCTTATTTTAGTTCTAGCCACTTTTTGCATGCTTCTTTTGTTGCATTGTCTTAATTTGCATTGTTGACCCTACTCAGGGCGAGGATGATATAAAAAAGCACATCAGTGCATATCTATTATTCTCGTAAATAAGGAATGTTGTCTTGTCTTGTCTTGTCTTGTCTTGTCTTGTCTTGTCTTGTCTTGTCTTGTCTTGTCTTGTCTCTCTCTCTCTCTCTCCCTCTCTCTCTCTCTCTCTCGCTCTGTGTGTGTGCTCTTGTGTGTGTGTGTGTGTGTGTGTGTGTGTGTGTGTGTGTGTGTGTGCGCGCGTGAGATAAAATCAGGGTGAAGCAGGCCATTGGAGAAGGGGTAGAGGAGGGGGTTAAGTTGAAGTTCCACTTCACTTAAGGTCTGATGAGACAGCACAACTTTAAAGATTTGAAATTAAAGGAGTCCTTAAGTTGCAGATGTTGTGAGGCATCTAATACACTATATTGTTAATATTACCCACAATAGAACTGAAATTGAGTAAAAACATGAAGCGCACATGTGTGGAATAGTCAAAGTAAATGAAGAGATGATTTTTTCAGCGTGCTTGAACAAATTGGAGAGAGTCTCTTCTTCTTGTGGCCAGAAATTGTCAGTGTTCAAGGTAGCAAATTTTTTTGACATCGTTCTCCAATATTGAGGACACATTACATATTATCTAATGCGTGCAAATGTTCATAAGTAGTTGATAAACAATTGAATTAAAAAAAAAAAAAAAAATTTTATAACTTTTGCTCCCTGCTGTCAGCATATACTCATCTTCAAACACAATGGATCTCTGTTTATTATTTGTTTTTGCCAAAGATCAAAATGAGTTGTTGAAGAAAACATTACAAATATTTAACAAATGCCAAATAAACATAAGCTGGCTATGCAATAAGTTCACTCTTAATGATGGAAAGAAAGTTTAGAAACCTTCCAAATTCTCTTTCAAAGGGAAGTTATTTAGTTAGGTTTTGAATAGGAGGCACCTTTAACGCATAATATGATCCTAAATTCAAGAATGGTCTTATTTATTGATTTACTTTTTTTTTAGGAAGCTAAAATTTCACATTATTTAATCATTGGAACTGGAAGAAGAAAATCAGGTCACAGTTGGTCACTGAAAGCATAGCTACAGCTGAAGTTCCATCAGTTTCATTGCCAAGATAATCTGCACAGATCATGCCACAGTCTTTCAGTCTATGGATGATGGTTATGTTTGTTTTTGTTTGGCAAAAGCAGCTTGTCAATGTCAGTATGACAGGTTGCTTCATATGAGCTGTTTTAATTGTTTCTTCAGGATAACATTAAAAAAAAAGAAGAAAAATGACAACAACAGAAAACCTGCCTTGACATTTTGTGCCAAAGTTGTGAAGTTATTAACTTGGCAGTGCATTGTCCACTTTCATTTAACATTGATAGATTTATCTGTGAGATGATGATCAACAGCTGAGTAACTAGAATTGCTCATCATGTAGCTGGTGTGGTTGCACTAAAAAGCTAAGAGTCTTCCTGTTTTGGAAGCAACGGATCAGACCATTTGGTTGCATCTAGTTGCAAAGTGAGACGACTGCAGGCAGAAATCCAAACAAATCTTAAATAAATGTTAGCGAACCGCCCAAAACATGTGGACAAATGAATCGCAAGACAAAACACAACACGTTTTGACCTCTTAGGTCTTCTTCAGGCAAGATACAAAACAATTATTACAACGAAAATGAACGAGCAATCACTTATCTTCAATTTCTTCAGTGGAAGATAGGCTTATTCAAACAGGGAAGTTTAGTTTTGAAATGAAGGGAAAGTAGGTTACTCTTATGGCACCACATATGTAAATAGACATTGGGAAATTAGATTACATTAGGCATATACTGATAGAATTTGATTGAGGGTTCTTCCTTATATAAGTCAGTACACAGTTTTTCTTATAATGTTCAAACCCTTTCACACTGATCCTATTTTTTTAATTTTTGTTTGTGATTTTCCCACTGAAATGTGATGTTACACTGCAGTTCTTAGTTACTTTACATAGTATGTGTTGCATGTAAAACTGCTGTTCTTTGTTACTTTACTGTTTACATAGTAAGTTACATGCATAACATGCGTATGAAGATAATATAATTTACACACGCATGGAGTTGTGTGTAATGCATTTAGTGACACATGGTTACACACACACACACACACACACACACACACACACACACACACACACACACACACACACTCACTCACTCACTCACTCACTTAACTTACACACACACATACACATAGACATACACACACACACACACACACACACACACACACACACACACACACACACACACACACATGCATGCAAGTATGCAGACATGCCACACACACACACACACACACACACACACACACACACACACACACAACACACAACACTCACACTGACTGACTGACTGACCGAAACCAATTTATTGTCAGATTAACTCAAGCCAAGGTTGTACTGACATTTAAAAAAACATTATGAACAGAATATCAACGTTTTTCATTCAAAGCAAAGGAGCATAATTAACACACAAAATACGCGCGCACACATACACATACACATACATGCACACACACACACACACACACACACACACACACACACACACACACACACACACACACACACAGTCTGGCAATGTTGGCTGTTTATCTTATTAAATCTCATCCACTTGGAAGATATTTTTAACTCTTCCTCTGCCCCACCCCCTCTTCACTGCCTCACTCCCGCGTAACAGTTTTTTTTTTTTTCCCCAATTCATACACACACACACACACACACACACACACACACACACACACACACACACACACACACACACTGCTGCGCTTAGCAAATTGGCTGTATTGTCATTTTTTAATTACTTTTAGTTTGAATCAAACTTTTGATAATGGTGACTCCACTGTTTTTGATCTAAGATGGTGAAGATGTCATTGATGATGGTGGTCAGTGATAGTGATGTTGATGATGATGATGGTTATGAAATCTAATTCTGAAAACTAATTTCACATTCCTGAAACAAAAATGTTTATTTTCATAATAGTAGTCAGTGTGTACTTTCAGAGACACAGTCAAGGAATTGGCAATGGAAACCATGACATGAAAACAACAGAGCTGTGCTGAGCTGCCAGATTTCACCAGTGCTGATCCCCTGGATTGTTCACCCCTTGCAGTAGAGATGAGGAACTGAACCAAGTGCACCTGCCCTCCACACCAAACACAGTCACAGCCATGGGAGAAGAACGTGAAGAGCTCACCAACACCAACAGTATTCCACTCGTGTACATCAGCGATGGACAGAACAAACATGGGGCGAGTTACCTAGCTGAGGATGAGCAGGATGTCAAGAGGGGAAGCACTGAGTTGAACATGAGGAGGAAATCTGAGGGGCTTGAGGAGGATGTAAAGTGTGGCGTGCTGTGCTGGAAGCCTGGGTGTCTGCAGCGATTCAACAATGCCCCATGGCTGCTTTTCTTTTTCTCTCTGTATGCCCTTTCCTTGGGTAGGTGGGATTCACTTGTAACATTCAAGGAATGTGGACAGTGTGGAAGCCAGGTTTCATGCTGCTTTGTTCTGAAGATAATTATGATGTACTAGCAGTTTGTGTGCTGAAATCACTTTGCAAAAGATGTTGCATTGTTGACAAACACGCTCACATGCATGAAAACATACACACATGCACACTTACACACACACACACACACACACACACACACACACACACACACACACACACACACACACATACACACATAAAATGTATGTGCATGCACATGCACACACATACAAACTCTAATACACATTCTCCATCTCTCTATCTTTCTTGGATACACAAACACATTTACACACACACACACACACACACACACACACACACACACACAGATGCACACACACACACACACACACACACACACACACACACACACACATTGTCACACACACACACACGCACACTCTCTTCTCTCTCTCTCTCTCTCTCCCTCTCTCTCTCTCTCTCTCTCTCTCTCTCTCACACACACACACACACACACACACACACACAGGGCACACCCACACACAGTGTCAAACACACACACACACACATGCATGCACACACACACACACACACATACACACACACACACACACACACACACACACTGTCACACACACACACACACACACACTGTCTCACACACACACACACACACACACACACACACACACACACACACACACACACACATTGTCACACACACAGAGTCTTCCATGCACATATGCACACACACACACACACTCACGCACGCACGCACGCATGCATGCACATAATCACGCATGCATGTATGCGCGCACGCACGCACATGCACACACACACACACACACACACACACACACACACACACGTGCAGGTACACACACTCACACATGTGCATACATGCACCCCCTCACACAATCACTTACAACACACACACACACACACACACACACACACACACACACACACACACACATACACACACACACACACTTGCATGTGTGTGCGCACACGCATACACACACACACACACACACACACACACACACACCACACACACACATACTGCCACACAGACAGATGGACAACACACACACACACACACACACACACACACACACACAGATGCACGCACACATTATAAAGAAAACCAGCACAGTCCCATGCGGTAACATCATCTCCCACTATATGTTCAAATCTGTATTTTGCTTGGATTGCTGGAAACAAAAAGACACTGCTTTTTCTTTGAAGCCAGGTGTGTGTTGTTGGTGATGTGGGACTGTAAATGATACTGTCACCTTGCCTCACCTGTTTCACAGGGAAGAAAGGGGGGTGGGGGTGGGGGGTTGTTCAGCTGTTTGAGGTTCAGGGGATGACGTGGCAAAATCCGTCCCTCAGTTCTGGTTCACTTCAGACCTCTGAGAGCAGAGGAACAGGCTTGTCTGTCCCTGATGTTTTCTTTCTACTCCCTTTGTTTTTGGTGCTGTCTCATGTGTGCTGCTCCAGTGGCATTACTTCCACACAGCTCATTCTGGATCCCCGTCCACAGTCACACACTGCCTGACCCACCCACACCACCCTGTGACCAGCAGTCCACAATCATACACTGCCTGACCCACACCACCCTGTGACCAGCAGTCCACAATCACACACTGCCTGACCCACGCCACCCTGAGACCAGCAGTCCACAATCACACACTGCCTGGCCCACCCACACCACCCTGTGACCAGCAGTCCACAATCACACACTGCCTGGCCCACCCACACCACCCTGTGACCAGCAGTCCACAATCACACACTGCCTGACCCACACCACCCTGTGACCAGCAGTCTGCAATCACACACTGCCTGACCCACGCCACCCTGAGACCAGCAGTCCACAATCACACACTGCCTGACCCACACCACCCTGTGACCAGCAGTCCACAATCATACACTGCCTGACCCACGCCACCCTGAGACCAGCAGTCCACAATCACACACTGCCTGACCCACACCACCCTGTGACCAGCAGTCCACAATCACACACTGCCTGACCCACACCATCCTGTGACCAGCAGTCCACAATCACACACTGCCTGACCCACGCCACCCTGAGACCAGCAGTCCACAATCACACACTGCCTGGCCCACCCACACCACCCTGTGACCAGCAGTCCACAATCACACACTGCCTGACCCACGCCACCCTGAGACCAGCAGTCCACAATCACACACTGCCTGACCCACACCACCCTGTGACCAGCAGTCCACAATCACACACTGCCTGGCCCACCCACACCACCCTGTGACCAGCTGTCCACAATCACACACTGCCTGACCCACACCACCCTGTGACCAGCAGTCCACAATCACACACTGCCTGGCCCACCCACACCACCCTGTGACCAGCTGTCCACAATCACACACTGCCTGACCCATGCCACCCTGTGACCAGCAGTCCACAATCATACACTGCCTGACCCATGCCACCTGTGACCAGCAGTCCACAATCACACACTGCCTGGCCCACCCACACCACCCAGTCACCAGTAGTCCACAATCACACACTGCCTGACCCACGCCACCCAGTCACCAGTAGTCCACAATCACACACTTCTTGACCCACGCCACCCTGTGACCGGCAGTCCGCAGGGAAAGTGGTGTGAAGTCTTCATGGGGCTGCCACCCGTTCTTTTATCTTCCTCAAATTGATCTGCCTGGTGCTACACCCTTCAGATGGCTTTTGCCAGGCTGGCGGGTTTTGACCCTTACTCCTTCCTTGTCATGATGATAACAACATTTTTTTTTTTTTTTGCTGTCTCATCTTCTGTGCCATCTCAGTGGCATTGCACCCATGCCGCTTATCCCGACACCCTGTCCACAGCCACAGCCCAGTCAGTCCCACCACAGCCCCGGCACCGGCAATCCACAGGGAGCAGTAAATGTCAAGCCATCAAGAGGCAACCCACCGGAGGAGACACTGCACTGCTGCCGAGTCACTTTGGTGGTGGTCAGTGGCACCTGTTCTGATCCAACATATGCAGGACACCACCTCCTAACTCCCCTACTGACGACAATAATTGCTTAGTCGCGGAACCGGCGTGAGCGAGCTCTCCCGGAGGGCGCTGCCACAACCGTTCAACGACAGCCCCCATGGACTTGCTGATATTGGTAACCCTGACGGAACCAAACCAAGGCCACAAGATATGGAGAGGACATCGAAACTGAGGACACCATGAGAACAGGGCATGAAGGACCACAGAATTTGAGACTTTTTTTTAATGCTGATCAATGAGAATGAGGATGATTAAGATGATGCTATGGATTTCTATTCCAGTCTGAGACTGCATGACAGGGCTGTACTCTACGCTTCCTTTCATAATATATCCGGGCATCAACAAGGCCAGAGAGATACGGACACCTGCAGTGTTGGTCAGGAAATTTGAGCAACACTCTCAGAGACGCATCCATTAAGTGGATGAAACTCGACTGTGTGGTCCCAGTCTTCCCAACTGAGCCCATAGCAAACTCAACTCTGGGTAGGAGCCAGTCAGAGCAGAAAAATCCAGCAAAAAAAGACATTTTATTTGTGTAAGACTAAAGTATAATAATAAAAGCTACAATCTTTGTCTTAAATTTGTCAGTTTTCTAATCATATGTACCATAGTATCAGATAGGTTTATGTATGAGTGACTTGTTTATTGTGATAAAGGGAGTCATTTGAGTAAACAGCATGATTTTCTGTCTGTCTGTCTCTTCCCGCTCCCCCTCTCTCTGTCTTCTGTTAGTAGTCTGTGTATATAATTATTGATGACGCAGGTTTCGTGGTGAATGGAATCAACAACGTCAACACTACAGCCATAGAGCAACGCTTCAACTTGGCCAGTGCCACGGTGGGCCTCATCTCCAGTGCATACGATGTGTCGGCGGCCATCTTGGGCCTGCTGATCAGTTACTTTGGGGCGGGGCGCCACAAGGCCCGCATGGTGGGCATTGCTGTCATCATCTCTTCCCTGGGGTCCATCCTCATGGCGCTGCCGCACTTCACCACAGGGCCTTACTCTTTGGGAGAGGACAGCGTCACTTCCTTGTGTTTGCCACTAAGTCAGTGGAGAGTAAGACATACTGTTCAGGAAAAGAAGCACAACAGTTTTACTAAGTTGATGGCTTACTACTGAATTCTGGTTGGATTCAGTGGCAAGACATGGAACTTTTCAAACACAGTCATGTGCAGGTAACTAAGTCAAAACCACAAAGCCTGTCAAAGAATTACAAATTATTTCATTGCAGCTCATTTTTTGTGATTTTTAGAAGCATGAACAATATTTTGAATGAAAACAAAACGTGTGTTTCTGTTTTTGAACAGTATATACTTGAATGTTGACATGGCCTAACCCCAACTGCAAATTTTTGAGGGGCTGCATGCAGTATTGCTTATTTAAACTTCGTTCGAGGAATCCTATATTTGCTGTTTGAAAAAAGTCTAAAACTTCCTAGTTATGTTCAAGAAAGTTGGGAATGAGGAGTATTTATTTCCTTATGAATTTTGGGGGGAGGGAGAGGCCAAAATACTACTGTATCATAGGATGGAATATATTTTACATTCTGTGCCAAAAATTACATATTAAGAAAAAACATTTTCTTGAGCCCTGTGCTTGTTGAAACAAGAGCAGAAACAGAATAATGCATGGCCAAACAAAAGAACACACAAATTACAGAACAAACACAATGCGTTTCAACCTATTGATCTTCTTCAGGCAAGAGAAATTACATTCAACACAATGGAAATGAAGGTCAACAGACAATCACTTATCATAAAATTTTGCAGCCAGTTTTAAGAGATAAAAACTGTTCTTCCTTTGTTTTCATTGTCTTGAATGTTAATTGTTATTTGTCTAGCCTGAATAAGATCAAACAGGTCACAACGTGTTGTATTTGATCTTAGTTTGTTTGTTCTTTCATTTTGTGGCATAGTAATTCTGTTTTTGCTCTTGTTTTAATTTGCACTTGCAGTTGCCCCACTTTCAGTGCTGTGCTTACAGGTTAAAACATTCAGGTGTTAGATTAAAATGCTTCCAGTTGAATTCTAAATTGACCTCAGAGTGAGATGCATCCAGTTGAATGCTAAATTGACCCCAGAGTAAAATGCTTCCAGTTGAATGCTAAATTAACTCAAGGCAGCCCCAGAATCCTGTGTTTTAGCCACAGAAGATTGTCAGCTTCCATATTTCTGCTTTTAGTGATGGCTAATGTGTTTTGTTGTCCAGCCGTTTTGTTGTTTTTGTGCATTCATTTGTCATTGACATTCTCTTGCGTATGCATGTTCCTTTTTGTCCCAAACCTCCTCTGTTTCCGGGCTTTTTTCCCTCTATTCTTTTTTTTTTTTTTGAGTGGAGAAGGTTGTATGTAGGGATTGTGAGATGCTTTCATCAGTTGCAAGAGCATTTTTTTTTTTTTTAATGATGAATATAAGAATAACTTGTTCATAATTCATTCCATCTACTGTTTTTCTCATTTTGTTCTGCAAGGATACTGAAACTTTTGAGTTGGAGTGGGTAGGTGGGTGAGAAATAGCACACCCACTCCGCCTCATCCTGTTCAAAAAAAGGAAGAAAGAAAAAATGATGTAAAGTGAAAAAAAGAAATGTGCACACAGTCACAGGACAGGGAATACAGTGATTGTAAAAATTATATGAAAAAGTCAAAAGTATGCCCCCCTGTTATGAAATTATCTGTGTTGAAGGAGGGACATGGGGCCATTTTTGTACTCCCAGTTCTTATTGAACAGGGAGTACTTTAGAATGGGAACGAAGAAATGCTGCCTCTGTGTGTGTGTGTGTGTGTGTGTGTGTGTGTGTTTTGTGTGTGTGTGTGTGTGTGTGTGTGTCTGTCTGTCCGTCCGTGGTCAAAATGTGTTCCACTCGCTCCAGACAAAACTACTGGGCCAATCTTTCTGAAAATTTGTAGGTATGTTCATTTCGGGTCACAGATGATGCCCGATATTTTAGTTTACTGTTATAACCGTTACTAACGGCTGTAACGGCTTGTAACGGTTTTTCTTCTTTATGGAATATCTCAGAAAGTACTTGGCCAATCTTCGTGAAAATTAGCAGGTATGTTTAGTATGGGTTACGGATGATGCCCGACGTTTCAGTTTACCGTTATAACCGTTACTAAGGGCTGTAATGGACTATAACGGTTTTTCTTTTTTATGGAATTTCTCAGTACTTGGCCGATCTTTCTGAAAATTTGTAGGTATGTTCATCATGGGTCACGGATGACGCCCAACGTTTTAGTTTACTGTTATAGCCGTTACTAACAGCTGTAATGACCCATAACAGTTTTTCTTTTTTATGGAATATCTCAGAAAGTATGTGGCCGATCGTTCTGAAAATTTGTAGGTATGTTCATTATGGGTAATAGATGATGCCCAATGTTTACGTTTACCGTTACATCTGTTACTAACGGCTCTAACAGCCCATAACAGTTTTTCTTCTTCATGGAATATCTCAGAAAGTATGTGGCCAATATTTCTGAAAATTTGTAGGTATGTTCAATATGGGTCACGGATGATGCCCGATGTTTTAAGTTTACCGTTATAGCCATTACTAACGGCCCATAATGGTTTTCTTCTTTATGGAAAATCTCAGAAAGTTCTTGGCCGATCTTTCTGAAAATTTGAAAGTATGTTCATTATAGGTCACAGATGATGGCCGATGTTTACCAGAATAGCCATTACTAACGGTTACACCAGCCCAAGACGGTTTTTCCTCTTTATGGAATATCTCGCGCGTATTCAGGATAAATTGGGAGTACGTTTATGTGCTTTGCATCTTGTTATGCATTACAATGACAAAGCAATAGAAAAACTGGTCATTTCAGAAATAAGTCTTTTACAATACAGAGTGAAATAACGAACATTACTACCCTTACATTTTTGATTAACAGTAAGGGGGAACTCAGTTGTTAAGTATGTAGTGAAGCATTTCTGCAACAAACAAGATTTTTTGTTTTTTTCTTATCTCCAACATAAAATTGTCAGTGTGAAACCATAGTACTTGGCTGGTAAGAATATATGTGAAATTTGTATGGAAAGAATTATGGAAATCTTGTCAAAAGAGTTAAATTCTTTTTCATAAAGGATTCTTTCAATTTTTTTTAATGTCTGTCTTTCTTGCCTTGTTTTTTCTTCTGAATGTCTATCTGTTGTTCTGAAAAAAGATCTTGATAATTTTGTATGAATGTACTTGTACATTGATTGCTTTCTTAGTAATAATGACTATTCAGATACATTATATACACATACACACAAGTACATACACACACACACACACACACACACACACACTCACACACACACACACACACACACACACACACACACACATGTGCGCACACACACACACACACACACATACATACACACTCACACACATACACATGCACACACAGAACCCTATGGATAACTTTGAGATCCTGCTGTAAACTAACATTTTTCCTAGTCCAGAACACACATAAATGTGTTATTATTATTATTGTATTGGGTGTTCCTGCTATGTCTGTTGTAGATGGCACAGCGAGAGAGTCTTCTTCACCAGAGAAGTGCGAATCGGAACACGAGAATGGCGTGTCCAATTACCTGTACATGTTTATCCTGGGCCAGATGTTGCACGGTGTAGGTGGTACCACTATCTACACAGTGGGCGTCACCCTGATTGACGACAGCGTCAGGCCTTCTTCCACTCCTCTCTATCTAGGTCATCTGTAATACCTTTGTGTTTCCTTTTTTTTCATCATGAGGAGAGGAAGGGGCATAGGGGCTGTAAAACAAAATGAGATTTTTTTAGTTCATGAGTGAGTGAGTGTGTGTGTGTGTGTGTGTGTATGTGTGTGTGTGTGTGTGAAAATATTAGCTCTTGTGCCTATCAATGGCAACATCAGTTAGTTTGTTTAAAAGGTAATATCACCTTTCTTTCATGAAGGAAGTTGGGGAGTGGGGGAGAAGAGGGGATGGAGGTGCAAAAAAAAGGGGCAGGGAAAGGGGGGTACAGAAAGTGAGGAGAGGAGAAGGAGGGGGGCAGGAAGGGGGGCAATGGTAGTGAAGTAATGAAAATGTTAAACATGTAAGTCCATAAATGACAGCACACGATGTTACGTGCATGTGGTAGTGTTTCAGTTTTGTTTGTTTATATGTTTGTTTTTCAAATTTGTGACCAATGAGCTGTCCACTATCAAAAGCGCAAGCTAAAGATTACATGTGTTTTATTGTTCTGTCCCACATTCCAGGAATCCTGTATGGCAGTGCGGTGTTAGGACCAGGACTGGGCTATGTGGTGGGTGGCCAGTTCCTCAGCTACTATGTGGACTTTGACATTGTGGACACAAAGTAAGTGCGGCATTTTGTTTCATCTTGGACAGTTTTTGTTTCTGCCAGTTTTCTCATTTCTTCAGGGCTTCCACTTTTCCACAAGTGTGTGGATTGTAGAGAAATGTGAAAATAAGATACTGAAAAAAAAAGAAGAAAAAAATTCAGGGGGTGTTGGATGGTGGATGAGGGATGTGGGTTGTGACGAGATGGATGAGTGGTAGGTGGGTCCTCTAGGGGAAGGACTTGGAATAATTTCTCTATGAAAATTATCATAACATTTCACCTCCACCCTCTCTCTTACTAGTGGTGGAAGGAGCAACTTTCCGGTACTAGTCATTGAAAGAAATTTATGTTTATTCCGGGTACTGTTAAAATATTTGATAGTGGCTCTGAGATAAGTTTCCTTAGGCCTGTACTCATAGAAGTACATGTAGCTCCGAGAGACAGAATTGAAGAGAGAAGTTCAAACATTCAACATTGATTGAACAACAGAGAACTGACACAAATTAAGTGCAATTTCACACTTTAACTTTACTTGCTTACACATAGGTAAGTATATGTGTGTCTGTTCTATAGGCTTAATTTTAGTTCTCATCGAACCACAACAATTAAATGCCCTTCCTCACTCCTACTATACTTACTTACACTCATTGTAGTAGCTTAAGTTGGTATACAGTGGGCATGTCAATGTTACTCTGAATATATATTCTAATACATATCCACTTTGCTTGTGTGCACCCAGTGCAGTAGCCAAAGTGGTAATCATAAACATGTTCTCACTGTTTCATCATAAAGTGAGGGTAAGGGTCTGATGGATTTGAGTCCAGGGGATTAAGAGCCTTATCTTATATCGGAGAGAATAGTTGATCTCTCTCGTGTGGCTGGTAACTGATCCTGTAGACCTGGTGCTGTAGTGCTGGGCTGTGGAGTGTCTTCACCCTGTCTGGCCCAGAGAGTTGTATCTGGCGTCACCCTGGTTTCTGGTGTAGCCACGGTGTGTGGTTTAGCCACAGGTTGTAGCGTGACCACAATCCCAGTTCTGCGATAAAGAGAACTTGGTCTGTAGGTGAGTAGCTGAGTGGCTGGTTTGTCGAGTTCACACATTTACCCACTTATCTTTCAGAAGAGGTGTGAGAACTCAGTCAGCAAAGGTTTTCTCTATTGTAGAGTTTCTACTATAAATATCAATCTCCACTTTTGTTTAAAGGCTGAGTTAAACTTACAGAAGGGTAGGAGACAGTTTCAGTCAAATAACTCTTCCATGTTTCTTATGAATTAAATCGCATTAACTTGGGCTACACTTAGTCCAAGTACACATGTGGTGTAGACTTAAAGTCATACTCTACAAATCATTCCAACAATCACCAGTATTTATAAATCAGCTTAGCAGTTTTTAACCTAGCACAGGCATACTGTTTTTCTGATCCAAATTTATCATTCAGTTTTCCTCTTAACAATTGCATACTGGCCAAAGTCAGGTTGAGCACAAAGAATAGTGGTCAGATTGTTAAGAAATAATCATAACCACATGGTGGCAAGCAAACTACTACACAGAACAATCATTCATCATGTTGATAAATGTCGCCAAGTATTGTCACAACGTTACACTGCTACACCACATGGCATACATAAAACCAATACAGAGATTTGAACATGTAAAACATCGTGTCAACTCGACATGTAAAACATCGTGTCAACTCGACATGTAAAACATCGTGTCAACTCGACATGTAAAACATCGTGTCAACTCGACATGTAAAACATCGTGTCAACTCGACATGTAAAACATCGTGTCAACTCACATTTTCCTGGGATGAATCAGCAGAGTGTTAGACTTGGGATCAAGAAGTAGAAGGAGATTACCATGCCTTCTCTTGGGTCATCCCTTTGTCTATCACTGATCTGATCTACAGGCAGTCTTGAGGGGTCAGTGAAGTTGCGACGCTATGGGTCTGCTATATGTATTGTAAACTGTCATATCAGATTTCTGATCTGGCTGACAGGTCAATCGAACACCGAGAGTGAGAGGGGGAGGGATCTATTCCTACCCTTGGAAACCATTTGAAGTTGGCGCCAAGTTCAATGGCCGATAATTTATGCTCACATATAGAGCGAATGGAAATGAGACTAGTGCGTGTCCGTCGTTAGAACAGTGACATCGCCGTCCACCTGTGTGTAGGGGAGGGTGATGGACAGCAGGGAGGTGTGTGTGTGTGTGAATACTAAAGAGGAGGGGGGGGGAAGAGGGGGGGGGGAAGAGGGGGGGAGTGCAGAGCGGGCAACGGGCCTTTGTGTCAAGGGATAGGGGAGGGAGGTGAAGATAGCTGCGGGAAGGGGGGGGGGGAGTGAGACTGGCAGTATTGTTACAATGCAAATGTAAATTTTTCTGTGGCATCATGCACCCTGTTTGGGAGTGAGTGAGGGTTGAAAGGGGAAGGGAAGTGAACAGAGAATAACGAAACATGTCACATGCCCCGTGATGTAAACTTTCTCTTTTAACAGATTGTGTTAAGCCAGGTGGCTCACGCCGTTCTAAGAGAGAGAAAGGAGGGGGGGGGGGGGGGGTGAGAGGGGAGAGTGGGCATAGATTTGAAATCTATTCTTCGATCAAGTGTTTTGTTACATGGGTGGGGGGAGACAAAAGATGGCAGTACAATCAGTGGTTTGCTTTTTTGGTATTGTAGCAGATGACTCTGGAATCATGAGATTTTATGCAAAGTTCTACCTAAGAGCAAGCATGATCATGTCATCTGCCCCCTGAAAGGCAAAACAGTGCAGTGCTCTGATCTCAGGTGTCATCAAAGAAGCCGGAATAGTGAAAGAGATAACCAGTGCTGTATGAACAAGTGGTCGTAGTTGTGGCTTGACTGAAGTGTGGATGACACATCCCATGGAGGAGGGCGAGAGAGGAGGGAGGGGAGCGGGAGAATGCTCCTAGATTACCTCCTTTCAAGGTTAAGTATTTTTGGTTTTCCGCAGTGGGAATTGTTTTTCTTTTTATGCTGTTATGTCTTCGGGCACAGGGCACATATAATGAATTCCAGTCATAAAAATGTTTCCTTGTCAAACTGAGGTCATTACATCATGCAGAAGGCACTAACATCACAAGATTTTAAGAAATTGTCATAAGGCGAGAGGGCAGTCGCTGTTTTGTCTGCGTGCTTGAAAGCAAGAAAATAGTCGTCGTGCATCATCAAGGTGCTGCAAAAGTGAAATAGATCAACTAAAGCTGTATGAACAAGTGGTCTTGGTCCTAGTTGGAGTGAAAAGGGAACAGAACACTACTTAATGCTCATGATTTTTTTTTTTTCAGATTGAGATTGCCTATCTTGAATGCAAGTTTCAATTTTTTTTCCAGGCCAGAGGGAGGGGTGTGTGTATGTGTGAGGATCACTTGGGGGAATGGAAGGGTGCGTCCACTCCCCTCACCTTCCACCTTCCACCTCACCCCCACAGCCTGCACCCCACACCCTCACCCTTCCTCTTCTACCCCAACCCTTTGACCCCCTTCTATCCCCCATTTCTGCCCTTCCAGTCCCCGCCCGCCTTCCTTCCATGCCTTTGAATCTTTATTAGATTTCAGGGATTTTTGCTTTTCTTCAGTGGAAGCTGTGCTTATCTTTGCTATGTTGATGTCATGTACTGTTTGAAAAAGTTGGTTGTTGTATGACAGTCCAGTGGTTTGTGTGCAGGATGACCCCGGATGACCCGCGATGGGTAGGTGCATGGTGGCTGGGTTTTGTGCTGGCCTCAGCCGTCAACCTCCTGGTGTCCTTGCCCATCTTGTGTTTTGGTGCTGAACTGCCGTGTGAGTGGTGTGTGTGTGTGTGTGTGTGTGTGTGTTCATCTTTAATAATTTGTACCGTGTGTAACCAAACAAAAAATAGACTTCATCTTCAATCACTTCATATGTTGAAAACATTTTTTTAATCATGGAGTGTTTGTGTATCTCCCTGCCAGTATTATCAGTTTGTCCAGAATATGCGTATGCCCCTGCCTGTATTATCAGTTTGTCCAGAATATGCGTATGCCCCTGCCTGTATTATCAGTTTGTCCAGAATATTTGTATGCCCCTGCCTGTATTATCAGTTTGCCAGTATTATCAGTTTTGTCCAGAATATTTGTATGCCCCTGCCAGTATTATCAGTTTGTCCAGAATATTTGTATGCCCCTGCCTGTATTATCAGTTTGTCCAGAATATTTGTATGCCCCTGCCTGTATTATCAGTTTGTCCAGAATATTTGTATGCCCCTGCCTGTATTATCAGTTTGTCCAGAATATTTGTATGCCCCTGCCTGTATTATCAGTTTGTCCAGAATATTTGTATGCCCCGCCTGTATTATCAGTTTGTCCAGAATATTTGTATGCCCTGCCTGTGTTATCAGTTTGCCAGTATTATCAGTTTGTCCAGAATATTGTATGCCCCTGCCTGTATTATCAGTTTGTCCAGAATATTTGTATGCCCCTGCCTGTGTTATCAGTTTGTCCAGAATATGCGTATGCCCCTGCCTGTATTATCAGTTTGTCCAGAATATGGTATGCCCCTGCCTGTATTATCAGTTTGTCCAGAATATGCGTATGCCCCTGCCAGTATTATCAGTTTGCCAGTATTATCAGTTTGTCCAGAATATGTGTATTCTCCTGCCTGTATTATAAGTTTGTCCAGAATATGTGTATCCCATTGCCAGTAATATCAGTTTGTCCAGAATATGTGTATTCCCCTGCCAGTATTATCAGTTTGTCCAGAATATGTGTATTCCCCTGCCTGTATTATCAGTTTGTCAATATTATCAGTTTGCCAGTATTATCAGTTTGTCCAGAATATGTGTATTCCCCTGCCTGTATTATCAGTTTGTCCAGAATATGCGTATCCCATTGCCAGTATTATCAGTTTATCAAGAATATGCGTATCCCATTGCCAGTATTATCAGTTTGTCCAGAATATGCGTATGCCCCTGCCTGTATTATCAGTTTGTCCAGAATATGTGTATGCCCCTGCCTGTGTTATCAGTTTGTCCAGAATATGCATATGCCCCTGCTAGTATTCGGAGTTTTCCTGTATTATCAGTTTGTCCAGAATATGTGTATTCTCCTGCCTGTATTATCAATTTGTCCAGAATATGTGTATTCCCCTGCCTGTATTATCAGTTTGTCCAGAATATGCGTATGCCCTTCCTGTATTGTCAGTTTGTCCAGAATATGCGCATGCCCCTGCATGTATTATCAGTTTGTCCAGAATATGCGTATGCCCCTGCCTGTATTATCAGTTTGTCCAGAATATGCATATGCCCCTGTCAGTATTATCAGTTTGCCAGTATTATCAGTTTGTCCAGAATATGTGTATTCCCCTGTCAGTATTATCAGTTTGTCCAGAATATGTGTATTCCCCTGTCAGTATTATCAGTTTGTCCAGAATATGTGTATTCCCCTGTCAGTATTATCAGTTTGTCCAGAATATGTGTATTCCCCTGTCGGTATTATCAGTTAATCCAGAATATGTGTATTCCCCTGTCAGTATTATCAGTTTGTCCAGAATATGCGTATTCCCCTGTCAGTATTATCAGTTTGTCCAGAATATGTGTATTCCCCTGTCAGTATTATCAGTTTGTCCATAATATGCGTATCCATTGCCAGTATTATCAGTTTGTCCAGAATATGCGTATGCCCCTGCCTGTATTATCAGTTTGTCCAGAATATGTGTATCCCATTGCCAGTATTATCAGTTTGTCCAGAATATGCGTATGCCCCTGCCTGTATTATAAGTTTGTCCAGAATATGTGTATCCCATTGCCAGTATATCAGTTTGTCCAGAATATGCGTATCCTGCCTTACAGTATAATCAGTTTGTCCAGAATATGTGTATCCCCTCCTAGTATATCAGTTTGTCCAGAATATGCGTTATCCCTGTCTGTATTATCAGTTTGTCCAGAATATGTGTATGCCCCTGCTGTATTATCAGTTTGTCCAGATATGCAGTATGCCCCTGCCAGTATATCGAGTTTTCCTGTATTATCAGTTTGTCCAGAATATGTGTATTCTCCTCCTGTATTATCAGTTTGTCCAGAATATGTGTATTCCCATGCCAGTATTATCAGTTTGTCCAGAATATGTGTATTCCCTGCCAGTATTATCAGTTTGTCCAGAATATGTGTATTCCCCTGCTGTATTATCAGTTTGTCCAGAATATGTATCCCTGCCAGTATTATCATTTGTCCAGAATATGTGTATCCCCTGCCAGTATTATCAGTTTGTCCAGAATATGGTACCATGCATATATCAGTTTGTCCAGAATATGTGTATTCCCATGCCAGTATTATCAGTTTGTCCAGAATATGTATCCCCTGCCTTTATCTTTTCTCCCCTGTCATTATCATTTCCAATATGCTTTCCCCTCATTCCTGGGAATAGTTATTCATGTATCCCCTGTCCGATTATCAGTTTGTCCAGAATATGTATCCGCTAGTATTAGTTTTCCAATATGTTATTCTTCATTATTTCATTTTAATAGACCATTGAATACATTGTCCAGAAATGTTGTATTGCCTGCCTGTATTATCAGTTTGTCAATATTTTGTGTATCATTTTGACCAGTATTATCATGTTTTCCGATATTCTATCCCTGCAGTATTAAGTTTGTCCAGAATAGGTATCCATGCCTGTTATCCTTGGTATGATCGATTATGGTCCGATTTTGAATAGTTTGCCAGATATCATTGCCCTGCATGTATTATCAGTTTGTCCAGAATATGTGTATGCCCGACTGTTCCTTGTGATTTATGCAGTTTATTTTCCAGATATGTGATGCAATAATTCAGCCCCAACTGCAGATATTATCAAGTAATTTGTCCAGAAATATGGTAATTGCCCTGTCAAGTAATCATGCAGACTTTGTCCAGAATATGTGTATCCCCTGCTGTATTATCAGTTTGTCCAGTAAATTCAATTACCTTCACGCCTACATAGTATATCATTTCCAAATATGCGATGCCCCTGTGTATTATTAAGTTTGTCCAGAATATGTGTATGCCCCTGCCTGTATTATCAGTTTGTCCAGAATATGCTATCCTCCTCTATTCAGTTCATTATCAGTTTGTCCAGAATATGTGTATTTCCTGCCTGTATTATATTTGTCCAATAGTGATCCTTTGTCCAGTAATCATTTGTCGATATGCCATCCCCTGCAGTATTATCAGTTTGTCCAGAATATGCGTATGCCCCTGCCATGTATATATAGCATATATCCCCTGTCCAGTATTATCAGTTTGCCAGTATTACTCAGTTTGTCCAGAATATGTGTATCCCTGCCAGTATTATCAGTTTGTCCAGAATATGTGTATTCCCCTGTCCAGTATTATCAGTTTGTCCAGAATATATGTGTATTCCACTGTCCAGTATTATCAGTTTGTCCAGAATATGTGTATTCCCCATGTCCGTATTATTCAGTTATAGTCCAGAATATGTGTATTCCCCTGTATTATCAGTTTGTCCAGAATATTGTATCCCATGCAGTATATCAGTTTGTCCAGATATGTGTATTCCCCTGCCAGTATTATCAGTTTGTCCAGAATATGTGTATTCCATGCCAGTATTATCAGTTTGTCCAATATATTTGCCGTATTATCATGTCCAGAATTGACCCTCAGTATTATCAGTTTGTCCAGAATATGGTATCCCTGCCTGTATTATCAGTTTGTCCAGAATATGTGTATCCCATGCCAGTATTATCAGTTTGTCCAGAATATGCGTATTCCCCTGCCTGTATTATCAGTTTGTCCAGAATATGTGTATCCCCCATTGCCAGATATTTATTCCTTCAGTTTTTGTCCAGAATATGGTATCCTGCCGATTATCATCCAGAAATTATTATATCAGTTTGTCCAGAATATTATTTGTATTTCACCATATGAGCCCTTTATTATAGTTTGCCAAAATAGTATCATATTCAGTTTGTCCAGAATATGTATGCTGTATTTCTTTTCCGTTGGTATCTATATTATGTTTTGCAGTATTATCAGTTTTGTCCAGAAAGTATGTGTAGTTCCCGTATCTTGTCCAGTGTATTCATATATGTTTGCCAGTATCATCAGGTTTGTCCAGATGAGATGTGTTTCCCATGCCGTATTATCAGTTTGTCCAGAATTATTGTATCTTGCCTGTCTATAGTCTACATCAGTTTGCAAATATATGTTTCCCTGCCATTCTTATATCTCAGTTTGTCATGAATTTGTGTATGATCCCTCATGTGTGATTGGACGTTTGGATAGAAGTTAGTAGTATTTGCCTATTATCAGTTTTGATATTGTATTATTATTTTAGTCAAGTATTTGAAAACATTGTCAATATTCCCATGAAATATCATTTGTCAAATATATTATTCCCATTGTTTAGTATATAGTTTGATCCTGTTGTTGTATTCATGCAGTATTGTTTCGAATTTCATTCGATCTTGACCTTCTTGTACTACTTTGTTGCTTAATCTCAGGGTCATTGTTTTGTTAATCAGATCTTATTCCTGACTTGAAAAATGAAGGCTATTGACGAATATTTTTAATTTTGTGAGAGTGGAGTGTCTCATGGAAAATGATTGTATGCTTTATTTTCCTTTTGTTTTGGTACATTTATGTTTTTGTTTTTGTTCATTCTTGATCTGTCTTTTGATAGAGCTGTTTTCGAGTATTTCATAATCTTTTGGTGTTGGTTTGGGATGACTGGGATGAAGGTGTTTTGATCCTTGGTTGGATCGGAAGTTATGGTGTTTTGAAAACTGGTTTTTGCACAGCATTATACAGTCTGTGCTGTTTGTGAGAGGGAGGAAGTGGAGGAGGAAGAGTCCAGAAGAAAATTTGAGCAGATCTGTTTACTCTTGTGATTTTGCTATGTTTTTTTTACACATGTTTGATGAAAATGCAATGAATTCACCAACTAAAACAAATACATCAAAGACAAAATTCTACAGATGAAGTTCTTGAGTGGTAATTGCACCTGTAAAGATAACCATAGCAGAGCTTTGAAAGACCGACAACTCTTGCTAACTTCTGGGTGTTAAATTGCCACAGGCTGTACCTGCTTCTTCAACAACATGCCCTAAAACATAGAAAAAAAGCACGGGCAAGCGAACATGAGTTTGTATTAAAGTGTGCTGATGATTTGGGTTTTATTTTTTAAAGTAATCTGTGTTAGAAAGAACCTACAGTAGTTAACCCTTTCACCGCCAAACGTTCTGTTTTGCATGAATCCCCATCACCAGCCATTTAAAAAAAAACAACTCTTATTTCATACCAGCATATGTGAAACACGGATATCTCAGGAACTAAACAACCAAGCTATTTTTTGTAAAACGGAGGAGATACACTGTATTTTTTATTATAACATGTTAGTAATGGTTAGTCAACAACAATTTCAAATATTTAGTAATTTCAAGAGCAAAAAAAATGCAAAATAAAAAAAATGACTGTTATCTTTCGTCTCAACGTAAAAAAGAAGAAAGCATGCCAACAAACTCTCAACAAGGGAGGAAATATACTCTGCTCACAAATGAAGACCAGGAAGTATGGTATATCCGACCGAAAAATGGAAGAAACAGCCATAAATCCAACTACTCCAATAGCAGGGAACACACACACACACACACACACACATGCACACACACACACACACACGTACATTCTTATGCCTAACTGGTACACCCCTCGGGGGTTGCAACCTTGCCGTGGTCGGAGGGCTTGCGTGGTCCTGTGATCCCTTAGGCTTTGCTGGCGGGGGCATCAATACTTGACGATAGGCTGGTTTTCTTTACAATGCTTCTAGGCCTGAAAAATCAGGATGCTATCTGGCCTAAGCACAACGTGGTAAGGAGTTGATGCCCCTGGTAGGGCTTCCCATGTCAGATAGGCTAAGGGTGAGGATCCTGACTAATAGTAACCCGCCTTTCTCCTTTTCTTGTTTTCTGCCTTTCTTATTTGGCTCTTTTCTACCTTCGTCTCCCCTTCAAGTCTTCTTTTCCACACTCTTTTTCTCTCTGTGGTCTTCTTAAGATCCGCCGCGTTTGCCGTGCGGTGCGACCTGTGATGGAGGGGAATGAGATCCTGGTGATTGAGAGGGCCAGCGCCCTCAACACCATCACTTTGGCTCGGACCTCTCCTAGACAGGGGGTACACTCTGGCCCGGGTGTATTAATCGGCTTCCCCTTCATGGGGCTGGGTCAAAACAGGCAGTTCTCCGACTGGCCAAGGTAACCCCTGCAGTGCTCAGCTCTCTGTTCCCGGGAGTTGGGCATGATCAGGGGGGATAGGGTTGGTAGGTTTCTGTCTGTTGTATATCTCTCCTGAAACCTGGAAGGGGTCAAGACATGATTTCTTGGCCCTGGCCCCTTAGTTGGACTCCATGGTGGGTGGGTAAGGGAGAGATGAAATTTTATTCCTCTAAATATGGCTTCTTCACCAAACAACCATCCCCCCCCAAAAAGAAAAGTGAATCTAATTTCACGAAGAATGTCACAGGAGTCTGATGCAGACTCGGATTCCGATACAGAAACAAGGAAGATGTCAGGATTTTGGTCCTCTTGGCTAGTAATGGAAAGCAAGGAGCAGGACAAACCAATTTCTGCACTAAGCCCGTTTGCAATACAGAAGGGCTTCCAAGGTATTGCAGGAGACCCACAGTCCATTAAACGACTCCGAAATGGCATGTTTCTTATTCAATGCAAGACTAAGAAACAATCAGAGCAGCTGCTGAAAGCTACAAAGCTGATAGACAGAGAGATCCGGGTGACTCCCCATAAACAGCTGAATTCCTCTAAGGGAGTGATTCGATGCCCAGATCTTAAAGGTGTCTCAGAGGCAGAGATCAAGGCGGAACTTGCATCCCAGGGTGTGACAGAGGTGCATAGGGTGGCAGTTAAAAAAGGTGCAGAAAGAGTGGCCACCAACACCCTCTTTCTGACATTCTGTAACCCTTTGTTACCTCCGATCATTAAAGTAGGGTACTTAAATGTCCATGTCCAAATATATGTCCCATCCCCATTGAGGTGTTTCAAATGCCAGAAGTTTGGACATGTCAGAGACCGCTGTTCTGGGCAGGAGGTGTGTGGTGTTTGTTGCAAGGCAACCCATGATGGGTCGTGTAAAGACCCGGCGCATTGTGTGAACTGCAGTGGCGACCACCCCTCCTCTTCACGCAACTGCCCTGTCTGGATCCAGGAGTCCAACATCCAGAAAGTTAGAACAGAAAAGAAGATCTTGTTTTTTGAGGCACATAAGCAGGTTGTTGGCAGTCAGACGCCAACAGCGTCTTCATATGCTTCGGCAGTAAAGAAAGTTTCGACCCGGTCAGTCTGCTGCCAGACTGATGAATTTATTTTCTCTAAAACGCTGCAAGGAAGACTGGTAAACTCTGGTGGAAGCAAGTCCACCACCTCCCAACCCAAACTGGATGCCCCTGGTGGAGGCAAAAAATCTGCCACCCCTCAGATTGCCCAGCAGTCTACTCCATCTGCTGCTGGGCAGATCAAAAAGCCAGGCCTCCCGCCTCGAACTTCCTCGAGCAGTGCCCGTGCGGGCAAGGGAGTTCAACCAAGTGTGGAGATGGTGGAGATGAGGAAGAAACCTCCACCATCTCCAAAATCCAGGCCTTCTTCACCTGTGGGCAAGTCTGCCAGCAGGTCTGAAGACCCAAACAGTCCAGTGAAACTAAGCAATAAATTTGCTCCACTGAACGCAGACGATGACGAGGAGATGACCTGATTTCTCTCCTATTCATCCTCTGCACCATGGATAGTAAACTAATCCATTGGAATATCCGTGGCCTAAATTCAAATTTTGAGGAGCTGCAACTTCTGTGTCAAACTGTAAAACCTTCCGTCGTGGCTCTTCAGGAAACTAAAATTCAAAGCCAGAAGACCTTCACTCTTTCTGGCTTTAATATTCTTTCCAAACCTGCACAACCATCCACATTGGGACTGTCGGGCAGTGTTGCCCTTCTTTTACATAAAACTTTGCTGTTTAGTCCTGTCACTGTGACTACCTCCCTTCAGGCTGTAGCTGCGAGAGTCACTCTCCACAAGACTGTTACAATCTGCTCACTGTATCAGCCACCTTCTGTCCCGGTTTGTCGTCAGGACCTTGTCAGTCTGATCGGAGAACTTCCTTGACCTTTTTTGCTGTTGGGTGACTTTAATGGTCACAATCCTCTTTGGGGTAGTGTCAGTTCGTCATCCAGAGGTCTGCTTCTTGAGGATGTCCTTTCAGACTTTGATTTGTGTTGTCTGAACGATGGAGCTCCAACCTACCTCCACGCTTCCACAGGTTCACTTTCGTGTTTAGATTTGTCGATTTGTGACCCCTTGCTGGTCCTGGACTATGAGTGGTCTGTCCATGACGATCTGCACGGAAGTGACCATTTCCCTGTTCTTTTAAAACCCTTATTAACTGAAAACGTCTCTGTCTCACAACATCTTAATTATAAGAAGGCAAACTGAATCATTTTGTAACCAATATTTCAGAAGAATTCCAGGACACTGATTTTCTTCAGAGTCCAGACCCAGCAGAATCTCTGACCAGTACTGTGATAAACTGTGCTAAAACCTGTATTCCAATGTCTTCCGACAAACTCCAAATGCCAAAAACACCCTGGTTTAATTCAGACTGCCGACAAATTTCAAAAGTTCGCAAATGGGCTCAGCGTCGGGTATACCAACGACCTTCAGGTCCCAACGCTCGAGCCCATCAGAAATTCCATGCCAAATCGAGACACACTTTCAAAATCAGTAAACATCAGTCGTGGAGAAACTTCTGCTCCAGGCTGACATCTAAAACTTCAAAGAAAAAAGTTTGGAACATCATTAGAAAAATCAAAGGGAAGAACACCAACCCCTCCATTCATCACCTGAAACTTGCCGATGCTCTGATCACTGACAAACAAGCTGTTGCCAATCTGTTGGCCTCCACCATCCAACAGAACTCCTCATCTTCAAATAAGTCTGCAGCCTTTTTAAGAAACAAACAACTCAGAGAGAAATCTTTATACAATTTCACATCAGACAACTCTGAAGCCTACAATCTCCCTTTTTCAATCAATGAACTGAAAACAGCTTTACAAACCTGCACTGATTCTGCCCCTGGTCTGGATGATATTCATTATCAGGTTTTGAAACATTTTCCAGAAAGCTGTCTCCAGACTCTTCTTAAAGTATACAACCATATCTGGACCACAGGGTACTTTACCAACCCTTCCAACTATCGTCCAATAGCTCTGACTAGCTGCCTCTGTAAGTTGATGGAAAAGATGGTCAACTCCTGTCTGATGTGGAAGCTGGAAACCGATGGCCTTTTGGCCAGTGAACAGTGCGGGTTCCGGAAGTACCACTCGACAGTTGACCATCTAATCCGTCTGGAAACCACCATCCGCAACGCCTTTGTCAATAAGCAGCATGTGGTCGCTATCTTTTTTGACCTAGAAAAAGCATACGATACCACATGGAAATCAGGAATCCTTATGGACCTGCACAAACTTGGTTTTTGTGGTCACCTGCCTCTATTTATCCAAAACTTTCTGGCTGATCGACAGTTCCAGGTGCGTGTTGGCACCACACTCTCTGACATCCATGGGCAGGAGTTGGGTGTCCCTCAAGGGAGCATCCTTTCTCCTGCCCTTTTCAGCATTAAAATCAACGACATTGTGAAATCTGTAAGCCAGGGTTCTGAGTCCTCACTGTTTGTTGACGATTTTGCGCTGTACGCAGTTCGAGCTTCTTACGCCAGCATACAGCGTCGACTTCAACTTGTGTCAACAAGATCCAACAGTGGGCCGAGGAAAACGGGTTTACCTTCTCACGTACCAAAACTCAGTCAATCCATTTTCACAATTTTCGTCAATTTTTTGCTGATCCTGAAATTCGTCTGGTCAAGTCCATCATTCCAGCTGTAAAAGAAGCCAAATTCCTGGGAGTTATTTTTTACCAAAAACTTAACTTTCTCAGCCACATCAAAAACCTCAAAACTTCTTGCCAGAAAGCTCTGAATATTCTGCGGGTCGTAGCACACACTGACTGGGGCGCTGATAAGAAAACTTTGCTGCACCTCTACAGAGCCTTGGTCCGTTCCAAACTGGACTATGGTTGTGCTGTGTACGGCTCTGCAAGACCGTCTTACCTGAAACTCTTGGACCCTATCCATCATCAAGGGCTTCGTCTCTGTCTTGGAGCATTCCGCACCACCCCTGTGTACAGCCTGTACGCAGAGGCAGGTGAACCCTCACTGTCCAACCGCAGGCTGAAAATGTCTCTAAATTACTATATCAGACTGTTCTCAGAACCGCAGAATCCTGCCTATGACTGTGTCTTTGACCCCCAGTTTCAAAGCAAATTCGAATCCAACCCTAACTGTATTCCGCTGTTTGGTGTTCGTATGCAGCCTCACGTGTGGAATGCAGGTCTAGACCTAGGAGTTGTGTCGGATTTTTCCAAATTTCCAGATCAGCCTCCGTGGACCTTTTTCACACCAGAGATTCGTTTTGATCTTGCAGCTTTTCGTAAAGAGTCTACCAGCTCTCTGGCATACAAGGCCTTGTATGCTGACCTCTGTTCAAAATTCCCATCTTAGAAAATTTTCACTGACGGTTCCAAGTCTGAAGATGGAGTGGCCTGTGCAGCCTATTGCCCTGGTGCTCCTTCTCAGATATTGTTAAAACATATACCTCCAGATGCTTCTGTCTGTTCTGCTGAACTTACTGCTCTGGTTCTGGCATTGAAGATAATTTCACAATCTAAGAAGAGGGACTTTCTGGTTCTGTCGGATTCGCTGTCAGCTTTGGAAGCCATAGCTGGCCGCAACCTTCAGCATCCAGAACTTTTACATTTCTTTGAACTTTTTAGCAAGTTGAAAGCGGATGGTTACAATATTATTCTAGCTTGGGTTCCTGGTCATGTTGGCATCGGAGGGAACGAAATGGTTGATCGTTTAGCCAAGAATGCCACAAGAGAGAAATTGTCCAACATATATATCCCTTGCTCAGATCTGAAACCCAAAATTAACGATTATATGAGAGACCTCTGGCAGGAGGATTGGAATACACAGACGGATAACAAACTCTTTCAGATCCTTCCAGACCTTACAGAGTTCCTCCCATCTACGTCAGGTGGTCGTAAAGAAGAAACAGTTCTGTGCCGGCTGCGCACCGGCCATTCGTATTTTACCCATTCGTACCTTTTAAAGAGTGAAGAAGCTCCGTGGTGCATTCCATGTCATGTGCCACTCACAATGAAACATATTCTTTTAGAGTGTTGGGACTTGCACGATGTGAGACACAAACATTTTACAGCGGAGTCCATGAAAATCCTGTTCAGGGATGTCCCGCCTGACGTGATCTTTGAGTTTTTGAGAGAGATTAACGTTTTTCATCTGATTTAAGATTTTACAGATGAAAGATTTTTAACGAAGTTTCTGGTGCGTTTCTAGAAGATGTCTTTTAAAGAGATGGGTGAAAGGTGTGTGTGTGTTTTTTTGTTTTTTTTTAAAATGACTTGTGAGTTGATTTTAACGTGGTGACAGCCCTGATGTGGCCCCTTGCAGTCGGCTGGGCTATAAGCAACATTATCTTACCTTATCTAACTGGTACACATGAAAGAAAGAAAAAGGGAACACACACACACACACACACACACACACACACACACACACACACACACACATTCTTATGCCTAAATGGTACACATGAAAGAAAGAAAAAGGGAACACAAACACACACACACACACACACACACACACACACACACTCTCACACACACCTTTCACTCTCACTGTTGAGAGCAATATTTTTTTATGAATACAAAGTCATTCATGTGCCTGTTAGTCTCTTGAACCTAGGGAGCCATTCAACTTATCATAAATCCCACTCAAACACATGTCTGCTGCTCACCTCTGACATGTATTAGTCAGCCATGCCCCCTTCAACCTCGATCTGCAAGCCAGCAGTGTTCATTGCCTTTTACTGGTCTTAACTATTCGCCTGGGTCACCCCCTTACATACACTCTCAACTGTCAATCACTGCTGGTTGGCTCAATGCCAAAACACTGGGCACACGCAGTGAGCCTGTGTCTCTGGTCTGATCTCTCGTCTTCTGTTCTCTCCCCACCACTTGGCAGGTGTCCAATGCCTCACTTTGCTGTAGTTCAGTCAAACTCTCACTATCCCATGTTTCCGTGTCACTATCTGGGTCTTCTTCATCTGAATTAGGATCAACTGACCGTCTGTTCAATATTTCCAGCACCTGATCTGTGGTAAATGTGCAGTGAGGTCGAGTATGTAAAGTGTTTGGTTGTGATGTCATAGTGAATGGAAATACAATCGGAAGAAAATTAAAAAAAACACTTGACTGAACAGCGCTCTGATGAAGCAAGTGGCTGTGAGCACAGGTCAGGTCATCCCCCAACTGTGACATTTATTGCTGGTTTTCTATCTCATCAACTTGGAGAGTGAGAGTATCGGGAGTTAGGTAATGCTAGTTGGTTGCCTTTTGGCGACGTCGGTGGTGAGCCACGCTGTCGCCAAATGGCAATGTCGGCGGTGTAAGGGTTAATGTAAGATCAGGTGGTTAGTGCCTGGAAGAAGCTTTTGCAGTGTGATGGCAGGTGAAAAGGAATGCACCTCCCCCTTTCCTGTCCATTCCCACATTTACAAAGATTGGGAATTTTGTACTCACTGTTCGTAGAAAATCTGTTTACTTTTGTTGAAAAGTGCACCAGTAACAGTTTTAGGGTAAACAAGTTACATGGATAGCTCAACAGAGAGAATTATTTTGGTATAATGCTTACAACAAGAGAATTTAAACTGAAAATGAAAATAAAAATTGTGTGGCAAGGTAGAAAACGGGGCATATGCCATACAAGCACATGTGTGTTGACTTTTGTATATTAATTTTAAGAGAGGCTGCTGTTGTAAAGTCTTTATGAAATCCTTTAAAGGTCCTTGGCTTTTGTTTGCTCGCTGGAAGTGTGTGGGAACCTTGTGTTTGATCTCTTCTGAATGACTTTCTGTTTGTGTGTTATATGTGCAGGAAAAATGTTCACCTGCAACAGTCCTGTGATATGCATATTTCTTATTTGTCATGGTAGCTGCCAAACATATACGAGAGATTCGGGTGTCACAAGCGCACACACAGACCCAGGACCACAAAGACACGACAGCAGCGTTGCCGCCAACCCAGGAGAAATCTCTGAAGCACTTTGTGCAGACCAGCCTGACCTTGCTCAGCAACCCCTGCTTCCTGTTTATCTCCCTTAGCATGGTATCGGAGAGTATTTCCCTGTCAGGCATTGCTACCTTTCTGCCCAAGATGATCGAGAAGAAGTTCAGGGTTTCTGCCTCCAAGGCGGCCACATTGTCCGGTGAGGTTATGATATGCTAATTATTGTCAGTGTTATAATCCCACATGGGAATGCCATTGGGATGGTTCTTTTAGTATAAAATGTACTCTTGTCTTCTGAAAATTCTGTGCTGATGAATTTCCTCTTTTCCATCTTTTATTGACTGCATTTTTTACAGTCTATTTTACTGTCTTCCACTGTATTTCTGCCTTTGTATTTTACGATACATTCACCTCCCTTTGGTCTGGAAAGTCTTTACATTTTTTTTTCTTTACACCTTTTTCTCTCTCTTTTTTTCTTTTTTTTTTCAGCACTTGAAATTAAGTACATGTGTATGTATGTCAGCAATAGTATGGTCTTCAAAACATGGTTATTTTTGTTTGAGTAGATGTGCAAAATTCCCATCTGATGCTCTGGAATTAAGGCCATGCCACAAGCGCCTCAATGCTTTAGAGTGTTCTTAGTCAATGAACAACTTCCGCTTGAGTACTCACCTGTACTGAAAACCAACCAGACTCTTCAGCATAGACAACCCAGTCTATGATTGGACCACACGATTGTGTGATTTGGCCAAATGCGAAAAGCATGCCAGACCCTATGACATTTAGCATTTCAGAATCAAAAGCGCTTGTCAATCCATGGAAGAGAAGAAAAGCTGACCGACCTATGCAACATGATCGGCTTGGACAGCTAAAACAGCTGTATTACGGATGTTTGAATGAATGTACACAGTGCAAGAGTGGCCTGTTGTACAAAGTGCAAGAGTGGCCTGTTGTACACAGTGCAAGAGTGGCCTGTTGTACACAGTGCAAGAGTGGCCTGTTGTACACAGTGCAAGAGTGACCTGTTGTACACAGTGCAAGAGCGGCCTGTTGTACACAGTGCAAGAGCGGCCTGTTGTACACAGTGCAAGAGCGGCCTGTTGTACACAGTGCAAGAGCGGCCAACCTTCATAGTTTTGTCTAAGGATCCACCAATTTTCATCATTCGCTTCTTGTTTGTCACTGGGCTCCCGATGACGATTGCATGCTGACAGAAATTTGGTCTAGCAGTAAAAGATTTCAGCGCTGATGGAAATGGCGTATATAGTGGAAAATCAGATAGACACAGTTGTGATGATAATCAAAGAGTACATATATGTTTCTCTGTGAAAATCCTGATAATTTATGTGCTTACATTTATTCCCTTAGTAGATAACATGTTACTGAATGTGCTACAGATAACACCAGTCTTGAAACATGTTTTTGAATGTACTACAGATTACATCATTTTTAATTAAAGCATGTTTTTAAATGTGCTATAGATTACAATATTTTTAAAGCATGCTTTTAAATGTGCTACAGATTACACCATTTTTAAAGCATGCTTTTAAATGTGCTACAGATTACACCATTTTTAAAGCATGCTTTTAATGTAAGTATGATAAAAAGTAATGTTACGACAAACAGTAGTTTTATGACATACTTACCTGTCCAAACACAAGAACTCCCTCCCTCTCCCCACAGTGTGGAAAAGGGCCGAAAATCGAATTCAAGCTGATGTGAAGTGAGTATGAACTCTTAACCCCTTCACTGCCACAGTATAATAGCACATTTGAATATCTGTATGCTGTGGTAAAATTTAGCTTTTTTGGGTAGGTTCAATAAAATGGTTACTGCTCGCTTATTTCTTGACAGATCTCTTTGATTTTTTGCATGTTTTGTTGTTATGCATTTGTCTACAATGTCCTGTCAAAATGACGTGATTATGTTGATAATTAGTATAGCAGAAATTGACAATTATAAAAATTTTACCAAAAATAATAGTTTTTGAATATACACAAACACATTGCGCCAAATAGAATGAGTCAAAACACTGAAAAAGTGGTCTTACTATTTATTGAATGTCAGCACTAACACATGACAGTCATATAAATCCCAAGGAATGTTGTTCTTGATGATAATCTGCTCATAATTGGGGGTACTATTTTTTAGGTAAAAAGGGGCATAATCATGCTTTTCACAGTATGTTCACTAAC
Organism: Conus canariensis; assembly: GCA_033310375.1. Taxonomy (NCBI): domain Eukaryota; kingdom Metazoa; phylum Mollusca; class Gastropoda; order Neogastropoda; family Conidae; genus Conus; species Conus canariensis. The sequence continues at coordinate 36,415,169 of CM065742.1, forward strand.
ATGTACATTACTCATCCATTTGTTGAGTTATTTGTTAGATTTTTTTGTGGATTACTTACTTATACCCTTGTCTACAATTTCACATCATTCTATTTTGGTTTTGTTGGTTATAATGATGGTTCACACTAATGTGATAAAATAGTTTTTGTTTTGTTTTCAATGTGAGAGTTTTAGAACAATTGAGCATATAAAAGCCCACTAAACACAGCAAAAATACCTTTTGGTGTTAGCTCAACAACATTACAAACACCTGGGATTTGTATTGGTGTCAATAAATGTCCCTCTGTGTAACAATCTGTATGTTACTGGGGGTACCCCAATTCTGCTAGAAAGGGGCATAATTTTACTATTTGGGGTAGGTTCAGTACCTCAATCACTGCTTATGTATTTCTTTACATATGACTTAGATTTTATGGCTTCTCTTTCCTTATACCACAAGCTTTGATGCTATATAACAATAATGTAGTTTTGTGGGCCATTAGAGGATGGACAGGGATATATATATTGGTGGTTTTACAAAAAGAACAGTTTTCAAGTATACATAAACAAATTGCACCATATAAAATCAGTGTAAACAATGAAAAAGTGGTGTGACTAATTATTCAACATCAGCACTAACACATGACAGTCATATAAATCCCAAGGAATGTTGTTCTTGATGACAATCTGCTCATTATTGGGGGTACTATTTGTTGGGTAAAAAGGGGCATAATCATGCTTTTCACAGTATGTTCACTAACATGTACATTGCTCATCCATTTGTTGAGTTATTTGTTAGATTTTTTGTGGATTACTTACTTATACCCTTGTCTACAATTTCACATCATTCTATTTTGGTTTTGTTGGTTATGATGATGGTTCACACTAATAACGTGATAAAACAGTTTTTGTTTTGTTTTCAGTGTGAGAGTTTTAGAACAATTGAGCAAATAAAAGCCCACTAAACACAGCAAAAATACCTTTTGGTGGTAGCTCAACAACATTACAAACATCTGGGATTCATATTGTTGTCAGTAAATGTCCCTCTGTGTAACAATCTGTATGTTACTGGGGGTACCCCAATTCTGCTAGAAAGGGGCATAATTTTACTATTTGGGGTAGGTTCAGTACCTAGATCACTGCTTATTTATTTGTTGACATATGACTTAGATTTTATGGCTTCTCTTTCCTTTTACCCCAAGCTATGATGCTATCTAATATAATCTAAATCGGAAATGAAATGAGGCAGGGAACAGTAAACGATAAACAGTAAACAAGTTGGGTATTTTTTGCTCCCATAAGGAAACCTAACACAGAGTAACTTTTATTCAAGACTGGCACAGCCTTTTAAACTTGAATAAAGTCAGACAAATACATAGACGAACAATCTGATAGTGGGGGAAAAAACAAGCGCAGGCCAACAACTGAACTATCTTCATAGTAATGACTTGGCAAAGATTTGGACTTAAGGAGAGGGGCAGGGGGGGGGAAGGGATTTGAAGATGGAGAAACTGGGAACATGAAATTAAGGAAATATGTTACAGATATGAAAACTCTTCACTGGCTGCATAAGGGAACCATCGCAATCCCTTTTGAAGGCAGATATATTTGTATTGCCTGCTCCGAGGCCTTTCGTCCGCTGGGTCGGACTCATCAGGGAGACACGGCTGGTTGTGTCTGCGCTCCTGGCGTCAAATAGAGACACACCACAGTCCATAATACTGTGGTGTTCTCACCACCAAGGGTGCAAAAAAGAATCCAATAGCACCCCCAAAGCAGCCAGCGAAGAGTAGTAAATGAAACCAAACAAAAGTGTGGGGAGGAAAAAAGTTGCTGAAAAACTAAAGACATTGTGCAAATAGTATAAAATGTAGGGGACAATCTTTGAGCCTACGCTTGAGGATCCACCCAAAGATGCAAGGGAGATCAAAAGACAAACACACAGACAGACAGAAACAAATACAAATAACCTCAATTTAATCAAAACAAAATCGGAAATGAAATGAGGCAGGGAACAGTAAACGATAAACAGTAAACAAGTTGGGTATTTTTTGCTCCCATAAGGAAACCTAACACAGAGTAACTTTTATTCAAGACTGGCACAGCCTTTTAAACTTGAATAAAGTCAGACAAATACATAGACGAACAATCTGATAGTGGGGGAAAAAACAAGCGCAGGCCAACAACTGAACTGAACAACCAGCCGTGTCTCCCTGATGAGTCCGACCCAGTGGACGAAAGGCCTCGGAGCAGGCAATACAAATATATCTGCCTTCAAAAGGGATTGCGATGGTTCCCTTATGCAGCCAGTGAAGAGTTTTCATATCTGTAACATATTTCCTTAATTTCATGTTCCCAGTTTCTCCATCTTCAAATCCCTCCCCCCCCCTGCCCCTCTCCTTAAGTCCAAATCTTTGCCAAGTCATTACTATGAAGATAGTTCAGTTGTTGGCCTGCGCTTGTTTTTTCCCCCACTATCAGATTGTTCGTCTATGTATTTGTCTGACTTTATTGAAGTTTAAAAGGCTGTGCCAGTCTTGAATAAAAGTTACTCTGTGTTAGGTTTCCTTATGGGAGCAAAAAATACCCAACTTGTTTACTGTTTATCGTTTACTGTTCCCTGCCTCATTTCATTTCCGATTTTGTTTTGATTAAATTGAGGTTATTTGTATTTGTTTCTGTCTGTCTGTGTGTTTGTCTTTTGATCTCCCTTGCATCTTTGGGTGGATCCTCAAGCGTAGGCTCAAAGATTGTCCCTACATTTTATACTATTTGCACAATGTCTTTAGTTTTTCAGCAACTTTTTTCCTCCCCACACTTTTGTTTGGTTTCATTTACTACTCTTCGCTGGCTGCTTTGGGGGTGCTATTGGATTCTTTTTTGCACCCTTGGTGGTGAGAACACCACAGTATTATGGACTGTGGTGTGTCTCTATTTGACGCCAGGAGCGCAGACACAACCAGCCGTGTCTCCCTGATGAGTCCGACCCAGCGGACGAAAGGCCTCGGAGCAGGCAATACAAATATATCTGCCTTCAAAAGGGATTGCGATGGTTCCCTTATGCAGCCAGTGAAGAGTTTTCATATCTGTAACATATTTCCTTAATTTCATGTTCCCAGTTTCTCCATCTTCAAATCCCTCCCCCCCCTGCCCCTCTCCTTAAGTCCAAATCTTTGCCAAGTCATTACTATGAAGATAGTTCAGTTGTTGGCCTGCGCTTGTTTTTTTCCCCCACTATCAGATTGTTCGTCTATGTATTTGTCTGACTTTATTCAAGTTTAAAAGGCTGTGCCAGTCTTGAATAAAAGTTACTCTGTGTTAGGTTTCCTTATGGGAGCAAAAAATACCCAACTTGTTTACTGTTTATCGTTTACTGTTCCCTGCCTCATTTCATTTCCGATTTTGTTTTGATTAAATTGAGGTTATTGTATTTGTTTCTGTCTGTCTGTGTGTTTGTCTTTTGATCTCCCTTGCATCTTTGGGTGGATCCTCAAGCGTAGGCTAAAGATTGTCCCCTACATTTTATACTATTTGCACAATGTCTTTAGTTTTTCAGCAACTTTTTTCCTCCCCACACTTTTGTTTGGTTTCATTTACTACTCTTCGCTGGCTGCTTTGGGGTGCTATTGGATTCTTTTTTGCACCCTTGGTGGTGAGAACACCACAGTATTATGGACTGTGGTGTGTCTCTATTTGACGCCAGGAGCGCAGACACAACCAGCCGTGTCTCCCTGATGAGTCCGACCCAGCGGACGAAAGGCCTCGGAGCAGGCAATACAAATATATCTGCCTTCAAAAGGGATTGCGATGGTTCCCTTATGCAGCCAGTGAAGAGTTTTCATATCTGTAACATATTTCCTTAATTTCATGTTCCCAGTTTCTCCATCTTCAAATCCCCCCCCCCCCTGCCCCTCTCCTTAAGTCCAAATCTTTGCCAAGTCATTACTATGAAGATAGTTCAGTTGTTGGCCTGCGCTTGTTTTTTCCCCCACTATCAGATTGTTCGTCTATGTATTTGTCTGACTTTATTCAAGTTTAAAAGGCTGTGCCAGTCTTGAATAAAAGTTACTCTGTGTTAGGTTTCCTTATGGGAGCAAAAAATACCCAACTTGTTTACTGTTTATCGTTTACTGTTCCCTGCCTCATTTCATTTCCGATTTTGTTTGATTAAATTGAGGTTATTTGTATTTGTTTCTGTCTGTCTGTGTGTTTGTCTTTTGATCTCCCTTGCATCTTTGGGTGGATCCTCAAGCGTAGGCTCAAAGATTGTCCCCTACATTTTATACTATTTGCACAATGTCTTTAGTTTTTCAGCAACTTTTTTCCTCCCCACACTTTTGTTTGGTTTCATTTACTACTCTTCGCTGGCTGCTTTGGGGTGCTATTGGATTCTTTTTTGCACCCTTGGTGGTGAGAACACCACAGTATTATGGACTGTGGTGTGTCTCTATTTGACGCCAGGAGCGCAGACACAACCAGCCGTGTCTCCCTGATGAGTCCGACCCAGCGGACGAAAGGCCTCGGAGCAGGCAATACAAATATATCTGCCTTCAAAAGGGATTGCGATGGTTCCCTTATGCAGCCAGTGAAGAGTTTTCATATCTGTAACATATTTCCTTAATTTCATGTTCCCAGTTTCTCCATCTTCAAATCCCTCCCCCCCCCTGCCCCTCTCCTTAAGTCCAAATCTTTGCCAAGTCATTACTATGAAGATAGTTCAGTTGTTGGCCTGCGCTTGTTTTTTCCCCCACTATCAGATTGTTCGTCTATGTATTTGTCTGACTTTATTCAAGTTTAAAAGGCTGTGCCAGTCTTGATAAAAGTTACTCTGTGTTAGTTTCCTTATGGGAGCAAAAAATACCCAACTTGTTTACTGTTTATCGTTTACTGTTCCCTGCCTCATTTCATTTCCGATTTGTTTTGATTAAATTGAGGTTATTTGTATTTGTTTCTGTCTGTCTGTGTGTTTGTCTTTTGATCTCCCTTGCATCTTTGGGTGGATCCTCAAGCGTAGGCTCAAAGATTGTCCCCTACATTATACTATTTGCACAATGTCTTTAGTTTTTCAGCAACTTTTTTCCTCCCCACACTTTTGTTTGGTTTCATTTACTACTCTTCGCTGCTGCTTTGGGGTGCTATTGGATTCTTTTTTGCACCTTGGTGGTGAGAACACCACAGTATTAGGACTGTGTGTGTCTCTATTTGACGCCAGGAGCGCAGACACAACCAGCCGTGTCTCCCTGATGAGTCCGACCCAGCGGACGAAAGGCCTCGGAGCAGGCAATACAAATATATCTGCCTTCAAAAGGGATTGCGATGGTTCCCTTATGCAGCCAGTGAAGAGTTTTCATATCTGTAACATATTTCCTTAATTTCATGTTCCCAGTTTCTCCATCTTCAAATCCCTCCCCCCCCCTGCCCCTCTCCTTAAGTCCAAATCTTTGCCAAGTCATTACTATGAAGATAGTTCAGTTGTTGGCCTGCGCTTGTTTTTTCCCCCACTATCAGATTGTTCGTCTATGTATTTGTCTGACTTTATTCAAGTTTAAAAGGCTGTGCCAGTCTTGAATAAAAGTTACTCTGTGTTAGGTTTCCTTATGGGAGCAAAAAATACCCAACTTGTTTACTGTTTATCGTTTACTGTTCCCTGCCTCATTTCATTTCCGATTTTGTTTTGATTAAATTGAGTTATTTGTATTTGTTTCTGTCTGTCTGTGTGTTTGTCTTTTGATCTCCCTTGCATCTTTGGGTGGATCCTCAAGCGTAGGCTCAAAGATTGTCCCCTACATTTTATACTATTTGCACAATGTCTTTAGTTTTTCAGCAACTTTTTTCCTCCCACACTTTTGTTTGGTTTCATTTACTACTCTTCGCTGGCTGCTTTGGGGTGCTATTGGATTCTTTTTGCACCCTTGGTGGTGAGAACACCACAGTATTATGGACTGTGGTGTGTCTCTATTTGACGCCAGGAGCGCAGACACAACCAGCCGTGTCTCCCTGATGAGTCCGACCCAGCGGACGAAAGGCCTCGGAGCAGGCAATACAAATATACTGCCTTCAAAAGGATTGCGATGGTTCCCTTATGCAGCCAGTGAAGAGTTTTCATATCTGTAACATATTTCCTTAATTTCATGTTCCCAGTTTCTCCATCTTCAAATCCCTCCCCCCCCCTGCCCCTCTCCTTAAGTCCAAATCTTTGCCAAGTCATTACTATGAAGATAGTTCAGTTGTTGGCCTGCGCTTGTTTTTTTCCCCCACTATCAGATTGTTCGTCTATGTATTTGTCTGACTTTATTCAAGTTAAAAGGCTGTGCCAGTCTTGAATAAAAGTTACTCTGTGTTAGGTTTCCTTATGGGAGCAAAAAATACCCAACTTGTTTACTGTTTATCGTTTACTGTTCCCTGCCTCATTTCATTTCGATTTTGTTTTGATTAAATTGAGGTTATTTGTATTTGTTTCTGTCTGTCTGTGTGTTTGTCTTTTGATCTCCCTTGCATCTTTGGGTGGATCCTCAAGCGTAGGCTGAAAGATTGTCCCCTACATTTTATACTATTTGCACAATGTTTAGTTTTTCAGCAACTTTTTTCCTCCCCACACTTTTGTTTGGTTTTTATTTACTACTCTTCGCTGGCTGCTTTGGGGGTGCTATTGGATTCTTTTTTGCACCCTTGGTGGTGAGAACACCACAGTATTATGGACTGTGGTGTGTCTCTATTTGACGCCAGGAGCGCAGACACAACCAGCCGTGTCTCCCTGATGAGTCCGACCCAGCGGACGAAAGGCCTCGGAGCAGGCAATACAAATATATCTGCCTTCAAAAGGGATTGCGATGGTTCCCTTATGCAGCCAGTGAAGAGTTTTCATATCTGTAACATATTTCCTTAATTTCATGTTCCCAGTTTCTCCATCTTCAAATCCCTCCCCCCCCCTGCCCCTCTCCTTAAGTCCAAATCTTTGCCAAGTCATTACTATGAAGATAGTTCAGTTGTTGGCCTGCGCTTGTTTTTTCCCCCACTATCAGATTGTTCGTCTATGTATTTGTCTGACTTTATTCAAGTTTAAAAGGCTGTGCCAGTCTTGAATAAAAGTTACTCTGTGTTAGGTTTCCTTATGGGAGCAAAAAATACCAACTTGTTTACTGTTTATCGTTTACTGTTCCCTGCCTCATTTCATTTCCGATTTTGTTTTGATTAAATGAGGTTATTTGTATTTGTTTCTGTCTGTCTGTGTGTTTGTCTTTTGATCTCCCTTGCATCTTTGGGTGGATCCTCAAGCGTAGGCTGAAAGATTGTCCCCTACATTTTATACTATTTGCACAATGTCTTTAGTTTTTCAGCAACTTTTTTCCTCCCCACACTTTTGTTTGGTTTCATTTACTACTCTTCGCTGGCTGCTTTGGGGGTGCTATTGGATTCTTTTTTGCACCTTGGTGGTGGAAACACCACAGTATTATGGACTGTGGTGTGTCTCTATTTGACGCCAGGAGCGCAGACACAACCAGCCGTGTCTCCCTGATGAGTCCGACCCAGCGGACGAAAGGCCTCGGAGCAGGCAATACAAATATATCTGCCTTCAAAAGGGATTGCGATGGTTCCCTTATGCAGCCAGTGAAGAGTTTTCATATCTGTAACATATTTCCTTAATTTCATGTTCCCAGTTTCTCCATCTTCAAATCCCTCCCCCCCCCTGCCCCTCTCCTTAAGTCCAAATCTTTGCCAAGTCATTACTATGAGATAGTTCAGTTGTTGGCCTGCGCTTGTTTTTTCCCCCACTATCAGATTGTTCGTCTATGTATTTGTCTGACTTTATTCAAGTTTAAAAGGCTGTGCCAGTCTTGAATAAAAGTTACTCTGTGTTAGGTTTCCTTATGGGAGCAAAAAATACCCAACTTGTTTACTGTTTATCGTTTACTGTTCCCTGCCTCATTTCATTTCCGATTTTGTTTTGATTAAATTGAGGTTATTTGTATTTGTTTCTGTCTGTCTGTGTGTTTGTCTTTTGATCTCCCTTGCATCTTTGGGTGGATCCTCAAGCGTAGGCTCAAAGATTGTCCCCTACATTTTATACTATTTGCACAGTCTTTAGTTTTTCAGCAACTTTTTTCCTCCCCACACTTTTGTTTGGTTTCATTTACTACTCTTCGCTGGCTGCTTTGGGGTGCTATTGGATTCTTTTTTGCACCCTTGGTGGTGAGAACACCACAGTATTATGGACTGTGGTGTGTCTCTATTTGACGCCAGGAGCGCAGACACAACCAGCCGTGTCTCCCTGATGAGTCCGACCCAGCGGACGAAAGGCCTCGGAGCAGGCAATACAAATATATCTGCCTTCAAAAGGGATTGCGATGGTTCCCTTATGCAGCCAGTGAAGAGTTTTCATATCTGTAACATATTTCCTTAATTTCATGTTCCCAGTTTCTCCATCTTCAAATCCCTCCCCCCCCCTGCCCCTCTCCTTAAGTCCAAATCTTTGCCAAGTCATTACTATGAAGATAGTTCAGTTGTTGGCCTGCGCTTGTTTTTTCCCCCACTATCAGATTGTTCGTCTATGTATTTGTCTGACTTTATTCAAGTTTAAAAGGCTGTGCCAGTCTTGAATAAAAGTTACTCTGTGTTAGGTTTCCTTATGGGAGCAAAAAATACCCAACTTGTTTACTGTTTATCGTTTACTGTTCCTGCCTCATTTCATTTCCGATTTTGTTTTGATAAATTGAGGTTATTTGTATTTGTTTTCTGTCTGTCTGTGTGTTTTGTCTTTTTGATCTCCCTTGCATCTTTGGGTGGATCCTCAAACGTAGCTCAAAGAATGTCCCCTACATTTTATACTATTGCACAATGTCTTTAGTTTTTCAGCAACTTTTTTCCTCCCACACTTTTGTTTGGTTTCATTTACTACTCTTCGCTGGCTGCTTTGGGGGTGCTATTGGATTCTTTTTTGCACCCTTGTGGTGAGAACACCACGTATTATGGACGTGAGTGTCTCTATTTGACGCCAGAGCGCAACACAACCAGCCGTGTGCTCCTGGAGATCCGACCCAGCGGACGAAAGGCCTCGGAGCAGGCAATACAATATATCTGCCTTCAAAAGGGATGCGATGGTCCCTTATGCAGCCATGAAGAGTTTTCAATCTGTAACATATTTCCTTAATTTCATGTTCCCAGTTTCTCCACTCAAACCCTCCCCCCCCTGCCCTCTCCTTAAGTCCAAATCTATGCCAAGTCATTACTATAGATAGTTCAGTGTTGGCCTGCGCTTGTTTTTTCCCCCACTATCAGATTGTTCGTCTATGTATTTGTCTGACTTTATTCAAGTTTAAAAGGCTGTGCCAGTCTTGAATAAAAGTTACTCTGTGTTAGGTTTCCTTATGGAGCAAAAAATACCCAACTTGTTTACTGTTTAATATAATCTAGTTTTGTGGGCCATTAGGGGATGGACAGGGATGTAACAAATGGTGGTTTTACAAGAAAAAAAAAACCAGTTTCTGAACACATACACATGTTACAACACATAAAACCTGTAAAACACTGACAAAAATTTTTGTTAGTGTTTACTCAGCATCACTGTTAGTATACAGTGTGGTCCAAATTATTATAGTATAATACTTATTGGTAAATGTTCAAAATGACAGCCATGGAAAAAAAGTCAAGAAAAAAATAAACAATTGTCGGTTGAAAAGAAAAAAGAAAAACCCACACACACATTTGTTATCACACAAAACACTGTAGGAACTGTGTTAGTTTCTGAACAAATACTTACATTACTGCCACGCTGTTCTATATAGGAATCCATCACTTGCCGTATGAAGTCTTGGACATAATCCTCAGGTTGTCTGCATTCCCTGCTTCATAATTTTAGGGGACGGTGCTCTTTTTTTTATGTCTGTCCAAATCGTGGTTCAAAGAAACACACTCTGAGATTCCTTCTATACTCCTTCACTGATGGCTCTCGGTCTGGTCACAGCATTGACAAAATCATGAACACATGCACAGGTGAGAAAAGGAAAACAACTGTAGAAAAACTTCCTGGAACTTTTCATGCAGATGATCCAGAATTGGTTGACTCTTGTAGAGCCGGTTGTACCCTGGATCATCTTTGACTGGCATGGCTGCATTGTCGTTGAAATGCAGAAACTGAAGAAGAATCTGAAATACAGAATAAAAGTTTCAAGATAAGTGAGCAGACCCACAATTCGGCACACACACAAACACACACACACACACACACACACACACACACACACACATACACACATACCACAGTAAGCAGACCCACAATTGGGCACACACACACACAACACACACACACACACACACACACACACACACACACACGCACACACAACACCACACACAGTAAGCAGACCCACAGTTGAGCACACACACATACGCAAGCATGCACGCACGCACGCACACACACGCCCCCCACACACACACGCATACACACAAACAGCCTCCACACACACACACACACACACATACATACACACACACAATTCACACACACACACACACACACACACACACACACACACACACACACACACACATGTACACATATGCACAAACACACACTAACAGTATCACACACACATGAATGTAAAAACACCACAATGATACAAAACAAAAAATCTACTGTGGATGAGTGCTTCTGTGTTTTACAAAATGAACAAACTTATATGGAAAACTTGCATACAGAAATAAATAATGCTTAGGCGCACATGTGCACACACATGAACACTCACACACACACACACACACACACACACACACACACACACACACACACACACACACAGTCCCACCTATCCATACAGTCATTTATTTGCCATAATTATGTGGTTTCAGTAGGAAATAGGGCAAAGAAGAGAAATACAGAAAATGAATAGTCGAGGAATGAAGAATCATGTAGTAAAAAAAAAAAAAAAGCAACAAAAGAAAAATAGAGCTACTTGCCTGACACCGGTTTCTGGTCATGAAGGAACTGAAGACTGGAACTTTGTACGGCTGAAAATTGGCACAGTCGACTTTCAGACCAGAATTCCCAGTCAAAACAACAGCAAGGTTGAAGGGCTGTGCACCTCTTTCTCACCATTCTTTGATCAGCTGTTGCTGACCACACCCCATGCTACGCCCCCGGCCGCTTCCACGGGACCTTCACCGTCGTCCTGAGTCCGTACCACGTCCACGACCCCGTCCCTCAAGAAAGGAGAGGGTGCAATGCTCGTTGATGGCACGGGTTCGGCTATTTCTGCTTCGTCACCCACGCTAACGGCGCTTTCTTTACTGCTGTCTTGTGTACGGAACAATGAAGCCACGTCATCACCAGCATGTATCTCCGATAAAAGTGGATGGTGCTGATTCCCATCCATCTCCTCCTCATCACTAGTATCAGGATCCGATCCTCAATGGTCTTCTTCATCACTGTCTTGATACTTTAGAACGTCATCTAAAACATCAAAGGCAGTAAAACGCTTGAAAATGGGACGCGTCAACGAAGTGCTAGGTTCAGCTGCCATCTTGAATATGCTTATCAGCTGATACCTCTCAACTCGCAATTTGCATATCATATGGTTGGTTGGCCGGTCGCTTGAAGGGAAAGGGGCTGTACCATGACTTCAGTAGAAGAAATGGAAACATTTTAGAGGGTCGTCTCCCAAGTAGATTTTTCTGCTTTCCGTGATGAAGTTACTACGAAGCGTACTTGTATACGGGCGTAGCGATTTTTGGTTTTCACTACAAATGGTACTTGTAGCAGGCAGGGAATGGGTTAAAGGAGGCTGTCTTGTTGGCCTGATGGTTAAAAGAAGAGTTAGCCTTCCCCACTCTCCATTTTTATCTTTATATTGGAATCCTGATGTATGGCATTGTTTTATGCCTGGGAGTGATAAGGCATTGTTTTTGAACATTTAAGTCTATCATAAAACTTCTTTAGTCATGATTCCTTTTTCTCTCTGTGCAGGGCTGGTTGTGGTACCCAGTGCGGCCACGGGGCAGTTCCTGGGAGGGTTCATAGCGCAGCGTATGAAGCTGAGCATCCCGGGCCTTATCAAGCTGTGCATTGTGGGATTTGTCCTGACCCTGCTGTTTGTGGGCATTGTGTGGATCGACTGTGGTCGTGAAGAGTTTGTGGGAGTGACACTTCCTTACCCAATGAGGTGAGATGTTTATTGTTTGATCAAGTTATCCCTTATCCATAGAGGTGAGTTGTCCACTGTTATTTGGTAGCAGGGTTCATACAGTCCTTGAAGAGTTGGTAAAGTTTGGGAACTCTGAGTAGGCAGGTTAGGAAAAGTAGAAAATGCCTCAAGATTGTGGGAAAGTTAGGGAAATTTGACGAGCTACTCAGCATAAACAGCACATGACCATTTGAATTGTAAAGCAGAAATGTGTTATGGGACTGAAAATAAACAAAACTGAAATAAAAGTTTGTCTGATGCCTTTGCTTAACGTAAACTCTCGGTAGCTAAACACTATCAGAACTTTGGAGTTATTTTCCTTGATTTATGTTTACATTTCCAGTCACATAAGAGCAAGCTACAGTGATTCTGCAATGCCTTGAATGTGACAGTTTAGCGACATTTGGCTCGAAAAGGAATACAAATCATGGATCAGGAAAGATTTTTTCAACAAGTGTGCTGCTTTTTGTTCTGCTGGAAAGCCAGCAATATTTGATGGAGTAGGGAAAATGTGGGAAAAGTATGGCAGTTTTAAAGTGATTTTCCAATACAAGTCCCTGCCCACTGAAGTGTAAAGTAAGTCGTAATTGTTATGATCTGTTACTCCTTGAAATGAGTTGTTTGATGTTATGAGATGAGAACCTTTGCCCATAGAAAGAGTTATCATTTGTTTACAGGAGCTATCTGTTCATAGCTGGTGTGGGAACCCTTGCCCACTGAAGTGAGCTATCTGTTGTTGACATGAATTATCCACTCTTAGCTAGTGTGGGAACCCATGCAGACTGAAGTGAGTTAACTGTTCTTGATGCAAATAATCCACTCACAGCAGTGGGATTGTTTTGTAACTGAGGTGAAACTATGTCCTTTAAGCTTTCTTTTTTTTAGCCTTTATTTTTCTGAGGTTTTACAATGCCTCCCCCCTTCCCCCTTTCCATCCCCTTAGTGCCTCCAGTTCATGATCAGCATGTGCAGGGCATGTAAGTGTGTGTATATATATATATATATATATATATATATATATATCAGATGAATACTAAAACAAGTTGGACGTCTTTTCCTACAGGGACGATTTTTATTCTCAAGCTTTTGCCACAAGGGCTTCATCAGGAGTATTTGATTCCTGATGAAGCCCTTGTGGCGAAAGCTTGAGAATAAAAATCGTCCATGAGTGAAAAAACGTCCAACTTGTTTTAGCATTCATTTTATTCAAATTTACTTGTTGACGTCGTTTTGTTGAGGCGCGGTGTGAGTTTTAGTGAGAATTATACCTGTGAATATATGTATATATATATATGTGTGTGTAATAAAACGATTCATATGTTCGACTTGTTCCTTCACCCAAGATTTTATTTCAAAAGCTTTCACCTTCTGGCTTGTTCACTGAAATACATAATCCTTTTGTAACTACACAAACAAACAGAAGACTGGCATTTCGTTCTCATGATGATCACTCTCAAAAAGATTATAGACCACAGTTGTAAGTGATCATCATGAGAATGAAATGCCAGTCTTCTGTTTGTTTGTGTAGTTACAAAAGGATTTTTCAGTGATCAAGCCAGAAGGCGAAAGCTTATGAAATAAAGTCCTGGGTAGAGGAACAAGTTGAACAAATGAATCGTTTTATTATCTGTGTTGTCTTGTGGGCAATGTTTCGTTCTGCTTCTTGCTGTGGAGTGTTGCCCTTCCCTTGCGAGAACTGAATTTTTTTTAACTATGTCTATGTACATTATATATGTATAGTTGTTTTTTTTAAAGATTTTTTTTTCAAATTTTCCCTTAAGCTGTGTTGATGTGTTGGCAGTGTGACGCATGATGACATCACACTGTCCTCTTCGTGTAATGCGGCGTGTCGCTGTAGTACAGATGTATTCATTCCGGTGTGCGACGTCAACAGTACTATGTATTTCTCTCCCTGCCATGCTGGATGTAGCTCTGGCCCTAAGGAGGGGATGGTGAGTCACACACATGCATGCACTCATAAACACATACACTGCACACACACACACACACACACACACACACACACACAACACACACACACACACACCTGCATGCATGCATGCATGCACATACTCTTTCACATCACTGTACACAAACTCTGAACTCTCAGGGCATTGGTGCAAAACAGTAATAGTTTTAGTACATCAAGGAAGCATCACTGCATGCTGACTAGTACGTGTACATTTTGCGATATCTGCAAAGCTATGAAGATACAAGTGTGCAGAGGTTACAGCTAGGTGAATAAAAACAAGGGAACACATGAATGAAAGATTTAGGAAGAGGGTCTCAGTGAGAAGATGCTCCAGATGCCTGACCTACACATTCACCAGTCTGCTGGTCAGGCCTTGGAGAATCCTTGAAGCATTGACACCAGTTCAAATAATCCAGTGGCAAACAAAGGCACACTCTCTCTGTTTCTGCTGGGGGAATCACGCTGTTTGAAGCAACTCATGAGATGAAGCTGCTGGGTCCTAAGGTTTTATTTGTTCTGCCCCAGCTTCCATCCCGTCTCTCTGCCATTGGTCCCTTGCCCTCTCAGGGTTCCTTGAAAGTCCTGAAGTCCTTGAATTATGAGGACCCCTGTTCAAGGAAAGAAAAAAATACTTGATATTTGAACCTCAAGTGCTTATAACTATCCCATAGTATTTGAAATGCTTGAAAGTAAAGATTTTGATGTAGTATTCATTTTGATGAGAAAACTACAAAAATTATACAGAGAATTAGCAATGTATTATTTCATGTCTACCGAAAGTATCCACTTCTGTGTGATCTGCTACTAACTGTTTCTGCTGAAGTGACTGCTTGAAACAGCTGAATTGTATATAAAGGTTTATATTTTCTATATTTCAGCTCTTGAATTTCATATAAAAAGTCCTTGAATTTCATGTTTGGAAGTCTGTGTACCTTGCAAAGTGCTCATGTGGTAATCTCCTGACAGGCACATCTCAGGCTTTGTTCTGTCACATCACACATCACTATCAGTTCACAGGAAGCCCGCACATCATCATGAGACAACCCTCCAGAGGAGACACTGCACTGCTGAATCACTTTGGTGTTGTCTGTGGGGTCCTGTTCCGATCCAATATACCAATGTTGCCACCTTTTAAGCTCCTTACTGTGGACACCAATGGACTGGTCATGAGCCAGGAGGAGGATCCCACCACATCCACTGACAGATCCCACACCTTGCCCCACTGACTGCTCTGACAACTGGCCAAGGGCATGGACTCTGACAGTGGAAGGCACCACAAGGCTGGGTGATAGGGCATGCAGGGATCATTTGCATGTTCAAATGCGTTTTTTGTCAGTTATGTAATTTATTTATTTGTTTGTTTTGCAGTACATCAACTGCAGCTGTTTGGCAGGGGGAGGGCCGGAGGCCAATACCACAGTCTACTCCTCTGGCTGCCGTGTGCCGTGTGACATCGTGTACCCATTCCTGGTCCTTCTCTTCCTCCTGACAGGCCTTAGTATGATTGCTGTGGCTCCTGGGGACTCCATTCAGCTGAGGTCGGTTCCCTGCTTTGGCATCAGCTGTCTTTTTCCTTCTTTTTCTAGCTTTCTCTCTTTTCTTACTACTTGAACTCTTTCAGTGCAAATTACATCTGCGCCTTCTGGCAATTCTGGTTTTGTGATTTCCTCTTCTTTGCCTCTACCCTTTCATTCTTTATCTTTCTTTCCTGTCACCTGCCTTTTTTTCTGTCTTTGTGACTCATTCACCTGTCTGTATTCTGGGAAGACTTTACACTTCATTTCTCTTGTTACGCAAGTCATTATGAGCTAGTTTTTGTGTTGGAATCTGCTGTGTAGACAGGGAGACCCTAACCACAGAAATGACCTCTAGCTTTCCGTTCCATAGTGCTATTTGCTAGTGGGACTGTTTATGTACTTTTCCTTGCATTAATTTTTTTTTTTTTTTAAATAATCAGATTGTAATAAACAAAGACAAATGGATTATGTGCTCAGCATGGCCAAGCATGCAAGTGTTTGAATTAGTGTATTGTTATTTGATATATTACATATATTGTGTATACATTTTTCTGTTTTTTTAATTTTTTTCCCCTGGACAGGATTGAGTTGTTGTTTTGTTTGTGTTTTTGCTTTTTGATGTGGTGAGAGTCCAGAAAGGGCTCGTATGGTTTCTTGAGCTGTAATGAAGGTGAATAGGAATCTTTTAAAATGAAATTTCTCTGTTTTCTGTTTATTACTTATTTTCTTTCATTTACAGGTGTTTGCTATTTTGTGGACTTCAACTTCCTTTTTATTCAAGTATGCAGAAATTGTCTTAAGAAACTGCATTGAAAAAGAAAATGGAAAATGAATATAAATTCTGTTTAATGCATATTCTAGAACAGTTGTGTGCTCAGCTGCATTGACTGAAAAGATGAAGCACATCATTCAGGTGTTTTTCTGAAAAAGATGCAGTGATGCTTTCTTTCTGCAGGAAGGCAGCATGGCACTTTCTTTTTACTAAACATTTAAAAGTAGGTCTAGTTGCAAAGGGAGGCGACTGCAGGCGGAAAATCTAAACAGATTTTAGATAAATGTTAGCGAACCTAAAAAAAACCATGGACAAACAAATCAAAAGACAAAACACATTTTGTTTTTGACCTCTTAGGTTTTCTTCAGGCAAGATACAAAACAATTAGGACAACGAAAATGAACGAGCCATCACTTATCTTCATTCACTTCAGCGCAAGATGGGCATTGAATGAAAACAAGGCTGTCAGAAGGGAGATAATGTGTGAGTCAAGGTAGTAATGATGATAGTTATATTACTGATAGGAATACTAATAATGGTAATGATGATGATCAAAATATTGAAGAAATAAATAAAGACAGGATTACAACTACTTTTGGTGATGACATGGCAATAGCAGTTGCAGTATGGGAGAAAGGAGAGTGGGTTAGAGGATTCTTAAACAGCATGGTTGCCATGGCAACAGTCTTAGTGGCGATGGTGATGTTAATGATAGTGATGGTAATATCAATACTAACAATCATATTAATGATGATAATGCTAACAACTGTAGTAAAGGTAATGGTAATAATGGCACTGATAATAAAAGCATGATGCAGAAATATATATATGGAAAAAAAAATGATTATAATAAAATAAATTAAAAAAAATAATATATTAATAATAGTAATGATAATAATGGTACTAATACTAAAGGAAGAAAAGAGAAAAAATCAAAGAAAAAACAACAACACGGGGAGGAGGGGGAGGGGAGGACAGGAAGAATAAAGAGGAGACGGAAGGCATAAATTATGGGAAGGATGGAATCTAATAGGTATATTAATGATTATGATATGTAGATTAATAGTTTTGATAATAATCATGATTGTAACCAAATAGTAATGATAGTGATGCTATAGGAGGCCGGAAAAGTGGTAAGCTGGAATGTCAGAAATATTGTAAAGAATAATAATTATATTAACCCTTTCACCGCCAGACATTCTATTTTGCATAAATCCCCATCGCCAGCCATTTTTCCAATAAAGCTCTTATTTCATACCAGCATATGTGAAACGTGAATATCTCAGGAACTAAACAACCAATTCTCATGCTATTTTTTGTAAAATGGAGGAGATAAACTGTACTTTTATTATGTCATAACATGTTAGTAATGGTAGGTCAACAACGATTTCAATTTTTTAGTAATTTCAAGTGCAAAAAAAATGCAAAGTAAAAAAAAAGAATGTTATGTTTCTTCTACACATAAAAAATGAAGAAAGAATGCCAACAAACTCTCAACAAGGGAGCAAAATACTCCACTCACAATTGAAGACAAGAAAGTATGGTATTTCCAACAGAAAAGTGGAAGAAACAGCCACAAATACAACTACTCCAATAGCAGGGAACACACACACACACACACACACACACACACACACACACACACACACACACAACATTCTTATGCCTAACTGGTACACATGTAAGAAAGAAAAAGGGAACACACACACACACACACAACACACACACACACGTCCCTTTCACTCTCAGCAGTAATATTTTTTTATGAACACAAAGTCATTCATGTGTCTGTTGGTCTCTGAACCCTTGCCATTCAGCTGATCTATATGATCAGCTGTACACCCACTCAAACACGTCTCTGTTGCTCGCCTCTCACGTGTCAGTCGGCCACGCCCCCTTCAACCTCAGCCAGCAAGAGTCGGCCCACAGCGTGTGTGTGAAGTTCGTTGCCTAAAGTCTTAGTTCGCTCCCTCACATAGAGTTAGTGAATAGTCAGTCAGTGCTGGCTGGCTCAACGCAAAAACACTGGGGCACACGCGGTAGGGTAGTAAGTGGGCGTCTCGTCAGTCTCCCAACCATTTGGCCACAGTCCAGCGCCTCGTGTTGCAATAATTCGGTCAAGCCCTCACTATCGTTGTTTACTCGTGACTGTCTGCGTCTTCTTCATCTGTATTAGGAACAACTGACCATCTATTCAATATTCCCAGCACTTGATCTGTGGTAAATGTACGGCAAGGTCGAGTACATAAAGTGCTTGGTGGTGACGTCATAGTGAATGGAAAAACAATCGGAATAAAGTCGATAAAACACTGAACTGAATTGTGTTCTGACAAAGCAAATGACTGTGAGCACTGGCCAGACCATCCCCCAACTATGATGTTTATTGCTGGCTTTTCATCTCATGAACTAGGATCGTGAGAGTATGGGGAGTTTGGTCACCCTACTTAGTCACCAAATGGCACCTTCGGCGCTCAGCCCTGTCGTCGCCGAAAGGCGCCTATGGCGGTGAAAGGGTTAATGATAGTATTAGTAGTAAATGATTGTAACAGTTATGAACGTGTGTGTGTGTGTGTGTGTGTGTGTGTGTGTTTTTAAATGAAGGTGATGATGATAGTGCTGATAATGATGGTGTGATGATAGTGGTACTGAGAGCAATAATAATAAAAGTAATATTAGTACTGGTAATAGTAGGTGGAAAGGAATGGAGATGGTCAATGAGTAAAAGTTAACAGTGCTACTGGAGCAGGGAGAAGGTGGTGAAGATAAACATTGTGATGTTAATAATATTAACGGTAGATGAAAAGGAATAGGGATGATCAAAGAGTGAAAGGTTGGCAGTAGTATTGGAGCAGAGGAGAGGGAAAGGGTTAGGGGGAAAAAGAGAGAGAGAGAGAGAGGGGGAGAGAGAGGAGTAAAGAGTAAGGAAGGAAGTGTGTGTGTGTGTGTGTGTGTGTGTGTGTGTGTGTGTGTGTGTTTCTGCATAGCTACAAACACCTACACACATATGCACAGGAAAGAGGGGAGAGGGAAGAGAAGCTCTTGTAGAGGAAATAGTGTATGAAAGTAAAAGAAAACCAGATGAAGAAAAGGCAGTGGACAAGTATCTGAATAAACAATAGATTGATGTGACAAATAGAGAGAGTGTAGTGAGAGGGGAAAGGAAGATAGCTGTAAGTTATGTGTGAGGTAAATAATGGGAGATATGGTGGTATGTGTCTGTCGGTAGTTTCCAGAGCAGATGTTCTGGATTTAGGTGGAGGATATTGTGGGCTAATACTGCAGTGGTGGATAGGTGCATGCTGCTCTAGGATAGGTGCATGCTGCTCTAGGATAGGTGCATGCTGCTCTAGGACGGGTGCATGCTGCTCTAGGACGGGTGCATGCTGCTCTAGGATGGGTGCATGCTGCTCTAGGACGGGTGCATGCTGCTCTAGGACAGGTGCATGCTGCTCTAGGACAGGTGCATGCTGCTCTAGGACAGGTGCATGCTGCTCTAGACAGGCATGCGCTCTAGATAGTGCATGCTGCTCTAGGATAGGTGCATGCTGCGCTAGGACAGGTGCATGCTGCTCTAGGACAGGTGCATGCTGCTCTAGGGTGTTGATGCTATGAGGTTGGAAGGAAGAGGAGATGGGTTTACATACTGACTGGGGTGAGAGGGGGGGAGGGGCAACATACTAACACCTATACACCATATTATTCTCTCTTCTTTTTTTCATTTAAAAAAGGTTATTGTGTCTAAGTAGTATACTATTAATTCTATAGTTAATGCTGGCAATGGGATCAGTGATAATAGGATATAATGATTATAAGTATAATGATAAAAATGATACTGACAGTAGTAATAACAACACTGACATCAGTATTGTTGTAATGATGGCGATGATGAAGACAGTAATGGTAATAGTGATATGATGATGATAGTAATGAAAGTACTAATAGTATGAAGTAATATTGGTAATAGTAATATTAGGTGGAAAGGAGTTGAAATGCTCAATGAATAACAGTAGACAGTACTGTTGGATGATGATAATAATGGTAGTAGTAATGATAAGTGCAGCAACGCTAGCAAAAATAGCAGTGGCTAGAAAGGGATGGGAACGATGATTGATAAAAGAGCTAGCATTTCTATTTGAAAGAGAAAAAAAAAATGAAAATAGAAATAAAAAAAGAGAGAGAAAGAAATTGTGTGTGTGTGTGTGTGTGTGTGTGTGTGTGTGTGTGTGTGTTCCATTAGTAATGTCAGCCTCCTACTCATTGATCAACCCCACCCCCAGCCACCACCATCCCCACCAACACCACTAAACCTATCATTGGGGAGGTGGGTGGAGAGACTTAGAGAGTGTAGGAAAGGGAAAAGGAAGGTAGCAGTTACTAATGTCTGAGGTAAACAGTGGGAGGTATGCTAGTATGGGTGTGTGTAGGTGGAGGATATTGCAGGTCTGTGCTGCAGAGGTGGAATGGTACATACTGCTTTTGGATGTTGATGCCATGAGGATGGAGGGTGCCAAGTTTGGCAATAAGATGAGATTCCTATATAAGGTGCTGCAAGTTGTCACTCTGTGATTGCCAAAGTGCCAGGACTTTGACATGGTTGATGTTGTGTTGAGTGTGGTTGAAGTGTAGAGCGACTGGTTTGGGCCGATGGTGGCGGATGTCGGCCAGGTGTTCAGAGATGCGTGTCTCAAGTGTGTGAGATGTCTCACCTACATAGATCTTACCACACAGCTGGCAGTGGATAGCGTACACAATGTTATGTTTCTGACAGGAGAAAGTGCATTAAATAGTGAATGAGCCGTTGGGGCCATGTAGGCTGGTGTCTAGTTTGGTGAGAGGGCAGATTTTGCAGTTGGGTTTTGAGCAGGGGAAAATACCTGGTGGCTTAGTTGTGGAGATTTTGTTCAGCTTAGAGCGCACTAGTAGGTCTTCGAGGTTTTTGTCACGTTTGAAAGTGATCATCGGTTTGGTCTCAGAGGTAGGTGTATGATTTTCTACTATGTGCCAGTTAGACTTCAGGATCCTGCAGATGGGCAGAGTGTGAGGATGGAAGAGAAGGCAGGCGGTGGGTCTGTCTGTCTCTTTGGGAGGCTTAGTTTCCAGAGCAGATGTTCGTGATTTAGCTGCAGTATGGCTTAGAGCGTCATTAATTCTTTCATCCCTACAACCCGGTTTTCCGGTTTGCAGAAATCCTACCCTTCCTTTCTGCAGCCTGGAAACTGGGCAGCACAAAATCCCTCCTTTCCTTCCTGCAGCCCGGAAAATTGGTTCTCGCGGTAAGCGCTTTGAACTTCGCGCGAGTCGCGTCATCGGTACATGTCATGACCGGGTCGCTTGCGCGGCAGTGTTTATGAATGGAATGGATGCCAGATGGCCCCTACAGAGTGGGAAAGTGGTCGCCGCTCTATTCTGGCCAGTTTGCTACTGCATACGTGGCAGTTCTCACTTTCCACTTCTTTGTTTTTCTCTAAATCCAGGAATGAAGGGAATACTCGTATTATAAGAATGTAGGAACAAGAGGAAGTAATGGTTCATAGAAAAGTAGGAATGAAAGAGTTAAGGACAGCACTGGGGTAGCCACAGTTGGTGAAAAACTCAGACATTTTGGCTGCTTGTACAGTGAAATCTTCTTCGCTGGAACAGAATCTGCGTAGGCGAAGGAATTCAGAATATGGAATTCTGTCTTTAGTGGACTGGTGGTGGGAAGATGTGTAGTCCAGGTATGAGTGGGCATCAGTGGATTTATAGAAGACTGAGGTTTTAAGCAGTCCATCTTTGAGGGAAATAGTGATGTCCAGGAAGTTAACTGACTGTGAAATGGTGTAGGTCAATTTGATGGATGGATGGAAGGTCTGAGCAAAGTTGAGGAAATTGCGGAGGTCATGTTCTGGCATGGATGTGGCTCCCAGTCCATCATCTATGTATCTTTTGTAGAGCTCTGGTGTTGGGCCTGTGTAAGAAGTTAGAAGGCAGTGTTCTAGGTGTCCCATGAAGAGGCAGGCATAGGATCGTCCCATTTTGGTTAGCATAGCAGCACCACTGATTTGTGAGAATGTATGGTTGTTAAATTCAAAGGTGTTGAGGGTGAGGACTAACTCTGCAAGTCTGACCAGTGTAGCTGTGGGAGGGTGTTGTTGGTTAGGGGACCGTTTATTAAGAAAGAATGTGAGGGCCTTCAGTCCATCAGCATGAGGGATGGAAGTGTAGAGAGAGACAACATCAAGTGTAAAGAGGAGGCTGGGTTGGAAAGTGGGATCTGTGTTGTATGAATTAATCATGTTGAGTTTGTGAGTTGTGTCTTTGAGGTATGTGGGGAGGCCTTGTACTATGGGTTGGAGGAGAGAGTCTAATAACTGTGTTCTGCAGGGCAGCTGCATGCAGATACAATGGGTCTGCCGTGTGTACTGGGTTTGTGTATTTTAGGGAGCAGGTAGAAGGTGGGTTGTTTGGTGTCTGTCATTATGAGGAGTTTGGCTGTCTCCGGTAAGTTGTTATGTTTGATTTCTTGTTTAACTGCGGTTGAGATGAGTTTCTGGTGTTGAGGGAGGGGTGATGCTGTGAGTGGTGTACAGACATTTGTGTCTGACAGTTGTCTGTGTGCTTCTTTTATGTACAGCTGTTTGTCCCAGACCACCACTGCACCACCCTTGTCTGCTGGTTTGATGACAATGTCTTGTCGTTGTCTCAGTGATTCAAGGGCTTTTAGTTCATACTGTGAGAGGTTGGAATGGTGGACATGTTTGGATTTCACTTTAGCGATTTCTTTTCTGCACTTTTTGATGTAGAGTTCAACTTCAGTGGATTTGTCAAGAGGTGGTTGGAGGAGTACTGGAGTTTGAAAAGGGTGGATAAAGATGTCAGAGCTCTCTGGTAGTGAGGGCTTAGATACATTGTCAAGTGCAACCATCCATCTTAATTTTCTAAAGAATCTTTCAACATCAGTGTGGTTTTAATATTTATTGTTGGTAGGCTGAATGGGAATAAATTTTAGGCCTTTTGCCGGGACTGACCTTTCATCAGTGGTGAGAGGGATGCAGTGAACAAGGTGGCGGTGTTGCTCATGGGTGATAGGGAGATCAGTGTTGTGTGTAGGGGGATCGGACTGGTCTGGGAGGTTCGCCTTGTATTTGTTTTGTAATTTCGATAATTTGTCTTGCTTGATCTGGTTGCAGTGATTGTGAATGAGTTGGTTGTGTGTATGGATGAGCTGCCTGAGTCTTGAAGCAGTGGCTATGGGCATGATGATTTTGGTTTGTTGTTTGAAATGTTGGAGAAGACGGGAGAGAGATTCCAGGGATGAATTGAGTGTTTTGATAAGTGCCGACATGAGTTTACGGCTGGCTTGGAAAAGAATCTTTGTAGTAGTAGTGGTAAAAGCAGTATTATGAAGATCGGATAGGGTGTGAGAAAGTGAGAAGCCATGAGGGGTGATTCATGGTCAAATGCATTGTTTTAGAAAGTTGATCTGAAAACGACATGGGGAGGGTGGGTGGGGGGGGGGGGGGGGGGGGGGGGGGGGGGGGGGGGGGGGGGGGGGGGGGGGGGGGGGGGGGGGGGGGGGGGGGGGGGAGGGGAGGGGGGGGGGAGGGGGGGGGGACAGGAGATAAAGAGGAGATGGAAGGTATAAATCATGGGAAGGATGGAATCTAATTTTAGAAAGTTGATCTGAAAATTTTTAGAAAGTTGATTTGAAAATTTTTAGAAAGTTGATCTGAAAACAACATGGGAAGGAGGGGGAGGGGAGGACAGGAAGAATAAAGAGGGGATGGAAGGTATAAATCATGGGAAGGATGGAATCTGATTTTTTCATTTTATTGTTATTGCTTTTTGTGTGTGTCAAAATGAGAGCTTTTTCCTCTTTTGTCATTGCTTGTGTATTTTGTTCATTTTTGCCCATGTAATCAAATTTGTCTGTCTGTATCTTACTTGTCATTGTCTCAGTATCTAGATGCTGAAAGTTAGAAGTCATGGTAAAAGTATTTGAATGCAGTGGAAAGTGTGAAAGGAAATTTGATGTGTGCTGAGTTAGCACAAATGTTATAATGCCCAAACAGATGTCTGCAAGACAGAAATAAAATCTGAAAATGAAAATTTGGGATTGGTGCAGAGAATTTGCAATGTTTTTTGTTTAAAAATGATCCATTGTGCATGTCTGTGCTGCTAGGTGTGTCCCAGAGGAGATCAAAACGTTTGCTCAGGGGTTGAAGCAGATGATTGTCCGCATACTGGGTATGTTCACTCTTGGTTGTTAGTGACTCATGATGTGTAATCATGGTTGTTATTGAGTCATGATGTGTGATCATGGGTTGTTATTGACCCATGATGTGTAATCATGGGTTATTATTGAGTCATGATGTGTGATCATGGGTTGTTATTGACCCATGATGTGTAATCATGGGTTGTTATTGAGTCATGATGTGTAGTCATGGGTTGTTATTGACCCATGATGTGTAAT
Organism: Conus canariensis; assembly: GCA_033310375.1. Taxonomy (NCBI): domain Eukaryota; kingdom Metazoa; phylum Mollusca; class Gastropoda; order Neogastropoda; family Conidae; genus Conus; species Conus canariensis. The sequence goes on from CM065742.1 coordinate 36,440,037, forward strand.
CATGGGTTGTTATTGACTCATGATGTGTAATCATGGGTTATTATTGAGTCATGATGTGTGATCATGGGTTGTTATTGAGTCATGATGTGTAATCATGTGTTGTTATTGACTCATGATGTGTAATCATGGGTTGTTATTGACCCATGATGTGTAATCATGGGTTGTTATTGACCCATGATGTGTAATCATGGGTTGTTATTGACCCGTGATGTGTGATCATGAGTTGTTTAGGTCATGGGTTGTTATTGACCCATGATGTGTGATCATGAGTTGTTATTGAGTCATGATGTGTAATCATGGGTTGTTATTGACCCATGATGTGTGATCATGGGTTGTTATTCATGATGTGTATCATGGTTGTTATTGAGTCATGATGTGTAATCATGGTGTTGTTATATTGAGTCATGATGTGTAATCATGGGTTGTTATTGACCCATGATGTGTAATCATGGGTTGTTATTGATCATGATGTGTAATCATGTGGTTGTTATTGACTCATGATGTGTAATCATGGTTGTTATTGACCCATGATGTGTAATCATGGGTTGTTATTGACTCATGATGTGTAATCATGGGTTGTTATTGACTCATGATGTGTAATCATGGGTTGTTATTGACCCATGATGTGTAATCATGGGTTGTTATTGACATGATGTGTAATCATGGGTTGTTATTAGACCCATGATGTGTAATCATGGGTTGTTATTGACCCATGATGTGTATCATGGTGTTGTTATTGACCCATGATGTGTGATCATGGGTTGTTATTGACCCATGATGTGTAATCATGGGTTGTTATTGACCCATGATGTGTGGTCATGTGTTGTTATTGACCCATGATGTGTGATCATGGGTTGTTATTGACCCATGATGTGTAATCATGGGTTGTTATTGACCCATGATGTGTCATCATGGGTTGTTATTGACCCATGATGTGTCATCATGGTTGTTATTGAGTCATGATGTGTCATCATGGGTTTTTATTGACCCATGATGTGTCATCATGGGTTGTTATTGACCCATGATGTGTCATCATGGGTTGTTATTGACCCATGATGTGTCATCATGGGTTGTTATTGACCATGATGTGTCATCATGGGTTGTTATTGACCCATGATGTGTCATCATGGGTTGTTATTGACCCATGATGTGTCATCATGGGTTGTTATTGACCCATGATGTGTCATCATGGGTTTGTTATTGACCCATGATGTGTCATCATGGGTTGTTATTGACCCATGATGTGTCATCATGGGTTGTTATTGACCCATGATGTGTCATCATGGGTTGTTATTGACCCATGATGTGTCATCATGGGTTGTTATTGACCCATGATGTGTCATCATGGGTTGTTATTGACCATGATGTGTCATCATGGGTTGTTATTGACCCATGATGTGTCATCATGGTTGTTATTGACCCATGATGTGTCATCATGGTTGTTACTGAGTCATGATGTGTCATCATGGGTTGTTATTGAGTCATGAGTGTCATCATGGGTTGTTACTGAGTCATGATGTGTCATCATGGGTTGTTATTGACCCATGATGTGTCATCATGGGTTGTTATTGAGTCCATGATGTGTCATCATGGGTTGTTATGAGTCATGATGTGTCATCATGGGTTGTTATTGACCTCATGATGTGTCATCATGGGTTGTTATGACTCATGATGTGTCATCATGGGTTGTTATATGACCCATGATGTGTCATCATGGGTTGTTATTGAGTCATGATGTGTCATCATGGGTTGTTATTGACCCATGATGTGTCATCATGGGTTGTTACTGACTCATGATGTGTCATCATGGGTTGTTATTGAGTCATGATGTGTCATCATGGTTGTTATTGACCCATGATGTGTCATCATGGGTTGTTATTGAGTCATGATGTGTATCATGGGTTGTTATTGACCATGATGTGTCATCATGTGTTGTTATTGACCCATGATGTGTATCATGGGTTGTTATTGACCCATGATGTGTAATCATGGGTTGTTATTGACTCATGATGTGTAATCATGGGTTGTTATTGACTCATGATGTGTCATCATGGGTTGTTATTGACCCATGATGTGTATCATGGGTTGTTATTGAGTCATGATGTGTATCATGGGTTGTTATTGAGTCATGATGTGTATCATGGTTGTTATTGAGTCCATGATGTGTGATCATGGGTTGTTATTGACCATGATGTGTGATCATGGGTTGTTATTGACCCATGATGTGTCATCATGGGTTTGTTATTGACTCATGATGTGTATCATGGGTTGTTATTGACCCATGATGTGTAATCATGGGTTGTTATTGACCCATGATGTGTATCATGGGTTGTTATTGACCCATGATGTGTAGTCATGGGTTGTTATTGACTCATGAGTGTGATCATGGGTTGTTATTGAGTCATGATGTGATCATGGGTTGTTATTGAGTCCATGATGTGTAATCATGGGTTGTTATTGACCCATGATGTGTATCATGGGTTGTTATTGATCATGATTGTGATCATGGGTTGTTATTGAGTCATGATGTGTGATCATGGGTTGTTATTGACTCCATGATGTGATCATGGGTTGTTATTGACTCATGATGTGGATCATGGGTTGTTATTGACCCATGATGTGTGATCATGGGTTGTTATTGACCATGATGTGTAATCATGGGTTGTTATTGACCCATGATGTGTATCATGGGTTGTTATTGACATGATGTGTGTCATGGGTTGTTATTGACCATGATGTGTGATCATGGGTTGTTATTGACTCATGATGTGTATCATGGGTTTGTTATTGACTCCATGATGTGTATGATCATGGGTTGTTTATTGACCCGTGATGGAATCATGGTTGTTATTGATCATGATGTGTAGTCATGGTTGTTATTGACCCATTTATAGTTGTTAGTCATGGTTGTTTATTGACCCATGATGTAATTGGTTATTTACCTATGGTATGGTTGTTATGACCCATGAATGGTGTCATGGTTGTTTATTGACCATGATGTGTGATCATGGTTGTTATTGACTCATGATGTGTCATCATGAGTTGTTATTGACCCATGATGTGTGGTCATGTGTTGATGTTGTGGTTTTCACTTGAGGTTTATAATTGAGGTGTTTGACATAGCTTCAGATTTGTCGATACATCTCCACCATTAGCACAACAGATTTTGTAATGACCTATGGTAGTTTGACTGAAAGCAAACAAGGAGCATGCATGATAGCCGTATTTGATCATTGTGATGAGTCACTTTCAGCAGATAACAGAGGCTGCAGATTTGTAATGAGAAAAAAATGATTGTGCTGCATTGTCTTTTTTGATTGGTAGTTGTTAAGTTGTAATAGCCAATCAGCATTTCCTTTGCTCCTTAACAAGGAGTAAAAGATTGGCAAGATTAAGGTTCTTAGAGTCAAATTACTGTGGGTTTTTTTTTTAGCTGTGTTTAGAATTGTTTACGTTACTCTCCAAGTGAATCTAATATTTTGTTACTCTGTTTGATCTGTCACTTTGTCATTTTATCACTGAAAATGGATAGTGGGTTGAAAGAAAGTTTCAGTGTTTTAGGATCGTATCACTATATTATGACTTTCCAGATTACTGAGATGGTCTCAGTTTGGTTTCAGGATCGGGAACCCTCCCCGACTTGCACCTCTGTGATTGTTGTTGTAATTGGTGGGTGGGCGAGTTGTGTCAGTGTTAGCAGAGAATGATTAACAGTTGGACAGGCTGGTGGGCCTGTTGTCACAGTTATCAAAGAGAATGATTAACAGTTGGACAGGGTGGTGGGCCTGTTGTCACAGTTATCAAAGAGAATGACTAACAGTTGGACAGGCTGATGGGCCTGTTGTCCCAGTTATCAAAGAGAATGATTAACAGTTGGACAGGCTGGTGGGCCTGTTGTCACAGTTATGAAAGACAATGACTGGCATTGCAGACACAATGCTTGGTCCAACTGTCACATTATTAATAGAGCATGTTAGATTTTGTGCAGGGTGATGAGACTTTTTGTCACAGTGTTAACTAAGAACAATGGATATATCAGGCATAATGGTTAGGCTTAATATCACACTGTTAACAAAGAACAATGGATATATCAGGCATAATGGTTAGGCTTAATATCACACTGTTAACAAAGAACAATGGATATATCAGGCATAATGGTGAGGCTTAATATCACACTGTTCAGAAAGAACAATGGACATATCAGGCATAATGGTGAGGCTTAATATCACAGTGTTGATAAAGAACAATGGATATATCAGGCATAATGGTGAGGCTTAATATCACAGTGTTCAGAAAGAACAATGGATATATCAGGCATAATGATGAAGCTTATCACAGTGTTCAGAAAGAACAATGGATATTTCAGGCATAATGGTGAGGCTTAATATCACAGTGTCAACAGAGAACAACAGATATTTCAGGCATAATGGTGAGGCTTAATATCACAGTGTTAAGAGAGAACAACGGATATTTCAGGCATGATGGTGAGGCTTAATATCACAGTGTTAAGAAAGAACAACAGATATTTCAGGCATAATGGTGAGGCTGAATATCAGAGTGTTAACAGAGAACAATGGATATTTCAGGCGTAATGGTGAGGCAGAATATCAGTGTTAACAGAGAACAACGGATATTTCAGGCGTAATGGTGAGGCTGAATATCAGTGTTAAGAAAGAACAACAGATATTTTAGGTGTAATGGTGAGGCTGAATATCACAGTGTTGACAAAGAACAATGGATATACCAGCCGCCGTGGCCAAGTGGTTAGCGTTGCAGACTCCTGGCTGGGAGATCATGGGTTTGATTCCCATCAGAGTCATATGGGATTTTTCTGCCCCGACCGGCTCCTTCCCAGAGTTGAATTTGCTACGGGCTCAGTTGGGAAGACTGGGACCACACAGTTGAGTTTCATCCATGAAAGGAAGCATAGAGTACAGCCCTGTCCTGCAGTCTCAGACCGGAATGGAAATCCGTAGCATCATCTTCATCATCCTTGTTCTCATCAATTTGCATTAAAAGAAGTTTCAAGTTCCTTGGCCCTGCTGTCATGGTGAGCTCAGTTTTGATGTCCTCTCCACGTCTCTGGCCTTGGTTTGATTCCATCAGGCTCACTGGTATCGACGAGTTCATGGGGCTGTTGTTGGACGAACGTGGTGGTGCCCTCTGGAGGGCATGCTGGCTCCGCGACTAAGCAATTATTGTCATCAGTAGGGGCTTAGTAGGTGGTGTCCTGCATATGTTGGATCAGAACAGGCGCCACTGAACACCACCAAAATGGCTTGGCAGCAGTGCAGTGTCTCCTCCGGTGAGTTGCTTCTTGACATTGACTGCTCCCTGTGGATTGCCAGTGCCGGGGCTGCAGCGGGACTGACTGGGCTGTGGCTGTGGATGGGGTGTTGGAATGAGCAGCGTTGGTGCACTTTCACTGAGGTGGTACAGAAGATGGGACCGCCAACCCCCCCCCCCCCCCCCCCCCCCCAAAAAAAAACCCCAGATATTTCAGCATAATGGTGAGCCAGGTGTGGCCTGTTGTAGCTGTCTTAACAAAGAATGACTGATAATTAGAGTAAATGATGGCCTATTTTAAAACAGTGTTTTTAGACAAAGAATGACTGATATTTTAGATCTAGTTTGCAAAGCGAGAGGACTGCAGGCGGAAATCTAAACAAATCTTAAATAAATGTTAGCGAACCGCCCAGAGAACGTGGACAAACGAGTCACAAGACGAAACACAACGCGTTTCGACCTCTTAGGTCTTCATCAGGTGAGACATTAACGAATAAAACAATGAAAATTCACTTAGCTTTGATCGCTTCAGATCACTTCGCAGGGTTCAGCGCAAGGAAGAAGATATTTTAGGTTGAGTGATGGAATCTGTTTTCACAATGGCAGAGAATACGTGGTGTTTCAGGCAAAGTGGCAAGAGCTAATGTCAGACTGTTATAGAGTGAGTGACACTGTTTCAGGCACGGTGGTTGGGCCGATCATCACCGGGCGCCTTCTAGACAACACGTGCCAGGTGTGGCGAGAGAGCTGCAGTGGAGCCTCTCTGTCCTGCTGGCTCTATGACACCGACATGATGTCCAACAGCGCCTTCTTTGGAGTTGCCGGCACCAAGGTCATGTCCATCTTCCTCTGCGTCATGGCCCTCCGCCTCTACCGCCCACCCAAAACCTCCACAGACCCCATCACTGAACTGGACCGGCTCGATGAGCGTACTGATCTCAGCTCCGTCGATCTCAACTGAGCTCCAGAGAGATGCATGCTGGTTCAGTGCCCGCAATACAAGAAGTCTGGCTACTGTTGATTGTTGTGGAGATTGTGTGTAGCTGATGGCTTGCAGGTGTTGACATCTTCTCACTGTTGTGGAGATTGTGTGTAGCTAACGGCTAGCAGATGTTCACATCTTCCTTGGGGGGATAACTGCAGCTGTTTGCTTGGGCGCAGGTGCTTCAAGCTTTTGTTTTTATCTATGGAAATCCACTTGGTTATAATCTGAAAAGATCCAGTCAGTTAAAGCCAGAAAATTGGGTGCATTGGATTGATTTTTTGCATCCATCACCCTCAGACATTAAGGGCAAGTTGTTCCCAAAGGTCTGCCAGAAATTGTGTAGCTTTGAGCAATAAGTGAGATGGAGTGCAAGTCCTGGGTTTGCAAGCAGTGTTACGAAAGCTGGAGCAAGGGGAAGGAATCCTTAAGGAAATCCTTATCAAGAGCAATAAATAATATTTGGTGTTAGTCATAACCTTATTTTCTATATCAGGCTTACAGGTGAACTTTTTTCAGGGTCAAACAGCACTATATGTAGACATTGTACATAAAAATATTTTTAATATGAAACTGTGTTCAATGCCATCATTGTTGATGAAAAGTAATGTGATCATTATAGATGAAGTGGAGGGGGAAGGAGAGGTAGTCTGGCTATTTATTTATATTTATATATCTTGCATTTTGTGTTGTATTTTTCTTTTATGGAATTCCAATGCTGTATCATTTGTGTGTTCAGATGACATCCACCTGTGTGACCTTAGAGCTGTTCTTCCTGGCTAATGCCATCACTTATCCCTCCACATCCTTCGTCCATCCTCTTTTCCATTTAATCCTCCACATCCTTCTTCTCCCTTCTTTCCCTCCCCACATCTGTGCGTGTTCTTACTTTTATTCTCTTCCTCATCATGATGAACTCCTCTATATTTTCCTATGCCCCTTCTTTCCTCCTCACCATTATCCATTGAGGAATGTCCTCTTTCCTCCCTTCCTAGAATTCTCAAAATCATCTATTCCTCCACATCCTTCCTCTTGCCTGTCTCTTTCTAAACCTTTCTTCCTGCCCTTTCCAGCACCTATCCATTCCTCCACTTCTTTCTTTCTGCCCTTCCCAACGCCCATCCATTCCTCCACTTCTTTCTTTCTGCCCTTCCCAACGCCCATCCATTCCTCCACTTCTTTCTTTCTGCCCTTCCCAACGCCCATCCATTCCTCCACTTCTTTCTTCTTGCCCTTCCCAACGCCCATCCATTCCTCCACTTCTTTCTTCTTGCCCTTCCCAACGCCCATCCATTCCTCCACTTCTTTCTTTCTGCCCTTCCCAACGCCCATCCATTCCTCCACTTCTTTCTTCTTGCCCTTCCCAACATCCATCCATTCCTCCACTTCTTTCTTCTTGCCCTTCCCAGCACCCATCCTTTACCACACTATCTCCTTCCTCACTCCCCTCATCATTTCCTTCATGTCCTTCCCTTTCCTGCACTCCCTAGAATCTCCCACCCCCTCCATCATCCATTCCATCACCTCTCTTCATTTACCTGCCTCCCACCCACCCCCTTGTTCATTACTCCTCTTGCCACCCTCCCCATCATGATCCATTCCCCTTGCCTCTGTGTTCACTCAGCCATGGTTGGCCCCCCCCCCCCCCCTCCGATCAGTGTAGGAGCAAAGGAGAGAGGTTCAGGGGCCTCTGTGTGTGCTGACTGACAGCATAGGCTGTTCCAAAGATTTTTGCTCTAGTCAGTCTAAGATTTGCTTAATGTCTCTTTTGTCAGTCAACTTAGTCTCAGTCTGTGTAAGTGTGTGTGTGTGTGTGTGTGTGTGTGTGTAATAAACCAAAGTGAAACAAGACATGAAAAACAAAATCGGTCATTAGAGGCATTAAAGGCAATGCTTGGAGAGGATTTTTTTTTTAGACCTGCACCGAGGAGTTTGTTTTCATCTTCCTCCATTGTCTGATGCACTGGTGCATATGTCTCTTTGGTTGTTTGACTGTCAGCAAGATTACCCCAACACTACTGAAGCTGTTTTACCCACACTCAGTTGAAAGATGGAAGAGGACCAGTGACGAACCCCTTAAACTGTGGTGCAGATCCGTGCCATAACTTTGGATCAGATGGCAGATCCATGATGTGTTTGCAGAGATTATTACAAAGCTGGTGACATAAAGATTGTTAAACTGATTTTAAAGAAAGAATTGGCAGAAAGGTGGAATGTATGTATACCCAGGACAAGCCCACTAAACTTTGGTGCGGATCTGTGGTGCAAATCTGGAACAAATAGTAGATGCAAGATCCTTTGTAATTATTACACATTTTGCACCATAGGTAAAGATGATGAAGTTATTGTCACAAACTGGTTCAATAACTGGTTCCTATCTATGAAGTAATGTATTTCTTATAGAATATGAAATTTCTCAAGTGATGTAAACTTTCACAGTGGGTATTTCCTTGTCATATTTGAAAAAGAAGGTATATTGGGAAGTAACTCTTACACTCTATATCAACTGGAAAAAGAATGATTGTTATTCCTCTCGAAAGACTCAAATCCTGGGATCCATGCAGTCTTAGCGGTAGTCTGCGCTCATCTGTGTGTCTTTCTACTTCTAGTTATTGTAATGGATGGGTTTCCTAATCAACAATCTACAGAGACAGTGGCATGCCTTGCTGCCTTCCACCTCCCCTCATGCACTTCACCTTGTGGAGAGAAGTGTTGACCCCTTTTGTTGTACTTGGTCCTCTGGCTCTATGGTTTGTTTTTTTTTCCTTTCTCCCATTTCGAATTGTACAACTGAATATGATCACTGGAAAGAGAGAGAGCAGACAGCCAGGTGACATGCAGACAGCTGAAGAATGCTCCCAAAGGAAGGAGAGGAGAGAGTGTGGAGAGGGTGCTGGGAGAGATCCAGCCACTGCCATAGGGTCTGCCAGTGCCACACTTTGCAGCCCCAGCTGATTCCGTGGTGCAGAAAGACACGGTCAAACACACTACAGGAGGCCAACTACTTCCATCATGTGTGGGGCCAGGGTTGTGATTCCTACTGGTCGACAGTATGGTGAACTCCCCTAATGGCCACATTCACAGTGTACATACTGTACTGTTCATATTTTAGTACCATGTATTGTACAGCCATCAGCTTCTGTTTACCAGGCGCCTTAAATGATGGCAGACACTGACCCAGAATTAGCCGAAAAATGGGTCATGAGTTTCTTTAGTACATTCAGTGCTTCAGGTTAGAGGAAATGGTTTGTGCACCGATTCACGTCCGCGTGTTTTAAGCTCTAGTCCTCTTATCACCTTACCTTTAAAGGCATATCATCTGCTTTGATGGGAGAGGGGGGCAGGGGGGGGGGGGGGGGGGGGCAGTTGTGGCTGATGATCTGTGTTTTTTCTCTCTGTTTCAGAATCATCCGTTCATTTACCTTTGATTCAAACTTATCATTTCAAGTGCTGTTAATATTTTTTTTCTCTCTCTCCCTCTCTTCATAGTACCTCCAGTACCTGGGTGCTGGCATGACAAATCATGATTATTTCAGTGATATCAGAAAGTACGTGTGTGTGTGTGTGTGTGTGTTTTGGAGAGAATAGACTGGGAACCTATTGGTTTAAACATTAAACTGCACTACAGTTGCTGATGCACAGAATGTGCATGTGTTGAATGCCCTGAGTACAGTCAATGTCTGATCATGCTGGAACATGTTGGGCTCAAACTCCTGATAAGGCATTGGCTTGGAGTGACATACATGCTGAATACTTGACTGCCTTAAAATGTGTTAACAGTAATCATAATTTCAAAACACCCTTGAAATTCCCTTCAGAACTGGGATTTTTTCCCCAGTAAAGTATGTGTAAAAAGACAAACATTTGATGTTGCACATACAAATATGGCACAGGCCGGACTAGATTTTACCATAAAGCTCTGGGGTAAGAAGGTAATCTGGTTAGAATTAGGTGGAGGGGATGGTAAGTGGGTATTGCCCTGTAAGCTGAAATGATGACATGTGGTTGTCAAAACAGGTTCCTTTGTATGAAATGGATTTTGGTCCGTGAGTGAGTATGGTGACTGATTGTGACAGAACAGGGTGAAAAGATGGAATGTGTCTCAAGGACAAACCCCTTGAGTTTGGGTGCACATCTTGTGCAAAGCACAGATTCAGGTTCTCTTTAACATTGACAGAGGCCTGTGTTGTCCTGAGTGTCCTCTAGGTTGTTTGTTGACCAGCCAGTTGTCTGCAGAATAGAGTCGAATAAAACTGTTTGGTAGCGATGGATTTTTGTGCATGTTCCGTTCTGTTGCCCTGTCGTCACAAAATATTTCTGTGAGTGCAGTGCAGGCTGTTTTTCCTCTGAGGAGCTTTTTTGTAAGACCTATGTATGTATGGATCTATCTTGGTTTGATTTTGTTTTGGCGCTATCTTTGATTTGGGACAAAGATGTTGGATCAAACTGGATGGTGTTGTGTTGCTTGCTTTACTGTATTTTTTGAGTGTCATAATTGAAACAATCATAATAGTAATCACAATCATGATAATAAGAATGATCATTTTTAACATACTTCAAATAATCATAATAATATTCCTAATCATGATGATAAGAAAGATTATCATAGTGATAAGAAGAATTTATTTCCCAGAATTCTGACAGGATTGTTGACCAGGTGTGCAGATATTCATGTCAGTCTGTGTTTTGGGGTGTCAGCATTGATTTTCAAATACACAAGACCCATTGACTTTTTTATGGTAGAGTGTGGGAGATAATCACAGTTGTAAATAGACATTAAATGAAAAGATTCACTCCTTCATGATTGTTTGTTTTAGATTAAAAAACGTTTATTGTTTTGTCGGTGGAGAGAAAAATGTAGAAGAATTAATATGGTGGAAGACATGTTTTCTTGCAGGGGTTCTATGGACAATGTCAAGAATAGTGAATGATTATAAAAACAGCTTTTTCTTCCGGTGTCTTTCAGTTACCTGTCAGTTTCACACACAGTTTAGGTGGTGGTTAACCAACTTTAAAAAGACTAGACTATATATATATATGAGCTAAATGAAGAAGGTGCAAAGCAGCAGGCATGAAATAATGGTGATATGTTTGCCAGTGCCCTCATGAATTGAACCAGAGGTTATTTGTTGTGGAATTTGTCATCCTTGCTCAAGTGTGACAACTACTGTTAGTAGCCCTGCTGCTTCAGTTGCTAAAGGTTGAAGCAATTGTCAGAGTAGTCACAGTCACATTTAGACTGGTTCTGTAAGTAATAGTGTAGTGGCAGTCACAGTTAGATTGGTTTCTGTAATAGTCAGTGTAGTCACAGTCACAGTTAGACTGGTTTCTGTAAGTAATAGTCAGTGTAGTCACAGTCACAGTTAGATTGGTTTCTGTAATAGTCAGTGTAGTCACAGTTAGACTGGTTTCATCATCATGCTACAGATCTGTTGGTCATGGTACTGCAGTGACTGTCAGAGCTGTCAGTGTAGTCACAGTCACAGTTAGATTGGTTTCTGTAATAGTCAGTGTAGTCACAGTCACAGTTAGACTGGTTTCTGTAAGTAATAGTCAGTGTAGTCACAGTCACAGTTAGATTGGTTTCTGTAATAGTCAGTGTAGTCACAGTCACAGTTAGACTGGTTTCTGTAAGTAATAGTCAGTGTAGTCACAGTCACAGTTAGACTGGTTTCTGTAAGTAATAGTGTAGTCACAGTCACAATTAGACTGGTTTCTGTAAGTAATAGTCAGTGTAGTCACAGTCACAGTTAGACTGGTTTCTGTAAGTAATAGTCAGTGTAGTCACAGTCACAGTTAGACTGGTTTCTGTAAGTAATAGTCAGTGTAGTCACAGTCACAGTTAGACTGGTTTCTACAGTTGGTGCTGCTGCTGCTGCCACCACAATCAATTATTGCCACGAAAAATGTCTGTTTTAGCTACAGCAGTTTACATCGGAGTGATGAAGAGTTCTAGTCAATTTTGCTCCATGTTTGTGCAAAGAATTGTGCCCTCCATCAGATCTGCTGGTACTGCGGTGACTGTCAGCTGCTGTTCATCATCATGCTACAGATCTGTGGGTCATGGTACTGCGGTGACTGTCAGCTGCTGTTCATCGTCATGCTACAGATCTGTTGATACTGCAGTGACTGTCAGCTGCTGTTCATCATCATGCTACAGATCTGTTGATACTGCAGTGACTGTCAGCTGCTGTTCATCATCATGCTACAGATCTGTTGGTCATGTTACTGCAGTGACCGTCAGCTGCTGTTCATCATCATGCTACAGATCTGTTGGTACTGCAGTGACTGTCAGCTGCTGTTCATCATCATGCTACAGATCTGTTGATACTGCAGTGACTGTCAGCTGCTGTTCATCATCATGCTACAGATCTGTTGGTCATGGTACTGCAGTGACTGTCAGCTGCTGTTCATCGTCATGCTAAAGATCTGTTGGTCATGGTACTGCAGTGACTGTCAGCTGCTGTTCATCATCATGCTACAGATCTGTTGGTCATGGTACTGCAGTGACTGTCAGCTGCTGTTCATCATCATGCTACAGATCTGCTGGTACTGCAGTGACTGTCAGCTGCTGTTCATCATCATGCTACAGATCTGTTGGTCATGGTACTGCAGTGACTGTCAGCTGCTGTTCATCATCATGCTACAGATCTGTTGGTCATGGTACTGCAGTGACTGTCAGCTGCTGTTCATCATCATGCTACAGATCTGTTGGTCATGGTACTGCAGTGACTGTCAGCTGCTGTTCATCATCATGCTACAGATCTGCTGGTACTGCAGTGACTGTCAGCTGCTGTTCATCATCATGCTACAGATCTGTTGGTCATGGTACTGCAGTGACTGTCAGCTGCTGTTCATCATCATGCTACAGATCTGTTGGTCATGGTACTGCAGTGACTGTCAGCTGCTGTTCATCGTCATGCTAAAGATCTGTTGGTCATGGTACTGCAGTGACTGTCAGCTGCTGTTCATCATCATGCTACAGATCTGTTAGTCATGGTACTGCGGTGACTGTCAGCTGCTGTTCATCATCATGCTACAGATCTGTTAGTCATGGTACTGGCAACTACAGTTCATCGTCATGCTACAGATCTGTTGGTCATGGTACTGGCAACTACAGTTCATCGTGCTACAGATCTGTTGGTCATGGTACTGGCAACTACAGTTCATCGTCATGCTACAGATCTGTTGGTCATGGTACTGGCAACTACAGTTCATCATCGTGCTACAGATCTGTTGGTCATGGTACTGGCAACTACAGTTCATCGTCATGCTACAGATCTGTTGGTCATGGTACTGGCAACTACAGTTCATCATCATGCTACAGATCTGTTGGTCATGGTACTGGCAACTACAGTTCATCGTCATGCTACAGATCTGTTGGTCATGGTACTGGCAACTACAGTTCATCGTCATGCTACAGATCTGTTGGTCATGGTACTGGCAACTACATTTCATCATCGTGCTACAGATCTGTTGGTCATGGTACTGGCAACTACAGTTCATCGTCATGCTACAGATCTGTTGGTCATGGTACTGGCAACTACAGTTCATCGTCGTACTACAGGGTCCATTGCTGCTCTTTTAGTACCCTGTGTTCCACAGAGGGCTGTTGCTAGTCCTGCTTGGCTTAGAGCTTGGTTTTGTTTGTTTTTTTTTTCTCAAGGATTTGGCCTCATCCTATGAAGACATCTTACTAGTGGTTATGAAAGATAATGTTGGTAATGATGATCATGATTATATAAGCTGTGATATGGTAATGATAAACAGTAATAATGCGAGTAACAGTAATGTTAGTAACTGCAAAGTAATGATAATAGTGATATGTATGTAATAACTCTAATAGAGCTGCCAGTTTGTTTCCCAGATTTTCTCCACAAATGGTCCATTTATGTAGAAAAAAAAGCAAAAAGAGTTATTTAAAGTCATTTTTGAAAAATGATTAATAACATACTGAATTAGTTGGGGAAAACATATCTGACTTTCTACTTTCATTTTCGAAGAGCCTGGTTTAGATGCCATTGTTGAAACACTAATTAAAAAAAAAAGAAAGAAATACAAAAAGACAACTCTTCTTCTCACAAACACAGCAACCAGCTCTGAATGTATTGCTTCCATTCAACAGGAAAAATAAGATATTGTTAATCTGTAATACTGTTACCAAAGTGAGGTACCACTCCAAAAATTCAGAATTGAAAAAAAGAAAAACCCTGTTATGTGGCTTGTTGCATTTGGAAAGAGCTATTGTGTTGATGGAACACATGAAACGTCCAGACTGGTTGACATGGTTGGTTTGGAAGCACACCAGACGAGTGTCCCTCTGTTTCAACTCAGGGAAATGGAAGACAGTGATCAGAAGTGAGGGATTAGGGGTCTGGGGCCTGAGAGACTGGAGCAGTAGAGATCAGTGCCACCATGATCACCCTGTCTCATTTGAGCAAGTTGTCATAGTCATGGTTTGTGTGCAAATTGTGTTTTGACTTTGATTATGTGACAAATGGAAAATGGTCTTCTAGGGTGCCTGTCAATAAAGTCTTTACTTTTGTGTCTGTCAGTTCAGCTTGCTCCAATTGATTAGTCTGTACTGTCAATGTTGTTTTCTGTGTGTGTGGAGATGGTACATCCATATGGCTTAGTTAGTTAAAAACTTTAAAAAAACAATTGATTAATGTAATGATCAGAAACTTATGCAATTTGAGATGTTGATATGCAGTGGTATAGAAGCCAAAGTATCCCATTGTCGGAAGATTATTTTGATAAAAGAAGGACAGTATGGGACTTTTTCAGCATTACAAACGTGAAAAAAAACTTGGTCACCAATGAAACGGCATTGCCATCCACTGTCCCAGAGAAAAATGAAAAGTCAAGTTCACTTAGGTGGGCTGACTGCAGATGGGAGTAGAACAGTTTCTTTCAAATTATTTCACCACTATGTTTTCAAATTAAAGTTCCAGTCCGCACATGTATGTGGATGTCTGTATAGAAAGCAAATACCAAAAAAAGTGATTTAGCATTTTGCACTGTCGTTCCTGTTGACCCTGCAGACAGTGAAGTCATTCTTCGTCACTCCTGTTGACCCTGCAGACAGTGAAGTCATTCTTTGTCACTCCTGTTGATCCTGCAGACAGTGAAGTCATTCTTTGTCACTCCTGTTGACCCTGCAGACAGTGAAGTCATTCTTTGTCACTCCTGTTGACCCTGCAGACAGTGAAGTCATTCTTTGTCACTCCTGTTGACCCTGCAGACAGTGAAGTCATTCTTTGTCACTCCTGTTGACCCTGCAGACAGTGAAGTCATTCTTTGTCACTCCTGTTGACCCTGCAGACAGTGAAGTCATTCTTTGTCACTCCTGTTGACCCTGCAGACAGTGAAGTAATTATTTTCGTTGTTTGATTGTCTTTTGTGTTGTATGTTTTACGTGATTATCCTGCCAGCCATTTTTTTTCCTGAATGAGTTTGACAACCCTGAAATGACTGTGTGTGGTTGGCTGGGCTACAATGATACAGATTGGAAAACTAGCCTGAAAAAGGACATACAGTTGAAACACATTGTTTTGTATTTGTTCCATTTGTTTAGTGGTCTGATAACTTTGCTTTTGTTCTCATGCTTCAGTCCCCCCCCCCCCCCCCCCCCCCCCCCCTTCCCTCTCCCTGCAGTTTTCTGCTCTGAGACCTGCAATTCATTCTTTTTTGTTTAAAAACTAGGAGTGAAGAGTGGAACGGTTGGTACTGCCTGTTTTACTGGTCTGAAGGATGTTAATAGTTTAGTTTCCATGTTAATTACATGATGTTTTGTATCCATTGGTTTCTTTTTAAAGATGGGATCTGTTTTTTCCCCTCTGTATGTTGACAGCCTTTTAAAGGCCCTGTGCGGGCTGCTGGGCTGTGATGATGATAATATGAATGCGACCAACACTAAGCCATGACACACTCCCTTTGCAGTCATCTGGACAACAGACAATAGTTGAAAAATAAAACCACCAGTATATACTGGAGGAATCTGTTGGTGTGGACAGAGCATGAGGAACAGTGTTGCTACTCTAACTCAGATCATGGGGGGGAAAGGTGTCAGGAACAGTGTTAATATTTTGTCTTGGATATGTGAAGGACGGTGATCTGTCTTACCTGCCCCAGGGCAGAACAGACATTCGATTTGACTGTGATGAAGGTATATTGGTTTATACCTGTGAAAAGTATGTTTACTGTTAACTGCATTGTCCATGAAACATGACAAATTGCATTACTGTTTGGGATATGATTAAGTTAATCAATAATGATCTTGATAGTTTTAGGCTGTGGTACAAGAATATTTGTTGTACTTCTTTGTGCTTTGCACTGGCTGCCTGTGAGAGAAAGACTCCATCACAAACTTGCTGTGGAATGCTGCATATATTTTGATAACTATTTATTCCTTCATGTCAGTTTAACCTCTTTGGAGTCTGGGTTTTGTCTTCCTGAATTCATGACCTGCTTTAATTTGTGTAGGACCCCAGCCTTCCTGTCAACATTGGGTCTGGAGTGATGTGTCTCATCCCAGGTGCTTTCAAACTTGGTTTTCTGAGGCATGGTACAACATTTCAAATTCCTTCCATTCCGCCCCCTCCCCTCCCCCCCCCCCCCCCCCCCCCCACTCACCCTTTTCCCCCAAGAACCATATGTAAGAATACACCTTTATCATTCCGGAAACTTCAAAGATTTAGACAGTATGCACTCTTGCATGTGTGTGATTGCATGCTCATGTTTGCACATGCTTGCATGCATGTGTACTTGTGTGTGTGTGTGTGTGTGTGTGTGTGTGTGTGTGTGTGTGTGTGTGTGTGTTTTAAATGAGACATTGGAGCAGGCAGACATATATGAGAATACAGACCCCAGTATTTCAGTAATAGAAGTTTTGGTTGAATGGTATGTATCAATAACAATAACAATAATGATAATAAGGATAATAATGTCAATAATAAAGATATTAGTAATAATGTTTGAATTATATCATGTCAAAATGTAGACTTTGAGCTATACAGTATTGTGCAGTGTCATATTTTAGTTTTTAAGTTAAGGTAAATGACAACCAGTGACAAAGAATTGTTCTGCTCAGTGCTGAGACCAGGAAAAACTTGACAAATATGACAAAGCATAATTCTGTTCAGATATTGTGAAGAAGAGGACAAAGGAATCAGTTCATATTGTATATAACCCACCCGTCTGTGGAGCGGCCATATCAGGCTGTTACTTCATCATGGTCAGTTCCTTACACATGTAAAGAAAAAGAAAGGAAGATGAGGAACATTACAAAGAAGATCAAGGTTCTCCTTTTCAGTGCTACAGAGAATGGAGAAAGTGGAGCAACATAGACAAAGTATGATAAAGGTTTGTTTTATGTTCAGCACAGTGAAAAAGCTGAAGAAAAGAATCAAATGAACAAACATGACAAAAGAAGAGGAAAGAACACTCTGGGATCAAAAAGACAGTTTACAGTATTTGTGCGGTATCCTGGCCCTTCACAAACAAGAATACAGATATGGCCCTCAAAGAATCCTGGGAACCCAACTAAATCATGAAATACTTCACAACAATGTGATTATCACAGTCAAAGCAAAACCTTATGGCAAAGCTGAATGAGGTGCCTACAAGAAAAAGGAGGGATGGGGCTTAGGAAGGAGGGAGCTAGGGTTGAAGTGTTAGGGAGAGTGTTGAGAGGTGGGAGTTGGGATCACCAGTTTGTTTTACTCAATTCATTGTGATTAGGATGTTTTGATCAAACTCAAGCTGTAAATTACCTTCATGTTACGACTGTCTGAAGCGTGAAAGAGGTGGATTACTGTGTTTAGGTGGTGGAAGGGGACAGGATAATCAAATCAACCATAATTAGATTGATTATCTTCTTCCTCAATTCAACGGTAATCAAATCAACCATAACTTACATGATTATCTTCTTCCTCAATTGAAGGGTAAGCAAATCAACCATTACTATGATTATCTTCCTCAGTTGAAGGTATCCAGTGCTGACTTCACAGTGGTTCTGCTGCTCTTCAATTTGCAATTAAAAAAAAAAAAGAACACCCTGGTTCCCAGAGAAGAATGGAAGTGAAGGAGAGAGAGAGAGAGGGCGGTTGAGAGAGAAAAGATCCAAGCTAGTTAGACAGGTGTGGCTGTATGTGGAGATGCTGACTGCTTCCTAAAGAAGAATGGAAGTGAAAAGAGAGAGAGGAGAGAGAGAAAAGATCCAAGCTAGTTAGACAGGTGTGGCTGTATGTGGAGCTGCTGACAGGTGCAGTGCTTTGGGTCTTTAGTGTTGGACTGTATCCAAGTCCATAAAGTTGCCACACGGTTTTAATTGGTTTTTGAGACGAACATTGTTTTATTTCTTTTTCTGTTATCAACTTGGTATGGTTTGCACACCCTGAAGTTCTAGCATGCCCCTCCCTCCTTAAATACCCATTCCATCCTCAGACATTGCCTAGGACTGTAGCCGAGTCCACAAAGCTGCCACGCTATATTCATCGGCCCTCGAGTCAAACGTTGTTTATTTCTTTTTCTGTTATCAACTGAGTATGGCATGCACACCCTGAAGTTTGTCCATGCCCCTCCTTCCCTAAATACCCATTCCACCTTTAAAGAGTGTGGACAGAATCCTTCCTCATATTGTTGTCAAAGCAATAAACCAACTGTTACCTGCTGTTGATAATGTTCTGGTCATACATTGTCCATAGTTTTAATGCACAGTTTTTGTTGTTGTTTTGGAGTTAGAGTAAAGAAGGGGGCTGGAGGTAGCCATTGGATGGTGTCCCTTTTCTGTGATGGGCATATGCAGGCATGTGTGCTGCACTGAGAGGGCCACCTTCTTGGATGGGCTGTAAGATGTCACACACTGAGAGTGTTGATGGCATATGAACCTGTGTGATATGCTGAGTGTTATTGAATGCTGTTAAAGCTTTTTCTACCTCCAAAAGGCCATATATCTGGGCCATTGCTGTTGTTTGCTTATTCCTTTTCTTTTTTTTTCTTCTTCTTTTTTTATTTGTTAATTTTGGGGTGATTCGGTTATCTTTTGTGTAAAGATGGCTACGGGTTATCATGTATTAAAATGAAAGTGATGTGTTAGAACTGGTGTCCCTAGTGACATTTTTTGTTGTAAGAAAAGGTAATAAGAAAGTCAAAGGTATGTCGATGAGCTTTATGATCCAGTTTTCCCTTTAATCATTGTTTACAAGCTGTCAGAGTTAAGCTTGAGGGATTGTGTGGTGTCCGTTAAAACAGATCCTAACTTTCAGGGAAAAGTTTGAACGTTTGTGTCATTTGGTTGTCTGTTTGGGCTTAGTCATCTTCAGACAGTCAAAAAACCATTTGAATGATTGTAAAATGAGGCTGTCATGGAGATAGCAACAGTGGTGTTTGTCAGATTCAGAATGCTGTGGTGTGTAAATCATTGAACCATGATTCTTTTTATAATTAAAAAAAACCCTGCATGCTCTTATTTCATGTACTGCTTACTGATATCCTGTATCTTTGGGGGTGTTTGTTGCTTATGTAGTTTTGTTTCTTTTCGTTTGTTTGTTTTTGTCTATAGCTTAGCCCAAATAATAAAACACGTAAGTTATTTGATGTTTTTCCCTTATTTATTTTTATCTGTAATGGTCTTTGTAAGCTTTGACTGCAATATGGTTTCTGATCACAATAGGCAATATGGTTTCTGATCACAATAGGCAATATGGTTTCTGATCACAATAGGCAATGATATGTCTTTCCATGACATGTATTTGTCATTGAAAAGCAAAGGTGTCTGGTTTCTTTGAATATTGTATGTGTCACATTAACCATAATAGTTTGTTTTTGTGTGTGACTTCAGAGTTTTGTGTTCATTATCGTTAGTTTTCATGTGTGACTGCAAAATGTTGTGTTCATTCTAATTTTTTTTTGTGTGTGACTACAAAATGGTGTGTTCATTAAAATCTATTTTCATAGGTAGTTGCAGAATGTGTTCATTGTGTTCTGTTTTTGTGTCTTGACTATTACATGTGTTGATTATAGTCTGTTTTCATGTGTGACAGCAGAATGTGTTTATTGTAGTCTGTTTATTATAGTCTGTTCTCAATTTAGACTGCAAAATGTTGTGTTTATTACAATCTGTTTTTGTGTGTGACTGCAAAATGTTTATTATGTCTGTTTTTGTGTTTGACTGCAAAATGTTGTTTGTTATATCTTGTTTTTATGTGTGATTGCAAATTGTTGTGTTTCTTATAATCTGTTTTTGTGTGTGACTGCAGAATGTTGTGTTTATTGTAATCTGTTTTTCTGTTTATGAGTAAAAAATTTTGTGTTTATTATAGTCTGTTTTTTTTATGACTGCAAAATGTTATGACTGTTGTAATCTGTTTTTGTGTGTGACTGAAAAATGTTGTATTTATTAGAATTTGTTCTTGTGTGTGACTGCAAAATGTTGTGTTTATTATAAGCTATTTTTGTTTGTGACTGAAAAATGTGTTTATTATAGTGTGTTTTAACGTGTGTCTGCAAAATAAGTTGTTTTTGTGTGTGATTGAAAAATGTTGTATTTAGTATAGTCTGTCTTCATGTGTGACTGAAAAATGCTGTATTTATTATAAGTTGTTTTGTGTGTGTTGATTTGAAAAATGAATGTTGTATTTATTATCTAGTCACTGTTTTCTGTATGTGACTGCAAATCTTGTTGTTTATAATTTTTCAGTGACTGAGTCTGTTGTTTAATGTGTTACTGCAAAATCTTGTGTTTGTTATAAACTGTTTTCATGTGTGACTGCAAAGTCTTGTGTTTGTTATAAACTGTTTTCATGTGTGACTGCAAAGTCTTGTGTTTGTTATAAACTGTTTTTAACATGTTTCATGCGTGCTGCAAAGTCTTGTATTTGTTATAAGCTGTTTTCATGCGTGGCTGCAAAGTCTTGTATTTATTATAAACTGTTTTCATGCGTGGCTGCAAAGTCTTGTATTTATTATAAGCTGTTTTCATGTGTGACTGCAAAGTCTTGTATTTATTATAAACTGTTTTCATGCGTGGCTGCAAAGTCTTGTATTTATTATAACTGTTTTCATGGTGACTGCAAAGTCTTGTATTTATTATAAACTGTTTTCATGCGTGGCTGCAAAGTCTTGTATTTATTATAAACTGTTTTTCATGCGTGCTGCAAAGTCTTGTATTTATTATAAGCTGTTTTCATGCGTGGCTGCAAAGTCTTGTATTTATTATAAGCTTTTTCACGTGTGACTGCAAAATGTTGTGTTTTTATGTGTGACTGCGAAATCTTCACACAATCTGTTGTTCTGCTTGACTGAAAATGTTATGCCATGACAGTCTGATGTCATTCATATCTGCAAAAAAAAAGTCATTCTTTATTTTCATGGCATAACTAATAACAAAATGTTATTCCATTTGGCCTGTTTTCGTTCATGAATAGTAGTAAAATATTCAGTTAATCATTTTTTATTTTTATGCACGATTCTTAATCATCTCGACAGACTGTTCACTTCAATGTGTTTAATGCCTGATTGCGAAACATGTTCATGACTATTGTACCAGAGTGAACAATATAACGTTTTTTGCACCTGATTATCCATGACTGCAGATGACATGTTCATCAAAGCTCCTAGCACAATGTTATAACTGCTACCTGTTGCCATGCATGTCTGAAACACATTCTTTGTATTGTGTTGTGTGTGACTGCAGACGTTATGTTCATTACAGCCTTTTGTTGATATGCTCCACAGCCAAACGATATGAATCTTTTCTGCAGTACAAAAAATTTTAATAGGTGTTAAATATCATGCACCAGTGTGAAATGCAATTACCCTGTGGGGATGCTGGGAGGTGGCAAGGGAGAGGGGTGGGGTTCTTTACGACAGATTGTGTCCCCATGTTCTGAAAGTTCTGTGCTGGCAACTTCCTCTGTTCTGATACTCTCTTTCATTTTGGTGGTTTTGTTCTTTTCTTTTCTATTTTTTTTTCTTTCTTTTTTCTTTTTTTTTTTTCGGAGTGGTGGTGGTGTTTGTCTTTCTGTACTGTTGTCAGTCATGTTTCATGCCTTTGTGCCCCATCCTTCTGTCTTTTACATGGAAAGTCTTCTACACTTTTTTGTTCTCGTTACAAATCATAACATAGGTAGTGAGTGTTCACACTATTCAGAGTGGACTCTAGCTGTTCATTCTGTAGTTTCTATATGTGGCGTTTTAAATGTATTTTTTAGTGACATTGAAATGTTTTTTTCATCAGTTTTTCACGGTAAAAATGGTCGTGAAGACCAAATAGGATGACTGACTCTCACAGCTGGGCCTTGTTTATCAGGACTTACCTACCTTGTGATTAATTGTTGACTATATGTAGACACTGTCTTTGTTGTTAAGTTTCTTTTTTCAGGATGGGACTGTTTTAACCCTGTTGGGTTGACAGTCCTGAAAAGACCCAGTGTGGTTGGTCAGGTCCATAAGTAGGAAGAAACTCTAGAGAGAGCTTGACAGCAGAAGGTCTTAGAGAAGACCCTCCCTCCCTCTGACAAATGTAAAGTCCTGAACTCCTTACACTCTAAGGGGGTCAGGCCGCATCCAGATCATGACTGCCAGATGCCCTTCTGCAGCCAACCTTTTTTTTTTCCTTTTTCCTGGCACTGCCGAGATATGAAGCGGCAACTTTTGGAATGGTGGGTGTCTCTACGCATACCTATTTAGACTGATGTCTTACTCGCATCACTATCAGACACCTGTTGTAAGTTGTGAAAATTAAGCCTTATGAAATTTATGTTTGTTCCACTTGACCAGATCCAGTTGGAGTTCTTTTCAGCTACTTCTGCCATTGCCTTTAAGGTTCTGGTCCTCTTCTTACCAGAAATCCTGAGCTTTTTCATGAGATTGTAGTCTGATGAGCCAGCAAATCTTGTTCCAACCTCTATGGCGAGGACTTTGGCTTCGAGGCCAGATTCCCTCAAGCTGCTGGCTTGACTGGCAAACTTCTCAGTCTTCTATGATGTGAGCTTGCTCCATTCTGCCTTCACAGGGCTAATGAGTTTTATCAGAATCATTTCTTTCAATGAACCTGAGTGGAGAACAATATCTGGTCACATGCTGCTCTTCTGATGATGACTTGGTGGTTGTCCCATTCTGGAAGGTATACTGTGCATTCCCAGTCATCCACTCCTTCCAAGAAATATGTCCGTAATGATGATAGTAGAACTAAAGTTTAGTCTCCCTCTAGGCTTCGTCAGCACTGTACAACTTGGAAACAGCAGAAACAACATGTTCTACCGTATGAAGTGAAGAGATTTTCCTGTCTCTTAGTCTTTAATGATGAAGATGATATTGTTCTACTGAATACTCGCAGCATAGCCTAGGCTTACATGCCTTAATGATGTCAGCGATTCAGTGACCATGCAATTTCTAGATCTGTATATGTTATCTTTGTTGTTTGCAGAGAGTTTTTTGTCCTTTGTTCCATTTGCAGGATGGGATTTTTTTGTGTGTTACTGTCCTTATGTGCTAACAGCCTTGCCTTGCAAAGGCTCCCCATGGTCAGCATGGCCATCATAATAACAGTCCAAAAATCTGCAGCATTCTCACCTGCTATCAATTCCATTCTGGAGTCTTGGCATTCTCACCTGCTATCAATTCCATTCTGGAGTCTTGGCAGTCATCGTAAGCTGAAGGACACAAATAATGCTTGATTTTGAACTTTCAACCAGTATGTGCTTTACTCTTTCTTTCCTCAGAGGAGGCCGTTGGGGGAATATTGGGACGTTGGCCTGTGAAGCTGAGGGCCCTGGCTTGGAACCATTTGTGATGTTGATTTTTTTTTTCCCATCTTGAAAGCCTTGGCTGTCCACCCGGCAGTATGTGGGTAGCTGATTCAGGTCAGGGCAATGAAAGTCGAGGGATAGGTCCCCATCTTCCATCAGGCTCTGCCCCACACAAGGAACCTGTAACAGTTTGGTGGGTGATGTGTCTGTAACCTTTACCCTCAACTGAGCTGGCTGCCAACACGTGCAGACTGACCCCTCCTCCTCTGCAGTTTGACTTTATCTCTCGAACCAAACTTTTTCAAACTTTTTTGTATGTGTGAAGAACTATGTGCATTTGATGACAAACAAATCCTTTGTACTACCTCCCTTGCTGGACGATGATGGCATTGTGTTGTGTTGCAAGGCAGACATGGCTTCCAGACATTTCTATCTAGTCACTGGGGTCTTTGTGAACTGATGGGGGGGGGGAGGGGGGGGCAGCTGGGGATGGAGGGAATTGAGAGGGTTTCAGATACAGATGTAGGGTCAAAGAGAGAGTGGGCACAGGTAGACACATTGTTTACATGCATTTAGCTCGAGACAGGCACGTGTCAGTTTGTTTTACCGTGTGGAGTTAGTCAGCAAAAGAATAATTACTTCCTGTGGGTTTTCTGTTGCAGATGTTCTGTGTGTCAAAACATTGGTTGGTCCAGCCTCAAGTGTTTAATTTCGCCCATGTTTCTCTTTCCATTGTAATGTGTGTGTGTGTGTGTGTGTATGTGTGTGTGTGTGTGTTGTGTGTGTGTGTTAAAAATCAACCATTCTGAATTCTCTCTTTGAAAAGAGGGAAATAATTGTGTATGTGCTGAACATCTCCAGAGATATGAAGGCCAGTCCTACATGCTCTTTATTCTTGTTTCATTATTGTTTTAGTTTGCCCTTTGTTGGTTTGATTTCTGAAATATGTTGTATACCTGAATGTCATGTTTCAACACAAATTGTTTTCAAAAACAGAAAAAAGTACTAGAGCAATCAAACAGTAAATTATGTGTGTGTGTGTGTGAGTGTGTGTGTGTGTGTGTGTGTGTGTGTGTGTGTGTGTGTGTGTATTATGCTAAACAATTTAGTAGTGGGGGGAAAACAAGTGCAGGCAAACAATTCTTCTGTCATATTAATATATGTATGTATGTATATATGCATGTATACGTGTGTGTATATATATATATACATATATATATATATATATATATATATATGTTGTGTGTGTGTGTGTGTGTGTGTGTGTGTGTGTGGTGTTCAGTTATAAACAAAGCTTGCTCTTATGTCTTAGATTGAAGAAATATATACATATATGTGTGTGTGTGTGTGTGTGTGTGTGTGTGTGTAAAATACAGGCTTCCCTCCTGTTCATAGCCTGATTATTTATGGTCTGTGAAGACTTTTTGAGATCCTACACTGTTGTTGCTGTCACACAATGCCCATCTTTGCAGGCCTTCTCTGCCTTCTGTCACCCTCGAAACAGAGAAGGGGCATGTGTGTTAATTTTGGCACATCTGCTCCATAAGTCTTCACATTTCTTAATGACTACACAACCACCACCAAAGTAACAAGAAAAACAAAACGCAATTATGTGGGGTATCTATGAAAACATGCACAAAAATGTTCTAGCTTTTGTCTGAAGTTTGTTCTGTCTTTTTCCACTGCTACAGTTGTTCATTGGTTGTGTACATAATGCATTGTATTGGTTATGATCCGAATGTGAATCTATTTAAACCATTGCCAAACAATTTAACAGCATATCTTTGTAAAACATTCAGATGATTTAAAAGTGTGTGATATTTATTTACTGACCCATTTATAGCACACTGTCTCACTTGATTTTACAGTGAGTAATCCTGATTGTAGGTGGGTTTTTTTTTTTAAACTATTTTCCTCAAGAATCTGAGGACCTGTCTCACATTTTCTTTGCTTTTCATAACAAAACAAAGAAAAAAAAAGCATATTTTCATGTTCAAAATCTGCCCTTTGATTGAAACTAAAATTGGAACAGACTACAAGGGTTTGTCTGGGAACTCAATTGTTGACCAGCAATTATGGTCATAGTGTACATATATTTGTCTGACAATCCCTTTAAAAAAAAAAAAAAAAAAAAAAATTGAAAATATAATCTTTGTGAACAACCATAATTTCATCATGAGACTAACTTTTCAGGGCTCCCATTTTTCACTGAATTCGTAGATTTTGACAAAATTGAAGAATGAGATTTCACAAGGGAAGAAATTGAGGGAAAAGAAAAAGGTGGGAGCGAATTGCTTGAAGTGCTGGTTGCTCTCTCTCTCTCTCTCTCTCTCTCTCTCTCTCTCTCTCTCTTTACCTTTTTTTTTGTATATTAGCAGACAATACTGACATTGCAAAATCTCGTGTCAACGTCTTCACATGAGCAGGTATTTGCCATTTTATCTACCAGGTCAAAGGGGGAAAAATTATGCCCTCTTTGTATGCATAGGCAAGACGTCACAAAAGCGAAAGAGACTGACAACAGCTGGTCCTGGTTTGTTGGAATGAACAGTAGACAATACGCCTCTTGATGCTCAGATTCTTTAAATATTGTATTCTTTTCTTTGGGGCAGAAAAGCGCAGAATTTTTTTAGCGTGACGGAGGGAAGGGGAAGGGGAGGGGGGGAAGGGGGGGGGGAGTGGGGAGAAAGAAGAGCGAGAAAGGCTGTCAGCACCAGTGTTATCCTCACCCCCACCCCACCCCCACTCTTTCCCCCAAGAATTTTGGTGATTTTTGCTTTGCCACTGTGGAGTCCCTGCTTTTCGTTCTGGGTGATCATAATGATTTGCAAATGTATTTTCCAGATAGTGCGATATAACCCAACCTTCAGTTTTGTGATGTTGACAGGAGATGCTGTGACAAACGCACACAACTCACAAACAGCGTGTGTCAGGGAATGCTGGTGTCCTGGATTTTTGTTTGAAAAATGTAGAAAGTAAGTGTATGGTGACATCAGTGGTAAGGATGGGTCAGAACTCTTTTGTGAGTCAGTTTGAATACATTTAAAGCACCATCTTCATGCAGAGTGTAAGCTGTTAGTGCTACGGGTGCTCTGAAAGATGTAAATGCTAGTGAATGAACTAGAGCAGCACACCTGCTGTCGGAGAGGGTTTTGTCCATTTTCTATCCTTTGCTTTTCGCTTTGTTTGAATATGTGAAGAAGTAGCATAGGATTTTTTAACATTGAACAATAAATCGCTAGCATTTGTCAAAGAAGGGAGACAAGGAGAAGCGTGCTGAATTGAAGCAATATTACTCCTGATGGAATGATGTGAAATGTGGATATATTTGGAGCGTGGTTCAAGTGTGGAGGGAGCAGTGAAGAATTCCTCATTTGTGCCTTGGAGTTGGGATGTCTTGAGCTGTGTCTGTTGTCAAATATATTCATATTTTGTGTTACAGTTGTGTGTGTGTACTAGTCTTCTCATACCCAATGATATGTGTGAAACTTTTTTTTTAAAGGTATGTATTGAAAATATTAATATGTGTGTGTTTGCGTGTTAGACATTAACAGAATTATGGTGGTTGCAGTATTGTTATAAAAATTGTAGACTGATTTATTTTTAGTTGTTGAATCAGATTATGTAATTATACTGATTCTGAAAAAAGAAAGATTGTCTTGTTATCATTTCGGTTGGTGAGGATTCTCTGCCTGCCAAGCTTTGTATGTTTATATGATACTGATCTCGTAGAAAAAAAACATCTCCCTCTCCCCCCCCCCCACCTCCCTGCCCCTCACCCTGCACCCCTCTCTTCAATTACTCACTCAACCACATTCCCTTGTGCAAATGCGTACATGCACGCATGCACACACACATATATGCGCGCGCGTACACACACACAAAAGAGCTTACCCCTAGATATGCATGTGCATGCTGATACAGGATCACAAACTACTTTCCATTATATAACCACTGGAGTAACAAACGCGGAAGAGCACGCACATGTGAGACTACACATGCACTCACACTGAGACTACACATGCACTCACACTGAGACTACACATGCACTCACACTGAGACTGCCCCAAGTACATGATAGTTGGAAACCAGTTATATGATATTCAACATATGATGTGTCACTCTTAAACTGTTGAGTACCAATAAGAGAAATACTAAATGGATGAGTAAGTTGGGAAAAAAGCCAACCTCTACCGTGTGAACAAAACATGTGACTCTGTTCCTAACTTTATCATGTCAGAGCATCATGGCTGACAGACAGATTCTGCCAAATGCTGGGCCACCTTGTTGAAGGAGTGAGTGATATATCAAACTAGAAGGGCATAGGGAGAGCGCAAACCTTTGCCAATGCCGCACATATCTTTGTCCTACCCTTTGAATCAATTCAGGAGGTTAGGTGATCCTAGGGTGGTGGTGGTGACGGTGGGAGAATCATCTGAAGTAGCAGCAGTTCAATGTGATGTCCTCTAGGACAAAGTGTTAGGCCCCTTGCTTTTTCTCTGCCATATCAACTACCTCCTTGATTCTGTAATATCCAGAGTATGCCTATTTGCAGATACCTGCTTGCTCTGCCGAGAAATACACGTCTTCCTGGACCACACTCTACTTCAAGAGGATTATGACAAACTGCCAGGGGCTGAGACATGAGGTTAAATGCACAAAATGCTACGTCATGCCAACAAAGAATAAGTGTACATACTTGAACAGATTATAGTCAGAACTCCTGAAACATGTC
This sequence comes from Conus canariensis, assembly GCA_033310375.1. NCBI lineage: Eukaryota > Metazoa > Mollusca > Gastropoda > Neogastropoda > Conidae > Conus > Conus canariensis. The sequence continues at coordinate 36,468,793 of CM065742.1, forward strand.
ATCCAGAACCCATACATGGTGTCATGCTGTCCTTGGACCTAGAACGCTCAACTTTTGTCACCAACATCAGCTAAAAGTGTAGTGCTACACCTGGCTTCCTGAGGAGGAGCCTCGCTAACAGCACTCAGGAATGTCGTCGCCTTCCGTACATCGTTCTAACCCGATCCATCCTGGCGTGTCGCTGCATAACATGGGACCCATTCCTGAAGAAGGACGAGGCTCGGTTGGATCGAATATAGTTGCCAACAGCTCGTTTCATCAAAAGAGATTGTAAATCTGGGGAAGGGGCTGCGTTATTGTAATCTGGGGAAGGGGCTGCGTTATTTTAAATCTGGGGAAGGGGCTGCGTTATTGTAAATCTGGGGAAGAGGCTGCGTTATTGTAATCTGGGGAAGGGGCTGCGTTATTGTAAATCTGGGGAAGAGGCTGCGTTATTGTAAATCTGGGGAAGGGGCTGCGTTAATGTAAATCTAGGGAAGGGGCTGCGTTATTGTAATCTGGGGAAGGGGCTGCGTTATTGTAAATCTGGGGAAGGGGCTGCGTTATTGTAAATCTGGGGAAGGGGCTGCGTTATTGTAAATCTGGGGAAGAGGCTGCGTTATTGTAATCTAGGGAAGGGGCTGCGTTATTGTAAATCTAGGGAAGGGGCTGCGTTATTGTAATCTGGGGAAGAGGCTGCGTTATTGTAAATCTGGGGAAGAGGCTGCGTTATTGTAATCTGGGGAAGGGGCTGCGTTATTGTAAATCTGGGGAAGGGGCTGCGTTATTGTAAATCTGGGGAAGAGGCTACGTTATTGTAAATCTGGGGAAGGGGCTGCGTTATTGTAAATCTGGGGAAGGGGCTGCGTTAATGCCACGCCCTGAGAGCTGGGACTCTGCACAGGAAGCAGCTGCGACTGACTGCCTCTATCAAGATGGTCCAAGGCATGATTCGGGCTCTACCACCAGATACGTTGATACAGTCTGCCGTTAGACCCACGGAAAAGTCCGGCCCACCACCTTCGCCGGCCAGGTAACCTCAAACAACATTGCTCGTCAAGGCATTAATGGCACCCGTGGCCATCTGGTGCGGACAGAGGAAAAAAGCATTGTGGATGCTCTTTCTTCCCCCGCTCAGTCCCTGCCTGGAACCAGATGGAAGGGGAGATCGCTCAATGCCCATCTGTTTCTGCATTGTCATCAGCGGTTGGCACAGTCGCCCTTTTACCTCCTCCCCTTTCCATCTCTCCCCCCTTCCCTCCTCCCCAGTTCTCCCGCCCACAACCTCCCGACTCCACGTTTCCGTTGCAAAATAATCAAATTAGTTCCAGGAGTTAAAACAGTAGTATACTTCGTCAAGGGAAAGAAGAAAAAGATACACCCAAAGGTGCGGGTGGGATCCAGAGAAGTATTGTCCTCAACCGCCGAACCAACCAGCTGGGAGCAGTCCTCAACTCCTTGAGGACTCAAGGAGTTACTCACTACTTTCTATGGGATTACCTCAAGGTTCTCCTCTTTCCCCTGTTCTGTACAATGTCTACACAAAAGGCCTAGCAGACCTCAACAGAAACGGAATTGCTCGAGTGATGACATTTGCAGATGACGGCCTGATCTACAAAACATCAAAGAATGCTGAAGAAAGAACGAAAGCAGTTCAGCAACAGTTGAACAACATTGCTCAGTGGTGTCAAGAAACTGGATCGTCCATCAACCCTACAAAAGCTCAGACATTAGTCTGCACTCTCAACAACAAGACATCAGGACAAGTACCCTCACCAGTTTCCTTCAATGGAATACCAGTTGAATCAACTAACAACCTACGCTATTTGGGTGTAGGCTTTGACAGAATGCTAACCTTTAGAAAGCATGTTGAGAGTATTGTTCTTAAATGCAAAGAAGGCTTATCTACCATGAAAGCAATGGCAGCTAAAGGCATTGAACAGCGCCATCTCTACCGACTGTATCACGCACTTGTACTCAGTGTGATAGATTATGGATTAGGGCTTACGACACTATCCAACAGCAACCTTCTCAAATTAGAAAGAGTTCAAAATGAAGCACTGAGATTGATCCTGGGAACCACAAAGGACACACCAGTTCAAACTATGCGATACCTGCTCGACCTTCCTTCAATGCAGACAAGACACAAGCTGGAACAGGTGAAGGCATATTTCAGAGCCCTTGAAAATCCCCCAAACCCACTTCATGCGGCGGTCAAGGAAACAAGAGGCACTCGGCTAGGACGTGGAAAATCATGGATGGGACAGGCAGAAGACAGTATACAGCTTGTGTGCCAGTTAGCAGAAGTCAAAGAAACCAAGGAATGGGAGAAATATCCAGACCACTTGAAGCACCTCTACCAAATTGCCATCGCTCCAGAACTTGGAAGACATTGTCAAGAATGGCCAGAAGGCAAAACCAACGCAGAAATTCAGATGCTGGTAGAAGACCTTTGCACGAAAGATGATATTTTAATATACACTGACGGTTCTGTCACCAAAGGTAAATCAGGCTGGGGATACACAGCGAAGCAAAATGGCCGAACTATTCAGGAAGACAATGGTGCGCACAGTTTAACAACTTCAAGTCTAACAACGGAGGTAGAAGCAGTGACACAAGCACTCCACTGGCTTACATCCATAAGCCAGTTTCAAACTCAACAAGCCATGATACTGACTGACTCCATGAACCTACTGCAGAAAGTGAAAAGTGGAATGGGAAGCCCTGCTTAGAATGAACTGATGCGCAGCCTTCCATTGGAGAGACTCATATGGATGTACTGCCCTGGACATGCTGGAGTTAAAGGAAACGAGAGAGTAGACACACTGGCTGGCAAGGCAACAATAAGAACTGGATTACTGCTTGGCCGATCTGATGTGATAAGAAATCTGAAGAATCACTTAAGCAAAGAAGAGCAAAGCCACTATACCATAGACCATCTTTCAGATATGAACATCAAGAGAGGAAGTGGCCGCACATCCAGACTTAAGGGAAGAGCAAGAAACATCACCAACCAAACAAACATTGGAATAATTTCAAGGCCAACATTGCGAAGACTCCTAGAGATTGGGGCAAACTCATACTGGGCCTTTCCAATAACAGACACAAAAGATGAAACACATGTCAACTGAGGTAAGACTTTGAATCTCTCAGGGTCCCCAGCGTATACTGTAGACATGTGTGCGCTGGTGTGTGTTCATCAGTGGGGTGATGCCAGCATGTTAATTAGAGTGTCCATGGACATCATGAGTGTGCATGCGTTGGTGTGTGTGTGTGTGTGTGTGTGTGTGTGTGTGTGTGTGTGTTCATCAGTAGGGTAATGCCAGCGTGTTAATTAGAGAGTCCACAGACATGTGTGTGGAAGCGTTGGTGTGTGAGTGTGTGTGTGTGAGTGAGTGAGTGAGTGTGTGTGGTGTGTGTGTGTGTGTGTGTGTGTGTGTGCGTGTGTATGTTTGTGTGTGTGCGTGCGCGCGCGTGTGTGTGTGCGTGGGATGTGTTTGAGGGGGAGGAGTTGTTCTTATTGTTATGTGTATATATGTGTATTCGAGAATGCGCGCGCACTTGTATGCTGTAATTGATGGTCTTGTTCTTGTTTCTAAGTCATCTTCTGAACACACACACACACACACACACACACACACACACACACACACACACACACGCCCGCTCGCGCGTGTGCGATCACTCACACACACACACACGCACATACGAACGTGTGTGCGTACATTCGCTCGCTCTTACCCACACACATATACACATGTGTGCATGTGCACAGCCACTGACACACGCGCGCACACACACGCATATACATAAGCGCACAAATGCACACACACACGCACATGCGCACACGCCCACATACAAAGACACACATACACACAGATATGTACACATATAGCCTATATGCAGATACGTGTGCTCACCCCCCCCCCCCCCCCCCCAAATTACACACACACACACACACACACACACACACACACATATATATAATTTTATACACACACACACACACACACAACGCGCCCACATGCCTGCGCGCGCGCGCGCGCACACACACACACACACACACACACACACACACACACACATGCGCCCACGCACACACATGGGCCCATGCCCACACATCATACACACACGTGTACATCCACCAAAAAACAAACAAACCAAAAAACGGTAGGTAGACACTCAAGGTCTGACCAGCGCGTTGGGCTAATGCGTGGGTCAGACATCCGCTGAGTCGTAGCCACGAGACCCTCTTCTTCAATTGGCGCATCTTTGTTGTTAATTCATATATCCATCATCTTCAAATCATGCGTAGTGTGGTCTCAAAACTTAGCGGATGTGGTGTAGCGTATATTGACTAGTCCGCACGCAGTGACGCCTCCTTGATGAAACTGAAACTCAAACTGATACTCCCTACTCTTTTTCATTCCTTTCCTTTTCTCTTCTTAAAAAAAAAAAAAGAGTTAAGAATAAATCATGCAAAAAATATATATCAGGCTCATATTCCATCACAATATATTACTTTGTAAACAGACATTATTTCGGAATAGATCTAGTTGCAAAGCCAGAGGACTGCAGGCGGAAATCTAAACAAATCTTAAATAAATGTTGGCGAACCGCCCAGAGAACGTGGACAAACGAGTCACAAGACGAAACACAACGCGTTTCGACCTCTTAGGTCTTCATCAGGTGAGACATAAACGAATAAAACAACGAAAATTCACTTAGCTTTGATCGCTTCAGATCACTTCACAGGGTTCAGCGCAAGGAAGAAGGCGTTGAAGGCGTTGTGTCGCCCAGGCGACAGATTGGTCTTCAACACCAGGACCAATCTGTCGCCCGGCGACAGATTGGGCCCGGGTGTTGCATATTTTGATGGGACAGACCTTATGGGGAAGACATCATGATTGAGGAGGAAATATTTGAGCGGACAGAAAAACACAGCGTCACAGCGAACTACTTTTGAAGTTGGAGTGTTTCTACTCCTGTGGCGGGGTAATAAAGAATCACGGCCCCTGTAACTCAGGGTATTGGGGCCAATTCTCTTCTAATTTGGTGTGAGGGTTTATTGTACCAATTCCTTTTGTGATAGTCACTTCTGGCAGGCACCTCTCGCACACGTTTTCTTAGTCTAGAAAAAGAAAAAAGACCACCGTTCAAGAAAAGTAAAAATGGAACATTGAGCAAGTCCTAAAACAATGTCACACATTAAAAGGGGTAAAACCTCCTTCAAAGTCTTTTCTGAAAAAAATGGTAGATAGGTTTTCAGTCTTCTGCAATCAAAAAAAAAAAAAAAAGATTATGGTGTGTGTGTGTGTGCGTGCGTGCGTGCGTGCGTGCGTGCGTGCGTGCGTGCGTGTGTGTGTGTGTGTGTGTGCGTGTGTGTGTGTTGTGTGTGTGTGTGTGTGTGTGTGTGTGTGTGTGTGTGTGTGTTGTGTGTGATGATATTTGCTTATGGAAGAAGAGTTTACGTTTATAGGGTCGATTTATCCAAAGTGTTGATTTATCCAAGAGCGATTTATCTGATTTTTTTTTTTTTACAGAGATAAAGGAGGCTTGTAAATAGAACCAAGCCTTTGGGTCAATTAATCTGGAGGTGGACTTATGTGGAGTCGACTATATAAAGTCATCCGACCGACAAATCGATATTTTTTCTGAACAGTCAAGATCACTGGTCATTGTCACTGACCACTGCAACAACACTCTGTCTGTCAAACTTTTTTTTTTTAATATGAAATTGGCATCAAACTGATCACTGGTCATTTTCACTGACCACTGGTCATCTAAACTGCAAGAAGCACAGAAATATTCATATAATAAACAGTAAGCAATTACGTTTTCCAGACTGGTCACTGGTCATTGTTGCTAACCACTAGTCATACTACGTTTTAAGAAGCATATACACCCTATAACACATCAATACAGAATGAAATAGTGAAAACATGAAATTGACATAAAACTGACCACTAGTCTTTCTTGCAGACCACTGGTCTTCTACATTAAAAAAGGAAGCATTAAACATATCAATATGGAATGGACTCAGGAAAATATTAAATTTACATGAAACTGACCACTGGTCAATCTTGTTGACCACTGGACGTCTATATTGTAAACTGTACTGAAGCGTTTATAACTCACCAATATGCAGTGAAATAGTGAAAACGTGAAATTTTCATGAAGCTGACCACTGGTTTTGGCACTGACCAGTAGTTATCTAGGTTGTGAATATTATAAAATTACCATTAGAGCATACGCAGCCTAAGTAGTGAACATTTGGATTTTACAATAAACTGAACTACGTCGTGGTCACCCCATTCGATAGGTAACGTTTATGGCCAATGTTTAATACCATGTCCATATAAACTTACCAAAATAACATAAGCAACATTTTTGTGTGTTTGCCTACTTTCCAGCGTGAATTATGTTAATAGGATTTGATAACTAGTTGATTTAACTACTTGACACTTGCATGTTTGATTTTTCTGATTGATTATACACTCTGAAGATTTCTCAATGTGACCATTCAATAGAAAAATAATAATAAACTCTTGTCTCATTCCATCACTTTTTATTAGATTTTATTATCATCTGGCTCTTAGTTTGATGTTAAGGAAAGACAAGAAACTAATAACCAATTGTAAATAAATAAATAAAGAAAAATATGGGGCACTTTCCACTTTCTCTCACAATTGGAGAAAGTGTGAGGACGCCCTCATACTTTCTCTCACATGGGAGAAAGTGCGAAAGGGGAAGGACCACATTTTCTCTCAATCCCGCACTTTCTTCTTAAGTGAGAGAAAGTGAGCCCCACACTTTCTCCTAAAGTGAGAGAAAGCGTGGGAATGAGAGAAACTGTGGCCCAACATCAACTTATTGAGAGCAAGGTAAGTTGGCGACAAATTGGCCAAGGGGCGACAGATTGGACAGTGAAGTACGACCCAATCTGTCGCCCTCAAAAACTTTGAATGGGCGACAGATTGGTCCTGGTGTTGAGGCCCAATCTGTCGCCTGGGCGACAAATTGGTCCTGGTGTTGAGGCCCAATCTGTCGCCGGGCGACAAATTGGGCAGGAGCGACAGATTGGTCGTTAACACCCCATTCCATATTTTGATGAAGTTTGGTAGAAAAGGGTTGAATAATGATTGCGTGATCCAGCTAATGGACAAAAAGACTTGGTTGGCGGAAGTAATAAACTGATTCTCCTCCTCCCTTAACTCCGTGGAGAATCACTAGGGCGCCACACTGAAGAACAGTTCATCATCTTCCTCTAGCTCTGTCGGTTGTGTACCATGGCCTGGGTCTCTGTAAATTGTTTCTCTGTCCACTCTGCAGTGTTGTCAGTTCATTTTTTTTTCTGTTTTCTCCTCCGTCTCCCTCCCTCAGCAATGTCCTGGAGGGATATTTAGCAACGTTACGTAGCCTTCTTCTTCTTCGTCGTTCGCTCAGACAGGAATCCCCGATGCACTGACGAAGGCTGCTGTCCAGCGGAGGCCCTCCAGAGATCCGTAGAGTTTCTCCCTCATCGGTTGGTCAGCAGGCCAGGTCTCTGCTCTCAGGTTATGGTGTGTTGGACAGTCCTGTAGGAAGTGTTCCACTGTCATTTGGTCTGTACCATAGAGGCACACTGCAGACTCGCCAATGCGGAACCTTGTGAACATGTGATGGTGATCAGCATATTTAAATAGGTTCAGAAGTGCACCTTGGATTTTCATTCCATTTGTGTAAATTGAAAATAACATAGGAGATAGAACACATCCTTGAGGAGCACCTGAGTTTAAGACAATTTCCTCTGACAAACAACCATTTATAAATACTCTCTGGGGTCGGTTTTCAAGAAAATTTCTGACCCACTTAATAACCCCCCATTTACAGAAAGATCAAGAAGTCTGTTAAGTAGAGTGTGAATTTGCATAGAGTTAAAAGCACTACTAAAATCTACAAACAAGATTCTTACATAGGTCTTCTGCTGCTGGAGATGCTCTGCGACCATATTTACCAGAGTTAGTGTGGCATCTTCCGTGCCCCTACGGGCCTGGTATGCGAACTGAAAAGGATCAAGGTGATCAGAGACTGAAGACAGAATATGCTTACTGATCACACGTTCCATGCACTTGGCCAGTGAAGAGGTGAGAGCGACAGGTCTAAAATCATTAAGTTCTTGAGGTTTTGGCAATTTAGGGAGTGGAATAATAGTAGAACATTTCCATACATGAGGAACTACACACATATCAAGCAAGAACCGAAACAAACACGTCATGACCCCACGTAATTGGAAAGCACGGGATTTCAAAACATTGCCACACAGACCATCAGGCCCAGGAGCTTTGTTGGATTTAATGCGTGACAGGCACGCACCAACCTCATCCTCTGTCAGCTGAATGGGTGCATATGGAGGAACAATTCCACACACTAACTCACGCTCACTGTGGAAGTCAGTGGTATCAAAACGAGCGTAGTATGCATTCAGCTGATTAACAAACTGTCGTGAGTTGCCTATTACTGTATCATGTTTTTTCTTGTTCCTCCTCATCATTGTGTTTAACCCATCCCATGCCTGTCTTAAATTTTGAGTACAGAATTTCTGCTCAATCTTATCCTTGTAGTTCTGCTTGGCCTGCTGCACCTTTGATCTAAATTCTTTAGTTTTGGCTTGAACAGTCACATTATCACCCTGAATAAATGCTGCCTTTTTCTCGTTTAAGCACACTTTAAGTTCCCTGGTCAACCATGGCTTGTTGTTAGGATAGACTTTTATTGTTTTCGTTCTAACAATGTTTTCTTCACAAAATCGTATGATGTAATTGTGTCTGCCAGTTCATTGGGATCCTTACATATTGTAAAAAACACATTCCAGTCCGCTGTATCAAAGCAATCTCTGAGCACCTCCTTACTCTCTTCACTCCACAGTTTTACAGTTTTCGTAACTGGTTTGCTTTGTTTGACTTTCTGTATATATTTTGGTAATAAATGAACAACATTATCATCTGACCTTCCCAATGGAGGTCTACACACAGATTTATAGGCTTACAGATTTACATTAAATGTAAGAAACAAATGATTCATCAGGAAACAAAAAACAACAATACTACAAGACTATCTAAGACGTCATTATTTCTCTTATCTTAACCGCCTTAAACAGAAACATACCTAAATTCCTAATAACCTTATAACTGATAGAGCTAAGTAGTAACTGTAAACGAAACATACATGGGCGCCTATGATATTTCTGTGGAATAAATTTTTGACGAATATCTTCCAAAGCTGGACAAAGGAACATAAAGTGTACTTCATTTTCCTCACCTTGCATACACAGTGGACATTTTGTCTATGTTGTCTGTATCTTAAGTAATGAGTCCTTATGTCAGAAACACCAACTCTGAATTTAGCAATTGATCTTTTCAGATGCATATCCAAATCAAATTTCAAATGAGGCTGAGTACAACGAAAACTAGAATAATTTCTGTACAAATCATAACGTCCACTACTTTGCATATGATCGTCCCACATTTGCCATCTACAGTCAATCAGCCTTTATCTGAAAGCATGAATAAACTGGCTTTGATTTCCAACACCCTGTGACAGCCAACAACCTCAAATCCGTGCTTACACAAAAACAGACGTGAAATCCAGTTGGTTTTTCCCTTTACATCCAATTTGAACAACATTTCCTAAGACTTACGAGGCAATCTATAATGCTCCATGTGTAAAAGCTTTAACCAATACTGAACACATCTAATGGCTGAACAAATGAACAGTGGATATCTATTGGTCTCCCCATACACCAAATCATTAGAAATACGCCTGTCAAAACCTAGAAACCTCTTCAAAGCAAATAAATGTATTGCCTATCAATGAACAACAGCATTATCCAAACCGCAAATTTCAGCCCCATACATCAAAACAGGTTGTATTTGGGAATCAAATATTTTTAGAAATAGCTCAAGCGAATTGTTATTCAAAGCAATCAATCTTTTCATGACACATATCAAAGCATTCTTTGCCCTACAAGCAAGATCTTTACAGGCCAAGGTAAAACTTAGGCGTGTAGAAAAAAAAATCCCTAAATAGTTATATACATTCAGCAGAGGTATAGTAAGTCCGTCATACATCCATCTATCCCTCGCCGCCAAAGAACCTCCCTTTCGAAACACCACGATGTTGCTTTTATTCATGTTTACTTTCAACTCCAATGAAGAGGCAGCCCTGCTCAGATTATTTAGCTGACGCTGTAAGCCAACTGTCGTTTCTGAAACCAAAACAGCATCATCCGCTAATAGTAGGATAAATAATCCTAAGACATCTTCTGGAAATCGTCCACCATGAAGGCCATTATTGATAACCTCAATGGTTAGCTCATTAATTAATATAGAAAATAGCGCAGGACAACAAACATCACCTTGCTTTACCCCAGCAAAACAATTAATATAATCTGTCAGATTGGAACCACTTCTTACCCTAGTCTTAACAACTTTGTACATGGCTCTAATACAGCCAAATAATTTCCCCTTAATACCATTTTTAATAATATAGTCCATAAAAGCTTTCTATTGATGGAGTCAAAGGCTTTTTCAAAGTCAATAAACACAACATAAAATTTACGATTTAATGAAAATTGTTTCTGAACAAACGCAAGAAGAGTAAACATATGGTCGATAGTAGAGTAACACTTTTTGAACCCAGCCTGATGCTCCCCCGTGATATTATTACATTCAATCCATTCTGCAATCTGTTGTTAACAACAGTTCTATACACTTTACAGCTAACGTCAACCAAAAAGATACCTCTGTAATTATTAGGGTTATCTACGTCGCCTTTCTTGAATAAGGGCAAAGTTACAGACTCTGTCCAGTTTTCTGGGAAGGGCTCATCAAAAATTCTGTTGAAAAGAACTAGTAAAAAGTCAACAACTTGAGTTCCAGCATACTTCAACAATTCACCAATAATAGAATCAGGTCCTGCTGATTTGTTAGTCTTAATTTTCCGCATGGCAAATATGATTTCGCCTTTAGAAATGGGACAATTGAAATGCTCGATTTCTCCCTCATCAATAACAACAGAAAGCTCATCATTACTTAAATTATCTTTACCTAACAAACGCTTAAAGTGCTCATACCATGTATCCAGGGAGATGGTATTCTTAGTATATTTTCTTTTAACCGAAGCTCTTTTCAATGTTTTCCAAAACTTCTGCTGTGAAGAAAGAAATCTGATCATGTTATCTAACATGTTTTTATTAAACATTTTCTTCTTCTGCTTTCGAAGGTTTTTATGTTCTCTTCTTGCAATAACATACTCACTTCTGTCACCATCATCCAAAGTACGAAGCCATATTCTCAACAATTTTAGCGTTTTTCTTTTCATTACCATACAGTCACTGTCAAACCAATCTTCCTTTTTAGCACCGTTTCTTATTAGCACACGTTTGTTTCATACATTCAGCACTGTTCTTAATACAATCATTAAACAAATCTAAAGCTTTGTTTACATCAGCATTGATCAGTTCTAAAGCCTCATTTAATTTTGTGCACATTTCTGCTTTACACAAATTGTCTCTGTAAGTCAAAGCATAATCCTCATTCCATACAAACTTATCGAATACTATTCCCTCGACATTCTCCGTTTATCTATCCCTATTTTTTGTTGTAAAGTCAATATGAAATTCAGTTGGTAAATGATCGGATTCGATACGTTCCGAAACAAACAAATAACATGAATCACAAAAAGTGGAGAAAAAAATCTTTAGATATGAGGAAATAATCATTAACGCTGCTCCCACTGTCTGAAATGTATGTGTAGCAACCATGGTGGTCGCCCTGACAGACACCATTCATAATATATAGATCAAAAGCAATGCACAAATTTAACAATAACTTACCGTAGTTATTCAATACATTATCATGAGAACATCGATCTGTGCAAGGTGGCTGGCTTTTTGTTTGCAAATAGGAATCGAAAACATCAGTACACAAATCAGGAGAAAAATTTGCCGTCCTGCTGTTCAGATCGCCACACAGTACTATGTCAATGTCACCAAGTGAGCACAAGCAGTCAGCCAAACATTCTTCCAACATGGAAATACCATTATGAACATTAAAAAACATTATAGAAAGGAGAACCTTCAGGCTGAATATATGTACAAATCAAAGCAATATTGTGTGTGGGCAGGGTGAGAGAGAGAGAGAGAGAGAGAGAGAGAGAGAGAGAAGGAGAGAGAGAGAGAGAGAGAGAGGTTTTTGGATGACATATACCCTTCAACATTTCTTGAGGATACATTACACACACACACACACACACACACACACACACACACACACACATACACACACACACACACACACACACACGTAAAAGTGAACCTAGTGGCTCTCGCAAGGAAGGGGGTGGGGGGGGGGGGGGGTCACAGGGAAACACACGTTGCACGTCATGCTTTAGTTGAGAACGTTCCACAATGGCAGAAAGACGCACAATGTCCGTCCATTAGAGATGTACATTATACAACTACATTCATGATTTTGTGAAACTACTAAAAGTGTCCTCAGCAAATGGAGGGGTGTACCTCTTTCCATCTTCAAGGTAGATTATACATTGATCGTTAGAATTTTGCCGTCTTTGCAGCAACCGTCAACCACTCCCAAACAGATGAAAGTCCTTAATGACGCAAATTCCAGCCATTCTTAGTCTGCACACCCAGCCAGCACTGCAGCCCTGACTCTGCAATGTATGACTGGAACTTGATGTTTACTTTGCGAGTGAACGGAATATCTATGGAGCCACCTGTCCATGAGGTGCGTCGAGTAATCAGTTCACCATCTCTCTATGAAATGCAAAGGCTATCCACAAAGTCACCTTTTTCCACGAGGTGTATGAACTATCCACTAAACCATCTCTCCATGAAATGCATAGGCTGTGGACTAATATGTCTCTTCATGAGGTGGTTAGGATGTGCACAAAACCACCTCGTCATGAGGTGCCTGGACTGGCCATGAAGTGCATGAAATATTTACTAAAGTACCTCTCCATGAGCTGTACGGACTATCTTCCATGAAGTTTATTTGATGTAAATTAAACCACTTCTTCATGAGCTGTACGGACTATCTTCCATGAAGTTTATTTGATGTATACTAAACCACTTCTTTATGAAGAAAAAGAAACACCCGAAGGTGCTGGGGAAGACCCAGAGAAGCACTGTCTTCACCTGCCTTTAGAGCAGTCCTGTACCACCCTTGGAGGCCTGCGCTGTGTTGACGATGGGTACAGGCACGCGCAGGACACTCCATTAAGATATCAAGGGACATAACTGCTCCTGAACAGAGGTAAATCAGACTACAGGATGCAGCTCATAACAGCCTTAAAGTAGCATCCCCATGGGTGTACCAGCCCGTATTTCATGACTGCAAAGCCCACCGGCGAAAAACACCACCCTCCAGCTGCCGAGCACACCCCACAGACCCAACCACCCCTGCCCACGGACAGATGAAGACAGTGCCACTCCAGACACAGCCAAGCTTTCGCCATACTAAACCACTAAACCATAAAGAATGAGATGTATGAGCTATCTTCAATGAAGTTTATTTGATGTATACTAAACCACTTCTTTATGAGATGTATGAGCTATCTTCCACGAAGTTTATTTGATGTATACTAAACCACTTCTTTATGAGATGTATGAGCTATCTTCCATGAAGTTTATTTGATGTATACTAAACCACTTCTGGGGGCCGGAATAGCTCAGTTGGTAGAGCGCCGGACTCGTGACCCTGCGGTTGCGGGTTCGAATTTCGGTACAGGGGGATTTTTCCCTCGGAGTTAACATTGGTTCTGACTCCATTCCCCATACAGTCCTTCGAATGAGACTATAAACCGAGGTTCCGTGTGTGAACGCACGCACAACATCTTGCACACACGTAAAATCCCATCACCAACTTTCGGAAGAGAAGGCCAGTTTGGCCGTTGGTATGGATGACACGTTACACATAGCATGTACCTTCCCCGAAGATGGAGTATGGCTGCCTTAATGGCGGGATGAAAAACGGTCATACACACAAAACTCCACTGCCTGTCTACACAGGCAGTGTCTGCAGGAGTATCGGCCTGCGTACGCGGAAAGAAAGAAAGAAAACCACTTCTTCATGAGATGTACGAGCTATCTTCCATGAAGTTTATTTGATGTATACTAAACCACTTCTTCATGAGATGTACGAGCTATCTTCCATGAAGTTTATTTGATGTATACTAAACCACTTCTTTATGAGATGTACGAGCTATCTTCCATGAAGTTTGTTTGATGTATACTAAACCACTTCTTTATGAGATGTACGAGCTATCTTCCATGAAGTTTGTTTGATATCTACTAAGCCACAATCTTCATGAACTGTACGGGCTGTCCACCAAGCCACTTCTCCATGAGTTGCACGAACTATTCACTAAGCCATCCCAGCAAGAAGTTGATGGGCTATCGTGTCTCTTCATGACGTGGCTGGGCTGTCCATGAAGCCTCCTTTCCATGAGGTGCATGAACTATTTGTAAAGCTACCTCTTCATGAGATGTACGGGCTATCTTCCATGAAGTTTATTTGCTATCTACTAAGCCACCTCTTCATGAGATTCGTGGACCATCCACTGAGCCACATATCCATTAGGTTCATGGGTTCTCCATCAAGCGAGCTATCCATGGGGTGCAAAGGGTATCCTCCGAATCATTTTTCCAGGAGGTGCACTAAGCCACTCGTACCTGAGGTACATAAACTATCCGATAGTCTACCTCTCCATGACTGCATGAACTGTCCACTAAATCATCTCTTCCAGAGTGCAAGGATTTCACAATCACCTCTCCATGAAGTGCAAGATTATCCACTCTCCATGAGGTGCAAGACTATCCACTAATCTCCTCTCCATAGGTGCAAGGATTATCACTAAACCACTCTCATGAGTGCAAGATATCCATAGCCACCTCTCCATGAGGTGCAAGGATTATCCACTAAACCAGCTCTCCATGAGGTGCAAGGGTTATCCACTAAGCCACTTCATGAGATGTAAGGAACGCCACCTCTGTACCGAGTGTGAAGATCTCCGCTAAGCCACCATCTTTTAAGTACAGGGGTGTCCACCTCTCCAAGAGGGGCGAGGGCTTTCGCTAAGCCATCTCCAGGAAGTTCAAGGATATCGACCGTCCATGAGATGCATAGCATATAGCCTACACTAGTCAACGTTTAAAGATTCACGTGCAACATCTTGTTAAACAGCCACCTCTCATATAATCCATTCAATCCCATTCTCTCCTACCCCTCTTTACGTCTCCGCCCCCTCCTGTATCACCTACTCCGCCATCTATCCGGATGTTTCCATATTCAGCAGTAGTATGGTGGCGAGAACTGGACAATAGTCACACTTGCACAAGAAAAACACAAAAGAAAAAATATAAGAAAGGAGGAAGGAAGGAAGGAACGAAGGGAGACAAAGGATGAGAGAGGAAGAAAGGGAAGGATGGAAGGAAGGAGCGGTAGAAAGGAAAGAAACAAGGAAACAAAAACGAAGAGAGAGAGAGAGAGAGAGAGAGAGAGAGAGGGGGGGGAGGGAGGGAGGGAGGAACCAAGCGACCAAATACACCAAACACTAAAATCCTACACATGTGAAAATAGTGGGAATCGAGAGTCAGATTCACGCTTTCTCATTGAATGAAGAAGAACAATGTGCCATTTGGAAAAATATGGAGTTTATTCTCTTTGAACAAATCTGCAGTTTGTTTCATTTGTACGTTTGTTTTAATCACAGAACTGAAGCTGATAAATCACTGGGTTCTGAAATACAGAACTGAAGCTGATAAATCACTGGGTTCTGAAATACAGAACTGAAGCTGATAAATCACTGGGTTCTGAAATACAGAACTGAAGCTGATAAATCACTGGGTTCTGAAATACAGAACTGAAGCTGATAAATCACTGGGTTCTGAAATACAGAACTGAAGCTGATAAATCACTGGGTTCTGAAATACAGAACTGAAGCTGATAAATCACTGGGTTCTGAAATACAGAACTGAAGCTGATAAATTACTGGGTTCTGAAATAAACTGGGACACGACACAAAAATCGAACAAACCACAAATACATAATTTACGCTGCGATTACAAAATTCGGATTTACCATAAATACATAACATCTGCAACAACAGTATCCCAAATTCGGGTCTATCACATACAACTCTTATTACACTTGGTTGACACAAAATATAGCTCAGATCTAAATTATATCACATTTAGATGGCAAACGTGGAACACACAATAAAATTTGATTTACCACCAGGATCACAAATTTGGACCACATCAGAACATTAACATTTATATTATGGTATGAGTTTAAAACAAAGGGGTGGGGGGAGTGTCACAAAAAAACATATATGTCACAAAATTAATGTTGATATCACGTTCGAAACATAAAACTGGAACACATCACAAAATTAATAATCATGTCACACTCTAGTTATTAACCTGGAACAAAGACCATATATTCAACTTTTCAGTCAAAGATAAAAAAAAAAACGGGAGATAAAAAAATAGACCAAAATAAGAAGAAAGAAAAGAAAAAGACGGAAAGAAAGAAAAAGAGCCACCTCTGAATTAAATTTCACATTCTTTTCAGAGAGGAGGTTGAAAGGGAACGGGGGATAGATCGCTTCACACTGAGCTAGTGCCTATTTGGCACACGTCGCAAAAAGAAAAGAAAAATGAAAGAATAATGAAACTTGGTCATGTCAAAACAACAACATGAGGTAGGCTTTACCGGCGTGATTAAAAATCTCTCTCTCTCTCTCTCTCTCTCTCTCTCTCTCTCTCTCTCTCTCTCTCTCTCACACACACACACACACACACACACACACACACACACACACACACACACACACACATACATACACACACAGACTATCTATCTATCTATCTATCTATCTATCTATCTATGGTACCAAAACAAGGTGGCTAGGCCTCACCGTCAACACGGTCTAAAACCAACAGTGTATGTTAACACGAGTTTTTCCTTTGTGCTCTGATGTAAATGTGTCAGTACCATCGCTTTGTGTCAGTACCATCGCTTTGTGTCAGTGCCATCGCTTTGTGTCAGTGCCATCGCTTTGTGTCAGTGCCATCGCTTTGAACGATGTTCCTCACTGAGCATCTCTTTGCAGCTTCATGTCTATACACAACACATGAACTCTTCATGTCTATACACAACACATGAACTCTTCACGTCTATACACAACACATGAACTCTTCACGTCTATACACAACACATGAACTCTTCACGTCTATACACAACACATGAACTCTTCACGTCTATGCACAACACATGAACTCTTCACGTCTATGCACAACACATGAACTCTTCACGTCTATACACAACACATGAACTCTTCACGTCTATACACAACACATGAACTCTTCACGTCTATACACAACACATGAACTCTTCATAACTATACACAACACATAAACTCTTCACGTCTATACACAACACATGAACTCTTCATGTCAGTACACAACACATAAACTAACACGGGACGCGGGAGAGCACAGACCTCCACCTCCATCAACGTCAAACTTCATACTGGATCCGTCCCCAAATCCGTCCTTAGCCTCCATCAACGTCAAACTTCATACTGGATCTGTCCCCAAATCCGTCCTTAGTCTCCATCAACGTCAAACTTCATACTGGATCCGTCCCCAAATCCGTCCTTAGCCTCCATCAACGTCAAACTTCAACTGGATCCGTCCCCAAATCCGTCCTTAGCCTCCATCAACGTCAAACTTCAACTGGATCCGTCCCCAAATCCGTCCTTAGCCTCCATCAATGTCAAACTTCAACTGGATCCGTCCCCAAATCCGTCCTTAGCCCACGTTCCATCTTTCCAACAAATGTGGCTGAAATCGGTTCTTTGGGTTTTGGGTAAAATGACTGAATGTATCCTGAGTACGCTCTTTGATCTAGATTCACAAAACGGATACACTCCAACATTCACTGGATACACTCCAACATTCACTGGATACACTCCAACATTCACTGGATTCACTCCAACATTCACTGGATTCACTCCAACATTCACTGGATTCGTCATTGGACTACATTCCATCTATCCACCAAGTTTCGTTAAAATCGGTTCAGTAGTTTAACCGCTATCTTGCTGACAGACAGACAGACAGTAGTTTAACCACTATCTTGCTGACAGACAGACAGACAGTGGTTTAACCGCTATCTTGCTGACAGACAGACAGACAGACAAACCAACCAACAAACATTGAAAAAAACACGGTATAACCATCTTGGCGGAAGTAAGATATGTTTTCGTATTTAAGGTACAGAAGGCGTGAATATGTGATCATGAACAATGTCGTGACGCGTGCGTAAAAAGACAGAAGTCAGCTGAAAATCTTCAGACTGCGTTGAATGGTACCGAGTGTGCCTGTCAATTGGTTGTCTTCCGTGGCCTGCAAAAAAGACAGAGGAAATATTGTTACATTCAGCACTCTCAGCATTCCAGTTAAGCGTAGTTTAGTTAGCTTTCTGCGCAACCAGGCTGTGATGAGAAATCAGCCCCGCCACCCATTTTCAATCTGAATCACGCCTGATCACCAGTGTGAATTCTGTGCACTGGCTGGCAGCTTTTGTGGAGAGATTTGTTTCATTTCATTTCATGTTGTTTATAGCCCAACCGACTGTAACGGGCATTATGGGGGCTCTCAGCCCGACAACGTCATATAATTACATATTTGTACACACACACACACACACACACACACACACACACACACACCACTTTGAAAACACGCAAAATTTGCTTTAAAATCTTTCTTTCTAAAAATATCAGAGCAGATGAAAAAAGTTTATGTCTTTCAGGAACTCAAACATCACATGCGGTGGAACACTGTACAGGGTTTCATTGAGTCTGCCGTAACGTGTTTGTCTTACATCATGGAAGTTCCGACACTCTCCATGAGCGGAAAGATGCTTTAGGCCAATTGAATCATTCTCTGTACGTCAACAACGGCCAGTGATGTCAAAGAGTGGCTTGACTGAAGCGTTAGTGGAGAGAAAGGACTGGGGCTAAACTGTACTGTCACCGAACAACTGAGTGTAACGAGACACTGTACAACTCTCCTCCTCCCCTCCCCCCATCTCACCACTATTTTCCCCTCTCCAGCCCCATGTCTTCTGCCTTTCTTCCGCACACTTCCGACAATCAAGCTTTTTTTCCCCTTTCGGTTAAAAACGAAGACGAATTACATTTTTCTTTGAGAAATGGGCAAAGTTAGAACATAGGGCGTGCTTCCCTTTTGGATGCAACATCAGAAATGGTCTTGGTCATAACTTCTTCCCATCAGAGAGTAATGTGATTTTAGTTGGAAAATCACCTAACATAGTAAATAAATTACGTGGTGGTAGTAGTAGTAGTAGTAGTAGTAGTAGTAGTAGTAGTAGTAGTAGTTGTTGTAGTAGTAGTAGTAGTAGTAGTAGTAGTTTATTTCAGGGTCTTCACCTCTACAAAAATGACGAGTGTGTGTGTGTGTGTGTGTGTGTGTGTGTGTGTGTGTGTGTGTGTGTGTGTGTGTGTGTGTGTGTTAGTTCTTTAGTTTAACGTCTATTCACTATAAGTGTTATTAGACGGGAAAAAAACAAAAACAAACAAAACAAATCAAAACAAAACAAAACACACACACACACACACACACACACACACACACACACACACACACACCCACAACATATGATTGTGTGTGTGCGTGTACGTGCGTGTGTGTGTGTGGGGGGGGGGGGGTGCAAGAGAGAGAGAGAGGGGACTGTGTTAGGGACAAGAGGGGAAGGTTGGGATGGGTGGTAAGATAGGTAGATATTTACTTATCTAGCCTTTAGTGTATGTTGATCGGGGGAATTAAAGTATATCAAATGAAACAAGTTTAGTAGAATTAAAGTATATCAAATGAAACAAGTTTAGTAGTGTGTGTGTGTGTGTGTGTGTGTGTGTGTGTGTGTGCGTGCGTGCGTGCGTGCGTGCGTGCGTGCGTGCGCGCGCGCGCGCGCGTGCGTGGTGTGTGTGTGTGTGTGTGTGTGTGTGTGTAAAAGAATCTAAAGTGCTACTGAAATGACTAAGAGACATTCAATTTGGCTTATCTGGACTAATGTGGCCTTGACGAATGGAAGTTGTCTTCCAAAGGGACGTTATCCACTTTGTGCTGGAGAAAAGAGGGAGACAGAGGGAGGAGTGGTGTGGTGTTGGAGGAAACACTGCAGATGGGCTCAGATCAGTGAGCTGGCACAAAGGTCAACCTTGTTATTGGTCGTTTAATGTCGGCGTGTATAATTAAAGTTCTAGTTTAATTTCTGAGGGTCATCATAACTAATTCATTGCATGCTGTGACTTCATAATCACACCGTTTCTCTTTTCAAAGACTTTTTGAAGCTGTTAATATTTTGTTGTCCTCTTTATTAGCTGATAATTTGTTCTTCAAAAGAGCGCTTTTATCAATAAATGAACAGATTTTTGTGTGCGTTAGATTACCCCGAAGCCCCAACCTCACCCCAATGCCCATCAACGACGATAGGAAGGTACTTGTTGGTGATGTGCATGTTCTAAGTGATTGGTTAAACATGTACAAATCATGAAACTCTCTCCTCTCTCTCTCTCTCTCTCTCTCTCTCTCTCTCTCTCTCAAGAGATGGAAGGGTGAATGTGTGCGATTTTGCAAGAGGAACTGGTGTTGCTGATGGTGATGGTTTATTATGTCTTCTGTGCAAAGAATAACTGGAGAATGAAATACATTGTGTTCTTTGTTGACCTGCTTTCAGGAATACTGGAGCTGAATTCATCAGGCAACCATCCCTAGTTACACTGGTGTTGTTGATGTCATCATCCTCTGCTCAAGACGTTATTTTTTTCTTTTTTGTACAAGGCATATTTTAGCTTAGAGAAAATCGCCATTTCATGATCAGAATATGTCCATATTAATCTTATTACTGTCAGCAATTTGTGCTAAATGCAGGTCTTTTGTATTATTTGTTTTTGCTCCGTTGGTTTTGTAGATAATGTACACACCCCTTCAGTAGGGGCCAAAGGCCTTTAAATGAATAAACCATCTCTCTCTCTCTCTCTCTCTCTCTCTCTCTCTCTCTCTCTCTCTCTCTCTCCCTTTTCATGATTTCAATTAATAATAATAATAATAATAATGTATAATACTTATATAGCGCATTTCTTGTTACACAACTCAATGCGCTTACATCCACCATTTGCACTTATTCACCAACACTCGTTTACACAACGGGCTGCCTACCTGGGTAGTGCCGACTGAAGAGCTGCCAGCTGGCGCTTCATTCAGTCGTTTCCCGTGTCATCCAGTCAATATCATTCACTCAGTTTCTTTACTTTCTTCATTCTTTTTCCATTTCTTACGCAGGGTGCATGCTGTGTGTAACGTGTCATCCATACCAACGGCCAAACTGGCCTACTCTTCCGAAAGTTGGTGATGGATTTTACGTGTGTGCAAGATATTATGCGTGCGTTCACACACGGAACCTCGTTTATAGTCTCATTCGAAAGGACTGTATGGGAAATGGAGTCAGAACTAATGTTATACTCCGAGGGAAAAATCCCCCTGTACCGAAACGCCCCGGCAGAGATTCGAACCCGCAACCCCGTGATCACCAAGATTACGAGTCAGGCGCTCTACCAACTGAGCTATTCCGGCTCCCAATTCCACCTTTTTTGTTCAGCAGTCATGTGTGGAAAATATCCGTCTCGTCAGTCATGCAAGACAAAAATAGGAAGTGCCTCCCCCTCCTCTTCCCCAAACCTCCCCCTCCATGCTCCCCCGCACTCTCCGTACCAACGCCCCCTCCCTCCCCTTACCTTCAATTGGACTTGATCATGGAAAACCCAGAAAACAGTGCCAATATTGTACAGTAGGTAAGTAAATTTACCCGGCTAGTGGGTTAAGTGTTGATTTCTGGTGCGACTATAAGGGACCCTCCCCCCCCCCTCTCTCTCTCTCTCTCTCTCTCTCTGTCTGTCTGTCTGTCTGTCTGTCTGCCAGCCTGTCAGTCTGTCTGTCTGTCTCTCTCTCTTTCTCCCCCCCCCCTCTCTCCCTCTCTCCCTCTCTCTGTGATAGGAAAGCATTTATGACAACATTAACAGCAATTATCATAAATATATGAAGCTAGGAAGGAACAAAATGATGGAACACACTAGTCAACAGACTGCAAGGATGAACAACAGGAAGTTACCGCTGAGGAAAATGGAGATATAAGTAACATGGAGGAACTCACCATTTGGGAAACTATAGATACAAGTAACATGAAGGAATTCACCATTAGGGAAACTGTGGATATAAGTAACATGAAGGAACGAACCTATCGTTAGGGAAACTGAAGGAATAAACAACATGAAGAATTCACCATTGGGGAAACTGTAGGAATAAACAAGATGAAGAACTCATCATTGGGGAAATTGTAGGAATAATCAACATGGAGGAATTCACCATTGGGGAAATTGTAGGAATAAACAACATGGAGGAACTCACCATTTGGGAAACTATAGATACAAGTAACATGAAAGAATTCACCATTAAGGAAACTGTAGGAATAAGTTACATGAAAGTATTCACCACTGGCGAAATCGAAGGGATAGACCAGAGAAAAATTATTCACCAATGGGAACTGTAGTGATAAACACCACTGGGAAACTGGAACTAACCAAAGAGATAAACATCATGAAGAAATTTATCAAACGGCAAGGATAAAGAATATAAGGGAAACAACCATTGTTTAAACTGCATTGATAAACACCATGAAGGAAATCACTGCTTGTGAAACTGGAAAGATAAAGAACATGAAGGAAATCATTGCTGGTGAAACTGGAAAGATAAAGAACATGAAGGAAATCACTGCTGGTGAAACTGGAAAGATAAAGAACATGAAGAAATTTCCACTCGACAAACTGCAGGGATAAACACCATAAAGGAACTTACCAACCTGCAGAGGTAAACATCATAAAGGAACTTACCAACCTGCAGAGGTAAACATCATAAAGGAACTTACC
The DNA here is from genome assembly GCA_033310375.1 of Conus canariensis. Taxonomy (NCBI): domain Eukaryota; kingdom Metazoa; phylum Mollusca; class Gastropoda; order Neogastropoda; family Conidae; genus Conus; species Conus canariensis. The sequence goes on from CM065742.1 coordinate 36,491,845, forward strand.
AACCTGCAGAGGTAAACATCATAAAGGAAATCGGAAATGAAATGAGGCAGGGAACAGTAAACGATAAACAGTAAACAAGTTGGGTACTTTTTGCTCAGAGAACTATAAAATAGGCATTCTGGCTCACCCACCTCCGCCAGCTCCAACCGGCTAAAGCCGGTTTCGCTGTTGCTCCGCCGGCTTACCCAGAGTGCCTATTTTATAGTTCTCTAATAGTAAACACTTTACAAACATACATAATGTGTAGGATTATCTGTTTTTAACACTAATTTAGAAAACTTTTGAGACTTAAGTTTTTGCTTAATCCTTCGTTTTTCTTGATCGTTTTCAATAACATCATTTTCTTTCATACATTCATCAAATGCGTCTCTATCTTTCATGTGGAATAAAACCACTGTCTTTAATTGTTCTCTAAAGTCTTTTAAAACTGAGTTATATTTTTGACATAAAATCCACACACTTATCCCAGCATGTCTTCCACTGAAAGCCAGTTTTGATAAAGTGTTTCTCTTTTTAACTATGTCTCTTTCTGCCGAACAGTCATCTATAATAAATAGTGTCTGAGTTCCTTCAAACTGTCTATAAAAGTGTTCTAAGCACTCGCTAAGTTTATTGCTGGGATCAATCAAATAGATTTTATCATCCGTCCATATAAACCTTCTGTCGTGATATGCTTTGTTCCATTTAAGTGTTGGGCAGAAAATTACTATATGATCAAAATTATAACGATAAACTGTTTGTAATAGGTCGAGGACAAATATTGTTTTTCCACAACCAGTCTGTCCACAAATCAATGAACAATGAGGGGTTTTTATCATAAAGTTTAACATCGGCATTGACACCAAAGTCGTTTGCTCCATAGTTTTATAACAGAATTTAATTTACACCAGTTAGTGTTGTTATCATACTATCCGTCAAAATTTGATCAGTACAATAAAATCTTATAAGGTCTAAATGTGTCAGATTAATCCAACTCAGTTTTGTCAGATTGTTTCTATTAAGACTAACATTGATTTTGTTGCTTGTTGTTACGACCTTAAAATTTTCACCATCGTGACGAACCACAACAGTAACTTTAAGATTGTCAACGTCTAAGTTTTGCCAGCTAATAAGAATTCCTTCCATAAGGTTGTCACTGACACCCACAGCTCCATTCCTCCCCACATCTTTTAAGACAGAAATTTCAAATATCATTGTGAACGTGTCTCCTAATAACGTGCGTGGAAAGAACTGTACTTTTGTAGTAGCTTCCTTCAAAACTGATTCTCTTCTGTGGAGGATGTACTGTTTGCTCCCAAACTTCTTTATTTCGATCTCTTTCCGACTGTTGTCCTCTGGCATAAGACTTACATGTAAAGGGCCAGAGTTCAATGCTTTTCTGAAACTTTTTTGACGGTCGAAAAATGTAAATGGGCTTAAGAATTCAAATTTTATGTCCCATTCTAAATATGGTTCTAAGTGCCATTTGTTGTCAGTTTTTCGAACTATTTTATATTCATACTGACCCGCATTATTTGCTTCTACATTGCGTAGTTGTTCTAGTTTAGGAAACCTTTTGTTGTCGTCAACCTCTTTGCGCTTATAATAACCATCTTTAGTGTACTCAAAACCATACAAAGTGCCTATCTCACCGTTTTGTTCAAAGTCCTCAACGTCTGCAAGGTCTTTTAATTCTAAAGTTACACACCTCTCAGGCGCTAATGTGACCCCCGAATCGTCTGGTCCACGTGACATTTTTTAAAACAACGTATTATTTTATTTCTAAAACAATGTGCAGGTTATCACATTTCACGACTTTCCCTGTTTTATCTGTGATCTTTATATTAAATGATCTGACCCTCCCACAAGCTAATCTTTTAAACTGTAAATTAGGGAATTGTATAATTTCATAATCGCAATATGCAGCTTTCCCTGATGGAAGAGCTCTTAAAACAGTTGAGGGCCTTCCATCATATAAGTTTTCATCAGTGCTCAGCTCGTCCAAATGAACATAGAGTAATGAATGTAATGCAAGATCGAGCGGATATTCTCCCTCAAAAGTAGTTTCGTCTGGTGTAACTCTAAAACCATGATTGTCAGTTGCAAAGCCTAACATTTTAGCTAGCTCTACATCAAAAAGGTAATGGTCTACTTCTTCTTCAGGTTTGAATGTCAACATTATTTTCAAATTTGCATTGTTAAGTTTGAGAGTAATGTCGAAGTTACTCATTGCTTCTTTTAGCGAGCAAAACCCGTAATAACCATCAGGTATGGTTAACTGGCTAACTAAGTTTCCTCTATTATCAAATTTTTTAATCTTATTTTCTCCTTGGATTCAGTTATATTAAACCATACGACTTTGTAAAAAATTTCATGGAGTGCGACCCTTTGGGTTCCGCAGTTATTATCAATAGCATATTCTAAAAACGAAGGACTGTCTTGAGTTGTTATTGTTACAAACATTTTTAAAACAAATTTAAAAATGAGTGCATTCAAATATACTAATGCAAAATATTCTGTTGGGCCGCACTACAGTCCTAAAGATATAACAACTGATACCCTCGACATTTCTGTGACTCAGACTGACGCCTTTCAAGTAAAGGTTAGTACTCCATTGGATCGTTATCTTAACCCTCCTATCAAAAACGACTACATCCCGAAAGTGTGGTTTAGTCATCCGATGCAGTTTTATCAGAACCAGTTAAACTTTGCTGTGTTTTGTGCATCAACTGGGTGTGGAGTATCGTATGCTGATCATTTAAATCATCCTGATCCTTTGGTGAGGTCAGTGTATAGATTTCATTTTTATTACACCTTCAGACGTATTTTATCTGAACTGCAAGCGCCATTACCAAATGACAAAACGTTTAATCCATTCAGCAACAGAATAGATTACAAGGCTTTTGAAAGGATCTGTAACGAATTTGATATTGACCCAAAGACAGACTTTAGACAAAAGTTGGATCTTAATCATGGTTTAGGCACCCCTTATTTTTGGGGCGTGCACAGAAAGTATAACTATGATTGGAATCCTCCTTACACATCTTTCTCTTCAGGCACAACTGTTCACCTCGGGTCCATAGAGCAAGAGCATAAAACAGCATGGACAACATTTATTTTGGATACTTCTAAGGGTCTAACAAAAGCGGGAATAGAACGAATAAACGACTCCATTCGTACTTATGTTTGGTGTTTGCTAGGGTCGCAAGCACAAGCAAGATCGAACATAACTGATCCTTCTACTGGCTTTGATGCACAAAAACAGTACTTGGCAAATTTAGAGGACGCCATTAATTCTGCAGTTGATTTGCCATCAAGTATTAAAAGGTACCAAAATGTTTTACAATTCGCAAGATCGAAAGTAGACTTTGCTGTTGGCACTGGTTTATACATGCTGCCTTCTGACCTCAGACTCCAGATAGGAACAATAATAAACTATAATAATGAAATCCTTGTGGCTGGCAATGAAGAGAAGGTCGGAAAAAACGACATAAATTCTAAGCCAGTACAAACAATAAAAAAAGAAGCCCCCTCAAAACCCCATCCAATCCCCAAGGCCCAAAGCCCAAAGGCCATTGAAGACGCGCGTGATGACCATGAATATGAAAAGACGGCACTTGTTATTGGATTAACTGCCCTAGGATTACTTGGTCTTTATCTTACTATAAAGTAACCCAACTATTAAGACAACTAATGTCCATAAGTGCTCAGCCATAAAGCCAACTACTTTACTTGCGGCAGACAAAAGCCAGCTAACGATCCCCCCTAATATGCCAGGTAAAGAGTCTATTGCTTTACTGGCTAATTTTTTTAATAAACTTGCAAGGTGATCGAGTTGTTTTTTTACCCATGATTTATCTGATGGTGGTCCTGGTGGCACTGCTCCCCCACCACCGCCGCCTGTAATAGCCAACACCAGTGTACTTATTGCAAATCCTAAGGCTGTTATAACACTTGCTAATGTGACGCCTTGCTCTCTAAACAGTGTTCTTATTCGTTCTGCTAACGTTGTGTCTTCATATAAAATTCTTTGGATAGTTTCTCTTATTCTGCTCACTTGAGTTCGTAATTGTTCTCGGTTAGTAGACAGCACTTCTAGTCTTGCTGATCTCTCTTGTTCAAGATCTTTTAGTCTTTGGGTTATTCTTTCTTTAACACCAGGTCCTAAGTTGTGGTCATCAGCCTCAACTAGTTTTTCTTTTTCTCTTTTTATATGCTCATCTAGTTCACCCAGTTTTGCTAAATTGTTTGTTAATTCACCTCTGATGCTTTTCAAAGCATGATCAAGGGCCGTTATTTCTCTCATAGGTAGCGGCGGATCGTGCATAGTTTTTAATACTGTTTCTTCTGAAAAACTGGTTTCTATTATTTCGTCTGCTGTTGGGCTTAAATCTTTAAGGGGTATGTTTTGTATTTGGTTATCTGTTGGGAGTTTCTGTAGTGTGTTTTGAAGTTTAGCAACTGCCTCACTGTCTAATCTTCGCGGTTTAGCAATGCCAAGGCGATTTTGATCGCTCACACTGAGCCTTTGTCTAATTGTAGTCTTTGCTAAAAACTTTGATGGGTCTGGTTTAGATGTAAGCTGAACAAGTTGTCCTTGCTCGTTTTTCACAAACAAATGGTCATCTTTTGTTTCAAAATCATTAGGGTCTATAAATTCGGGAGGTTCTTGGCCTAAACTTTGATAAAATGATTTGACCTTACTTTCTGTTAATTCACGCCGCAATGATTGTAATGGATGTGTCAAAGGCGTCATTTCACTCATGTCGTCTCCAGGATCAAAAACATCATAATCTTCTTCTGCCATGTTTTTAAATAATTAACTTTTTATTTTGTTTTATAAAAAAATGTCACAAGCATATGGCTCGATTCTTGACCCGCATAGAAGACTGAAAGAGCCCTTTGGCGTGAAGGGAAATAAACAGAATATTATTGTTCCAAATAATCCATCTACTATTGATTCAGATCAAATTCTTACTGTTAAATTTCCAGACCTAGGAGCAGATGAAGTGATTGTGCCGGGATCTGCACGGCTTACTTTCAAAATAGAACTTGATTCAGCAACAGACGCAAACAGGACAGTAGTTCAGAATCTGGGACGGGCAATCGTTAAGAAAATTTCTATAAAACTTGAGGGCAAGAAATATTTTCTTTACACAATGCAGACATATTTTTAATCTATTGTGATCTATGGCTAACCGATAATGAAAGGGCCGATCTTGCGTTTCAAGGAATCGAAAATAACGAAGCACTAAAACACAGAATAGACGCCGAAGATGCTAAAGACGGTAACAAGTATGAAGCTGTAAGTTATGCGTTTGGAAATCGCTTTTCCATACCCTTAGATTTTGAGTTGTTAAAAGCGCATGCGCCATACTTTCAAGGAGCATTAAAAGACAGATTGTCATATGAACTAACTTTTAATGAATACAAACGTGTCATTAAATCTACAGACACTGATTCCAAGTACAGCATTTTCGACATCTCGTTAGAGTTTGACATTGTTAGCAACCCTAACTTAGCAAGGCTGATTGAGCAACAATATCAGTCAAAATTAGCAATATATTACGAAAGAGTGATTCATCATTCAAAATATCCTAAAAGCAGGGCAGACACAATATGGAACTTTAGTTTTAGTGCCGCAGCAAGATCCCTTAAAGGTATTTTATTGCTGTGTGAAGATGAAGAACCATTCAAAAGACAAAGTGAAAAGTTTATCAATCCTAAAATAACGAAAGTACAATGTTCAATTGAGGGTAGTCCTAACCAAGTCTACGGTAGCGGGCTTAAACCTTATCATCATTTTGATGAAATAAGAAAATTCTTTGGAGGCGGGAGGTCTAGAAGTCCAACAGTAGACCTTGTGTCTAAAGATCTACACCTTCACAGTGTTAGACTTGATGAATATTTAACAACGAAATACGGTTTATGGATTGACCTAAGGTCAACAGAGGATAATCAGTTGCATGGGAGTGGGAGAACAGTTAAAGACGTAATAAACATTCAAATTGATAAAGAAAAAGAGAGTGATAAACCACTTAATGTACATTTGTTTTTAATATATGATGCGCAGCTGAATATTCAAGATAACAGATTAAAAGATATCCAATACTAAATTATTTTTATTTTAAAAAAGCATGTCTGTTACGACTTATCCAAAAGTGCCCAAAGAAGAGAATTCTGTAGACATAAAAACTTTCAGATTAACCAACATTACACAAATGCAACAAAAACTAGAGCAGGACCTTTCAAAATACAGTAAAACCAAACGAAGGTATTCTGCTGTCTTTAATGCTGTTACATATGTTAATACTGGAGCATCGGCGGTTAGTGCTTTAACAGCAGGAACAAGTGTAGGTCTCTTAGCAACAGGCGTAGGTGCACCGGTAGCTATACCTCTAGGTGGTTTGTCTTTAACTCTTGGCCTGTGTTCATTGGCTGTAAGTGCTGTCAGCAAAAAAATAAAAGCTAAACTCCAAAAGCACACAGCTATGGTTCAACTAATAACAGCTAAACTTAGTTCCTTCAAACTGACAATAAATAAAGCACTTGCCGACTCAAACATCACGGATGAAGAATTTAGTCACCTACAGGCTGATTTTGAGGACTACAAAAGACAAAAGTTTGATCTTCAAAGAAAGGCAAGGGCAACTTTTTCTCAACAACCAGACACCGACCAGATAAAAAAGGAATGTTTAAAAAAAGTAAACGAAACATTAAACTCTGTTCTAAACAGCTCACATTAACAACCCCAAAGGGCGTTTATACTTTAGTTTACGAGTCCAAGCACAAAAAGACCGTTGATATTGATTCTGATTAACTTTTATTTTTTTTAATTTAAATAAATATTTTGAGTTAGAAAAGAAGCTCAACATGGATAAGATATATGAAGGTTCAGATGAATTGTTTGAAGCAATGCTCGAGGAAGAGCGTTTGTCAAAAGCTTTAAATGAGGTCGTTTTAGAAGTTATTGATCCAACAAACGTGCAGGCAAGCGTTGTACATGCTATTTCTCAAGTTCCAAGTAAACTAACAATAAACCCCCCAGTTAAAGTAAGGATAGTTGTTTTAATCGACTATATAACAATAAACGAAGAAAATCTAGAAGTCTGGGTCTCAACTAAACAGCAGACTATTCTTTCTCATAATGACTTAACACCTGGTTGGGCAGATCAACTTCTTACACAGTTTAATGAAGCCTCTGAAGCAGCTAAAATGAGAGGCTCTGGTTGGTCAGAGGGCGAAGTCCTAGACATCAGATTAAGACAAGCTAAGTATGAGCCAATTGTAGGCAAGGCTTACATTCCACTGCCTCCAACATTAGTTGCAAAGAGAGCAGTTTTGAACATAAAGAATTCAGACGACAAATGTTTTATGTGGTGCGTTCTTGCTAGGCTGCATCACGTTGCCAAAAATGCAGAGAGAGTATCTAACTATTTACAGTGGGCCAATGATCTTAACTTTAACGGCCTTGAATTTCCTATGGCTGTAGACAAAATTGATCAGTTTGAAAAACAAAATCCACCAATAACTGTTAATGTCTACACATGGTCTGAAGAAACCAACCTTCTGCCAATTAGAGTGTCAAAGAACAGCCCAACAATAGGCGAACCAACCAGGAGTCATGTAGACTTACTCCTGATGCAAAGCCTTAATGGGTTGCACTACACTCTAATACGCACAATGAGTAGATTACTAGTGCATACTACAAAACAACATAGCAAACAAGAATTCTGTAGAAAATGTTTAACAAGAATTCCGTCCGTTCAAGCTGCGAGCGAACATATAAAACATTGTATTAGCCCAGTTGACTGTGATACAGAACTAATTACGCCCGGAGAAGGCAGTAAAGTTAGTTTTAAGAACTGGAAACGGTTGCAAACTAGTCCATATGTTGTTTACGCAGACTTCGAATCACTCATTGTTCCTTATGAAGGACCAACCCCACAGAAACTTCCTAAAACAGTCTTAATGAGTAATCATCAGATTTGCTCATTTGCCTTCATCATTGTTAGGTCGGATGGCGCCCATTCAAAGCCAGAATTATACAGAGGACCAAATGCTGCAAAATACTTCTTAAAACGCATGCAGCAAGTGCGTAATGCCTGTTCTAATAATCTAAACTTATCTGAAATCATAATGACGCCTGAAGACCAACAACAGTATGACTCAGCCACTCACTGTTGGATTTGTGGTTTAGGCCTCTCCGCAGAGAATCCAACAGTAAGAGACCATGATCACATTAGTGGAAAGTTTAGAGGAGCAGCACATAACAAATGCAATCTTCAACTAAAGTTTGAACCAAAGACATGGAAGCTGCCTATATTCTTTCACAACTTGCGAGGTTACGACTCTCACCTTATAATGCAAGCAGTAACCAGCGACTTCAGGGTGTCATGCATTGCACAGTCATCAGAAAAGTACATGTGTTTCACTTTAAATAACATGTCTTTCTACGACTCTATGCAACACATGATGGGTTCATTAGAGTCACTGGCTATGTCCTTAAAGTCCTGCCCAATAACAGAAGAATATTTTGACCCAACTCTTGTTAGAAAGGGCGTTTACCCTTATGAGTACATGAACAGTTGGCAAAGGTTTGACGAAGATACACTTCCGCCTAAAGGCGCGTTCTTTTCTAGTCTCAGAGGAAAGGACATCAGTGATTCTGATTACCAGCATGCTCAAGATGCGTGGCAGAAGTTAGAGTGTAAAACGATGGGAGACTATCATGATTCCTATTTAATGGCGGATACCTGTTTGTTGGCGGATATCTTTGAAAATTATAGGAAGACCTGCATGAAACATTACAGCCTGGATCCTGCGCATTATATTTCTGCGCCTGGGATGAGCTGGGACGCTTTCTTAAAATTTACTGGAGTACAAATTGATTTATTGTCTGACCTGCCAATGCTTCAGATGATTGAAAACGGATTGCGTGGGGGAATCAGTATGGCGTCGCACCATTACTGTAAAGCAAACAACAAATACTTGGACGACTATGATCCAAGTAAAAGGTCTAACTATCTCATGTATTTAGATGCAAACAATCTGTATGGATGGGCAATGGCGCAATCACTTCCATTACGCAACTTTAAAATGTACACAGGACTCAAAGACATTCAAAAGTTTTTAAAATGGCTACCTACTCTAAAAGCTGATCGTAAAAGAGGTCTCATTCTAGAAGTTGATTTAGAATATCCTCATGAACTTCATGATTACCATAATGACTATCCATTAGCAGCAGAAAGTCTAAAGATGGCAAAAACAGAACCACCTAAACTTGTGCCTAATCTTCGAGGCAAAAAAAATTATGTCTGCCATTACAGGCTTCTACAATTTTATTTAAGACATGGTTTGAAGTTGACAGCTGTTCATCGTATAATTGCTTTTGATCAAGAACAGTTCATGAAACCATACATAATGAAGAACACTGATCTCAGAACTAAATCCACAGATGCTTCAGAAAAAGACTTTTTCAAGTTGATGAACAACAGCTGTTTTGGAAAGACTATGGAGAATCCGCACAAGCGTAAAGATGTTAGATTGGTCACCAGAGAGAACGATGCAATTAAGCTAACTTCTAAACCTAATTATCAGGACTTCAGAAGATTTCATGATCAGCTTTTTGGCATAATGATGAAAAAAAAGAAAGTCAAATTGGATAAGCCCGTTTTTATTGGGTTTACTGTTTTAGAGCTGTCGAAGCTTTTGATGTTAGAATTTCTTTATGACTACTTTAAACCCTTGTATCCGGAGTCCAGAGTTCTGTACACAGATACAGATTCCTTTGTAATCGACATCCCTACTGAAGATATCTATAAAGACATGGAATTAGAAGTAGCTAAAGGGCATGCGGGATGGTACGACACATCTGATTACCCTAAAGATTCGCCTTTGCATTCAGATATTAACAAGAAGGTTTTAGGTAAGATGAAGGATGAATTATCTGGAGGTGTGATCAAGGAGTTTGTTGGGTTGAGGTCGAAAATGTACAGTCTTTCAAGCCAAAAAAAAGTTGTTAAAAAAGCAAAGGGAATATCTCGTAGTGTTGTGCAGTCAAGCATATCCCATGACAACTATAAAGAAGCATTGTTTGGCAATAAGACTTTTCATCATGACAATTACAAGCTGCGATCTAATCTACATGAGATTAGCACAACTGTTGTAACAAAGAAGTCATTAGATAGAACAAACACAAAACGTGTGTTTGTTAATCCAGAGTTTTCATATGCAATCGGGCATTGGAGAATAGTATAATCATATGTCTTCATGGAGTTTCTGTTTGGTCAAGTGTTATCAGAAGCTCAACTATATCATTATCCAGTATAGCCGAATCATTATTATTCTCATTCATTACTGCTAAATGTGCTTTAATTTTTTTTATCATTTCAAGATTTTGATTTTTCCATATCAAAATATCAGAATCTAGGGATTGGGGTAGTAAGCGATTGTCTGGCATAAGATTGTCAATGTTCTTAAATATTTTTTTGATAATAATATTATAAGCAGATAATTGACGTATTAATTTTGAAAACTCTTTTTTCTTTTGAGCTTCCATTTTAAACTCAAATGTATTTGCCTAAATTAACTAAGCGACTGGAACTGTGTCTGGCGGGATTATCTGCAGTTCTTCTTTCACAAAAGATCTTTGAGGGGCTGGTCGTTTTGTTGTGTCAGTTTCTCGTAAATAATACACGGGCGGATTCATTTTCACAATTTTTTTTATCTCATATGGATCAACACTCCAAACTGGATCTGTTGCCCTGATGCGAGTGTCCCCTTCCGCTTCTCCCAGCGAATAAAGGTATCTCACTTTCAAACCAAATGGTAATAGTTTGCTTGATGAAGACTCTCCTTCAACAACATTTATTGTTTGTTTTCTGATTGCTTGTACTGGTTTTAGACCTTTAAATTCTTCATTATTCATTGCGCGCAAAACTGAGGGCAGTCTTCTAACCCATTCTGTGTTGCGAGAATTGTCAATCAGCTCTCTGTGATACTGGTAGGAGAAAAGTCTTTCAGATAACTGTTTGTTAAAGTTTTCAACCAAACCCTGTGATCTGTGAACTCCTGGAATGCCTCTTTTAATGGTAACTCTATGTTTTAACAATAATTGATTTACTTGACCTTTAAATTCTTTTCCATCATCGACTTGAATCATGCGAGGATAAGTTAAGGGTCCTCGTTGGTATATCAGCTGTATAGCGACAGCAACAGCAGAAGCACTCTTTTGTGTTAATGGTTCCGCATCTTTGTATCTTGAAGCTATATCAATGACTGTAAGTGCGTACTTAAATCTTTTTCGTCTAATCGTATCATGGGGTAAATATAGAAGATCCATTTGATGGGTGTCGTTCGGTATTGTGTTGACAAAGTGTGGTCTTTGTATTCGTTTAGGCGCTGGTAAATAAATTTGCCAAATCGCTTGTTTAGATAACCATTCTTTTGCTGTTTGTTCACTGACTCCCGCTGCTTGGCTAAGCTTTTTAATTGCTGTTATTCCCTTCCAATATCCTTTTGGCGAATAATAGATCTTGTTCATTTTTTATTCAGCCAATATTATGTGCAACAAAATACACAACGGTCATGCCAAAGGCAATAAACAATATTTCTTGCATCTTTTGTTTTTCTGATGGTTGATAAAAATCGCTGAATTTTGGTGGAGGCAATGTCTCGATTGGCTTGCCTGTTACAAGATAATATTCTTTTATTGCTTGATCAACATCTTTAAATGTGTAAGCTGCATGTCCCTGTTGTTTAAGTCTGTCGTTAATAAAATCTAACTGCTCCATTCTTTGCTTTTCATAGGTGTCTTGTGCAGCAGCTAGTTGCTCCATAGCTCTGTTATGTCTTTTTCTCTCATTGTATTTTGTAGTTTACTAAATGCGTAATTACTTCCGCTAAAAGCAAGCGCATTAACCACAGCGCCACCAATCATCATTTACGAGTGAAGCCATTTATTATAATGTAATATTTATTTTAATTTTACATATTGATACAGTTGGAATTATTCCTTCTTAACTAGAAAATCTTTCGTAGCAAATGAAGCTGTATAAACAGCAATCAGCTTTGCTGAGTCTTCAAAGTCTAGTTTTGCCAAGATCAGCTGGTATTTATTTTTAAACGGGCGATTTACCAAGCATTGTGTAACCTACACTTAGGCTCCAATAACACAGAATGGTGTATACAAAGGTTAGTAATAGTTTTTTTTCGGTCCATTTATAAAAATCAAATAATTTATAATTAATAAAAAAACATGACTGCGAAATTACTTCCTGAACTTACAAATGATCAGTTGATGACCAAGCTATTATGCGCCAAAAGGAAAGGCTGTATTCTTGGCGGCGTGTGGAAAAACAAAACAGGTACCTTGGAAATGAATTCAGCCTAGAACAGATTCAACAAAAAGTCCGCCACAAGACATTTAAAAAACCCCCCCCCAAAAAAAAAAAAGGGGGGGGGAAAAGCCCCCAAATTTGTTTCCCCCCCCCCCCCCCCCCCCCCCCCCCCCCCCCCCCCCCCCCCCCCCCCCCCCACCGTTTTTTTTCCCCTTTTGGGGGGGGAAAAAAAAAACCCCCCCCCCCCAAACCCCCCCCCCCCCCCCCCCCCGGGGGGGGGGAAAAAAGGGAAAAAAAGGCCCTGGTTTAAATTTTTCCCCCTTCCCCCCAAAAAACATCCCCCCAAAATTTTCCCAACCCCCCCTTTTAAAAAAATTTAAAATTGGGGGTTTTGGGTTTTCCCCCCCTTTTTTTAAAAACAAAAAAAACCCCCCCAAAAAACCCCTTTCCCCAACAAATTTTTTAAGGGGGTTTTTTTTTTTTTTAAACCCCGGGGGTTTTTTGGGGGGAAGAGGAAAAAAAAAGGGGGGAAAATTTTTTAAAAAAACCTTTAATTTTTTTTAAAAAATTTTTGGGGGAAAAAAAAACCCCCAACCCCAAAAAAAACCCCCCCCCAAAAAAAAAAAAACCCAAAAAAAAAAACCCCAAAAAAAATTTTTTTAAACCCCCGGAAAAAAAAAAAGGGGGGGGTTTTTTTTTTTGGGAAAAAAACCCCCGGGGGGGTTTTTGGGGGGGGGGGGGGGGGGGAGTTTTTGGGGGCGGGGGGGGGGGGGGGGGTGGGTTTTAAAAAAGGGGGGGGAAAAAAAAATTTTTTTAAAAAAAAAAATTTTTCCCCCAAAAAAAAAACCCAAAAAAACCCCCCCCCCTTTTTTTTTTTTTTTTTTTTTTTTTTCCCCCCCCTTTTTTTTTTTTTTTTTTTTGGGGGGGAAAAAAACCCCTTTAAAACCCCAAAAGGGGTTTTTTTTTCCCCCCCCCCCCCCCAAATTTTTTTTTGGGCCTTTTAAAAATTTTTTTTTTTTTAAAAAAATTTTTTTTTCCCAAAAAATTTTTTTTTTTTTTTTTAAAAAAAAAAAAAACCCCCCCTTTTTAATTTTAAACCCCCCAAAAAACCCCCCCCCGGGGTTTTAAAAAAAAATTTTTT
>CM065742.1:36505405-36510405 GCA_033310375.1 Conus canariensis
GGAGCAGGCAATACAAATATATCTTGCCTTCAAAAGGGATTGCGATGGTTCCCTTATGCAGCCAGTGAAGAGTTTTCATATCTGTAACATATTTCCTACAATTTCATGTTCCCAGTTTCTCCATCTTCAAATCCCCCCCCCCCCCCCCCCCTCCTTAAGTCCAAATCTTTGCCAAGTCATTACTATGAAGATAGTTCAGTTGTTGGCCTGCGCTTGTTTTTTTTCCCCCACTATTAGATTGTTTGTCTATGTATTTGTCTGACTTTATTCAAGTTTAAAAGGCTGTGCCAGTCTTGAATAAAAGTTACTCTGTGTTAGGTTTCCTTATGGGAGCAAAAAGTACCCAACTTGTTTACTGTTTATCGTTTACTGTTCCCTGCCTCATTTCATTTCCGATTTTGTTTTGATTAAATTGAGGTTATTTGTATTTGTTTCTGTCCGTCTGTGTGTTTGTCTTTTGATCTCCCTTGCATCTTTGGGTGGATCCTCAAGCGTAGGCTCAAAGATTGTCCCCTACATTTTATACTATTTGCATAATGTCTTTAGTTTTTCAGCAACTTTTTTCCTCCCCACACTTTTGTTTGGTTTCATTTACTACTCTTCGCTGGCTGCTTTGGGGGTGCTATTGGATTCTTTTTTGCACCCTTGGTGGTGAGAACACCACAGTATTATGGACTGTGGTGTGTCTCTATTTGACGCCAGGAGCGCAGACACAACCAGCCGTGTCTCCCTGATGAGTCCGACCCAGCGGACGAAAGGCCTCGGAGCAGGCAATACAAATATATCTGCCTTCAAAAGGGATTGCGATGGTTCCCTTATGCAGCCAGTGAAGAGTTTTCATATCTGTAACATATTTCCTCAATTTCATGTTCCCAGTTTCTCCATCTTCAAATCCCCCCCCCCCCCCCCCTCCTTAAGTCCAAATCTTTGCCATGTCATTACTATGAAGATAGTTCAGTTGTTGGCCTGCGCTTGTTTTTTTCCCCCACTATTAGATTGTTTGTCTATGTATTTGTCTGACTTTATTCAAGTTTAAAAGGCTGTGCCAGTCTTGAATAAAAGTTACTCTGTGTTAGGTTTCCTTATGGGAGCAAAAAGTACCCAACTTGTTTACTGTTTATCGTTTACTGTTCCCTGCCTCATTTCATTTCCGATTTTGTTTTGATTAAATTGAGGTTATTTGTATTTGTTTCTGTCCGTCTGTGTGTTTGTCTTTTGATCTCCCTTGCATCTTTGGGTGGATCCTCAAGCGTAGGCTCAAAGATTGTCCCCTACATTTTATACTATTTGCATAATGTCTTTAGTTTTTCAGCAACTTTTTTCCTCCCCACACTTTTGTTTGGTTTCATTTACTACTCTTCGCTGGCTGCTTTGGGGGTGCTATTGGATTCTTTTTTGCACCCTTGGTGGTGAGAACACCACAGTATTATGGACTGTGGTGTGTCTCTATTTGACGCCAGGAGCGCAGACACAACCAGCCGTGTCTCCCTGATGAGTCCGACCCAGCGGACGAAAGGCCTCGGAGCAGGCAATACAAATATATCTGCCTTCAAAAGGGATTGCGATGGTTCCCTTATGCAGCCAGTGAAGAGTTTTCATATCTGTAACATATTTCCTCAATTTCATGTTCCCAGTTTCTCCATCTTCAAATTCCCCCCCCCCCCCCCCCCCCCCCCTCCTTAAGTCCAAATCTTTGCCATGTCATTACTATGAAGATAGTTCAGTTGTTGGCCTGCGCTTGTTTTTTTCCCCCACTATTAGATTGTTTGTCTATGTATTTGTCTGACTTTATTCAAGTTTAAAAGGCTGTGCCAGTCTTGAATAAAAGTTACTCTGTGTTAGGTTTCCTTATGGGAGCAAAAAGTACCCAACTTGTTTACTGTTTATCGTTTACTGTTCCCTGCCTCATTTCATTTCCGATTTTGTTTTGATTAAATTGAGGTTATTTGTATTTGTTTCTGTCCGTCTGTGTGTTTGTCTTTTGATCTCCCTTGCATCTTTGGGTGGATCCTCAAGCGTAGGCTCAAAGATTGTCCCCTACATTTTATACTATTTGCATAATGTCTTTAGTTTTTCAGCAACTTTTTTCCTCCCCACACTTTTGTTTGGTTTCATTTACTACTCTTCGCTGGCTGCTTTGGGGGTGCTATTGGATTCTTTTTTGCACCCTTGGTGGTGAGAACACCACAGTATTATGGACTGTGGTGTGTCTCTATTTGACGCCAGGAGCGCAGACACAACCAGCCGTGTCTCCCTGATGAGTCCGACCCAGCGGACGAAAGGCCTCGGAGCAGGCAATACAAATATATCTGCCTTCAAAAGGGATTGCGATGGTTCCCTTATGCAGCCAGTGAAGAGTTTTCATATCTGTAACATATTTCCTCAATTTCATGTTCCCAGTTTCTCCATCTTCAAATTCCCCCCCCCCCCCCCCCCCCTTCCTTAAGTCCAAATCTTTGCCAAGTCATTACTATGAAGATAGTTCTGTTGTTGGCCTGCGCTTGTTTTTTTCCCCACTATTAGATTGTTTGTCTATGTATTTGTCTGACTTTATTCAAGTTTAAAAGGCTGTGCCAGTCTTGAATAAAAGTTACTCTGTGTTAGGTTTCCTTATGGGAGTAAAAAGTACCCAACTTGTTTACTGTTTATCATAAAGGAACTTACCAACCTGCAGAGGTAAACATCATAAAGGAACTTACCAACCTGCAGAGGTAAACATCATAAAGGAACTTACCAACCTGCAGAGGTAAAAACCATAAAGGAACTTCCCAACCTGCAGAGGTAAACACCATAAAGAAACTTACCAACCTGCAGAGGTAAACACCATAAAGGAACTTACCAACCTGCAGAGGTAAACACCATAAAGGAACTTACCAACCTGCAGAGGTAAACACATAAAGGAACTTACCAACCTGCCAAGGTAAACATCATAAAGGAACTTACCAACCTGCAGAGGTAAACACCATAAAGGAACTTACCAACCTGCAGAGGTAAAAACCATAAAGGAAACTTACCAACCTGCAGAGGTAAACACCATATAGGAACTTACCAATCTGCAGAGGTAAAAACCATAAAGGAACTTACCAACCTGCAGAGGTAAACATCATAAAGGAACTTACCAACCTGCAGAGGTAAAAACCATAAAGGAAACTTACCAACCTGCAGAGGTAAACACCATAAAGGAACTTACCAACCTGCAGAGGTAAACATCATAAAGGAACTTACCAACCTGCAGAGGTAAACATCATAAAGGAACTTACCAACCTGCAGAGGTAAACACCATAAAGGAACTTACCAACCTGCAGAGGTAAACATCATAAAGGAACTTACCAACCTGCAGAGGTAAACACCATAAAGGAACTTACCAACCTGCAGAGGTAAAAACCATAAAGGAAACTTACCAACCTGCAGAGGTAAACACCATAAAGGAACTTACCAACCTGCAGAGGTAAACATCATAAAGGAACTTACCAACCTGCAGAGGTAAACACCATAAAGGAACTTACCAACCTGCAGAGGTAAACACCATAAAGGAACTTACCAACATGCAGAGGTAAACACCATAAAGGAACTTACCAACCTGCAGAGGTAAACATCATAAAGGAAACTTACCAACCTGCAGAGGTAAACACCATAAAGGAACTTACCAACCTGCAGAGGTAAACACCATAAAGGAACTTACCAACCTGCAGAGGTAAACACCATAAAGGAACTTGCCAACCTGCAGAGGTAAACAACATGAAGAAACTCACAACCGGAGAAACTGCAGGGACGAAAAATATGGAAAACTTCAGCCCCAGAGAAATTGCAGGAATGAAGCACCAGCTTGGAAGTGAAGGAAGTGAAGGACCTCACCTGTGCAGGCACAGCGGGGTCTGCTGCCTGACTGGGGTCTGCTGCCGTGGCTGCTGGAGGAGCAGCGGCTGCCGCTTCTGGGTTGGTTGAGGCTTGAGTGGCTGCAATAGGGACCGGTGCCACTGCTGCCACCACTGGAGCCTGGGGCTCGGGTTCAACAGGCGGGGGGTCGAGAGAGTGGGCCGGGGCGGGGCCAGGAACAGGCTTGGGGGCAGACGGAGCTGCCTGTTGAGCTGCTGCTACTGCTGTTGCTGCAGCAACGGGGGCCGCAGCGGCTACAGCCTGGTGATTTGTGTCCTCGGTGTTGTCAGACACGGCGTTCTCCTTGGTGGTGGTGGTGGTGGTGGTGGTGGAGGCTGCTGTACCCACAGCGACACCAGCGACGGCGCCGGTGACCGCCACGGCAACAGGGGCAGACATAGTCGGGGTGGTGTCCGGACTGCCAGGTTCTGCTGCAGGCTGAGGGGAGGGGGTGATTTTCCGTGGGGCGGGGGTGGGGGTCCGGACTTTGGCTGTCATCACTGCAGCAGCTGCAGCGCCGCCAACCGCCCCGCCTCCCAGGGCTGCTCCGGCTATGACTCCAGGGTGGACCGAGCTGGGGGTGGGTTCAGGGGTCACCTGTCTGGTGGGGGTCTTCACAGGGGTAGGGGTCTTTACAGGGGTGGGGGTCTTTACAGGAGTAGGGGGCGTTTCTGGCTGTGGCACTGCAGCAGCAGCTACAACTACAGGGGCGGCGGTAGGAGGGGTAGCTTCCCTTGGGATGGGTTCTTCAGGCTCTTTTGAAGGTTCTTCTTCGGCTGGAGGCTGTTCTGGCTCTTCTGGTGGTGGATCTTCGCCTCTTGCGGGAGGAGGGTGGCTGGTAGGGGCAGCCGGTACCGGAGCAACGACTGGAGCTATGATGGGCCCGGGAGTCGTCCAGCCTTCTGCAGGGGAGCCTCCCGTCTGACTGATCGTATTTCCGGCTGGCGTTTCTGAATTCTGCGCCCTTCAGGACGGCCACCGACGTACACGAGGTGATAGTCATACTCCCTGTAAGGTAGCGGCTTCGGTCTCTTGTACTCCTTGTATTGTGGGTAATTGTCGAAGCGAAATTTTTGGGGTGTGTAGTGGTAATCACGGGCAGTGTACATCTCGCTCTTATCAGA
>CM065742.1:36517905-36557905 GCA_033310375.1 Conus canariensis
TCAGATGTTGTCCTGTGTTGTAGCAGTCCCCTGGTGTTTCAGATGTTGTCCTGTGTTGTAGTAGTCCCCTGGGGTTTCAGATGTTGTCCTGTGTTGTAGCAGTCCCCTGGTGTTTCAGATATTGTCCTGTGTTGTAGCAGTCCCCTGGTGTTTCAGGAGCTGTCCCATGTGTTTGTAGTAGGTCCTTGTTTCAGCAGATTTTTCCTGCTTCGAGTGATAATCCGTTTGTTTTAGTGAACGTGGCCTCCAGTGTTTTGGTGGCTCTGCCATGTTTCAGTGGCTCTGCCATGTTTCAGTGGCTCTGTCATGTTTCAGTGGCTCTGACATGTTTCAGTAGTTCTGCCTTGTTTTAGTGCTTCCAGTGGCTCTGTGGTTCTGCCATGTTTCAGTGGCTTTGCTATGTTTCAGTGGTTCTGCTATGTTTCAGTGGTTTCAGTGGCTCTGCCATGTTTCAGTGGCTCTGCCATGTTTCAGCGGTTCTGCCATGTTTCAGTGGTTCTGCTATGTTTCAGTGGTTTCAATGGCTCTGCCATGTTTTAGTGGCTCTGCCATGTTTCAGTGGCTATGCCATGCCTTAGTGGCTCTGCCATGTTTCAGTGGGTCTGCCATGTTTCAGTGGCTATGCTATGTTTCAGTGGTTCTGCCTTGTTTCTTTTTTTTACTTTTTTTTTTTTTTTTGCTGTCCCAACCTCTGCGCCATCTCAGAGGCAGTGCACCCACGCCGCTCATTCCGACACCCCGTCCACAGCCACAGCCCGGTCAGCTGTGGCGGCACAGCCTCGGCACCGGCAATCCACAGGGAGCAGCCAATGTCAAGTCGTCAAGAGGCAAGCCACCGGAGGAGACACTGCACTGCTGCCGAGTTACTTCGGTGGTGTTCAGTGGCGCCTGTTCTGATCTAACATACGCAGGACACCACCTACTAAGCCCCCTACTGACGACAATAATTGCTTAGTCGCGGAGCCGGCGTGAGTGAGCTCTCCCTCCGGAGGGCACCACCACGTCCGTCCAACGACAGCCCCCATGGACTCGCCGATACCGGTGACCCCGACGGAACCAAACCAAGGCCACAGACATGGAGAGGACATCGAAATTGAGGTCACCATGAGAGCAGGGCATGAAGGGCCACAGAATTTGATATATTTTTTTATGCTGATCGATGAGAATGAGGATGATTAAGATGATGCTACGGATTTCCATTTCGGTCTGAGACTACATGACAGGGCTGTACTCTACGCTATATATCCCGGCGTCAACCAGGCCCGAGAGACACAGGCACCTGCAGTGTTGGTCAGGAAACCTGAGCAACACCCTCAGAAACGCATCCGTTAAGTGGATGAAACTCGACTGTGTGGTCCCAGTCTTCCCAACTGAGTCCGCAGCAAACTCAACTCTGGGTAGGAGCCGGTCGGGGCAGAAAAACCCACATGACTTCTGATGGGATTCGAACCCACGACCTCCCAGCCGGGAGTCCGCGACGCTAACCACTTCGCCGCGGCGGCTGGTGTTCTGCCTTCTTTCAGTGGTTTCAGTGGCTCTGCGGCTCTGCCATGTTTCAGTGGTTCTGCCATGTTTCAGTGGTTTCAGTGGCTCTGTGGTTCTGCCAAGTTTCAGTGGTTCTGCCATGTTTCAGTGGTTTCAGTGGCTCTGTGGTTCTGCCATGTTTCAGTGGTTTCAGTGGCTCTGTGGTTCTGCCAAGTTTCAGTGGTTCTGCCATGTTTCAGTGGTTTCAGTGGCTCTGTGGTTCTGCCATGTTTCAGTGGTTTCAGTGGCTCTGTGGTTCTGCCATGTTTCAGTGGTTTCAGTGGCTCTGTGGTTCTGCCATGTTTCAGTGGTTTCAGTGGCTCTGTGGTTCTGCCATGTTTCAGTGGTTCTGCCATGTTTCAGTGGTTCTGCATGTGGTTCTGCCATGTTTCAGTGGTTCTGCCATGTTTCAGTGGTTCTGCATGTTTCAGTGGTTCTGCCATGTTTCAGTGGCTCTGCCATGTTTCAGTCGCTCTGCCATGTTTCAGTGGCTCTGCCATGTTTCAGTGGTTCTGCCATGTTTCAGTGGTTCTGCCATGTTTCAGTGGGTTTCAGAGGCTCTGTGGTTCTTCCCTGTTTCAGTGGTTCTGCCATGTTTCAGTGGTTCTGCCATGTTTCAGTGGTTTCAGTGGCTATGTGGTTCTGCCAAGTTTCAGTGGTTCTGCCATGTTTCAGTGGTTTCAGTGGCTCTGTGGTTCTGCCATGTTTCAGTGGTTCTGCATGTTTCAGTGGTTCTGCATGTTTCAGTGGTTCTGCCATGTTTCAGTGGTTTCAGTGGCTCTGTGGTTCTGCCATGTTTCAGTGGTTCTGCATGTTTCAGTGGTTCTGCATGTTTCAGTGGTTCTGCCATGTTTCAGTGGTTCTGCCATGTTTCAGTAGCTTTGCTATGTTTCCCTGGCTCTGCCATGTTTCAGTGGCTCTGCCATGTTTCAGTGGTTCTGCATGTTTCAGTGGTTCTGCCATGTTTCAGTGGTTCTGCTATGTTTCAGTAGTTCTCTCTAAGTTTATTCACTTTCCTGTCTCTCAGAAGTAGTGAAATTCCCTGTAGTTTTGTAGTGAAATTCCCTGTAGTTTTGTAGTGAAATTCCCTGTAGTTTTGTTAAAGTTCTTCAGTTCTTCCCTGTGACAGTAGTTATCTCAAAGTTCAGCAGTTCTCCGGTATCCAGATACTCCTTCCATGCTCCTTTTGTTCTTACATGTTTTCCCTTGTTTGAATGGTTCTCCGTTGTTTCAGCAGTTTTCCAGCGTTTCAGTAGTTTCAATAGTTCCTCTGCATTTCAGTACTGTCACTCCTTCTTTCGTGTGCCATAAATGTCGATATTTCTTCGCCGTTCATACTCTCAATAGTTCTTCCGCGTTTCAGCAGTTCAGTCGTACTTCGGTAACTCTTGTATGTTTCACATGATTTCTCGTGTTTAAGTGGTTTTCCATGTCCCAGTATTTTGTTGGGTATCTCAATAGTTCTGTTTCATTGGCATTTAGTTCTTCCATGTTTTCAAGTTATTAAAATAGTTTTCCCGGACGTCTCAGTGCTTCTGTTACATATCGTGGTTCTGCTAAATTGGGATAGTTCCAACGTGTCCCTCTTTCTACCCAGTGTTTCAGATAGTTCAGAGTTCCATTTCTCATATTTACCGAAACTACGTGATCGGTGAGATGGGCATGCGTCTGGGATAGCCATATTGTGTATGCTTCCGGTAGCCATGAACACGGTGTTTTTCGCACTGAAAAATTTTCATTCTTTATCCAAGCCATCCACGCTGAAAGGTCTGTTGTTTCGTCAAGATTGGCTAGATTCATATTTGTATATTTCCTCAGTGTTCTTAGTTTGTTTATTTGGCTTAACTGAATAATTTTTAGCTAAAATAAACAACTACGTCATGGCCAAACCGGTCATTGAACAATCCCCCGACTCGGGGGATGAGGGCCAGTCCATTCATGATAAATGTAGATCTCGACCCGAGCTAATTTCAGTCCCGATTAGGGAGTGGGAGGAGATGAAAACGCAGAATCTTCGCGTATTGAAAGCATTAGGCCAAGCAGACATGAAAGGCGACCAGAATAAAAAACGTAAATTTGATGATGATGGGAGTGACGACTCGTCACAATTAGAGGGCGAAATCGTTGATGAACGCCCAACGACAAATGATGAATTAGAAGTTGCGAATGACGTAGACGATCAGATAAAAAAAAAAACCCAGAAAACTTCTCAATGATGATGATAAAGTGTCTGAAACTCAAATCAACTGTAATGCCCTCAAGGAGATTGAAGAGAAATTTGAAGATGAGACTGGACCTCCAATCACTGAAAAACTTTCCAGTATAATGGCAACCCATGGCGAAAGCCAAGATGGGGATGAAAAACAAATAAAAGAACAACTTGAAAAACACAAAAAACCAGATAATTGCTCAGTTAATGTGCCAAGTCAATCCAGAAATTTGGGGACTAATGGACCACAATGCAAAATCTGTTGATTTAAAGATACAGTAGGCACTGATCCCAGTAAGGTGCTTTCTAGGAAAGGTGATGTAAACATTTTTGCTTCTGTTGGGTACGGAACTCCTGGTCAGTTTGATAGAAATCCATATCCTGGTCAGTCTGGTAGAATTCCATACCGTGGTCAACCTGCTAAAGTCCCTTATCAGTCTGACATTGGTTCTGACTCCATTCCCCACACAGTCCTTCGAATGAGACTATAAACCGAGGTTCCGTGTGTGAACGCACGCACAACATCTTGCACACACGTAAAATCCCATCACCAACTTTCGGAAGAGAAGGCCAGTTTGGCCGTCGGTATAGATGACACGTTACACATAGCATGCACCATCCCCGAAATTGGAGTATGGCTGCCTTAATGGCAGGATAAAAATGGTCATTCACACAAAAGTGTCAGAATAATCAACATGATGATTGTGGACACTAAAAGAAAGAAGAAAGAGAAGACCTCTGGTAGTGAGAGTTCCTCAGGAAATGCTTCTGATCAGTCTACTAGTGTTGTGTGTTTTCTGTGTAAGAAGACAGGACATGTAGTTGCTAAGTGTCCATGGAAGTCAGGTCCCTTGTAGAATATGTAACCTTAGCCACCCAGATAAGTGTCCTTTTATGGTTGGTAACTCTACTGTTGTCGAGAACTCAGCTGACAGCATACAGTCCAGTAGCTGTTGTTCTGTTCTTGATACTCCTTTTACTTGTCTAGCTGCTGGCGAGTTCACAGTCAAGTTACATTTGGAGTCCGGTTCTGTGAATGGCACTTTGAGTTCTGTTCTGCGTGATAGTGGTGCTACCATATGTGGCGTTCGCAAGCGGTTAGTTTCTGACACTCAGATGTTAGGAACCACAGTGAAGTATGTTTCTTTTGGTGGCCGTGTGGATGAGTTTCCACTGGCTACAGTTTCAGTCAGTTGTTCTTATTTTGTGGGCGATTTAACTTGTTGTGTCTTGGATAGCCCTGTCGCAGATCTCATTGTGGGTAATGTTCCTGGAGTTTCTGAAAGCGGTGAGTTTCGTGATGTGTCTGGCGAACCTTTCTCTTCAGCCGCCGTTACGAGGGCTCGAGCTAAGCATGTTGTGGACAAAAAGCCTTTGTGTCAGATACCTGATGATCTGAACATTTCCCGTTCTGATCTTGTTCAGAAACAGAAAGATGATGAGTCACTGAAGTCTTGTTTCCAGTTAACGTCTACTTCTGATGTTGTGGTACCTACAGTTGTTCTTTCACAAGGTACTTCAGTGCCTTGGTCAGAGATACCACCTTTGGCTTGTGAGCAAGAACAGGGTTCTTCGGAGTGTTCTCCCTGGAGTTGGTCTTTCTGTAATGAAACAGATCCCTCTCAGAGTCTGTTGTTTGTGAAGTGGTTTGGACAGTTGGTGTCGTCCAGGACTGTGACGACGATATATCCATTCCCACTTTAACTTTTCCGATGGCGTCTTCTATGCCAGATGAAGATGTTCGTTCTGTACTGGGTTTTTTTTCTCTTTAGGCATCAGTTGTCGGATCAGTGGAGCACCTGAGGCGGTGACTTTTTTTCCCGCAGGCCGAAATCTACCTCTTCATTTTTTTGGTGCTTCACACTGTCCTCTTCATCTGCGCCCCCCCCCCCCCCCCCCCCCAAAAAAAAAAAAAAGCGGAAAAAAACAAAAACAGCTTCCACTACTATATCTTTTTTTTTCCCCCTTTTTTCCCCTTCTCCAATCAATCCCTTACACACCATGCATTGTCTCTATATTTTCTCATAAATGGACACATTTTTGCTGATTTTAGTGTTTTGTCGATTGGTACAAAGTGTCTGGGTTTGTTAGTGTTCTAATGTGTGGTGTACTGGCATTCTCACTCGAATAATGTGCTGCTTATATAAAGAGAACAACATAAATGAAACAAAAGACTTCATCATTTTCTTTTCTTACAGTTTTTCCCGGAGAGAGAGAGAGAGAGAGAGAGAGAGAGAGAGAGAGAGAGAGAGAGAGAGAGAGAGAGAGAGAAGAGAGTAAGAAAGAGAGAGAGAGAGAGAGACTCAGAAAGACAGACAGACAAACAGACAGACAGGCGGACAGACAGACAGAGGTGGCATCGTAGATATGTATGTAAAATGTGTTAAAACCCGGCTCACCACTTGATAAGGGCAGCCTCCCCCCTTTTTTCCCCCCTTCTTTTTTTTTTCTCCCCCTTCCTTTTTGTACTCCCAGTTCTTATAGAACAGGGAGTACTTTAGAATGGGAACGAAGAAATGCTGTGTGTGTGTGTGTTTCGTTCGTTCTTTAATTTAATGTCTATCCACTTTACAGTGATCTTAGACAAAAACAAGAGACAAACGAACAGGCATACAAACAAACAAAGACAAAACAGAAAAACACATGTTAAAGGGGCCGTGTGTGTGTGTGTGTGTGTGTGTGTGTGTGTGTGTGTGTGTGTGTGTGTGTGTGTGTGTGTAAAGGGGGGGGGGGGCATAAATGTGTGTGTTGTTTTAAAAATGTCATTAAAAGTGTATGGGGTGTGGAGGTAGTGTAGTATACTAATCTTTGCATGCATAGTCTATGTAATTAATGAGATACCAATAAGTGACCATCACTTTAACCCCATTCTAATCTGCCGGCATAACGGTAAACTGCTTTAGCCTTGATTCATATCTGAACATTATTAAAGAAACAAAACATTTTTAACCATTGAAATACTAAGAAAATAAATCAAACAAATAATTCGAGAATCAAAGTAAGTGTCCAACTGGACTCTTAACAATTGCCCTAACAACTTCTATAGCCTTCGCTTCGTTCCCAAAAATGTCCCAAAAATTCGCGATTGATGGGTTCAAACTTAATAACCAAGTAGGTAAATATTTTTTAGTATTTCTGCAAAGGAAGATGATATGGAATAGTGTAATATTTTGGCCACAAATGCAAGTGACATTTTTACAATATTTTGTTTTTTATGCATCAAGTCTGAGTCTAAAGATCAGAGTCTTCAAAAGTCGTTCCTGGTGGAGATTGTGTCCCGTTTTATATTTTACAATGAGCATGTCCAGAGGGTCATGGGTTCGAATCCCAGCCATGGCTCGTCCCAAGATGGGAAAAAAAAGGGGCAGCAGAGGGACATCCGGAGTCATGAACCGGGTGTGGCCCAACCCCCCTAGAGTGTCAGGAGATAAGGGCCGAAACACTTGCTTGAAGGGGGCTTCTCTTCTGAGGACTCTCTGCTGCCACGCTCTCCACGAGTTTCTTTCTACTGATGCATGGGTAAACCATTGACTTCCGGGAATAGGCCGGAGGACGTCCGGGAAAGACCGGAGGACACTGGGAAAGACCAGAACCAAGGGCTCTGTGGGCTGGCTCCCCACTTTGCCTTAAACATGTGGCTACTAAAAATAAAAGGAAAAGATGCTCCCAGGATTCACCGAAAGGGGGAGAGAATGATGAATCCATCGGTGCTCAACCAATCATGACTGCAAATCCCAAACGGACTATGAACATGGACCAAATGGAATATCCATGTGTCTGTGGAAAGCGTTTCGCTACCACCCGTGGCATGAAGATCCACAGAACAAAGATGGGATGTGTGAAGACTCATCTGAATGAGCAGCAGCGCACTGCATCAGCAGATAAGACGTCGGAAGACCAAGGCCAGGATTTAAACCACAGTGCCAAGGACATCCACGCTGTTGGTTCGGATGAGGAATTTGCACAGGCCCTCGATGCCAGGCGCCTGAAACTCAGCCTGCCACGAGCAAACGAAACTGAAGATTGGGAGAAACTGGATGCAAAAATCGTCCAAAGACTCGATGCACTGATAGGGAAAAGCACCCTGGAACACAAACTAGCCACATATGGGGACATTGTGTATGCCACATGTAGAGACGCCTATGGAGCAAAACTACCCAAAGAGAAAACACCTCCAAAGAAATCCAGACGCCAAGAAAAGATGGACAAGATCAGGGTCCAAAAGAAAAACCTCAAGATGCAAATGAAGACCGCACTGCCAGCTGAAAAACAAGGCTTGGAAAAACTGTGGAAAGACCTGAAAGAAAAACACAGTGCCCTCAGCAAAGCGGAATCTGCGAGGAAGAGGAAGAGCAAAAAGAAGAAGACACAAGAGCGCTTCTTCAGAGACCCCTTCCAGTTTGCCAGAACACTGTTTGAGCAGCCAAAATCTGGGACCCTAAGTGTGGACAAAGGAGTTCTTGAGCAGCATCTGAGGAAAACATACTCTGACCCACAGAGCAAAGCACCACTCGACATTCAAGGTCTGGTGTGGCCAACCAACCCTGAGGAACAGTTCAATGGCAAGCCTCCAGCGTTGGCGGAAATCAAGAAGGTGGTCGACAAAGCCAGAGCCAAATCATCACCAGGGCCAAACGGAATACCTTACCAGCTTTACAAGAAATGTCCCAAGGTGCTGGAGTGGCTCCACAGGCTGCTGCGATCGGCTTGGAGAAACCAGAAGATCAGCGGCCAGTGGATGATGGCAGATGGTGTGTACATCCCCAAAGAGCAAAACTCAAGTGACATTAGCCAGTTCAGGCCAATATCACTACTGAACGTCGAAGGGAAAATCTTCTTCTCTGTCATGGCAGCAAGGCTGACCAAGTACCTGATGGAAAACAAGTACTTGGATGTGTCAGTCCAGAAAGGTGGCATCCCAGGCGTGGCTGGCTGTGTAGAACACGCCACAATGATCTGGGACGCAATCCAAAAAGCAAAAACAAAAAAGAGAGACCTGGACGTAGTGTGGCTTGATCTGGCAAACGCATATGGATCTGTGCCCCATGAGATGATACAGTTGGCTCTTGAGATGTACCATGTGCCAAAGAACATCCGCGACATGCTCAAGAAGTACTTCAATGGCTTCTCAATGCGGTTCTCTACCAAGGAGTACACAACAGACTGGATCAACCTGGAAGTGGGTATTGCAATGGGCTGTGCAATTTCCCCAATACTGTTCGTGCTGGCAATGGAACTCATCTTGAAAGCAGCAACAAACAACGCGAGACAAACAGACCTTGGCGATGGATACAAGATGCCTCCTCTCAAGGCCTTCATGGATGACACTACAGTGATTTCATCCAGAGAAGACGAGACACGTCATGTGCTGGAGAGGCTGGACGACATAGTTGCCTCATCCAGAATGAAGTTCAAGCCAAAGAAATCACGGAGTCTCTCACTGAGGAAAGGAAAAGTGGCCGGATCTGTGGTCTTCAGTGTTGCCAACCAGGCCATTCCAACAGTCACAGAAGAACCAGTCAAGAGCCTTGGAAGATGGTATGATGATACGCTGAAAGACACACAAAGAGCAAAAGAAACCAAGCAGATGGCGGAGGAAGGCTTGGAGACCATTGACCAGTGTGGGCTCCCTGGCAAATACAAGGTCTGGTGTCTGCAGTTCATGCTGATACCAAAGCTGCTATGGCCTCTGATGATATACGACATCTGCACCAGCATAGTGGAGGCAATGGAAGCCAAAATCAACAAGTTCACAAGGAAATGGCTTGGTGTCCCACCCTGTCTGACTGACATAGCGCTGTACTGTCGCCAAGCAAAGCTGAAACTACCCCTGAAATCCATCCTGGAGGAATACAAAGCAGGGAAGATCAGACTTCAAAGCATGCTGGAGGACTCAGGAGACAAGGTGGTAGAAGCAATTAAGCCCCAGCTGAAGACAGGCAGAAAATGGAAAGTTCAAGAGGCGATGGATTCTGCAAAAGAAAGTCTCAAGATCAGAGAAATAACAGGACACACACAGACCAACAGACAGGGACTGGGGGTGACCAAAACTGAATGGTGGTCAAAGGCCAAAGGAAAAGCCAAAAGAGACATGATGATTCAGGAGATGAGAAAAGAAGAAGACCAAAAAAGACTCCAAAAAGCAGTCCAGCAGAGCCAGCAAGGGCAATGGACAACGTGGGAGAATGCACTCCAAAGAAGTCTCACTTGGAATGACATTTGGCACATGGCCCCTCTCAGGATCAGCTTCATTCTCAGATCTGCATATGACCTTCTGCCCTCAAATGCAAACCTGGTGAAGTGGGGGAAAACAGACGATCCTGCATGCCCCCTCTGCCATGAAAAACAAACAGTGGAGCATGTCCTAAGCTCATGTAAAGTAGCCCTGGCTCAAGGAAGGTACACATGGAGGCACAACCAAGTGCTCAAAGAAATTGTACAAGTAGTCTGGGCTAGTACCAACACCACAAAAGGGAAAATCAGGACTCCAAAAGCACCCGCAACATTCTTCACGGCAGGAGGCAGCAAATCATGGCCAAGAACAACAGTGCCACTCGAAACATGCAGGCAGAGTCTGCTGGACGGGGCAGATGACTGGGAGTGCACTGCAGACCTCCCAGAATGGAAGAGTCACCCAGAGATCATCAGCAAGAGTGGCATGAGACCAGACATAGTAGTCCACTCTAAGTCAACCAAGCAGCTGATCATGATCGAGCTCACGGTGCCATATGAGAACAGAATGGAGGCAGCTCAAATCTACAAGACTGAAAAGTATGCTGATCTGGCAAACAGCCTGAGGAGAGAAGGCTATCAGGTCAAAGTCCTCACTGCAGAAATTGGAGCTAGGGGGTTTGTAGGAACGTCTGCATACAGCCTCATGAAACAGCTCTCAGTTGCAGGGAAGGAAAAAACCAGAGCCCTGAAAGCAATGGCAGAAGCGGCAGAGAGGTGTTCAAGCTGGATCTGGTCAAGGAGGAACAAAAGTGAACTTCATAAGGCTTAATTTCCCTACAAATATCAGGTGTCCCTGTGGCTCAGTGGTTAAAGCGCGAGTCATTAAGTGGAAAATGAGCATGTCCAGAGGGTCATGGGTTCGAATCCCAGCCATGGCTCGTCCCAAGATGGGAAAAAAAAGGGGCAGCAGAGGGACATCCGGAGTCATGAACCGGGTGTGGCCCAACCCCCCTAGAGTGTCAGGAGATAAGGGCCGAAACACTTGCTTGAAGGGGGCTTCTCTTCTGAGGACTCTCTGCTGCCACGCTCTCCACGAGTTTCTTTCTACTACCTACAAGCTTCTTAAAAGAATTTTCCCTTGTTGTCCTTTATTATGTTTGGACACTCTTTTTGTCTTCCTATCACCGAATCCCATGACGCTTTACCTAAAAGGCTATAATTTTCATGCAAGGATAAAGGAATATTTATTTTTGTAAAGCTCTTTTCCTTAGCTGCACCATTTTTGGCTAACCGATCAACCCTTTCATTTGCTGCTAAACCACAATGTGATGGAATCCAACAAAAGTCAATAGAAGAACCACGTAAAGACAAAAAATGAATTAAATGGTATATCTCAGATATCATTTCTCCTCTCACTCTTGTATGAGAATATTTTAAAGTTGTAAGACAGATTTGGAATCGACACAAAATAATATTTGAAATATCGAATGTGGAAAACTAAGAAGATAGTTCAGTGCCATGATAATGGCAATCAGCTCTGCTGTGAATACAGAGAAATTTTTCCCAATGTGATACGATTTCTCTATTTTTAATGATGGAATAATGAATGCAGCACCTGATAATTGGTTTTCAAGTAGAGAACCGTCTGTATATATTTTAAGATGATTTATATAATTTTCGTTTATATGTGCCTTGACATATGTTGGCAGCATGGTCCCATCACTTTTCCTTAAATCTGTATAATTAATATTGAAATTAGCCTTACTAAGCTCCCATTGAGGAATATTACTGTAACTCATTTGAGGAGCTACTGTTTGGGGTTCAACACCAGCCTCCGTAGATAACTGGTACGTATAGGAGCCTATAGTTTTTACAGAGTCAAAACTCTGCTCGCTTTGGAAAATGTATTTCTGATTTTAAACCAGTTTCCTTGATACATGAATTTTGCGTTGAATGACTCCTTAATATATATTTTGCTGAAGCAAGTTTCATATTTTCGGCAAAAGGCAAAATTCCTATTTCTGTGTAGGTTTTTAG
This sequence comes from Conus canariensis, assembly GCA_033310375.1. Classification (NCBI taxonomy): domain Eukaryota; kingdom Metazoa; phylum Mollusca; class Gastropoda; order Neogastropoda; family Conidae; genus Conus; species Conus canariensis. The sequence continues at coordinate 36,529,850 of CM065742.1, forward strand.
TGTTGAGGCATGGACAGGGACACCGAGAGCTATTTTATAAGCTTTGCTATCAATGCTTTGCATCTTTGTTATCAAATATTTTGGAGCTGAAAAGAATATTTCCTGAGCATAAGATAATTTTGATCTCACAAGCGCAGTTGCTAAATGTATAAGTACCTTACTATCTTTTCCCCATGACTGTCGACTTATCATTTTTAATAAATTTAATCCTTTTCTGGCTTTTGTCAGAATATTTTCCAAATGGTAGTTCCAATTCAGTTTAGAAGTCAGGCTTACTCCTAGAAATTTAACAACTTCCTTATATTCAAGCGGCCTTCCATTTATTTGAAAAAAGGGTAGAAGTTTAGGATCATACCCAGAGTTGAAGAGAACCATATGCGATTTTTCATGTGAAAGGGTTAGTCCGTTTTCAATCATGTATTTGCTGATTTTGTCTAGTTCATTTTGATATACCTTTTTAATATAGTTAATTGATCTAATCGGTGTAAGCTTTTTTAGAGTAACTTTCATCCATATGCAATTATCATCCGCATATTGTGCCAGCTCGACATTGTTTGAGACCACTTTTGGAAGATCATGCATCAAAATGTTGAAAAGGATCGGGGCTATTACACCTCCTTGTGGGATTCCCATCTGTGTACGTCTTTGATTAGAGTAGGCATTACCAACCTTAGTCTGTATTGTTCTTTCACTTAAAAATGCCTTTATATAGTTATACATACAACCTGAAATACCTATTGATCTTAGTTTGTTTGGAAGTTTTGAATGCCAAACTTGGTCATATGCCTTTCTAATGTCAAAAAAAGTGGCAAGTACGTTTTTCCTACGTGAAAACTGATGTTTAATCTGTGTGGTAATTTTTACTAAATGATCAACTGATGATTTACCTTTTCTAAAACCCGCCTGTTGTATTGGTATTATACCATTTTTTTCACAGAAAAGTTCAAGCCTTTTTAGAATTATTCTTTCCATAAGTTTTCCCACATGTGATGTAAGAGCGACTGGCCTGTAATTATTTTCATCTGATTTTGACTTTCCCTCCTTGGGAATAGGGGTTACAGTAGATTGTTTCCATAAAAATGGTTTAATCCCTTCAAACCAACATTTTTGAAAAAATGAACTTAGAAAAAGTGTTACATTAACTGGTAAATGCTTTATCATTTCATTGGAAATTGCATCTGGTCCCACTGATTTTTTCTTTGATCCAAGGTTTGAAATTGCATCTTTTGTTTCCTGAAAAGTAATAGGAGCATTTGTATAGTGATTGTTATTGGGACTTTTTTCATTGTCTTCGTTTTCGTCCATTTTTTCTCTAAGCTGTTTTTGTTCTTCTGAGAGGCCTTCGAAGTTACTATTTTTTGCAAATGCATCTGCAAATGCTTCAGCCTTTTCAAAATTGGAAGGAAATTCGTTATTTTCCAATTTTAAGGGGTACCCAGGAAGACTTATTCCATTTTTCATTTCTTTTATTTTTTTCCAAGTTTTCTGGAGATCTTTGTGATTTTGAACTTCATTTTCACAGAAATTTGACCAGTATTCTTCCTTTGCCTTTTCATTCACTCTATTACTATGATTTTTTGCTTTGTTTTTTTCAGCAATCTTTTCTGGATCTGTTTTATTTTTTAGATACATTTTATAAGCCTCCATTTTTTGTTCTCTTGCTTCTTCACAGGAAACATTCCACCAAACATTTCCTGTATGTTTTCTTGTTTTATCAGGATTACATTTAGGGATTGAAAGCTCAGCTGCACGCAAAACAGTATCAACAAATTTCATGTAGCTTGTATCAACATCATCAACCATCATCTCCTCGCAATTGCAAATAGAAAGCATGTTTTCAAATCTATCCCAATCAGCTTTGTTGTAGCTAAATTTTGGGATTTGATCTTTTGTGAGATCAGAAATAGTTTGTTTTACTTTGATGGAAATAACTATTGGTAAATGATCACTGCCTAGCGAGTCTTTAAATGTGTCCCATTCACAACTTGGAGCGATTGCAGCCGACATGAGAGTTAGGTCTATCGCTTAAGCCCGATGATATGAAATATCCGGGATTCGCGTGACACTACCATCATTCAGTATACAGAGAGAAGAGTCTACTACATTTTCAAGGAATCTGTTATGCGTTATGATTTTGCACTCATTATCCCAAAAGGGGGCGTGTGAATTGAAATCACCTGCAATTAGCCACTTATCGTTTTGGTCTGTGTGTATGTGTGTGTGTGTGTGTGTGTGTGTGTGTGTGTGTGTGTGTGTGTGGTGTGTGTGTCTGTCTGTCTGTCTGTCTGTCGGTCTGTCTGTCTGTCTGTCCGTCCGAGGTCAAAATGTGTTCCACTCGCTCCAGACAGAACTACTGGGCCGATCTTTCTGAAAATTTGTAGGTCAATGGGTCACGAATAATGCCCGACGTTTTAGTTTACCGTTATAGCCGTTACTAACGGCAGTAACGGCCTGTAATGTTTTTTCTTCTTCATGGAATATCTCAGAAAGTACTAGGCCGATCTTTGTGAAAATTAGCAGGTATGTTCATTATGGGTCACGGATGATGCCCGATGTTTCAGTTTACCGTTATAACCGTTACTAACGGCTATAACGGTCCATAACGGTTTTTCTTCTTTATTGAATATCTCAGAAAGCACTTTGTCGATCTTTCTGAAAATTTGTAGGTATGTTCATCATGGGTTACAGATGATACCCAATGTTTTAGTTTACCGTTATAGCCGTTACTAACGGCTATAACTACCCATAACGATTTTTATTCTATATGGAATATCTTAGAAAGTACGTGGCCGATCTTTCTGAAAATTTGTAGGTATGTTCATTATGGGCGACGGATAATGCCCGACATTTTAGTTTACCGTTATAGCCGTTACTAACGATGGGGGGTTAATGGTGGAAAACAGCCGCCTCAACCCTGCCTAGTGCAGTGGAGAAGGCACTAGCATTCTGCTGCTGGACGGTGGTGGTGTCCAAGAGGTTCCACACCAGGGGTGTTCTAATGAAAAAGGAGCCTCTATATTGTTCTGTTGCAGTAGGTTGTATAACGAAGGCTCTACTGTTGTTGTAGGTCTGCCTTCGTAGGGGGTTTTGGCTGATACAGTCTGTGAATGTGGTTGGCTTGATTCTCCGCCTGGTTTGATCTGCTGGGGTGAGGAAGGTTTTGGCTGGTATGGCAGGGACCAGGTCGCCGGTAATCTTGTACAGCATGGTGAGCCGAAGCTGTCGTCGGCGGTCCTCCAGAGGTGGTAGTTGAAGGTATTGGAGCATCTTGGTGACGCAGCCTGGATCCCTGTCTCTGTAGTTGTTACAAATAAAACGTAGTCGCGAATGTCTTTAGATTTTAGAAACACCGTTGAAAAATTTTCCATTATTGTGTCCAGTAGACGAAAGGGAACTCGAAATTGAAATCGAAGCGTAAACGCAAAACCTGATAACAACTGCGTTTGCGAGCGACAGAGTTCACAAATTTGGCCTGAACAGAGAGCGTGCGATCCGCGTCCTCACTCGACGAATGTCGCTCACCGAATCCTCGTTCTGTACAGTTAGATTATGCTTTGTCTGACAGCAACTCCAGGGAGTTGCGTGCAGTCTTTGATGATTTTCAGGACTTTTTGACTCCTAAACCAGGTTCTTTCTCAGGTGATGTACTATTAGAGATCCCTCTTTCAACAGATGCCCCTGTTAGAAAGAAGTGTTATGACATCCCCTTTTCTGCGAAAGAGGTTGTTGAGAGAGAGAGAGATTGGTATCATTGAGCCATCAAATAGTCTGTATGCCTCTCCAGTTGTGTTGGTCAGGAAGAAAGATGGTACGTGTCGTTTCTGCATTGACTTCAGGTCTTTGAATAAGATTACCGTCTTTGATGCTGAACCTATTCCTGACGCTGAGAGTCTTTTTGCAAGGTTAGCAGATGCTCAGTTTTTCACAAAGATAGCTCTTGCAAAAGGGTACTGGCAGATTGTGGTTAAGCCCGAGGATCGTCGTCTATTCCAGTTTGTCAGGATGCCTTTTGGACTTGTGTCGGCTCCTGCAGTGTTTGCACGTATGATGTGTATGCTGGAATTAGATCAGTTTTCTGCTATCAACTTCTCTGATGATATTCTTGTGCACAGTACGTCATGGAATGCTCACCTTACACATGTGAAGGGTGTGCTCTCTCGTCTGAGGTCTTTCAACCTCACAGCTCGCCCTTCGAAGATCGAGGCAGGCTTTCGTTCACTTAAGTTCCTTGGTCATGTTGTTGGAGGTGGTACTATGTGTACTGGAGGGAAGAAGATTGAAAAGATTTTGAAGATATCCATTCCTACCACCAGGAGGCAGGTCAGGTCTTTGTTGGGGTTGCTCAGTTTTTACAGGGGATATGTTCCTGGGTTTGCTACTATGAGTGCTCCACTGTCGGATTTGATGAAAGATGCTGGTTGTGCTGGAAGGTCTATCTCTTGGACTCCAGAGTGTGCTGAAGCTTTGAGGAAGATTCAGGGAATCTTGTCTTCTGCACCTGTGTTGTTGTTACCTAGGTTGGGTAATTCTTTTGTTCTCAGGACTGATGCTAGTTGTGCTGGTTTGGGTGCTGTATTGCTTCAGGAGAGTGATGATGTTCTTCACCCAGTCGTGTTCGCCAGTCGAAAGTTGCTGGATCGTGAGAAGGCGTACAATACTACTGAGCGGGAATGTTGAGCCATTGTCTGGGCTGTGCAGAAGTTTGTTAGGTCCCTTTGGAGAGTCAGGTTTATCCTGCAGACGGATCATCGTCTCTTGACGTACGTGCGAACGTCAAACTTCAAGAACTCAAGAATCATGCGATGGGCGTTGTCGTTGCAGAAGTTCTCGTTTGAAGTCCAGCCAGTTCCTGGTTCAGTGAATGTTTTTGCTGACCTTCTCTCCCGTTCATGTGACAATCAATTGATCCCTTAGGAAGTGAGTTTCCTTGTGTGAACTGTAGTTTTCTGATGCTGGTTTAATGTGTGATTTCTGAGTTTTTGAAATTCTGCTGTTTGTTTACTTCTTCAAAAAACAATTTGGTCATTGTTTTTTTTGTTTTTGTTTTTTAGAGGGGGGAGTATTGTGACGTCAACGTAAAAAATAAGCATTATGACGTCAAGGTGAAATTAGGTTACCACATGACGAAAATAATAATATACGACGGGACGAGGAGCAAAAAGTAACGGCCGAGGCTTTGGTGTCCAGCCTACTTTATTATGTTTTATTCGTAGTTTCCTCCGTAGTGTTACTATGTGGAGAGGCTGACTTTCAGGTCAGTAGTGCGTCGTAGTCTGCTGTGCTCCGTGGGATTTCAATTCATCTATATTTGATTTTTTTTTTTTTTTTTTTGTAATCGTCATTGTCTCCATCAAGTGATGTGGAGCGGTTGACCACCCGGGTCAGTAGTGCGTCGTGGTCCGCTGTGCTCCGTGGGATTTCAGTTCATCTATATTTGATTTTTTAATCGTCGTTGTCTCCATCAAGTAATGTGGAGCGGCTGACCACCCGGTCAGTAGTGCGTCGTAATTTGTTGTGCTGTATGAGACTTTGCTTCAACTGTGGTCGTTGGTCGTTCGACGTAGTTTGGTGTGCCCTGTAAGACTTCAATTCAGCTGTATTCGTCGGTGGTTCGTCGTTGTTGCTGTACCTGTGGAATTTTGATTCATATGTGTTCGTTGGTAGCTCGACGTGGTTTAATGTGCCTTGTGAATCTATGCTTCAGCTGTGTTCGTCGGTGGTTTGATGAGGTTTACGGTGCTATGTGGGGCTCCGGGTTTTCTGTGCTCTGTGGGGCTCCGGGTTTTCTGTGCTCTGTGGGGCTCCGGTTTTTCTGTGCTCTGTGGGGCTCCGGTTTTTCTGTGCACTGTGGGGCTCCGGTTCAGCTGTGTACGTGGGCGGCTCGGCTTGCCGTGTGGGTTCCCTGGTTGGTGCTGTATTCTGTAAGGTGGGCTCTGCTTGCCGTGTGGGTTCCCTGGTTGGTGCTGTATTCTGTAAGGTGGGCTCGGCTTGCCGTGTGGGTTCCCTGGTTGGTGCTGTATTCTGTAACGTGGGCTCAGTGCAGCCAAGTATATGGACTGTGTCTTTGATTGTTGAGATTGTGATGAATTATAATGATATAAACCAAAAGCAATAGTCCTCCAAAGGGAAGAAAACAGTACACAAGATCACAATTCCACTCTTCAAATTTTCGGCCAAGAGAAAAAAACAGAAACAATACAACTACGTAATGTCCATCTTTGGAAACTGGACAGAGCAAAGAATTGACGTCATAATTATATTACACAAGTTCTGACATCATAATGTGTGATGTCATCAACAAGAAGTAGGAAGAAAAGAAATGTATGTGTGTGTGTGTGTGCGTATGTGTGTGTGCGTGTGTGTGTGTGTGTGTGTGTGTGTAAGGTAAGGTAATGTTGCTTATAGCCCAGCCGACCGCAAAAGGCCATATCAGGGCTGTCACCACGTTGAAATCAATTCATAAGTCATCAAAAAAAACCAACAAAAACCGAAACCGCCTTTCACTCATGTCTTTAAAATACACCTTCTAAAACCGTACCAGAAACTTCGTTAAAATCCTTTCTTCCGTAAAATCTTAGATTAGATGAAAAATGTCAATCTCTTTCAGAAACTCAAAGATCACGCCAGGTGGGACATCTCTGAACAGGGTTTTCATGGAGTCTGTTGTAAAGTGGTTATGTCACATCGTGTGTCTGTATCTGTGTGTGTGTGTGTGTGTGTGTGTGTGTGTGTGTACACTATGTGGTGGGAACTGCGAAGATTATTCAGAAGCTGTTGGGATAATTGATGGAGGACCAATTTCTCTAGAATTTTTGACAAGAAAGATAGATTGGAGATTGGTCGGAAGTTTTTCAGTTCATTTGGATCGAGCGACGATTTTTTCAAAAAAGGTTTCACAATGGCAGTTTTGAAGTCATCAGGGACTGAACCACTCAGGAGAGACTTGCTGAAAATATCTGTGATGACGGGTAGTAGGGAGTTGAGATTTTCATAAAGGAGAGAAGTCGGGATAGGATCAAGTTCACATTATTTATTTATTTATTTATTATTATTATTATTTTTTTTTTTTGCAGTTTTCTGGAGAATCTCTTTCATAAACCGGGTGGTAACTGGTTCAAACTTGGACAAAGTTTGGCCGGAATAAGTGGATGTCACTCGTGAAGGACTAGAGGAAACAAATGCATTACGGATAGTGACTGTTTTGTCTCGGAAAAAAAAAATCAAAAAGATATCAGGTATCTAGGTAAGGTAAGGTAACGTTGCTTATATTTTTTGAGGGATCTACATTGGTGGGAAATACAGCAGTCTTCGTTTTGCCCAGAATTTGGTTCATGTTGCGGTAGAGTTCCCTACACGTCTTGCTGGCTGAGATCTGAGTCGAGAAGAAACTGGTCTTAGCTTTTTGAACTAAGTCTGCAATGTTCCATTTAAAAAAGTTGTACATCTGCTGATGAACAGTGAGACCAGTGGAGCGCTAAAGCGTTTCTGCCTGGAGACGTTTACGTTTTAACTCGGACAGTTGTGGGGCGACTGTTTTGTACCAAGGCGTGGCTCTGTCTTCCCTGACTGTAAGCTGATGGAGAGGGGCGTGTCTGTCGAGCAGGTTGCTCAGGGAAAAGTTCAGATTGGATAGACATATCAGATGTTATTATGCAGTCTACTTCAGATTTGGATTTTGAGTTATCAATCTTATGGATGGAGCGGATAAGTTTGGTAGCGCTGTGCTGAACAGGTTTTTCAACATTAAGTTCACAGAGGACAGACACAATATCAGACGTAAGGTCATGGCATACATTAGCGGACAGCACAATATCATCATGGCTAAAACACAACTCAAGGTCTAGAATATGAACATGCACATGCGTGGGTTCAGTCACATATTGCACCAGGTCAAACATGTGAACTAAACAATGTCTCTTAATTTCGCTGCATTTGTATCTCTGCCATAGTTCGTAGTGAATATTGAAGTCTCCGGCGATGATCACTTTGCCATGGAGGGATGTACAATACTGTAAAAAAGATGGCAGTTCATCGAAAAACGTACAGCGTCTTTCAGCATTTTTTGTTTTTGTTTGTTTGTTTGTTTTTGTTTTTGTTTTGTTTTGTTTTTTGCTAAGAGGTGGTTGGTAAACACAGCTGAAGTTAATGAAAGTGCGCTGCAGATTCACAGAAAGTTGAGCTATTTCGAACGAAGTGTGCTGGAAAAGAAAGACAATTGACAGTGGAGAGAGCAATGAAACGGTCTTTAAAAAGAAAGGCGACGGGGCACGGAGTGGACTGTGTAGCCAGCAGGGGTCAAGTCAATGCACTTGGCTTCATCACCAGAACGAACAAAGCCAGGCTTCCGTCAGTAACATTACGTCAATGTCATTGTCTTGAATTAGGTCGGTGATCACTGTTCGTTGGATGGCAGGGCCCACAGACTGAGCATGTAAGTGTGACATACACAGCAAATCTGAAGAGCGTGTTAGAGTTTTCTGGACAGACACTTGTATAAGATTTCTGAGACGTGGTCCAGAGGGCAGAAGACTGGCACATCTCTCGTAGACAGGCTACGTGATCGTTTGAGGCACACCACAGATAACACTCATCTTTTTTCTTTTCCGTGTACCTCCACGGCCTGATCGTCTACCACGCGGCAGCTCGTAGCCTGTGCCAAGGTCTTTGAGGCAAGCTATCACATCTGACTGGAGGTTGGGCAGGCGAGTGTTGTCTGCGACACACAACAGCTGATTTTGTGTGTACTGCAGCCTCGGTCCAGTGGAGGAAAGAGCAGTGCGGGAGGGCGCGAGTAGAGAGATGGGGCCAAACTCGCACGGGCCAGCTGAGCGGTTGTAACAGCAGCATGTACATGCATGTAGCATGCACAGCCAGTGGTCAACACATAGCTGGGCCAGTGGTGGAAATTTTGAGAGCAAATGTCTGGCCAACAGTAGAAAAAGGAATAGCAGCATTTTCAGGGCAGGAGGAGCGGCGTAAAGCCGCCAAACAAGCAACGAATCCATCACCAGCACACATACACACACACACAAAACAGGAACTTAAAACATAATAGATCCAATGAAACGCTAAATAAAATACGGAGCAAAAGATGAGCCTGCCTGTGAGACGACTCGACCTTGAACCCTCTTAACAGACCCGAGCCACCCACACCAGCTAAGGCTGAAGACCCATCCCTCCTGCTCCCAGTCAACACCGATGACTTCACTGAAGAGGAGATAAGAACAACCATCAAGACATTAAAGAACAAGAAGTCGCCTGGCTTCAATGGAATAACAGCAGAAATGCTTACAGGTGGTGGTGACTGCATTGTCTCTTGGATGTGCCGTGTCTGTAACCGGCATCGTTCCAGAGGATTGGAAGAATGGCGAAGTCGTCTGTATCCACCCAAAAGGCAACCTCTCAGGGTGCGACAACTCGAGAGGAGTTACTCTGCTGTCAATACCATGGAAAGTGCATTGCCTGGTCATCCTCAACCAACTGCGCGACGTAGTGGACAATGAGCTCAGGGAACAACAAGTAGGCTTCCGCCCGAAACGATCCTGTGCGGAGCAGATCTTCACACTAAGACAGATCATCGAGAAGTGTGGAGAGCACCAAGTACCCCTAGCCATCAACTTCATTGACTTCACCAAAGCATTTGACAGTGTCCACAGACCATCATTGTGGAAAATCATGAAATCCTACGGCATCCCAGAGAAAGTTGTGTGAGCCATTGAGCAGATATACATAAACTACAAGTGCAGAGTCAGGACAGAAGATGGCTACAGTGACTGATTTGAACTTATCACTGGGGTAAGGCAAGGTTGTATCCTCTCCCCTCTTCTCTTTGCACTCGCCATCGACTGGGTTTTGAAACACGCAACCCACGGAAGATCTGGATTTTGCCGATGACATTGCTGCTCTTGCAAGCACCACTCAAGATCTGCATGTGCTTGTAAACAATATCAGCAAGTTTGCAGGCAACATTGGCCTCATTATCAGTGCCAAAAAGACTGTAAAAAACATGCTGACCGGTAAACACTAAGTGCCAACAGACGTTTTCATCGACCAAAAGCAAGCGGAAGAAGTAGAGAATTTCACATACCTAGACAGCTCCATCAACAACGCCAGTGACCTCGACCATGAACTGAAGTGTTGTATTGGCAAGGCAACATCAGCTGAACAAAATATGGAACAGCAAGAAATTCACCCTTGGAATAAAATTGAAGTTCTATAACTCCAGTGTGATTTCAACGCTGCTATGTGGCTGTGAAACTTGGCAGCTGAAGACCACCCAGGAGAAGAAACTCGACGCTTTTGACACCAAGTGCCTACTTAAGATCTTGGGCATCAAATGGTCAGGCTTCATACCAAATGAAGAGGTCAGGGAGAGGTCCAAAAAGTTTCCCGTGTCAACCTTCATCTGCAGGCGGCGCCTCTGCTAGCTAGGTCATGTCTTGAGATTACCCTCATCAAGGCCTGCAAACCAGGCCATGAAATGGACCCCAGCAGGACAGAGTAAAAGAGGATGACCCAGGATGAGCTGGCGACAGACAATGGAGAGAGACCACAGACTCACTGACAGAGGATGGAGTCGCACCAGCAAACTGGCTGAGGACCGTGCACAGTGGAGTGCCTTGACTGCCTCATGCGTCGCAAGACGCGGGAGCATCTAAGCTAAGCTAAATATTAAGTGATTTAAGAACACGTTATATACCACGAAAATATTGTAAGCATCCTGATCAGTTTCGTATGCTTTTAGCTTCTAGAAAAGATACAATTGTGAAAATTTTATCGATTTACTTACGCAAAGCATTTCAGTTGCATTCTTTCACGATGTCATGATGTACTTATGGAGTATCTATGATTTTGCAACTATTACCGTGTCGTGTAACTGTTTATTGTACCATCTTCATGAGGGGCGATGGTCTTAATGAATAGATATAATTAATTCATTCATTCTCTTTCTCTGTCTGTCTGTCTGTCTGTGTCTGTGTGTCTGTCTATCTCTCTTTCACGCCTACTTTTAACTGTATTTTTGTAATCTTTGCTGAACGGTGAATTTGTCTCCAGCGATGATATGTTGAACCCTGAAAACCATGTTCTGAGATGTTCCACCACCTGCGATTTTTTTCTTCTCGAAAGAGGTCGATATTTTGTTCATCAGAATTTATGGAAGAAAGATTTTATAGTAAAGTTTTTGTTTGTCTCACAGAATCTGTTTTTATAAATTTGTTTTGTTGTTGTTGTTGTAACGACTGTGCGGGGACTTTGACAACATAACAGCCCGAATACGGTCCCTTGTGATCAGTTGGGTGATAAACGACATGAACTGAACTGAATTGAATGAAATCCCTGTTAAGATGAGACAGGGTGTGTCTGCCTGCACTTGTCGCCCCCCCCCCCCCCCCCCACCTCATCCACGGCCCCTCCTTCTCCTTTACCTCTTTCCCCAACTACCTTTTTTTTTATTCTATATGAGATATGTATCTGCTAATGCATATGTCCTTAACATCTTTGGTTTCCATACCCAGACCCTGAGAGTGTACTTTTTCTGGTCAAGCTCTCTCTGCTGGAACAGACTTCCTCTATCTGCAGTTTGGATTCCCTCCCTACCCTCAAGTTATCTCTCAGGACTGCACTTGTTACAGAATAATAGCCTTGTTCCTTTCCCTCTTCTAATAGTTGTGTGTGTGTGTGTGTGTGTGTGTGTGTGTGTGTGTGTGTGTGGTGTGTGCATGCGTGCGTGTGCGTGTGTGTGTGTGTGTGTGTGTGTGTGTGTGTGTGTGTCGGAGAGAGAGAGAGAGAGAGAGAGAGAGAGAGAGAGAGAGAGAGAGAACTGTTTAAAGGCTCATCACTATCTATAGATGTCACTAAAACCTTTGAGTTCTCTAGAGAACATAGGGCTTCAGCAACACTTCTCCAGTGGACATGGTTCAGGGCTGACCTCTTCAGCTGGGCCCAGGTCATTCCGGCTTCCTTCACTTCGGAATCCATGCACCGGCGCCAAGTCTGTGGAGGTCGTCCCACCTTACTTTTCATCTGTGGGTTCTATTCGAGGACCTGTCCTGTGATAGTGGCAAGAGGCTTTCGTAGTGTGTGACCGGTCCAGCCCCATTGCCTTTCCTTCATCTCTGTGTTTATAGACTTTGTTTCCCACAGGGTTTTGGTGGAAATGACTTCTGGCCATCTGATGTCGATGGTGCACATGGGTTATAAACTACATGAACTGAACTGAATTGAATGAAGTCCTGTTAAGATGAGGGAGGAAGTGTATGCCTGGCCAGTGATTTCAGTTGATGTAATGCTGGCCTGAACTGCTTCTGGTGGTATACCATTTGGGCCTGCTGCTTTGCCTGTTTTGAGGGAAGTGATGGTTTTGGTGACTTCGGCTTTGGCTGGATGGTTAGAATTGATGTCTAAAGGCTGGGTTGCTGGTGGTATGTCTAGAGGTTCAGTTGGGGAAGACCTGTTCAAGATTTCCTGAAAGTGTTTGGCCCATCTTGCTGTCTGTTCAGCCTCACTGGTGATGGTCCTGTCGTCTGTACCTTTCACAGGCTGTATAGGATTATTGTTCTTGCCAGGTAGTGATGATGTCATCTCTGTCAGTCTTGTCATTGTCCGGCCGCTGCTGCTGCTTCTTCTGTGAGTTTAAGGGATGTCACTTTGTAAGCGCTGAGGATTATTGTAGATTAAGGTACATACATAACTATTATTATGATCATCATCATCATCATCATTATACATACATGCATCTATACTTATCATGATAAATGCAGCTGAAGCTGCTAGACTGCACATGAAATATCCAGTATCAATATCTTTGTTCTTGTTCTAACAGCTTCAGTTTGAGCAATAACAGCCGCAAGATGAATCAGACAAAACATGGCTCCGGTATAAGTTTTGACATATGTATCAAATGGTTAGAGCGTCTGCCTGCGGACCTGATGGTCGTGAGTTCGAACCCCACTCATGGGGCCAGATTTTTCGGCTCGAAAACATTCTCATTCCCTCCAGCAGCTCATTGGTTCCTGATTCAGTTCGTGGAAGGTTAAAGGGCGGCGGAAAAAGAGGGATGGGCCCCTCCTTCTTTGGTGTCTTGCCCTATACGCGGTGAACCTTTGACAGTTTGCTGCTCCTGTGGCCATTAGGCTGAGGGATTTAAACCTTTTAATCTTGTAACCGTCCGTTTTGATATTCATCAACAGCTGAACTTCTTCCTATATGTTCTGGATTAGTAGTACTGGACAATGCTAATACACGTAACATTGCGAGTGAATTTCATGTTCAATGTGTTTAACCCAGCTTAAGTGATAATATATGAAGTAGATGTCTGGAGGGTGCATCAGATCTTTCACCGGTATTTAATTCACATTTTTTAAATTTCTCCAATAATTGAAGTGTTTTCTGGAAGAATATCGCAATGGACATTTGGAACATTTTCCGTATGCCCACACATTCCCTGCTGAGCGAGAAGGTTGACCACTTCTCCCCACTTTAAACGGCAATGTAAGAGAACACAGCTGAATTGCACAACTGTAGCTCGACATCTCTTTCATTAAGTTCATGAAAAAAGGTGTTTAGCTCTAACGTGCAAAACGTTGTGAAGGTTGAGTGAAAGGACGTCGCCCGGTCCTGTAGCTGTTCCCTGTTTGTTTGAGTCCTCCATTTGTGCGAGTCCCGACTCGTTGTCCTCCACTTCCTCTTTCTCTTTCCATCCACCCTCCCTCCCCTGCCCCCCCCTTCCCCCACCCAGCCGCCCACCCTCTCCCCCTTATCTCCGTCCCACCGAGACCCTCCCCCGTTCCAGAACGGTACTTTAAAAAGTGTGAGCGTTCTACTGCTCTCTCCCGTTCTACTCCTCTCTCCCGTTCTACTCCTCTCTCCCGTTCTAATTTTTTTTTTCACCGAACACAACAGGTGTACCATGGTTGGCTGACTTTCATGAAGCGAGCTGTGCACACGGTTAAGTCGACAGCCGCCCACTGCTGTGTGTGAAGTTTTCAGGACTTACTTGTACTACCAATATGGCTGCTCATAGCCTGTGCAGGTGCGCGCGCATGTGTGGGCGCGCGAACACACACACGTGTGTGTGTGTGTGTGTGTGTGTGTGTGTGTGTGTGTGTGTGTGTGTGTGTGTGTGTGTGTGTGTACACGAGTGCACATGCACGTGTATGAAATAACTAGCCCCACCCAGAAACCAAGAAAGCGATCACCCACGTGACTCACCAACCGATCAATCCTTCAAACACAAATTCAGTCAGTCATTAATCAATCGGTCGATTAACCAATCAGTCAGTCAGTCAATCATCAAATCAACAAACTAAACAGTCAAGCAATCAATCTGTCAAGTAATCAGTCACGTTATTTCATTCCCGATCAACTACCAACATATCCAACATACCAACATATCATTTCTCCGTCCTCTAATGTGTTTGTAAACGCATAGGATCGGACGCAATGTGTTTGTACGCACATTCAGATTAAGCGGCGGACGTATGTACATAACGATGAAAATGTCTGTACTGTTAGCAGGTCTCTCACTATCACGTCCCACTGTGCCGACGCTGCACTAATCCCGCACTACGCTGTGACCCTGGGCAGAAATAAAATCCAAGAGTTGAGCTTTGCCTGCACTCTGTGTATGTGGGTCGTCGAGATGTCCACTTCGTCTTCTACAATGTGCTGAAGTCGTCAAATTCACTTCGGGAACATCAAAATCCTTTAGACGTCACACACACACACACACACACACACACACACCCCACACACACACACACACACACACACACACACAAAATTACCGGAACCAAAACGTTACATGTGGACGAGTTCAGTACTCCACACACCACATATTGGGAAAATCAGAACATTCAAAAGGGAATTAAAATGGAGGACGTACCAGAAACTGAAAGATCAGCTCTGATTGGTCCTACGCCATAAAAAGCACACTCGATGATGTGCGAGATGAAGACTTCAGTCATCAAAACCTGACCTTGTACGAGTTCAAGGATGAATGAACCTTGTGACTCCTGTCATCCTAACACTCCGCCCACACCTATTCCAAAGCGCCCAGGTCAACCCAAGCCCCATGTCGCATCCAAACCGTGTCCAGTAATGCGCGCAAAGACAGGTTCATGTTGCCCCTCAGTTTCTCCAGTACTAAGCGCAACGACGGATGAACCGACCAGGAAGCTGAATGTCATGGTGGAGTATCCCCAGGCTGAACATGCGGACACAGCATGGTGACTGGTCGAAAAATCGCCTCCTGGTGCTATGCTCACAAAAATTCAAGGGGACGTAAATCAGCTTCAACAGACATTTGACAACAACCACAATGTGAACATGGACAGGGTCCAAAGCGATCAATCTGTACCTTAAGGCGTTTCAGAAGGATCACTGCCAAGCTCTGTTAGACCAGAACTTTTTGATGGACAAACTGAGATCAGCCGAGAGTCAGTCAGCATCACTGAAGACCCAGTTTGAGCACTTCAAAGGGGGGATACGAGCACAAACTGAGGAGAACAAATCGAAGCAACGACATGTTGAACAAGAAGTTGAAAAAAATGCTATCGAAGCAACGACATGTTGAACAAGAAATTGTGAAAAAAAATGTTATCCAAGCAACGACATGTTGAATAATGTAGTCGAAAGAATTCTATCAAAGCAAGGATATGCTGAACAAGAAATTTAAAAAAAAAAGCGCTATCGAAGCAACATGTTGAACAAGAAATTGAAAAGATGCTATCGAAGCAACGACATGTTGGACAAGGAACTGAAAAAAATGCAATCGACGCAACGACATATTGAACAAGGAGTTGAAAAAATACCAGCAAAGCAACATGTTGAACAAGAAACTGAAAAAATCCTATCAGAGCAACGACATATTGAACAAGAAATTGAAAAACTGCAATCGAAAAAACGACATGTTGAACAGGACGTTGAACAGATCAGATCAGAGCAACAGGAACCACTGGAGAGGATCTTCCGCTGTTCTGGGAGCAAACTCCGGTGAGTTGCACACGGCTGACGTGTCTTTTTTGTACTGAGATTTATTTACATTCCATATCCTTCCCTTTCTTTTCCTGTCTGTCTTTTCTTCACCCGTAATATGAAACTTCTGTAAAGCGAACTTGATCACTTAGACAATGCCTGTTTGATTCAGTCTGGACGTGTTCTTCTGACAGTGTTAGTTTTATCGGCATTATCTATGGTGGAATCTTTTGGCTTTGACACCGTTGTTGGAATACACCTTGTCTCTCAAGAGACGACGGTGTTTGTATGTGCAATATTCAGTAGAAGAAGCCACAAAAGGAGAGAGAGAGAGAGAGAGAGGGGGGGGGGGGGAAGAGAGAGATATTCGAAGAATTCAAGGGCATTGCCGATCATTGTCACACTGTATTGACATTGACTTTCCTTTCCACTTCCAATTAGAGAGAGAGAGAGAGAGAGAGAGAGAGAGAGAGCCGATATGCCAATATTTCTTTCTCACCAGTGACGGTGTGCTTCGCAATGGTCAGAATGCAAGACAGACGCTGTTTGGTGCTTTGTGGTTTCACACACCATTGCATAACGTTGTGTACAAACCAAATATCATCAATAATTGTCCGTATATTTCTTATTGAATAGAATCCATTTTTCAAATAGTGACCCAATGTTGGAAGACTTCCAAATTTGAGTCACGCCTTGCTAACATCACGCACACCGTCATTATAGCTAGTCTTGGTTTTCTGTTTGTTTTTGCATTGGATAAAGCATTCAAGGCATACACTCAAGTAAAACGTGACAAGGCATACACATATGTAGGCCTATATATAAACACAGAATCGAATTATCCAAACCATAATTCACTGATATATACTCGATTTCACACAAAGAGGAAGAAACGACTCAGAATGTCTCTACAGTTATAAGAAAGGGGGTGGGCGAGTTGCTTCGAGTGGCTCTATAAGATAAACGGAAATTGAAAAGGTAAAAGGCACATCTCAGCCGAAGAGGGAAAAAATAATAAAGACTGAAGTCACTTGACTACAAAACTGTGTGGTTTACTTTCCAAACAAGCAGACAATGATTACTTCCCTGACTGTATCTTTAACTCTGAATGAAAAGAAAGAGGTTTACAAAGTAATGAGGCTTTGATTTGTTCTTGAATCTGTCGGTAATCCGGTCAAATTGTTATATGAAATCTTTTCTATACTGGGCCAGACTTAGTCTGATAAGCAGCCAGCTGTGCCCGGTATAGGAATGTTCAACCGTCCCAGTATAAGCTAAAGCAGGTATGTCAAGGGAGCGAAATGTCCACAAAGGGCTTTAAAGGCTTTACACTACAAGAATTTAGAGCGTTTTGGAGAAGCGGGAAACTGGCCCTCACTTGGCGCAAATCTTCGGACTGTGTGAAAGAGGTTGAAGTTGTCGTGTAAGTAACTGTCAGGTGACAGTTGTCAGCGCAGGTAGTGAGGACCCCCCCCCCCCCTCCCCCCAATTCGAGTTAGAGCCTTTCTCTGATAGTGAAAGGGAGACAAATGATCCGCTCAGACCTTGGAACATCAAGTGGGTGCATGGGGCTAAGTCAGCTGAAGTTGTTAAATAAACAGACCGTGTCCATTAACTGGACAAACAGGAGTCTGTTGCTTGTTCAGGCGGTATTGCTGTAAGGCACTGCGTTGATGCTATGGTGAGGCTGGTTGGAATGCGTGTGGACGACTTTGTCGTAGCTTTCTACAGAATAATTACTGTGTGGAAGTCATCCCTCAAGTCGTTGGAATTTTCGATGTCCATTTGGCGAGAAGTGGTTGTTTGCTAGGCTGTTATGAAGGAATAGTCTAATGTCACCATTGTTGTGAACAGACGTTAAATTAAATCAATCAAATCAAATCAAATCATTATGAAGGAATGTATGTAAACGCTGATGTGTGGAAGAATAGTTACCATGGAATTCACTGTGTATGTGAACATGGCTGTAGAGAAGCTATGTGGGTAAGGGCGTAAGCCAAGGGGGATTCTTTGTTTAAATCCCGATAATTATAAACTGGTAGTTGGGGAGAAGGCAGAATAAGAAAGATCGAAGAGAGGAACAATAGCACAGCACATGGGAGTCATGTGTATGTTATAAGTAGTGTAGAAACTATAAATCTTGTTCTCAGTCGTGTTAGAAGAGAAGCAAATGCGTAACACCCCATTCGCAGAGAGAGTGGAATGTTTGGTGAGTGCATGAGTGCCCATATGTAGATATGAGTGCAGAGATAACCTTTGTGTATTAAGCCTGACTGATACATCACACTTAGTTCACTTAAGCAATACCATCACAGGTTCCTCCGTCCTGGACAAGGTAACTACAGTTAACCAGCACCGGCTGCACTACCATCACAGGTTCCTCCGTCCTGGACAAGGTAACTACAGTTAACCAGCACCGGCTGCACTACCATCACGAGTTCCTCCGTCCTGGACAAGGTAACTACAGTTAACCAGCATCGGCTGCACTACCATCACAGGTTCCTCCGTCCTGGACAAGGTAACTACAGTTAACCAGCATCGGCTGCACTACCATCACGAGTTCCTCCGTCCTGGACAAGGTAACTACAGTTAACCAGCACCGGCTGCAATACCATCACGAGTTCCTCCGTCCTGGACAAGGTAACTACAGTTAACCAGCACCGGCTGCACTACCATCACGAGTTCCTCCGTCCTGGACAAGGTAACTACAGTTAACCAACACCGGCTGCAACTGACTGGACATAAGCCCATGAAGCTGCCTTGAAATTTCAGGGAAATGGCTGCATATCTGAGCTGAGAAAACATCAGGTCAATACAGTCCTTGATTCTCACCTCAGATGACTTATTGCTGAAACTGACTCACTGATCTCTCGGATGCGGGGCTGCATTGCAGACCTGAAGGACTGGATGACAACCAACAAACTACAACTAAACGACGACAAGACGGAACTCATGTTCGTGACAAAACAGCCTAACCATCCTTCTCTGCCTTCAACTGTCACTATCAATGACTGTGCTGTCTCTGTCTCCACCTCTGTCCGCAGTCTAGGGGTCATACTTGACCAATCCCTCTCCTTTGAGAAACAGGTTTCAAATATTTGCAAGATTGCCTATTTAGAACTAAGAAGAATCAGCTCTGTACGTCACCTTCTCTCTACAGATGCTACAAAAACTCTCATTTGTGCATTTGTCTTATCTAGAATAGATTACTGCAACTCACTTTTGGCCGGCCTTCCAAAATACCTGATAGAAAGATTACAGCGAATCCAAAATCATGCAGCCCGAGTCGTCTGTAGAGCAAGAAAACATGCTCACATTTCGCCTCTCCTCCACTCTCTTCACTGGCTATCTGTCTCAAACCGTATCTCGTACAAAATCTCAACTCTCACTTTCTCTGCTCTCTTTGAAAATGGACCTTCTTATCTCTCAGATCTCCTTAAAATCTACACCCCTTCTCGACAACTACGCTCCTGTGCTGACGACCGCCTTCTGTGAATGACTCGCTTCAGGACTACTACTGGTGAAAGATCTTTCTCTTTTCAAGCTCCAGCGACGTGGAACAGACTGCCAGACTGTCTCAGACATTCAGATTCTATCTCTTCTTTCAAGTCTATTTTCTCATAATTAGTCAATGCTGTGGGGAGAGGGGGGGGGGGGGTACAACCTAACTCATAGCCGTCTGGGCCTTTTCAAATGTAGCGTATGTGTATGTTCTCTATTATATGTATTTGTTGTATGATTGAACGTTATAGGATTAAGTTTTTGTAGTGATATTTGAAGAATAAGTGAATGTCACATTGGTAGGATTAGGATTTGTTAGTTATTGTAGTAATAGTATTTGTAGTTGGGTGTAAGGTGTATTATTGTATATGAGAAGGGTGAATGTAGTATGATTTTGTAAAGCGCTTAGAGAAATTCGTTTGATTAAGCGCTATATAAGAAATCATTATTATTATTATTATTACTTATGTGATTGATAAGAAGAAACGTAAGAAATCACGGCCATGCCAAAACAGTAAATTTGAAGCATTTCAATTCAACACTGTCACCGCTTTGACCGGTAATCTCTCTTGTTTAGGAAAGGAAGTTGTACTCGTTCCCTGCCTTCCTGCTCATACAAAATGCAAAGCATCGGAGGGGGAGGGGGGACGGGCGGGGCTCAAGTTGGGGAACAGGTTTAATATTGGCATATCTCCCCTATGATGGCAACATAAAGACATATAAATGAATATAAGATCAAAGGTGGTGGTGGTGTTTCAAGATGAAAATAGTAACATACATACATACAAAAGGGAAAGGAATCAGCATGGGACGTGTGTGCAGAGGCATATAACTGGACTCAGTACCGTGCTTCACAAGTGTTGCGCACTTCTTCCTTCTTTTTTTTCTATTTTCTATGGCACACATGGAAAAAATTATGCAGGGATACAGTGTTCCGATTCCCGCCTCCCCCCCCCCCTTCTCTCTCTCTCTCTCTCTCTCTCTCTCTCTCTCTCTCTCTCTCTCTCTCTCTCTCTTCAACATCAGTGGATTGGCAGGAATGGGATTAGAAGGACGTAGTGAGGACAGTTATGTGGGTGGGATGAGAAGTTTGAGGGTGAGCGGGGTTCTGATGGGAAATGGGGAGGGGGGTGGTGAGGGGCTGCCATGGGCAGGGAATACTATGTTATAATTGGTGGAGGTACTCCACCATATTTATCATGAACGAAATCAGACATGAGTGAGAAAATTGGTCCACAATGACTCGGAAGGGTGTCCGCTTGTCGGTGGCTTAACATGGGACCGATAGGACAGCTAGCTTCGCATTGCTGATGCTCAAATTGTAACAGACCCAACGAGGTAAAGGAGTTTGAAGGTGCCGTTTAGTAAGGTAATGTTGCTTATTGCCCAGCCGACCGCAAAGGCTATATCAGTGCTGGAAGTTGTCGTATGAAGTTATCAGCTGAACAGATCTTATAACAGGACCACTTTTTTCTGTGTTTTCGTCAGATTCAGCTGCAGTTCCCGTCGCCTTTAACGGCCGTGCTGTCCGAGACGGCGCAGGTCAGTCACCAGGGCGCCATCATCTGTTTCTTCCTCTCTTTTTCATTTTTCATGTTCGAAATATGTTCGAGTATGAGAGCGTGAATTAATAACACGCAATATTTCAATTGCGAATTCTAATCGTCTCAATAAATCAGATGTAAGTGTATAATGCTTTCCTACACACACCCCTCCCTCCCCCCCCCCCCCTACTCTCCCACATCCAGTTCATCTCTTGTTCACCCTCACCTTTCACCCCTTCCATCCACCCTCCCCTCCCCCCCAATCCTAGGGACCACGCCTTCTCCTCTTCACCCCCGAACATCATGCCAACCCCACACATCACGCTTGGCGACAGCATACTTTGTTTACTGGAATTCGCGCGAGCAATTTTCTATGTATGTAACATGTGCGGTAATGTCGTTCTTGTCTCTGCCGACCGTGTTTATATGTGTATGAATACATTTTTTTGTTTGGTTGGTTGGTTTCGGTCTTGTTTATTAAATGTTCGCTTGTTGTTTTGTTTGTGTGGCTTACAGATGTATGGCTAGCAGTGGTCATAAAGGTAAGTGCTTTCTGTAGCCACTAGCCGTATTCTCTGTTGTTATTTTGCGTTTCTCTTTCAGAGTCATTAGACATTCTAGTAACTCTGTACTAGTGTTTGACATCTCCTCTCTTTTGCCTACTCTCCTTCTTCTCTTGGTTTCCTCTTCTATTATTCGTCAGGCTTCATTGCAGCTTTGAATTGACAGCTCACTGTTTCTCGCGCGCGCGCGTATGTGTGCACGCATGTGTGTGTGTGTGTGTGTGAGTGTGTGTGTGTGTGTGTGTGTGTGTGTGTGTGTGTGTGTGTGTGTGTGTGTGTGTGTGTGCCAGTACATATGCGTGTGTGTCCAAATCCTCACTGACTTCTTCACCATGCTATAATCACTGTGTTTGTGTGTTCCGAGTCTGCAGTATGCTGGGAAGCAGTCCAAAGGCTCTCATAAAATTTGATAATAAACGAGTTTTAAACTTGAGGTAATCACATAATTTGATAATAAACGAGTTTTGAACTTGAGGTAATCACATAATTTGATAATAAACGAGTTTTAAACTTGAGGTAATCACATAATTTGATAATAAACGAGTTTTGAACTTGAGGTAATCATAGAATGCAATGTCACCGAAATGAGAATATTCCAAACTGACTGGTGGGAAAACTAGTCTAAAATACAGAAAAAATCTCTTATGTGTGAGTAGCCCTGGTCCCATTGCTTCATACTATGCCGACACTTTGCCGACACTATGCCGACAGAGAAAGCATTCCCATTGCTTCACACTATGCCGACACTGTGCCGACAGAGAAAGCATTCCCATTGCTTCATACTATGCCGACACTATGCCGACAGAGAAAGCATTCCCATTGCTTCATATTATGCCGACACTATGCCGACAGAGAAAGCATTCCCATTGCTTCACACTATGCCGACACTATGCCGACAGAGGAAGCATCCCCATTTTTCATAGCACGCTGTTAAAGAACGTTTTTTCAACTTGTCATAACAAAATTCGATGTAAGTCACTTGAACAGTATTTTAAAGTCGTTTGCGACTTTTGCCGCCTCTGATTTCTTTTATATTCTGTTTTTAGACATTCTTTATCTATCTATTATGTATTTTTGTCCTACGCGCACTCTGATTTCCTTTGTATTCTGTTTTTAGACATTCTTTATCTATCTATTATGTATTTTTGTCCTACGCGCACTCTCTCGGCTCTAGAAATTTAATGTCGCAGGTATGTACAAGTCCACACGCAGTAGACAAAACATCCTTGATATTTAAAGAGAATAAACTAAACTCAAACAAAAAATATTGCTATTATAACTCATGAAGATACATTTGTCATTTCCTTGTTAGTCGTAGTTTTGCTTTTTAATATCCGAGGCCATATTGATTTAACTTTTTTTTTTCTCTTTTCTTTTTTTTTTCTGTCCCATCTTCTGTGCCACCTCAGTGGCAGTGCACCCACGCCGCTCATTCCGACACTCCGTCCACAGCCACAGCCCGTTCAGTCTCGCCGCAGCCCCGGCACCGGCAATCCCCAGGGAGCAGTCAATCTCAAATCGTCAGGATGCAACCCACAGAAGGAGACACTGCACTGCTGCCGAGTCACTTCGGTGGTGTTTAGTGGCGCCTGTTCTGATCCAGCATACGCAGGACACCACTTACTAAGCCCCCTACTGACGACAATAATTGCTTAGTCGCGGAGCCGGCGTAAGTGAGCTCTCCCTCCAGAGGGCGCCACCACGTCCATCCAACGACAGCCCCCATGGACTCGCCGATACCGGCGACCTCGACGGAATCAAATTAAGGCCACAGACGTGGAGAGGACATCGAAATTGAGGTCACTATGAGAGCAGGGCATGAAGGGCTACAGAATCTGAGACATTTTTTTAAATGCTGATCGATGAGAATGAGGATGATGAAGATGATGCTACGGATTTCCATTCCGGTCTGAGACTGCATGACTGGCCTGTACTCTACGTTTCCTTTCATAATATATACATATATCTCGGCGTCAATCAGGCCCGAGAGATACAGACACCTGTGGTGTTGGTCAGGAAATTTGAGCAACACTCACAGAGACGCATCCATTTAGTGGATGAAACTCGACTGTGTGGTCCCAGTCTTCCCAATTCAGCCCTTAGCAAACTCAACTCTGGGTAGGAGCTGGTCGGGGCAGAAAAATCCCACATGACTCTGATGGGAATCGAAACCACGACCTCCCAGCCGGGAGTCCGCGACGCTAACCACTTCGCCACGGCGGCTGGTTATTGATTTGATATTCAAAACTCTCTGTCTCTGGCTTTGTCTCTGTCCCAGTCTGTCTGTCTGTCTGTCTCTCTCTCTCTCTAATACGCACGCGCGCGCGCGCGCGCGCGCGCGCGCACACACACACACACACACACACACACACACACACACACACATGCGCGCTCGCGAAGCTGACGACCACTGCTCACACATACAGAAAGCGTCGTCGAAACCTCTCCAGCCATTTAAATTGCTTGATCGGCTTCGAGGGCAGCAAGAGAAGTAACAAGTCACATGCACTGCATAGTCTTGATGGAGTTGCATACCTTGTAAACTGGCCCTGATGTTTGTGTCCACGGATGCAATTTCACGAAAAATTCAGTTGTAGCATAAAGATTTTGACGCGGTGGGCGGGGGGTGGGAGGGGTGGGGGGTGGGGTGAGCTCCTGACACAGTCTAACCCCATAGACACACTGTGCCCCTACTGTAGATCTTTGAATGGTTTATATTTTTTGCCATCTAAACTGCTCCCCTCCCCCCGCAACCCTCTTCTCAGTTTTGGAACAGTCACTCAAAAATCCTTCCGCCCAATCAGAGGCGCAGGAATAAAAAATACACAGACCAAGTTCGCTTTTACATCCTTCCCTGTTACACGACATTATTCTAACCTTCAAATATATGAATCATCGATAAATCAACTTTTCCTTCTTCTTCTCGGACAGAAACCCCAGAGGCTTTGGCGAAGGCTGCTGTGCGATGGAAGCCCTCCAAAGATCCATCGAGCTTTACCCTCGTCGATGTGTCGGCAGGCCAGGTTTATGTTCTTTACTTTTTATGTGTGGGACTGTCCTGCAGGAAGTGTTCCACTGTCACTGGGGCTGTACCGCATGGGCACCCTGAAAACTCGCCAATAAAGAATTTTGTGGACCTGTGATGTGCAATAAAGAATTTTGTGGTCTGGAGTGCTCTGTCGTCAGTCTCACAATGCTCACTTGTTCAATGCTCAATGTTGTGGACATAGATAACCATCCCTGGGGAGGGGAGGGGGCTAGTGGACGTATCTTACACTACTCTGATACCGCCAGAAATGACGACCCCTGTAGACCGCCTTTTTGTCGCAACCCGCTGATTTCTCGCATTTGCGACAAATCCGCGGGCATCAAGAAGGATTGCGATAAAACGGTGGCTTACTGTCCGCCGAGCGGGTTGTGACAAATCAGCGGTCAATGCCCGCTGAAATGTCGCACCTCAGTATACGTATGTCAAGTATCTCAATTGTCGCTTTTGAATAAACACATTATGCTAATACTTATCTTTTAGTTGCAGCTGTTGTTCTCACTGCCAGAATTAACAACAATAACAACAACAACAATAATAATAACAACAATAATGACGGTAATTATTATTATAATTATTGTTACTGTTATAATTGTTATTATAATGATAATAACAATAATAATATTAATTACTATCATTATTATTGTTATTATCATTATTACTATTATTATCATTATTATGAGAACACCACGGTATTATGGACTGTGGTGTGTCTCTATTTGACGCCAGGAGCACAGACATACCAGCCGTGTCTCCCTGAGGAGTTCCGATCCAGTGGACGAAAGGCCTAGGAGCAGGCAATACAAATAGATCTGCCTTCGAAAGGGATAACGATGGTTCCCTCATGCAGCTAGTGAAGAGTTTTCATATCTATAATATATTTTCTTAATTTCATTTTCCCATTTTCTTCATCTTCAACCTCCCCCCCCCCCCCTCCCCCCTTAAGTCCAAATCTTTGCCAGCACTTGTTTTATCCCCCACTATTAGATTGTTCGTCTTTGCATTTGTCTGACTTTATTCAAGTTTATATGGCTGGGCCAGTCTTGAATAAAAGTTACTCTGTGTTAGGTTTTCTTATGGGAGCAAAAGTTACCCTACTTGTTTATTGTTTACTGTTCCCTACCTCATTTCATTTTCGACAACTTAGGAGTATCACACAAAAGCAGAACACTGAAGACATGTTAGGAATTATCATACAAAAACAGAACTATGATTTCAATGAGACACATTAGGAATTATTGAACAATAACAATTGTGATTTCAATGAAGACAACTAAGAAATTATCACACCAAAACCGAAGTTGTGATTTCAACGAAGACAACGCAGGAATTGTCTTACGAAAACAGAACTCTGATTTCAATGAAGACAAATTAGGAATTATCACATGAAAACAAAACTCTCATTACAATGACGAGAACTTAGGAATTGTTACACGGAAACAGAACTCTGATTTCACTGAAGGCAACAAAGGAATTATCACACGAAAACAGAGCACTGACTTCAATGAAGTCAACTCAGGATTTATACCAAGCAACTCTGATTAAAGAGACAACTAGAATACACACAAACCAAGTGTGATTTCAATGAAGACAACTTAGGAATTATCACACGAAAACAGAACACTGATTTTAGTGAAGACAACTTAGGAATTCTCACACCAAAACCAGAGTGTGATTTCAATGAAGACAACAATGGAATTATCACACGAAAAGCATGTTAATCGTAATGAATCGTGAACAGCTGAACTTAAATAAGAAAAAAAGATAATGACAATAGACCAAGTTTTTTTTTCTATTTCCATCAAGGGGCAAAACTTACACTTCACAATGCCTTCACAACATAGAGGAATGAAAGTTAGAAAGTGAGTCTAATATACTGCTCAAAACAATTTAAGAGCCACCTGCATTTTTCATATGGTTTAGATAACGCATCGTAGTGTATAGAATTCAAAGCTTTTGTCCAATTTTTGCACTGAAAGTGTGACAACTGCTTCAATGCAAAACTGGTTTTGGCATGTGTTCAGCTGAATCGGAGTCGAGTGGGTTGAAAGAGTTCACAAAAGAAACACCGAAATCACGAAAACATGGTCGCGGTTTGCGAGCGCATAGCTGAGGCAGCAGAGTTGGGCTGACTGCAAACCGCATTGCACGTGCAAGTCGTGCCTTTACTGAACACATGGCAACCAGTTTTGCTGACCAGTGGGTATAAAGAAGCTGCTTTTGGGGGTCTTTTTAACCATGCCACCAAGACGGAGATTAAATGACACTGACCGGGGAAGGGCTGTTGCTTGGCTTCAAGAAGGTGTAGGCGTCAGAGAAGTTGGTCGTCGCCTTCAAGTGCATCATGCTGTCATCCACAGACTTCGTGACCGCTTCAACGCCACTGGTAGTACTGCTGAACGAAGACGGTCTAGCCGGCCTAGGTCCACCACCAGACAGCAGGACAGACTGCTGGTTCTGACGGCGCTAAGACAAAGAACTGCCACTGCAAACAACCTCAGGCAACAACTGCGTGCTGCAGCGAACATCAACATTTCCGACTAAACTGTTCGGAACCGCCTGAGAGAAGTTAACCTCCAAGCAAGACGGCCAGTTGTTCAACCTGTGCTGACGGCGGCTCACCGTAGGGCGCGACTGACCTGGTGCCGAGCTCATGTGGCCTGGACGAGGCAGCATTGGGCCCGGGTGATGTTTTCTGACAAGTCGCATTTTGCTCGGCTCTTCCACGATGGTCGCATACGTGTCTGGAGGCAGACGGGAGAACACTACCAAGAAGCCAACGTAATCGAACGGGACCGGTATGGCGGGGGGTCTATCATGGTGTGGGGTGCCATAGGAAGGAACTTCAGAACCCCCCTGTACCGAGTTGAAGGCAACCTAACTGGTGTGGGGTACAGGGACAACATCTTCAGCCTCTGGTCCTGCCTGCCCTGGGCCCTGACGCCATCCTCCAGGACGACAACGCCCATCCTCATCGTGACATGATTGTAAACATCTTCTTGGAGGAGCAGCAGGTCAACCGCCTCGACTGGCCAGCGTCTTCGCCCGACCTTAACCTGATCGAGCACACCTGGGACGTCCTGGGGTGCCTGCTTCACGAGAACCACCCTCCAGCAATGAACCTGGGCCAGCTCTTCGACTTCTTGCAGCAGGAGTGGAACATCATCCCCCAGCTGACTCTCAGGAGGCTTGTGGACTCTATGAGACAAAGATGTCTAGCTTGTATCCGCGCTAATGGCGGCCATACTGAGTATTGACATTGACTGTCATTTGATTTGACTTCTGATTTCTGAAATGAAGGTGTTCATCAATTAAGCCCATGAAGTTGTTTTTGAGCAGCTGTTATTCTTTTATTTCTGATGTCATTGTATCGTTCCATACACGAATTTTCAATTAAATTGTTTGAAGAAGTTATTTTGTTTTTCAG